>JAEOAD010000018.1:19092500-20292500 GCA_036365145.1 Orientallactaga sibirica | reverse complement strand
CATGCTTTTAATTCCAGTACTAGGGAGGCAGAGGTGGGAGGATTGCTGCGAGTTCCAGGCCACCCTGAGACTACAGAGTGAATTCCAGATCAGCCTGGGCTAGAGCAAGAGCCTATCTCTGGGAAAGAGGGGAAAAAAAAAAAAAAAAAGTGAGGCCAGAGAAGGCAAGCCAGCACTACTCAGGAGGCAGAGGTAGGAGAATGGTTGAGTTCAAGGTCAGTTTGGGACTACAAGAGTGAGTTTCAGGTCAGCCTGGCTAGAGTGAGAGCCTACCTCTCGATCAAACAAACAAAGACTTTGTTTTGGGCTGGAGAGATGGCTCAGCCATTAAAGGCGCTTGCTTGCAAAGCCTGACAGGTTGGGTCCAATTTCCCATTACTCAGTAAAGCCAGAGGTACAAATTGGTGCATGCATCTGGAATTCCTTTGCAGTATCAGGAGACCCTGGTGCGTCCATACTTACTGACTCTCTTTTTCTCTCTGTCTCAAATAAATAAATAAAGTGATAAAAAAATAATCAAAAATGAGGAGAGAGGTAGGGTTAACCCTGTGAAAGCGCATATGTTCGTATACAAAGGAAGAGGGAGAAAGAGTAGGCAAAATAAAGTGACTTGAGGGATTAATTTTCTGTACCCTATGCAGTAAAAAAACATGTAGTTTGAGTCTATGTTTTCGGTGCTGGGCGGGTTATGGCATTGTCAACATATTTTCGCCTCATTTGCTCATTGCAATTGAGTGTCTAGTGCAATAGCTGTAAGTTCCAGTTCTAGCGTTATAAACTAGTTGTGCTCCAATACTAACGGTATGATCTTGTGATCCTCATACGTTTCTCAACCTTTGAGCTTCAGATGCCTCAAAAGCCAGGGTAATAACCGTTGGATGGACTTCCAAGGTGAGCACGAAACGTTGTGTGATGGCCACAGGCGCGTTCCCGCCCTAGCAGCCGGGCTCAGGCGGGGCGCAAGACTCCAGGAAGCACGAGTCGGCCCGGCGGGGGCGCGGAGAGAGAATCCAGCCAATCGCGCAGCGGGAGGGCCTGGCATTCCCGCCTCTGGACGGCACGCGGGCGCGCGCGCGCGTCACGCACGGCACGCACACACGCTGCGGGCGCGCGCGCGCAGGCCCAGCCCTCGTCGCCGCCGCCATTTTAGCTCCTGGTTCGGGCCGCACGGTGTAAGGCTGTTGTGGCGGGAGGGGTGGGGGCTCCTTGGTGAAGTCGCTGTCTGTCCTAGACGGTGTCCATCCGTCCGGCCGGCGTCTCTCCTTCTTCTTCTTGTCTGCTTCCTAGCCGGCCTCTCGGAGAGTCGCGAGGATGTCCAAGCGGCATCGGTTGGACCTGGGGGAGGATTACCCCTCCGGCAAGAAGCGTGCGGGGACCGATGGGTAAGGCCGGCCGGGGGAGGGCGCGAGGCCGCGCGGCCCGGGGCTTTGTTGGCTTCGTGACGGGGAGCGGGCCGGGCGGAGGAGCGGGGCTCACGGCCCGGGGCTCTTTTGTGTGCGGGGACGCAGGGTTGGGACGCCGGGGGCTCTATGTGTGCGGCGGCGCCGAGAGGCCTATGGCGGCCGCGCGTGCGCCCGGGCCTCCTCCTCCTCCGGCAGGCCCGGCACGGCGGCCGGGGACCGCGGGGCCTCGCTTCTCCGGGGAGGCCTGCGCGCAGCCGGGCGGGCGGCGGAGTCTTGGGCCGTCCAAGGGCACCGGGCCCGGGGTCGCGCGCGGGCGGGCGGGCGGGCCGGCCTGGGCCGGGGGTTGGCGTCGGCGCGGCTCCGGGAATGGGTGAGGCCCGGGGCGGGTTGGGGGAGGACGGAGACCCGGAGTGGCCTGGCCGGCCGCGTTCGTAGTTTGGCGGGCGGGAGGGAGGGAGAGTCTCGGCCCATTCAGAAAGCTCTTGGAAGTGGCAGGGAGCAAACTTCCGCACTCGGCCTGCTCCCGCCATCTCTCGTGGCTGCTTGGGTTCGAACTGCTGCTGGCCAAACGAGCCTCACCTTGGGGGGTGGGAGGGGGATACTTATCCCCCCTCCCCCGTCCCATAAGTTTTTATTTTTCCCATCCTATTTCTTTACCTTCTAAAGTAGTTTTTCCAAATAAAGAGATCCTTTTCAAAAACAACAACAAAACGTTTTTAGTATTGATAAGGGGAATCGTGCCCATGTTGCGGTGAGCCGGGGATGCGGTACACAGAAGAATCATGGTGGCATCCGTTTTTGTTCCCTTCCTTGCCCTTTTCCTAAAGGTACGGAGGTATGGAGCAATTCAAGTAGTTGCATCAAAATCATTTTTTGTGTTGTTGTTGTTGTTGTTCATTGTATGTTTTGAATCTGGAGTACAGACCTTCCTGGGTGATGAAGTAAAAATAAGCCCCTCCCCCCAAAAAAGTAGCAATAAGCAAGTAGTGCATAATTATGTTACTTTACAGTGTCCTGGTGACACGGAATCAGACGTCCTATGTAGTGTGAAGTTTTGTTCACCCCAAAGTCCTTTGTGATTGATTTCTAGGTAATTTGCTTCAATTGGAGCGTAGGCCATGTTAGGACGCGTTTTCACCTTGTATTGCTCTAAGTGGAAAGCACATCTGTCAGGTTTTGGGTTTTTGCAGCTGTGTTTTGCATACTAGGTAGGCATTGTAGTCATACAATGACACAAGGCAGCCTCAAAACAAAAATCCCAAACAGCAGTGTTTTTGAGCTCTGTCACAGATCCTCCAGAGCTGGAAGCAACTTCAGGTGCGTGTTTAATACCTGAAGGAGGAGGAGAGGAAGGAGGTTAGAGTACTTGCGTGCTTTCCATACTTTATGGCAGATCTAGAGCCCTGCTCATTTCTTTTGGAGTCTGTTTTCATGACATTTATATTGGGAGCACTTGGTTCTGAATTCCTATACAGCAGAAGTAAATTACTGGCCATATTTGGCTAAGATGTGAAAGGAGACCAGACAAGAATACACAGAGAACTCATTAATGAGTGAGTGAGTGAGCACCAATCAAAAAGCTTTCCTTCGGATGTCCCATACTACAGGTTGTATGGAGGTTTTCTTATTCTTGCAAAACATGTGTCCTTGGTCAAAACTGTGTAGCCTCATTCCCCTGATTATTGTTTGATGTTTGCCTTCAATTCTAGGGAATCTGGAGGACGTTTTTTTTTTTTTTTTTTTTTTTTTTTTTTTTTGAGGCAGTCTCTATTCCAGGCTAACCTCAAATTCAGTGATCCTTCTACCTCAGCCTCCTGAATGCTGGGATTAAAGGCTTGTGCTATATTGCCAAGCTAAGCCATCTCCAGTCCTGGTTTTTTGCTTTTTGTTTTGGTTTATCGAGGTAGGGTCTCACTCTGGCCCAGGCTGACCTGGAATTAACTATGTAGTCTCAGGGTGGCCTCGAACTCAACAGTGATCCTCCTACCTCTGCCTCCCACGTGCTGGGATTAAAGGCGTGCACCACCACACCCGGCTTTCCAGTCCTGGTTTTTTGAGGTAGGGTCTCAAGGTGGCCTGAAACTCAAATTGATTTTCCTACTTTGGCCTCTCAAGTGCTAGTATTAAAGGCCTGTGCCATCATACCCTGCTAATTTAAAATATTCATACTTATGGTCTTCCTTCCCCACACTTAATTAATAGTTTTTTTTTTTTTAATTTATTTGCAAGCAGGAGGAGACAGAATGGATGCCCCAGGGCCTCTAGCCACTGCAAGGAACTCCAGACTCGTGCATCACTTGTGCATGTGTCTTTATTTACATGGGTACTTGGCAATAGAACCAGGGTTGTTAACCTTTGCAGACAAGTACCGTAATTACTGAGTCATCTCTACAGCCCCCACTTGATAGTTTTAAAGCATCTTTGTTGCTTGCTGAAGATACTGTAGTTTTTCTTTTTAGTGGCTGATGTATACATGACAGGATAGGCTTGTTCGTTTTTTATGAACCCAGCTGTCAAACACCACTGTTCCAATTTTTCCAGTATTTAAAGGCAATATAATTCAGTCAGACAATGGGAGATTTCACTGTATTCACGCTGCTACACTACAGAGTAGGTTATTTGTTCTGGGTGTTTTAATTTTGGAGCTGGGTGGAGAAGGTTACGCACTTGGATCTCTTTTTCCATAAACCCAAGTTTTTATTTTATTTTGTTTTTTGAAGTGGACTCTAATCTACTTTCCTTTTTTGTAGGTTTTTCAAGGTAGGGTCACACTCTATCCCAGGTTGACCTGACACTTACTACTCTATAGCTCCACACTGGCCTGGAACTCACAGCTATCTATACTCTTCCTTCTGCCTCCAGAGTGCCTCCATGCCAGGCCTACCCACTCTTTTTTTTATTGGTTGCATAGTACTGCAGTTGCACAGGTGCATATGACCCATATCCTGTTCATTGATGTTAGGTAGCTTCTCTAGTATCATCGTTTTGTAGATGAAAAGTATGATGGGCTGTTTAAGCAGTTTAAGGCACTTCCCTGCAAAGCCAAAGGACCCAGGTTCAATTCCCCAGTACCCACGTAAAACCAGGTGCACTAGGTAGCACTTGCCACTGGAGTATGTTTTCAGTGGCTAGAGGCCCTGGTGTATCCATTCTCTATCTGCCTCTTTTTTTAAAGTTTTTATTTTTTTATTTTTTAATATTTCTATTTATTTATTTGACAGAGAAAGAGGGAGAGAGAGAATGGGCACACCAGGGCCTTCAGCCATGGCAAATGAACTCTAGGCGCGTGAGTCCCCTCGTGCCTCTAGCTAACATGGGTCCTGGGGAATCGAATCTGGGTCCTTTGGCTTTGCAGGCAAATGCCTTAACCGCTAAGCCATCCCTCCAGCCCTCTTTCTGCCTCTTTGTCTCTCAGAAATAAAAATAAAGCCAGGCATAGTGACAAACACCTTTAATCTCAGCACTTGGGAGTCAGGGGTAGGAGAATCCCTGTGAGTTCAAGGCCTTCCTGAGACTGTTAGTGAATTCCAAGTCAGTCTGAGCTAATTTTAATTTTCTTAAAGGTAGAGGTGGCTTAATGGTTTAGCAGTTAAGGTGCTTGCCGCCAAAGGATCCCAGGTTCAATTACCCAGGACCCACATAAGCCAAATGCAGAAGGTGGTTCGTAGGTCTGGAGTTTGCAGCAGCTGGAGGCCCTGCACATCCATTCTTTGTATATGACTCAAATAAAATATATTTTTTAAAAACCTGATGAGCATCATATGTATATACTTGTACACTCACATGCGTAGAAATTCTGGAAATAAGATGGCCGGGCAAGAATATTGTTTATTTAGAATAATCTGATTTTGATGGTAGTTCTCATTAGCAGTATTTTAGCACTGGACATTACATATATAATTTTAATTGAAAAGCATCATTAAAAGCCAACATTTAGCTGGGCGTGGTGGCATACACCTTTAATCCCAGCACTTGGGAGGCAGAGATAGGACTGCCTGAGAATACAGTAAATTCCAGGTCAGCCTGGGCTAGAGCGAGACCTTACCTCAAAAAAGAAAACAAACAAAAAAACAAAACTAACATTTATGTGGCAGTTTTAATATGCTAGACAGCATTATTAGCTCACTACATTTTATATATATATATATATATATATATATATATATATATATATAAATTTAATATTGATGCCATACTACACATGGCATCAATAGCCCCAATATACAGTTGAGCTAGGAAACTGATTAATATTGAAGTGCTGATGGAGTATTGAGGATGTGCTTGACAATTGTCATATAAGTGATTATAAAGCACTGTTTTCTAAAACACTATACTTCAGTTACCGAGTCTTCAGGAATGAAACTGTCGCTATAAAGGTGCCTTTTAGAGCCAACCAACCTTTAAGCCCCCTCCTCTAAAAGTGCCTTTTAAAAGAGAACATGTACATGGACAAGTTTGAGAGGCAGAAGTGAGCCCTGGGCTGGAGAGATGGCTTAGCATTTAAACCTGCAGAGCCAAAGGATCCAGGTTCAATTCCCCAGGACCCACGTAAGCCAGATGCACAAGGTGGTGCATGCATCTGGAGTTCATCTGCAGTAGCTGGAGGCCCTTGTGCCCCCATTCTATCTGCCTTTCTTTCTGTCTTTCAAATAAATAAAAATAAAACCCTTGCTTAAAAATATTTTTAAAAAGGTGTTGTTTGAGCCATGACTTAATTTTCTTTCTTTTTTTTAAAGATTTTTTTGTATTTTTTGTTTTTTTGAGGTAGGGACTCAATGTAGCCCAGGCTGACCTGGAATTCACTGTGTATTCTCAGGGTGACCTCCAACTCACAGTGATCCTCCTACCTCTGCCTCCAGAGTGCTGGGATTAAAGGTGTGCGCCACCACGCCAGTCCTGACTTAATTTTCTATCTTGCCCCTCAGAAGTAGCCAATGTGGACCATAAGCAACATTTCTAGGTTATTGAATTCATTTTCTGCATCCTCTCAGTTTGATTTTAAGGTAGCAATTAATACTTTTCACTTTTCATATTGAGCAAAATGAGGCTTAAATTGAATAAATTCAGACTTAGACCTTACTGTAGTTATCTAGCCCAAGCTGACCTGGAATTCACTCTGTAGTCTCAGACTATCCCACTACCTCAGCCTCCTGAGTGCTGGGATTAAAGGCATGCAACACCACGTCCAGCTGAATCTTTTATTTTTAGAATAGATATATATTTTTTTTTGCTAGAGTTCAAGGCTACCCTGAGACTACAGAGTGAATTCCAGGTCAGCCTGGTCTAGAGTGAAACCCTACCTCAAAAAACTTAAAAAAAAAAAAGTTCTTTAAGTGTTCTCTCTTGGTTGGTGTGCCATGTTTAAGATATCTAGTACCTCCCCCCCAACCCCTGAATCTAGGGCCTCACATATGCTAGGCAAGTGTTTTATCACTGGGCTATATATATCCTAAGCTCTATTAAAAATTGAGGGCTTGGGCTGGGGAAATGCTTAGTGGTTAAGGCATTTAGGCATTTGCCTGCAAAGTGTAATGACCCCAGTTCGATTCCCCAGGACCCACGTAAGCCAGATGCACAAGGGGGTTCATGCATCTGGAGTTCGTTTGCAGAGGCTGGAGGCCCTGGTGTGCCCATTCTTTCTTTCTGTCTGCCTCTTCCTTTCTCTCTCAAATAAATAAAACATGGAGAGATGGCTTAGCGGTTAAGGCATTTGCCTACAAAGCCAAAGGATCTCTGTTCCCGTGTATACACAAGGGGGCTGCATGCATCTGGAGTTGGTTTGCAGTGCTGCATGCCCTGGCGCTCCCATTCTCTCTCTCTCTCTCTCTCTCTAAATAAATAAATAAATAAATAAATAAATAAGATATTTAAAAAATAAGTAAGTAAAATATTAAAGAATTGAGACAGGATCTTGCTTGGGTTACCCAGCCTGGCTTTTAACTCATTATGTAGTCCAGATAGGCCTTGAACTTATGAGCATCCTCGTGCAGCCTATCAGATAGCTGGGATAACAGGTGTGTGTTACCAGGATATCTGTCTGTCTGAGCCATTTGTGGCTACATAACACTTTCTACTTAGCTGTGCATATTTCTTTATATTCTGTTGTAAATATTACCATTCACTTTTTTTCTTTGTTTATTTTTGTTTTCCAAGGTATGGTCTCCCCGTAGCAGGGCTGACCTGGAATTCACAATGTAGTCTCAGGCTGGCCTCAAAACTCACAGGGATCCTCCTACTCTGGCCTCCAAAGTGCTGGGATTAAAGGTATTGCCCCAACCTGTTTGGGAAAGAGAGAATGTAGGTTCGCCAGGTCCTTTAGCCATTGCAAATGAATTCCAGATGCATAGACCACTTTTGTGCATCTGGCTTTACATGAGTACTGGGGTATTGAACTATAGTCGCTGAATTGTTAGGCTTTATGTGCAAGCACCTTAACTGCTGAACCATCTCCAGCCTCCCATTCACATTTTGTGGTAATATAAAATTTATATTTGTTTGTTTATTTATTTCTTTAGTTTTTTTGAGTAGGGTTTCACTCTAGCTCAGGCTGACTTGGAATTCACTATGTAGTCTCAGGGGTGGCCTTGAACTCACAGCGATCCTCCCTCTGCCTCCCAAGTGCTGGGATTAAAGGTGTGTCCACCACACCCGGCTACTCATTTATTTTTAACTCTTTAAACATTATGTATAAGAAGAGAGACAGAGAGAATGGTCATGGCAGAGCCTCCAGCTGCTGTAACTCCAGATGCATCTGGAGTTGTGCATCTGGCTTTACGTGGGTACTGGGGATCAAAACTGGGGGTTAGGCTTTGCAGGCAAATGCTTTAACTGCTAAGCGATCTCTCCAGCCCCATAAAGTGTGTATTTAGTTAAGTACCTAGACTAGAACAAGAGAAAGTCAGTGGCTGGTACCATATTTCAAAATAGGCTAAGACTTGAGTTTTGAATTATGAGGCTTCATTTTATGTTTATTTTATGTTTAAGTTATTGTTTAACTTTATCTTTCTTTTTTTTTCCCCTTTGAAGTAGGGTCTCGCATTAGCCCAGGCTGACCTGGAATTCAGAATGTAGTTTCAGGGTGGCCTTGATACCTCTGCCTCCTGAGTGTTGGGATTCAAGGCATGTGCCACCACACCCAGCTTAACTTTATCTTTGATTTCTTTTGGATTTGGGAGTTATGAGAGACTATTTAGTTTTAGCTTGTATGTCTTGTAATTCTGTAATCAGTGGACATTGGAATGGAAGAAGGGATATGCTGTGTGTAATAGATTTTTCTCCTCTGTAAGTGTTTTTAATTGATTTGAGAGAGAAATAGAGAATGGGCATGTCAGGGTCTCTTGGCACTGCAGAACAAACTCCAGATGAAATGTGCCACTTTGACCTAGCTTTGTATGGGTATTGGGGAATCAAACTCAGGCTGGCAGGTATTGGCAAGTAATAAGCCTTTAACCACTGTGCCACCTTCCCTTTCCCATGGAGTAGATTTGGTGGGGTGGGGGTGTTTCACGGTAGGGTCTTGCTCTAGCCACCAAGGCTGACCTGCAGTTCCTTGTGTAGTCTCCAGCTGGCCTTAAACTCAAGACTGTCCTCCTACCTCTGCTTCTTGAGTGCTGGAATTAAAGGCATGTGCCACCATGCCCAGCCATATCTTAAGGACAAGATCTGATACAATCGGTCAGTTTGCCACCATGATTGAACCGTTCTACTTAGTGCTGTCTTTTTAACTGTATTCTGCTCAGGAGAGTTACTCAAGAGAGTTACCATTGACCATTAAGGAGAATGAATGCCCTGCTTCTGACACATGGGCCACACGTAATGGACCTTTTGTGTATGAATAAGGAGCTGTGTAGTGTTTAGGGGCTGGCTTTTAATGTAATAGCTTTGTGTTGCCTTGCTATAATCTGGGTCCCAACACCCTGTGGCAAATTTGCAGTAGGAGCTGGTCTGAAGTAAAATAAATTAGAATGCATAAGAATAGGTTGTTTCCACCACCAGTACCTCAGATCATCAGGTTTCTTATCACAGATTATTTTAAAATTACTGTATTAGTGACTGTTTATCTCCACTTCATCTTAGCCAAAAGGCCAAGAAACCATGTGACTTTCTATAGTAACTAGAAGTGGAACCAGAATCAGTTCCTTAAAATTGGCCCAGGTTCACTCAGATGGCTACCTTGGACAATATTCATGTATTTTAAACATCTTCGTGTTCTGTGAAGCTTGTTTTTAATTTGGTTATATTTCATTTTATGGCTGACCAAGGAACATAGGTTTAACTGTCCTGCCAATGTTTTACTGATGGTATGACTAAAAATAGCAAGAACAGGCAGTAAACATAGAAGTGCTTTTTTAAAAAATAATTATTTCATGGGGGCATAACAGGGCCTCTAGCTGCTGCGAATGAACTCCAGATGCATTTGCCACCTCGTGCATCTGGCTTACATGGGTCCTGGGGAATTGAACCTGGGTCTTTCGTCTTTGCAGGCAAGTGCCTTAACTGCTAAGCCATCTTTCCAGACCAGAAGTGCTCTTAATTTTAGTTTTCTTAACAACAATGAACAAAATTGAAGCTCAGGTGTTGGAAAGCAAAACAAAGTACACACATCTATAATTCCTATGTGTATATGTATGTGACACATTGAACACAGAGGACCAAAAATACCCTTTCTGTAGAAACGTCAAGGAGAATCTGGGAAAGATAGTGAAGTTGTCTTTTTTTCAGTTTTGCCCCTTTTCCTGTCACTCCATCCTCAGGCTGGCTAACATGCTGTCCTAAGTAGGAAGAGCTTTTACTTTGCAGGATGCTCATTTCTTAGGTTGCCTCACCTTGTGTTTTGGAAAGATTTAATAACAGTGGTAAATGGGGAATCCTCAATCATCATTTCTGATAGTTACGTAATGCATGGAGAGTCAAAGACTATCAGGCTGCCATGAACATTTATTTATTTATAAATTTATTTATTTATTAGAGACAGAGACAGGGAGAGAGAGGAGCCAGTGAGAGAAGAGAATGGGTGCAGCAGGGCTTCATATGCACTATCATGTGCATATGACTTACGTGGGCTCTGGAGAATCGAACCTGGGTCTTTAAGCTTCACAGGCAAGCACTTTAACTGTTAAGCCATCCCTCTAGCCTGAACATTTATTTTTATTAAATACAGAATCTGGATTCTAATTTTTTTTTTCTAGGAAAGATCGAGATCGTGACCGGGATCGGGAAGATCGCTCTAAAGATCGAGACCGAGAACGAGATAGAGGAGATAGAGAACGGGAGAGGGAGAAAGAAAAGGAGAAGGAATTGCGAGCCTCCACAAATGCTATGCTCATCAGTGCCGGATTGCCACCCTTGAAAGCTTCCCATTCAGCTCACTCAACCCACTCTGCACATTCAACACATTCTACACATTCTGCCCATTCAGCACACACTGGCCATGCAGGACATACATCGCTTCCACAGTGTGTTAATCCATTCACCAATTTACCCCACACTCCTCGATACTATGATATTCTAAAGAAGCGGCTTCAGCTCCCTGTTTGGGAGTACAAGGATAGATTTACAGATATTCTCGTTAGACACCAGTCATTTGTACTTGTTGGAGAAACTGGGTCTGGTAAAACAACACAGGTGAGTAATTGTGTCATGGTGAATATTTTAATATTGTATAAACTTATGAAACGCTGCCTGTTGATCCTGGTGGTCACTTGTCTGTTGTGGTTTGCTTTATTACATTGTCTCACGAGTGGGCATCTGATAGGATGTAGTTAAGGCTTCCAGTTCTGTTCCAAAAAGCATGGCAGTGATAACCTCCAGCCCACTACAACCTGGAACAGTGCAGGATTGGGGAGGGACACAGTTCTCTAGTGCTTGAGTGAAGGGATCGGTACCATTGGAGGGGTATGTTTTTGTTTTGTTTTATTAATTTCTTTATTTTTTAAAATATATTTTATTTATTTATTTAAGAGAGAGAAAGAGGGAGAGAGAGAATGGCCACGCCAGGGCATCCAGCCACTGCAAATGAACTCCAGATGCATGCGCCCCCTTATGCATCTGGCTTACGTGGGTCCTTGAGAATCAAACTGGGGTCCTTTGGCTTTGTAGGCAAACGCCTTAACTGCTAAGCTATCTCTCCAGCCCAATTTCTTTATTTTTATTAAAATTTTAAACTATGCGATAATAGCTATCTGAAAAAGTGTAACGACTAAAAAGCATAAAGTCTTTACTTGTGACCTTCAGCTGTCTGCCTCCCCATGCAACACAGCACTATGTGAAGCCAGATAGCCATCTCTTACATAGGGGACATATCAAATTACCTTCTATAAGCATTTATTATGAGAACATGATACATATGTGAGAATCTTCTGGATGCTATGTACTGAACTTAAATCTTACAAATTTGACAGATTAAAAATGGTGTTTGTAATTTTAATATGTGTTGTCTTGCTTAGTGAGGTTAACCATCTTTTCATGTGTTGTAACCTGAGCCATTAGTAGAAAATTTCTTTGGATTACAGAAGTCTCTGGCCATTGTGGAAAAATTGGAAAATACTGAAAGAATCTAATGATTACCCTTCTGTCTTAATGTACAGAGATTTACTATGTTGTGATTCTTACTAGCTTGTTTTCCATATTCATATACATACAAACATTTATAATTGAGCTGTTTTGGCATCTGCTTGCCTTTCTGATGGTATTCTCTTTAGAAATAGATCTGTTACTGAGTGGTTCCATGAATACTGTCTAGGAAGGCTGGAACATCTCTGAAATCCTTTGAAGGATTCAAGAATTTTCTTTGCTTCCAGTAAACAATAGGGCCTGGAAAGATGGTCTGGTGGTTAAAGGCACTTGATTGCAAAGCTTGTCATTCTCAGGCTGCTCACGTAAGCTGGAAGCAAACAGTGGCCCAAGTTTCTGCTGTTGGTTTGTAAGGGCAAAAGATTTTGAGGTGCACTGCATGCAAATTAGCATTTTTTTAACCCAAAATAAAGCAGTGCAGTGAGTGTATGCACATATAAAGACCCCACTGCTTTCTATCATGCCAAATCTTTAAAAAAATGACAGAAGTAATGGGCTGGAGAGATGGCTTCGCAGTTAAGGTGCATGCCTGTAAAGCCTAAGGAACCAGGTTTGATTCTCCAGGTCCCATGTAAGCCCGATGCACATGGTGGCGCATGTGTCTGGGGATCATTTGCAGTGGCTTAGAGGCCCTGGTGTCCCCAGTCTCTCTCTCTCTTCTCTCTCTCTCTCTCTCTCTCTCTCTGTCTCTAATAAAAATAAATCTTAATTTTTTTTTTTTTTTTTTTTTGAGGTAGAGTCTTGCACTAGCCCAGGCTGACCTGGAATTCACTATGTATTCTTAGGATGGCCTTGGACTCATGGTGATCCTCCTACCATTGCCTCTCAAGTGCTGGGATTAAAGGTGTGCACCACCATGCCCAGCCATAATGGGTTTTTATAAATAATTTGGCCTTTTAGCAAATGTCAGATTTTCCAAATGCGGTAAATTTACTACTTTTTACTTGTTTTTTGCATACGTGCTACTGAAGGGAGCACTACTACTATAACATATTTGGGGGTGGGCTTTAAAATTATTTATTTATTTGAGAGATAGTGGCAAATAGAATGGGCAGCCACTGCAAATGAACTCCAGATGCATGTGCCACTATGCAGCTGTTTTTATATAGATACTGGGCAATTGAACCTAGGTCCTTTGGCTTTGCCAACAAATGCCTTAACTGGTAAACCGTCTCTTCCAGCCCCCCCCCTTTTTTTTTTTTGGTTTTTCGAGGTAGGGTCTCACTCTAGCCCAGGGTGACCTCGAACTCATGACAATCCTCCTACCTCTGCCTCCCAAGTGCTGGGATTAAAGGCGTGTGCCACCACGTCCAGTCCAGCCCCTATTTTTGAGTTTTTTTTCTCTTTTTGAGGTAGGGTCTTGCTCTAGCCCAGGTTGACCTGGAATTCATTATGTGGTCTCTGGGTGGCTTTGAACTCATAGTGATCCTCCTACCTGCCTCCCAAGTGCTGGGATTAAAGTCTTGCACCACCACACCTAGCTATTTTTGGCCTTTGAGGTAGGATTTCACTCCAGCCCTGGCTGATCTGTAACTTACTCTGTGGTCCCAGGCTGGTATTGAATTTATAGTGATTCTTGTACTGCTTCCTGAGCTCTGGGATTAAAGATGTGCGCCACCATGCCTGGCTTTTGAAAAAGCATGGATGGTTTTTAAGATGC
This sequence comes from Orientallactaga sibirica, assembly GCA_036365145.1. Taxonomy (NCBI): domain Eukaryota; kingdom Metazoa; phylum Chordata; class Mammalia; order Rodentia; family Dipodidae; genus Orientallactaga; species Orientallactaga sibirica. The sequence continues at coordinate 20,278,865 of JAEOAD010000018.1, read as the reverse complement.
TGGCATTACTCAATTATTATTATTATTTTTTTAATTTACTTTGAGAGCAACAGACAGAGAGAGAATAAGGCAGATAGATAGAGAATGGGCACAGCAGGGCCTCCAGCCACTGCAAACAAACTCCAGATGCATGCGCCACTTTGTGCATCTGGCTTACGTGGGTCCTGGGGAATCAAGCCTCGAACTGGGGTCCTTAGGCTTCACAGTCAAGTGCTTAACCGCTAAGCCATCTCTCCAGGCCCTACTCAATTATTTTAACCATAGAGAAGCCTTAAAAGTTTGAGACCTGCTAACATTCTTGTCTGTATTATTAATTAATTTGAAATGTCTTTAATCAGCCATTCATTGCTCTTGAACTTAATATTCCTTGGCTTCATAGAGTGTTTTGTTTTTGTGGTGGGTTGATGAAATGAAGTAGCTATGTCAAACTTGTTTAGGCAACAAGCTAAGTGGGTCTGTTGGTTTATACTGGTATTTCATGAAGTTGAGTAGTTAATTTAAATCCAATAATAATAATAGTAGTAAGCATCCTGTTCTTGAAGAAGCAACAGTCACCTCCCTTGCAGTAGTTGTTAATGACATGTTACTTTTGCTTATGAGAGGAAGAGACAGAGAAAAGAGCAGATAGGGAGAGAGAATGGGCACATCAGGGATGCTAGCCATTGTAAGTGAACTCCAGAGGCATGTGCCACTTTGTGCATCTGCCTTTAAGTGGTTGGTTGGGGAATTGAGTTTGGGTTGTTAGGTACTGCAGGCAAGCGCCTTAACCTCTGAGCTACCTCTCCAGTCTGGACAAGTTACTTTTAAGTTGCAGAAGCAACATATCCAAAATATGTACTAGTGCAACCAACCAAAGCGCTCCTATGTTTCCTTTAGCATTAGAATCTGATGGATTTCAGAAGCCTTTTTTTTTTTCTTTCTTTTTTGAGGTAGGGTCTCGCTGTAGCCCAGGCTGACCTGGAATTCACTATATAGTGTCAGGGTGGCCTTGAACTCACCAGTCCTCCTACCTCTGCTTCCCAACTGCTGGGATTAAAGGCGTGAGCCACCATGCCTGGCTGAAACTGGAAGTTTGAAATTTAAGATAATACCTAAAGTGTTAAGACTCCTCAGGGTAAGATAACCAAAGTCAGTTGTTAGGAGATAGCTTCGTCACCATAAAGTTTATAGCAAGAGGGGATATTATACTTCATTTTATATTTTGTAATTCAAATTGTAGGTGCTTTAAAACTATGTTTTCTTAAACTTTAATTTTGAAACATTTATTGGTTGGATTTTTCTTTTAATTGCTTAGAGAAATAATGATAGAATAGCTTATATTTTGGTAAGCATATTGATTGAGCAAGACTTTGTAGATGTAACCCCTCAGGAGTGTAGTTATGCCATACCTGTGCTGTACACGATCACTTCTGGCTTAGAGTACTCATGTAAATTTGAGTCATAAATCTATTGTTTGCAATGAAAGTAATTCATGTTAAATAGTTGATATGCTGGTAGAGTTCAAATAATTTAAATGTGAAATTATTTGCTAGATTCCACAGTGGTGTGTGGAGTACATGCGGTCATTACCAGGACCCAAAAGAGGAGTTGCCTGTACTCAGCCCAGAAGAGTGGCTGCCATGAGTGTGGCTCAGAGAGTTGCTGATGAAATGGACGTGATGTTGGGCCAGGAAGTTGGTTATTCCATTCGATTTGAAGACTGCAGTAGCGCAAAAACCATTCTTAAGTAAGTGCTCCATCTTTAACTGATTGTAGTTTTCTGCCACTAGTTAAAGAGATTTGCTAGTAGAATTACCCACTTGTAGAATAATCTGAAATGGATCTTCTTAGACTTACCAGTTAACTTTTTTGAGGGGAGGGGGCCCGGGTTTCAAGGTAGGGTCTCACTCTAGCCCAGGCTGACCTGGAATTTACTTTGTAGTCTCAGACTGGCCTTAACTCACTACAATTCTCCTATCTTGGCCTCATACGTGCTGGGATTAGTGTGCGTGTGCGCACCACCTCACCTAGCCCACTTTTTAATGTGGATTATTTTTCTGGTATATTTATATATTTATGTCTCTGTGTGTTAAATAAAAATTAAAGGTCACAGTGGGTGCTGTATGTTCTGTGAAATGTTACTGACTGTAAATGTGAGGTTTTAGTAGATGCACTTTGTTCTTCTAAATGATAGAAAAGTAGAGGTGTTAGTAAAAAGGACTGGTTTTTGGAATAAAAGATGTGTGGAGTGGGGTCTGATTTATTTGTGTGTGAGGGGTTAATTATGCAGCTGTAATCTATAATCACCATAACTGCCTGGAGGGGTGCTCTGTTTTGTATTCATGGTGCTTCCTTCTGTTCTGCTTCCTCTAACTAGGAGGCATGTGACTGGATTGCACCTCTCTCTTGATCTTCACCTTACAGTTGCATAAGTAGTAATAGTGATAGACAAATCTTACTGATTTTGGTTGCTATTATTTTTCTGTACTTATATGTCATTTAAAATTTTTATTTATTTGAGAGAGAGAAAGCAGCAGATGGAATGGGTGTACCAGGGTTTTCCAGCCACTGGAGACAACTCCACATGCACGCACTACCTTGTGCATCTGGCTTTACATGGGTACTGGGGAATCAAATCTGGGTTCTTTGGCTTTGCAGGCCAGCCCTTTAACCACTAAGCTATCTCTCTAGCCCTTAATAGGACTTAATAGTCATTTTTAGAAGCAGTCTTTGTCATGCTACACTTTCCTTCAGTTTTATTTTAGGAAGACATTTTGGAACACAATTTTAAATAGTTGGTGACTTAAGTCTCATGGTAGACATATGCCATGTGATGGGATTTTTTTTAAGCACATGAAAAATTTTAAGTGTCTACAAAGTAGGATATCATTAAACCCTTCTATTAAATCACCCATCTTCAAACATAACATTCTTGTTAATCTGTGTGCAAGCATTTTCCCTGTTTAATTAGTTCAAAGAATATAAATACCATAATTCATTTTAAGTATTATGCTGTCTGTTTTCTAGTTTTTTGTAGTTTTATTACTGTTTTTCGAGGTAGGGTCTTTCTGTAGCTCAGGCTGACTTGGAATTCACTATGTAGTCTGAGGGTGGCCTTGAACTCAAGGTGATCTTCTATCTCTGCCTCTAGTTGCACCCACTTTTTACTTTAAAAAAATAGATTTTATTTATTTATTTGAGAGAGAGAAAGAGGCAGAGAGAGAAATGGGCGCGCCAGGGTCTCCAGTCACTGCAAATGCACTCCAGAACGCATGCACCCCTTTGTGCATCTGGCTTACATGGGTCCTGGACAACTGAACCAGGATCCTTTGGCTTTGCAGGCAAACACCTTAACCACTAAGCCATCTCTTCAGTCCTCTTTTTGGTTTTTCAAGGTAGGGTCTCATTCTAGCTCAGGCTGACCTGGAATTCACTATGTAGTCTCAGGGTGGCCTCGAACTCATGGCAATCCTCCTACCTCTGCCTCCCAAGTGCTGGGATTAAAGGTGTGCGCCACCATGCCTGTTTTTTTTTTTTTTTTTTTTTTTTTTTTAAGGTAGGGTTGCATTCAAGCTCAGGCTGACCTGGAATTCATTATGTAGTCTTAGGCTGGCCTTGAATTCACATTGATCTCCCTCTGCCTCCCAAATGCTGGGATTAAAGGCAAGTGCCACTAAGCCTGGCAGGGAGACAGAATGGGTACACCACGGCCTGTACCTGCTGCAAAAGAACTCCAGAGTCATGTGCCACTTTATGCTTCTGGCTTTACATGGATACTGGGGAATCAAATTGGTTGTTAGGCTTTGTGGGCAAGTTCCTTAACTGCAGAGCAGTCTCTCCAGCCCTGGAAAGTTGACGTTTTAAAGAACACTACCATTATTTTTCTTTGGACTCGGGGTCTCATAAAGCCATGTTTGCCTCACTTGCTGTGTGTCAGGGAGGAGAATCTTGAACTCCCTTCCCCCTTTTTTCTTCAATGTAGGGTCTCGCTGTAACCCATGCTGACCAAGAATTCACTATGTAGTCTCAGGCTGGCCTCAAACTCACAGCGATCCTCCTATCTCTGCCTCCCAAGTGCTGGGATTAAAGTTGTGTGCCATTATGCCATCTTTAGTTTTGGATATATGTATCATTTCAGTGGAGCTTTATTCACTTAATATTTAATAGTTCTGAAATTATCTTTATGTTTGTCTTAAACCTTAATTTTCATTGTGTCTTTGGGGGGATACCATTGGTAATTTGTAATTACATCAAATTGGCGATATTTGCATGAAATCATTGCTTTTTATTTATTTTTGGTTTTTCTCATTGTAGCCCAGGATGACCTGGAATTCACAATGTAGGCCCAGTCTAGCCTTGAGCTCATAGCAATCCTCACAAGTGCTAGGATTAAAGGTGTATGCCACCACACCCAGCTTACCTTGCGTACTTCTTAATTACCATCAAAAGTCCAAGGACTTGAGGAAAATAAAGGGAGAGAGTTTGGTGCAATATTAAAACTGTATAGAAGGTAGAGGTAGGCTTTCAAAGATGTTGGTTCAAATAATGGGGAATGATAAAAATAGCTATGATAGCACAAATACTTTGGTATGGTGATGTTTCTTATGGAACAATTTCCAGATGTTAGAACTAAATGTTGAAAAAATTATTTGACAAGATAAGTTGAGTTACTATAGATAAAATTAATAAGAAAAACAATAGAAATAATACTTTGCTAGTGGTAGTTTTAACTGATAAAAATTCTCTAAGCATTGTTCTATGATTACCTAGATGGAATTGGTATAAAGATGTATTGGCTTACTGGCTATGAGAACCCAGATATTAAAAATAGCTGAAGATCAGACATTTGCCCTCCTTTTTTTGATTTTTATTTTATTATTATTAGGGTTTTTTGATTTTGAGTTTTCGAGGTAGGGTCTTTAGCCCAGGCTGACGTGGAATTCACTATGTACTCTCAGGGTTTCTGCCCTTGATTGAACTCATGGTAGTCCTCCTACCTTTGCCTCCCAGGTGCTGGGATTAAAGGTGTGTGCTACCATGCCTGGCTTGCTGCCCTCCTTTATTTTATTTTATTTATTTATTTACTTACTTACTTATTTGAGAGAGGCAGAGAGGGAGAGAATGGGCACACCAGGACCTCTAGCCACTGCAAACAAACTCCATATGCATGTGCCACCATGAGCATTTGGCTTACTTGGGACCTGGAGAATCAAACCAGGGTCATGAGGCTTCCCAGGTATGCTCCTTAACCGCTAAGCCATCTCTCCAGCCCTAAATTTTATTTTTTATGAGAGAGAGAGACTGGGCACACCAGGGTTTCTAGCCACCGCAAACAAACTCCAGATGCATGGGTCACCTTGTATAGCTGGCTGTATATAAGTACTGGAGAATTGAACCTGGGTCCTTTGAGTTTGCCAGCAGGCACCTTGACTGCTAAGCCATCTATCCAGCCCCTTGGTGATTCTTCTTGAATGATTCAGAACTTAGCTAAATTTGTCTTCCTTTTGGTTTTTTGAGGTAGGGTCTTGCTCAGTAGCCCAGACTGACCTGAATTCACTATGTAGTCTTGGTAGCCTTAAACTCTGTAGCCATCTACCTACCTCTGCCTCCCAAGTGCTGGGATTAAAGGTGTGTGCCTCCATGCTCACCTAAATTTGTGTCGTTTTTTTTTTCTTAAAAGTTCTCCCTATAAAGATTGTGTCCAAAGATAATTTCATCAATGTTTAAGATACGTACTTAAAATCTATTTAAAATTCTAAGTTTGGAGCCAGGCATGGTGGCGCACACCTTTAATCCTAGCATTTGGGAGGCAGAGGTAGGAGGATCACCATGAGTTTGAGGCCACTCTGAGACTACATAGTGAATTTCTGGTCAGCTTGTGCTACTGTGAAACCATACTTCAAAAAACAAAACAAAATTCTAAGTTTGTCCTGGTATGGTGGCACACTCCTTTAATCCCAGCACTGGGGAGTCAGAGAGAAGTAGGAGAATCACTGTGAGTTTGAGGCCAGCCTTGGCTACATAGTGAGTTTCAGGTTAGCCTGGGCTAGAGTGAGACCTTCCCTTGAAAAAAACAACAAAAATCTAAGTTTTGATATTATGTTATTTTTAAAGGATCAGTGCCACAGTGATTCTAGACTTTTAATAGCTATTAAGACTTGGGATAAGTTGGGAACTAAATTTCATATTTAGTTTGGTGACTGACCATTATTCCTAAAGTATTAACAACTTGTCTTCCTGTTGCTGTCTTTTTGGTTTTTCGAGGTAGAATCTAATCTCACTCTAGTTCAGGGTGGCCTCGAACTCATGGTGATCCTCCTACCTCTGCCTCCCAAGTGCTGGGATTAAAGGCATGCACCACCATGTTGCTATCTTGAAGGGAGCTAGAGAACAGACCAGTGAATGATAATGGAATTCACTCTGTATTCTCAGGGTGGCCTTGAACTCACGGTGATCCTCCTACCTCTGCCTCCCGAGTGCTGGGATTAAAGGCGTGCACCACCATGCCTGGCTTTTTGGTCCTTATCTTTTGAAAGTAAATAAAAATTTCAGATTGAGATTAGTCATCTGAAACAAAAGACTTTGAGTTTATATGAGAGAATTTGAGGATTCAATTCAGGAGGTTTTGTTTTGCAGTACTGGGGATTGAGTCCAGCCTCAGACAAGACTCTCCAGTCAAGGATTTCTTCTTAAGCCCAGGCCTAACTTGAAAGGGATTGAGATTCAAGAGAGATAGCATTCCAGGCATATTGGGTAGCTTAAATTTTTTTTTCCTGAAGGGAAAAGTTAAAACTTTGTTTTTAAGGCTAATACTTTATTTATTACATTAAGAGAAAGAAAGAGGAGAAAATACAGAGAGCTTCTGTCATGTGAAAGGCAGGAGTGGGTAGAGAAGTTTAAAACATTACTTGAGAAAATGCTTGAAAGAGAGTGTGTTGGCTGGAGAGATGGCTTAGCGGTTAAACGCTTGCCTGTGAAGCTTAAGGACCCCGGTTCGAGGCTCGTTTCTCCAGGACCCATGTAAGCCAGATGCACAAGGTGGCACAAGCATCTGGAGTTCGTTTGCAGTGGCTGAAGGCCCTGGCATGCCCGTTCTCTCTCTCTCTCTCTCTCTACCTGCCTATTTCTGTATCTCTCTCTTTCAAATAAATAATAAAATATATTTTAAAAAAAAGAGTGTGTGTGTGTGTGTGCGCACACGCGTGCATGTGTGAGTGCGTGCACAGCATTGGACTGGTTTGTATAAATCAACCAAATCATAGGTGATCAAAAATAGCATTTAAAATACATATTTTTAAATTTTCTTACTATTGACAACTTCTATACTTACAGACAATAAACCATGATAATTCCCTCCCCTCACCCACTTTATCCTTCACAACTCTACTCCAATATATCCCCTCCCAGTCCTTCTCTATTTTGATGTCATCACCTTTTCCTCCTATTATGAGGGTTTTATGAAGGTAGTGCGATGCACTGTGAGGTCGTGGATATCTAGGCCAATTTCTGTCTGGACGATTGCATTATAAGCAGGCCTACCCTTCCTTTGGCTCTTACATTCTTTCCACCGCCTATTCTGTAGTGGACCCTGAGCCTAGGAGGGTGTGATAGACATGTTTTAGTGCTGAGCTGGCCTACGTAACCTCTTCTCCACACTGTGGTACCTTTTGGGTCATCCCAGTGGTCACTGCCATCTGAAAAGAGAAGCTTCTGTCACCAAAAATGAGAGTAGCATTAATCTATGAATGTGAACATTACGTGAAGTGCTTATGGGGCAGTTTGGTGAGCATGATAAACACATTTAGCCAGACAAGAGCAACATTATACTCCTAAGACTCTTGATTTCCCCTGCCATAAGCTTTTGATTAGTTTTTCAGTACCAGTCATGTATTCCCTCCCATAGAGCGGGTCTCCAGTTCAATTAGAGAGCACTTGTTTTCCCCCAGAACAGACATGCCACTATTGTACCCGTTCGGTCATTTGGCCTGTCTGTCCAAATTAGAGGCTTCCAGTGTCCTCTGTTTTCACTGCTGATGACTTCTGTCTCCCATAGAGCTGCATGCAGCGCAGCTTTTTCCAGCTTTCAGTCTGTGTGTGTGTAGAGAGAGAGAGAGAGAGAGAGAGAGAGAGAGAGAGAGAGAGGGGGAGGGAGGAATGGAGGGGGGTTGCAGATAGAGAATGGGCACACCAGGGCCTTCAGCTGCTGGAACTGGATGGATGGATGGATGGAACATGGGGAGGTCCCTTAACCTCTAAGCCAGATTTTTGTTTTTTGAGGTAGGGTCTCACTCTAGCTTTGGCTGACCTGGAATTCACTCTGTAGTCTCAGGGTGGCCTCGAACTTAAAGCGATCCTCCTACCTCTGCCTTCCGAGTGCTGGGATTAAAGGTGTGTGCCACTATGCCCAGCTTTTGTTTTGTTTTGTTTTTGTTTTGGCTTTTCAATATAGGGTCTCTAGTTCATGCTTACCTGGAATTCACTAGGTAGTCTTAGGGTGGTCTCTTACTCTCAGCAGTCCTCCTACCTCTGCTTCTCAAATGCTGGGATTAAAGGCATCCACCACACCCAGTTTATCAAAATATATATTAAAAATTATTTATTGTAAATACAAGCAGATAGAGAGAGACAGAATGGAGGATTTGTGCATCTATCTTCATGAGTCCTCAAGACAGGCTTTGTATGCATGTGCCTCCCACTGAGCTATCTCTCCAGCCCTAAAAATATTTTTATTTTATTTGAAAGCAGAGAGAGAATATGAATAAGAGTGTATGTCTCGCCAGGCGTGTGGTGCATGCCTTTAATCCCAGTACTCGGGAGGCAGAGGTAGGAGGATCACTTTGAGTTCAAGACTACCCTTAGACTCCATAGTGAATTCCAGGTCAGCCTGGACTAGAATGAAACCCTAGCTTGAAAAACCAAAAAAAAAAAAAAAAAAAAAAAAAAGAGTTGGTGTCTCAGCACCTAGCGTAGCTGCAAACAAACTCCAGACATATGTCACAGTATTATTTTGGCTTTTCATGGGTACTGGGGAATTGAACCCAGGCCATCAGGCTTTGCAAGCAAGTATCTATAGCCTCTGAGCCATCTCATGCCCCAAACATGGCATGTATAGTTTCTTCTGTCTGATTGAGCCTTAAAAGCTTTGGGAATAGGGTTTGTGTCTATATTTTTGTATACTTGGACACAGAACCTTTGTTGTGTTTTTGTTTGTTTTTAAAGTAGAGTCTCTGTAGTCCCAGGCTGGCCTCATTCACAGTGATTCTCCTACCTCTTCTGGGATTAAAGTTGTGTACCACCATGCCCAGTGAACCTTTGTGTTTATTTTTGGTGTCTTCCCTCTTTGCCTTAGAGGGGCAACTTAAGTATGGAATTCATGATTACAATGTAGAATTTGGATTTTTAGCATAATTGAATAAAGGAGTAGATTATTCATGAGAAGTCATTTTCTGACTTTGTTGAAACTTGATGAAGCAGAGTATGGGGCAGTTTTGGCATACTTAAGTTTGCCTTTAATTCTGAATCTTTTGTTTGTTTTACAATTTACTTTTTGAAATTATATGGATAAGGACTTAATATGATAATAGTTTATGGAATAGAGTGTGGTACAATTTTCAGACTATGTGAGGTTAGTTTATTCATATACATTGCTGACCCTTGCTGTTATAATAGCAGTGGTAAATTTCTGGATCGAGAAATTATTGATTTTATTAACCAGCTAAACTAATTAGTAAGGAACTTAGGATAACAATTGGATAAAGTTGTCTTTAATGCATCAATTATGGTTGAAGGATAATATGATTCAAACCTGACATTTGTCACTAGGGAATGAAATAAAATATTCTCATGGCTAACAACAGGTGAAAACAGGTGTGATCCTGTAAAGACTATTATTAATGGTACAAACACAAACTAATATATTTAAGATTTTGAGAGTGGTAGATTTTGTTGATTCAAGTGCATAGATTGTTTTTACTCTGGATCCTTAGGGATGGGAGTATAAAATATGTGCCATTTAAGAATTCTGACCAAAGCTGGGCGTGGTGGCGCACGCTTTTAATCCCAGCACTTGGGAGGCAGAGGTAGAAGGATCGCCATGAGTTCGAGGCCACCCTGAGACTACATAGTGAATTCCAGGTTAACCTGGGCTAGATGGAGATTCTACCTCAGATCCTCACCCCCCCCCCCAAAAAAAATAGAGTTCTGACCAAAAAGAATAAAAAGTTGTTACTCTAGAAATAGAATTGTATTTGCTTTTGTAATTCTTCTAAAGCCAAGTTGATTTTCTGCTTATCTTATTAAGATTGGCTTTTGTCTGGGCTAAGGGATCGCCTCATTGGTTAAAGGCACTTGATTGTGAAGCCTGCTGGCCCAGGATCAACTTTCTAGTACCCACTTACAGCCAGATGCAAAAAGTGACATGTGAATCTGCAGTTCAGCAATATGCCCAGGCACATGTATACATATACTTAATATACGCACATATGCATGCATGTGCTTGCAAATAAATACATTTTTCTTAAAGATTAGTTTTGGGGCTGAAGAGATAGATAGCTTTGCGGTTACTGTTTGCCTGCAAAGCCAAAGGACCCCTAACCCAACTCTCCAGGACCCAGGATAAGCTCAGATGTACAAGGTGGTGCATAAGTCTGGAGTTCATTTGCAGTGGCTGGCGGCCCTTGTGTTCCCATTGTCTCCCCCTTTCTCTTCTGCCTCTCTCTGCCTCTTTTTCTCTCAAATAAGGATAATATTTTAAAAAGATTGGCTTGTAGTTAGCACTTGGCACTTTATTTACACAATGCCAACATTTTAGAATATATGGAATGGAACCTCTATAACATCTTAGCTTTCTGTAATTGATATTGGGAGAGTGAAAGCATTTCTTTTGAAATTTGTGAAAGTTTGAGATGATTTTGTATGTTTTTGTGGTAGGGTCTCTAGTCTAGTCTAGGCTGACCTGGAATCTACTATGTGTCTCAGGCTGGCCTTGAACTTGGTGATCCTCCTACCTGTACCCCCAAGTGCTGGGATTAAAGGTGTGTGCTACCATGCCCGGCCTTTCATCATTATTATTATTACTATTACTATTATTATTATTATTATTATTATTTGGTGGTTTTTCGAGGTAGAGTCTCCACCTTGTGCATCTGTTTACGTCTCCTAGGGAATTGAACATGGGTCCTTTGGCTTTGCAGGCATGTCCCTTAACCTCTAAGCCATCTCTCTTTTTTTGGTTTTTGTTTTTGAGGTGGGTCTCACTCTATTCACTCTGTAGTCTCAGGGTGGCCTTGAACTCATGGCGATCCTCCTACCTCTGCCACCATGCCCAGCTTTTGTTTTGTTTTTTTTTTGTTTTGGCTTTTCAATTAGGGAGACAAAAGAGTCTTTAGTGACAGCAGAGAGTGGGTGCTGCTCAAATGCTGCCTTAAAGGCAGCTACCACCACAAGGAGTTTATCATATTAAAAATTATTTATTGTAAATACAAGCATAGATAGAGAGAGACAGAATGGTGCATGCCAGGGCCCCCTGCTGCTGTGTTCCACTTTGTGCATCTATCTTCATGTGAGTCCTGGGGAATTGAACTAGGGTTATCAGGCTTTGTATGCATGTGCCTTACCCACTGAGCTATCTCTCCAGCCCTAAAAAATATTTTTATTTTATTTGAAAGCAGAGAGAGAATATGAATAAGAGTGTATGTCTCGCCAGGCGTGTGGTGCATGCCTTTAATCCCAGTACTCGGGAGGCAGAGGTAGGAGGATCACTTTGAGTTCAAGACTACCCTTAGACTCCATAGTGAATTCCAGGTCAGCCTGGACTAGAATGAAACCCTAGCTTAAAACAAAAAAAAAAAAAAAAAAAAAAAAAAAGTTTTTGCACCTAAAAACAAACTCCAGACATATGTCACAGTATTATTTTGGCTTTTCATGGGTACTGGGGAATTGAATCCAGGCCATCAGGCTTTGCAAGCAAGTATTATAGCCTCTGAGCTCTCATGCCCCAAACATGGCATGTATAGTTTCTTCTGTCTGATTGAGCCTTAAAAGCTTTGGGAATAGGGTTTGTGTCTATATTTTTGTATACTTGGACACAGAACCTTTGTTGTGTTTTTTGTTTGTTTTTAAAGTAGAGTCTCTGTAGTCCCAGGCTGGCCTCATTCACAGTGATTCTCCTACCTCTTCTGGGATTAAAGTTGTGTACCACCATGCCCAGTGAACCTTTGTGTTTATTTTTGGTGTCTTCCCTCTTTGCCTTAGAGGGGCAACAAGTATGGAATTCATGATTACAATGTAGAATTTGGATTTTTAGCATAATTGAATAAAGGAGTAGATTATTCATGAGAAGTCATTTTCTGACTTTGTTGAAACTTGATGAAGCAGAGTATGGGGCAGTTTTGGCATACTTAAGTTTGCCTTTAATTCTGAATCTTTTGTTTGTTTTACAATTTACTTTTTGAAATTATATGGATAAGGACTTAATATGATAATAGTTTATGGAATAGGAGTGCCCAATTTTCAGACTATGTGAGGTTAGTTTATTCATATACATTGCTGACCCTCAATAATAAAAATTTCTGGATCGAGAAATTATTGATTTTATTAACCAGCTAAACTAATTAGTAAGGAACTTAGGATAACAATTGGATAAAGTTGTCTTTAATGCATCAATTATGGTTGAAGGATAATATGATTCAAACCTGACATTTGTCACTAGGGAATGAAATAAAATATTCTCATGGCTAACAACAGGTGAAAACAGGTGTGATCCTGTAAAGACTATTATTAATGGTACAAACACAAACTAATATATTTAAGATTTTGAGAGTGGTAGATTTTGTTGATTCAAGTGCATAGATTGTTTTTACTCTGGATCCTTAGGGATGGGAGTATAAAATATGTGCCATTTAAGAATTCTGACAAAGCTGGGCGTGGTGGCTTAATCCCAGCACTTGGGAGGCAGAGGTATCTCGCCATGAGTTCCAAGCCACCCTGAGACTATATAGTGAATTCCAGGTCAACCTGGGCTAATCAAGATTTACCTCAGATCCTCACCCCCAAAAAAAAAAATAGAGTTCTGACCAAAAGAATAAAAAGTTGTTACTCTAGAAATAGAATTGTATTTGCTTTTGTAATTCTTCTAAAGCCAAGTTGATTTTCTGCTTATCTTATTAAGATTGGCTTTTGTCTGGGCTAAGGGATCGCATTTGGTTAAAGGCACTTGATTGTGAAGCCTGCTGGCCCAGGATCAACTTTCTAGTACCCACTTACAGCCAGATGCAAAAAGTGACATGTGAATCTGCAGTTCAGCAATATGCCCAGGCACATGTATAATATACTTAATTATGCTATGCATGCATGGTTGCAAATAAATACATTTTTCTTAAAAGATTAGTTTTGGGGCTGAAGAGATAGATAGCTTTGCGTTTACTGTTTGCCTGCAAAGCCAAAGGACCCTAACCCAACTCTCCAGGACCCAGGATAAAGATGTACAAGGTGGTGCATAAGTCTGGAGTTCATTTGCAGTGGCTGGCGGCCCTTGTGTTCCCATTGTCTCCCCCTTTCTCTTTTTGCCTCTCTCTGCCTCTTTTTCTCTCAAATAAGGATAATATTTTAAAAAGATTGGCTTGTAGTTAGCACTTGGCACTTTATTTACACAATGCCAACATTTTAGAATATATGGAATGGAACCTCTATAACATCTTAGCTTTCTGTAATTGATATTGGGAGAGTGAAAGCATTTCTTTTGAAATTTGTGAAAGTTTGAGATGATTTTGTATGTTTTTGTGGTAGGGTCTCTAGTCTAGTCTAGGCTGACCTGGAATCTACTATGTGTCTCAGGCTGGCCTTGAACTTGGTGATCCTCCTTCCTGTTGCTGGGATTAAATGTGTGCTACCATGCCCGGCCTTTCATCATTATTATTATTACTATTACTATTATTATTATTATTATTATTATTTGGTGGTTTTTCGAGGTAGAGTCTCACTCTAGCCCAGGCTGACCTGGAATTCACTGTGTAGTCTCAAGGTGGCCTTGAACTCTGCCATGGCTCTCCATCCATATCCTAATCCTCTGCCACTTCCAGCCCCTTTATTAGGATGGTCTTGTGTGTGGCAGTGGCATTAGAAGGCTTTCCCAGCATGGATATCAGGCCATTTTGTTTTGAGAGACAAAGAGTGACAGAGAGGTTCACTGATTAAACATTATACCTAACAGTAAATTTATGTTCCATGGTATAATGTTTTACCCTACTTGTGCAGAATTTGTGATGTCAGGAATGGGTACACCAGGGCCTCTAGCAATTGCAAATGAACCCCAGATGCATGTGCCACCTTGTGCTTCTGGTTTTAAATGGGTACTGGAGAATTGAACTTGGGTCCTTAGGCTTCGCAGGCAAGTGCCTTAACCGCTAAGCCATCTCTCTAGTCCAAGACTAGCAATTAATACATGGGAATCAATATTTTCAAAAGTGCTTATGAGGTGGTTTGGTGGGCATAATATATGCTTTTAGCCAGGCAACAGCAGGAGTTGTCAAGGAGCATTTCTGCATGCTAATTCTTTGTTAAATTTAAAATAGTGACTCACTTTTTAGCCTGGGTAAATATTTTATTTATGCTAAGATGGTAGTAAAGCTTGAAAGTAAGGGCTTTGGTCTCACGATGACCACTATTTCATCAGCTGTATAAAGAAAAGGCTTGGTATATTTAGCAGTAGTATGCATATATCAAGTACTTTTTTTTTTTTAAATTTTAGTGGCCTCTACTTAGCAAGTACATTCTCCGTTTAAGAGGTTAAAATATTATTGATTTGGGTGGGTTCCTTCTGGAGATTGTGGGCAAAGAGCTCCTTGTGATCCTCTGCAGTTTTAGTATAGTCTTGGCACTCCTTGAGCTCAGTAGCTCCAGTCAGCCTCTTTCTTTTTTTTTTAAATGTCTATTTTTTTATTGACAACTTCCTTAATAGTAGACAATATCCCATGATACTTCCCTCTCCCCCCCTTTCCCCTTTGAAACTCCACTCTCCATCATATCCCCTCCCCCTCTCAATCAGTCTCTCTTATTTGATGTCATGATCTTCCTATTAGGATGGTCTTGTGTAGGTAGTGTTAGGCACTGCGAGGTTATGGATATCCAGGCCATTTTGTGTCTGTTGGAGCATGTTGTAAGGAGTCCTACTTTCCTTTGGCTCTTACATTTCTTCTGCCACCTCTTCCACAGTGGACCCTGAGCCTTGGAAGATGTGTTAGGGATGTTTCAGTGCTGAGCACTCCTCTGTCCCTTCTCAGCACCATGGTGCATTCTGAGTCATCCCAAGGTCACCACCATCTGAAAAGAGAAGCTTCTCCATCCAAAAGTGAGAGTAGCATTAATATATGGGTATGGACATTAAGAGAAGTACTTATTCGGCAGCTTGGTGAGCATAGTATACATTTAGCCAGACACCAGCAGATGTTACACCCTAGGGCTCATGTCTTCATATGGTTTCCTTTTCTGCTACTTTGTGTCTCATGTCTCCTTTTTTTAAGATAGGGTCTCACTCTAACCCAGGCTGACCTGGAATTTACTATGTAGTCTCAGGATGGCTTCATACTCAAGGCAGTCCTCCTACCTCTGCCTCCAGAGTGCTGGGGTTAAAGGCATACTCTACCATGCCCAGCTTCTCTTTTCTTTTCCTTTCCTTTCCTTTCCTTTCCTTTCCTTTCCTTTCCTTTCCTTTCCTTTCCTTTCCTTTCCTTTCTTTTCCTTTCTTTTTTTTTTTGAGGTGGTGTCTTACTCTAGCCCATGCTGTCCTGGAATTGACTGTCGTCTCAGGGTGGCCTGGAACTCAAGGGAATCCTCCTACCTCTGCCTCCCGAGTTCTGCGATTAAAGGCATGAGCCACTACACACAGCTCATGGCTCTTTATTATACAGATACCTATCCAAGATAAATGTCACTGGGATTTTTTAGCTTTTCATATTAGATCATAGGCAGCAGTTAATATCTGACTTAACTTTCACTAGGCATCTCCCTGTAACTATGTTTGCACATGCAATATATGTTTTTTTGAGGTAGGTTCTCACTGTATTCCGGCCATAAATGCATTACTTTATCTGTGTCTTTATGGAGAGAGTGCTGTTTAAGAAAGGCCCAAAATTTGGAATTAGTACAGGGTATTGTTTCAGTAAGCTGTCTTAACTAGTTTTGTGATTAAAAACTGCTTTTGAAACAGGTGGTTCCCCCCCCCAAGCTAGAAAAGAATTACTTTTGATTATCATAAGAGACCTCCAAGTTTTAAAGTGTCACTTTCTTATTAGTTTCTCTGTGGTACACAGCAAACTAATATAATCATATAATAATGATGCTGGTGATACTTAACTGAACCCATCTTGTGGTATGGTTCATGCCCAGATAAATACCAGGGACAACCTAGAATTTTCTTTGATCTGGAAGATAGGGTTGGAGTTTGTTTAACCACTTAGCAGTGTATAAAAGTGGTTTATAAATTTGCATAAACTAATTTGTGATACTTACTTGCCAGTCGCATACACCTTAGTGTGTTGTCACAGCAAACATTGTGAATTGTTGGGACTCCACATAGTGAATTAGCTAATTAATAGGTAGACTAGTATTCTTTTACTAGTTATTGAATTATAGAGCTGATAGCAGTTGAGTAAATACTACTGAAATAACATCTAATCCTTTTTCCTCTACAAAGTTAGAGTTGTGCTGAAGCTAAGAAAGTACCCACCATACAGATTTGCCACTGAAATAATTTGCAAGAGGATTGCCTAGTCAGAAGACAATTGCTAGATGTCCTCAAATAGATTAGGAACTTCTGAAGCATCTAAAAGCTACAGTGTTACTGGTTCATGCTGGACTGTTAAGTCAAGTCAGTTTATTTGGCAGTATTGCTTTTATACATTTACATACACTTGTAGCTGATACTGGTGTTGATTTCAGAAATGGTAGCAGTTCATTTTTTAAATAATATCAAGGAAGAAACAAAATACATAAATAATGGCTTACACTTTAAGTTCGCTTACACTTTAAATTCCAGCACCCACAAGATAAGGGACAGGAAGATTGCCACAGGTTCAGGTCAGCCTTAGCTATATAGGGAATTCCAGGCTGCTAGAACTACATAACTAGTACTTTTTTGGGATAGGATGAAGGTGTTTCAAGTGTTGTAGTAAATTTTGGGAGGTTTATATGAAATAGAGGGATTCATTATACAGTCTTTTCAACTTAATGGTATTGGTACTAGCTGAAAATTATAGAGTTGATTCATGAAAGATTTAAGTTAGACTGATAAAAAAGCCAGGTTGGGGCTAGGGAGATGGTTCAGTGTTTAAAAGCTCTTGCTTGCAAAGTCTGACACCTCAGATTGGAATCGTCAGCCATCCATGTAACAAAACATGGCACAAAGGGCTGAAGAGATGGCTTTAGAGTTAAAGGTACTTGTTTGCAAAGCCTGACAGCCTAGATTCAGTTCCCCAGTACCCATGTAAAGCCAGATGCACAAAGTGGCCCATGTGTCTGGAGTTCTTTTGCAGTGGCAAGAGGCCCTGGCACACCCATCCAATTCATTCTCATTCATTTTCTCTCCCCCCTTCAAATAAAATATTTTACAATCTGGGCTCCTCCTGGGAGGGAGGTCTCTCCTAGGATTTTTGTTGTTGTTGTTTTGTTTTGTTTTGTTTTTTCAAGGTAGGGTTTCATTCTACTCCAGGCTGACCTGGAATTCACTATGTAGTCTCAGGGTGGCCTCAAACTCACGGTGATTGTCCTACCTCTGCCTCCTGAGTGTTGGGATTAAAGGCGCGTGCCACCATGCCCCGCCAAATAAATAAAATATTTTTTTAAAAAATGGCTGTTCATCTGTAGGGTCAAAAGACCCTGTAATACCCCATAATATGCTAATAAATAAAATTTTAGAAAGGTAAAAAATCAGACCCAGGGCTGGAGAGATGGCTTAGCAGTTAAGGTGCTTGTCAGCAAAGTCAAATAACCTAGTTTCAATTCCCCAGGACCCACATAAGCCAACTACACAAAGTGATACTTGCATTTGAGTTAGTTTGCAGTGGCTGGAATATCTGGTGTGCCCATTCTCTCTCTCCCCCTCTATCTCTCTAATAAATACATAAAATAAAAATGTTTTTTAAAAAGCAGAGCAAAATTAATGAAATCACAAATGATGGATTTATTTAACCGTATCATGAACTATGCTCTTAATATTTAAAGGCTTACTGGGCTTTTGTACAGAAGTTGAGGATAGATAGTTGTATTAGTAGCAACAGTGGCCATAATGAGCCAAGAAATGATATACCATTGTATAAACCTTTCTATACCATTGTATAAACCACTCTTGCACTGATTGTACACAGTGTTCTCCTGTGGTGGCTAGATTCTGTGTTCACTACCTTAAGTCATCTCTAAGCTGTGTGTCTTTTTGGTTCATCAGTCAGTCTGATGTCATTTGTTTTCTAGTTATCTTCCATTTATGTATTAGCTTTTCCCTGGTGGTATTGTTACCCCTCAGTCCCAGAATCTTATTAAAAAATATTTTATTATTTGAGAGAAAGAGAGAGAGTGAAGAAGATGCAGGTAGAGGGAATGGGCATGCCAAGGGCCTCCAGCCACTGCAAATGAGCTCCAAACATGCGCCACCATGTGCACCTGGCTTACGTGGGTACTGGGGAATTGAACCTGGGTCCTAAGGCTTTGCAGGCAAGTGCCTTACTTAACTACTAAACTATTTCTCCAGCTCCCCCTTCCCCGAGACTTTATGAATTGATTTATTTTGTGCTTCTTCAGGGCCATTGTTGATTTGGGGGGTGGGTTCTAGGTTCCTGCTCTTTTCTATGCATCTCTACCAGAAGCTTACTGTTACGTTTATTAAATAAGAGGTTTTTTTTTTTTTTTTTTTGGTTTATGGTGTGGCACTTCGTATGCTCACCTGTAGCAGGGTTTGGGGGAACTTCTGTATGTAGCAGGACCTGAATGTCTTGTGTTGCTGTCACCCCATTTGGTATTAGGTTGAGTCAGAGTCTCCCTATTGATTTCAGAACTGGTGGTGCTCTGATGATTCTTGTGTTCCTTGTTGGATGGAGTTATAGGTGTATGTGACCACACTCAGCTATTTTCATGGGATCTAGAGATTTTAACTTTAGTCTCAGGCCATCATGCTTTTGCACAGGAAGCATTTAACCACTGAGAGAGAGCACACCGTCTGTCTTCCCTCCAAAGATTTTTCTTGAAGCTTAATTTTAAGATCGATTTATGAAGTAGTATGTTTTTCTTAGACAAATGTTTATTCTTTTGTGTTTCTCTTTTTGTCTGAAGTTTTAAAATGACATAAGCAAACCAATGCCTTCTTTGTGATAGGTATATGACTGATGGGATGCTTCTTCGAGAAGCTATGAATGATCCCCTCCTGGAGCGGTATGGTGTAATAATTCTTGATGAGGCTCATGAAAGAACACTGGCTACAGATATTCTCATGGGTGTTCTGAAGGAAGTTGTAAGACAGAGATCAGATTTAAAGGTAATTTGTACTATCCTTTAATTGTAATGTATATGTGCATGCATTTAAAGTCAAGGAACCCTGATCATTGATTAGCTGTTAAATAGCCTCTAAAAGAAACATTCAAGTACTTAGGTTGATCTGTGACTTAGCTAAATTTTATTTTTTGGGGTACATTGAACTAATGACCCAATCTCTTGTTACCCTACTTTGCTATATCTTCATTTTAGTCTTACAGGTATATTTCTCCTACATTTTGGGGCAGGTGTGTGGCATTCATATATGTATGTGCATGTTCATGCATCTGGGTGGTATGCATGTGTGCTTGACTAGGTGTCATCTTTTATGGCTTCCCACCTTACTTTCTTGAGACCGTGTCTCACTAATAATTGAGACTAGTCACCAACCTTTGAGGATTCTCTTGCTTCTACTTTCTCAGCACTGGGATTACAAGTGATCATCCAATTTCAGTGCTTTACCCACAGCAATCGCCTACTTTACAGAAATGTGTTGTAAGTCATATCTTTTCTAAACCACCAAATTTCTTTAATAACCAAGTAACAGTTTTCTTGTGACCATGCTTTCATTAAAAACTGAGACCTTTTTAAAAAATTTATTTGTTTGCTTGAGAGACACCGAGAAAGGAACACTGAGGGAGGGAAATATGAATAGGCTAGGGCCTCCTGCCACTGCAAATGAACTCCAGATACATGTGCCACTCTGTGCATCTGGTTTTCTGTGGGTACTAGGAAATTGAATCCAGGCTTCCATACTTGGCAGGCAAGCACCTTTAACTGCTGAGCCATCTCTTCAGCCACATAACTTTTCTTAAGGCTGAAATCTTTGTCCTAAAGTCCCAGATCCTCATCAAAACATAAACAAACCTAGTGTAACTGAGAGTGGGAATAAGTACACAGGACCTCAGAAATAGATTAACATTTAAAAACTCTAGCAGAGGCTAAGGAACTGGCTCAGTAGTTAAAGGTGCTTGTTTGCGAAGCCTGTCTACCCAAGTTAATTCTCCAGTCACCCACATAAAGCTGCATACAGCAGCAAGAGACCCTGTGTTCATAAACATATGCATAAGGTATATATATATAATTTATTTACTTGAGAGAAAGAGAATGATTGTGGATATTTTGAGATGGGTCTGTAGCTCAGGCTGACCTAACAAGGTATATAACTGATGGTGGCCTAGAACTCCTGATTCTCCTGACTTCACCTCCCAAGTTCTGGGATTATAAGCATGTATTGCTACACTGAATCTTTTAATGGTTTATATAATATAGTTTACATTCGGGTAAAGTGGCTGCACAAATTGTATGGCCCTGAACAGTTTTGTTTTTTATTTTTCTTTCTGTGACATTTTGTGGTGGTATGAAGAGTGTTCTTTACTTCTGGGGTTTTCCAAAAAGTATGTTGTGCTCATTATAGATACTTAAGGAGAATTGAGTAATTTTTGTGTCTAGTCAACTTTTAAAATTTTTTCTTCATATTCTTCCTGCTCTGTCCCATTTAAAAATAGTTAGACTAAATTTTGTAGTCATTATGTACTAATGTTTTTCTTTTCAGAATTCACTCATGACTAATGACATATATCCCTTATAGGCACTTGTTTTTCATTTTTTTGGCTTTATGAAGATATATTATAGCTCTTATTGAATATTTCTAAGTATTTTAAAGGGCTATGAATTAACCAAGGCTCAGCTTTTTAAATTTATTTGCAGGGGTGGAAAGAAAATGAATATGAACATGCTAGGGCATCTTGCCACTATAAACAAATCTTTTTTTTTTTTAATGGAGGAAGGCATTTATTGAACCTTGCAGATCCAGAGGAAGTTCCATAATGGCCAAAGAAGCTGGCCTGCCAAAAGCCACACAGCACAACATATCTCAGGAACTCCAGCTGGGCAAACTTTGCATATCTTTAGATTGAAATCTCAAGCCCAAAGATCAACCCAGTGACATTGCTTCCAGCCAGGTGGTGCAGGTGCAAACAACAAACTAATGAAACACTGAATATATTGGGGCCATCTATTCAAACTACCACATTCCACCCCTGGCCCCCAAAAGATTTTAAACCATCACACTTTGTAAATTGCATTCAGTCCAGTTTCAAAAGTCCCCATGGTCTTGACCAATTTAAGGTAGTGAGTCCTGTAAAATCAAACAAGTTAAATATTTTCAACATATAAAGGCACAGAGTAAACATTTTCAACTCGTATAAGGCATAGCAAGGGGAGATAAGAACAGTGCAAACTCAGCCACCATCAAGCAATCATGAAGCTTCTGCAGTTCAAGTTCAGTATAACCAGAGACTGATAGTCCCCAGGTTTTCCAATTCCGCCCTGCCAGCTGGGCAGAGTAGCCACGGAAAACTTCTATCCCAGGCCAACAGTGCACTCCATCCGTAGCAATTGCACAGATATACCAAAGGTCTGGTATATCTAAAGGTCTCCATGTAAACCATGGTCTCTGTCAGTCTATCAGGGCATTACGCCCTGCCTCATGCTGCATCCTTAGCAGCAGCTCCTGGGATTGCACAAGTCATGACCACTCCACACATATTTTTCTTCTTCCAAAACTAATGCCAGATATGCAGGACACCACTATATTGTTAATTCAGGGACGAATTAAATCCTAACCTTGAAAAGCAGGTTCCTTCTCCAGTCAACTCTTTGTTTGTTTTAGTTTTTCAAGGTAGGGTCTCACTCTAGCTCAGGCTGGACTTCATTATGCAGTTTCAGGGTGGCCTTGACTCTCCCTACCTCTGCCTCCCAAGTGCTGGGATGGCGACACCACATACCCCTCCCCCTTCCAGTCAACTCTTTCCAAAAGAGTTAGCATTTCTAACAGTCTTTTCTCTCCTTGGGCATCTTCTCCATTGTTTTAATATAAAGCAATTGACCCATCTTCTTAAGATTGCTAATGTGTTGACAATACCAGCTCCAGTAACCTAAAACCAGTCCCAGTGCCTCTAATTTTAACTTGCTTGAGGTTTTCCAACTTAAATCTCTCAGTCCATTATCTTTATCTAAAGCACATCAGTCCATTACAAATTTAACTTTGATCAAACTCTCTGGGCCTGGGCAGCAGAACACAGCCAGCCCTTATGCCAGTAGCCCAGTTCCAACGAAGTCCTCTGCAGTCTTTCCTTCCCCTTAGAAAGCTCGTAAGTCAAGCCTCCAAGTTCAATACTGTGCATTTAGCATTCTCAAACTCTTATCAGAATCATCCATAAAATTTGGCTTACTACTCCAGAAGGTGTCTTCAGTTGCAAGGACTGTAAGAGTGATCACGACCACGCAACCCCCCTTCCCCCCAGGCAAAGATGAAAGCTTTTTATTTGGGGAAAAGCACGAGCTCCCAGGGCTGGCTCAGAAGAAGAGGAGCACAGCCCAACAAATTCTTAATGTTGCTTTTAATTTGTTGAGACCATGTAGGAATCCTTAAAGATAATTTCAAAGTAGTAATTGGCTGTTTTTCCTCCCCCAGGTTATAGTTATGAGTGCTACTCTAGATGCAGGGAAATTCCAGATTTACTTTGATAATTGTCCTCTCTTAACTATTCCTGGTCGCACACATCCTGTTGAGATCTTCTATACTCCAGAACCAGAGAGAGATTATCTTGAAGCAGCAATTCGCACAGTGATCCAGATACATATGTGTGAAGAAGAGGAAGGAGATCTTCTGCTTTTCCTAACTGGTCAAGAGGTATCATTCTTTGCTTTATTGTTTAGTTTTGGTATGTTATTTCCATGAAAGGGCAACTTTAAAGTTAACTTGGCATATATTAACCATATTCTTATCTTAGTGTTTGAAATTTTTCTTCTACATGGTTCTAAAGATTAAAAAAATGTGTAGGCTTTTTTTTCTTTATACACTGGGAATACTTTTTAAATATATATTTTATTTATTTATATGAGAGAAGAGGCAGAGAGAGAATGGGCAGGCCAGGGCCTCCCGCCACTGCAAACAAACTCCAGACACATGCACCCCCTTGTGCATCTGGCTTATGTGGGTCCTGGAGAGTCAAACTGGGATCCTTTGGTTTTTTTAGGCAAATGCCTTAACCGCTAAGCCATCTCTCTAGCCCTGGGAATACTTTTGAAACCACTAGTTTTTGTGTTCATTAATTAGCAGCAATGTTGAGTGGTCATAGAATTTCAAGATTTTGCAACTATATCCTTTGGAGAAGCCCAGGCTGTAAATAGCATTTATTAAGGTATGTGTTTGCATCACATCTTTGAAAATAGGCAGTTCTCACCAGTTATGTAGCTTCTGAACTTGAGTAACCTATATCAGAATATTCTTTTTTTTTGTTTTGTTTTTTGTTTTTCAAGGTAGGGTCTCCCTCTAGCTCAGGCAGACTTGGAATTTTGGAATTTACTATGTAGTCTTAGGATGGCCTTGAACTCACAGCAATCCTCCTACCTCTGCCTCCCAAGTGCTGGGATTAAAGACATGCGCCACCACTCCTGGCCTTTTTTTTTTTTAATTAATTATTGTTTTTTATTGACTTTTATACTTACAAAAAAAACCTCACCTGATATTTCCCTTCCCCCCCCATTCCACTTTAGAACTCCAGTCTCCATCATATCCCCTCCCTCTCTCCATTAGTCTCTCTTTTAATTTGATGACATCATCTTTTTCTTCTATTTTGAGGGTCTTGAGAAGGTATTGCTAGGCACTGCAAGGTCATGGATATCGAGTTGGCCTTTTTTTTTAAAGTGTTTATTTCAGAGAGAGGGGCGGAGAGAGAATGGGTGCACCTGGGCCTTCAGCCACTGCAAATGAACACCAGATACATGTCCCTCCTTGTGCATCTGGCTTAGATGGGTCCTGTGGTTTTGCAGGCAAGCACCTTAACCCCTAAGCCATTTCTCCAGCCCTAGAATAGTTTTGTGTTTTGTTTAACCATTGTAGATTGGAAGGATAAAATGTCTTACTAGAATTTACTACTATTTCTCCCTATAGAAATACTATTTTGGGGTGTAGTATTTTCTAAACTTTTCCAACAGTGGGTATCTGTTTGGTGTACTATGAAGTTATCTGAATAAGCAATGCTGATGGGTTTCTTAATGCTTTTCTTTTGCTCTGTTGGACTTTGTGCATACACATCCAGTCGGTTAAAAACCTTGAAGCTGAGCTGGATGTGGTAGGAATACCACCTCTCAGGAGGCAGAGGTAGAAAATTGCTGTGAATTTGAGTTCCAGGTCAGCCTTGGCTAGAGAAAAAAACAAACAAAAAAAGGTTCCAGTTTGTTGAGGTTATAGGATTTCATAGAACTATTTAAATTTAAGAAAACAAGAGTACCGACTTCCTAGATTCTACCCCTTAAAACTTACCATATGAAAGTAACAAAGCCCTAGGAATTTTCTTTTTAAATTTTCTTTATTGTTGTAGCTATTGGACTTTCTTTTAATGTAAAAGTTGGGCTTTTCAAACTGATCACTGCTGAACTTCTGATTATTCTTCCTCTACCTCCTGAGTTGGTTGGTATTCTAGGCTTGTGCCACCTCTTCTGGATTATGTAGTACTGGGGATCAATCTCAGGGCTTTGTACTGCTAGGTTAGTTTTCTACCAAGTGAGTCACATCCGAAGTCATATTTTTTTTTTTTTTTTTTTTTTTTTTGTAATTATTTGAGAGAGAATGGTCATGGCTGGGCTCAGGTGCATGCTCCACCCTGTGCATCTGTCTTGCTTACTGTGGCTATTGGGGAATTGAACCTGGGTTTTTAGGGTTCATAGGCAAGCACCTTAACCAGTAAGCAATCTCTCCAACCCATATTTGGTCTTTTTAAAGGGGTGAAAATTCATGAAAAGAATATGTAATTAAAATAGTAGATAGATGAAAAACTTAATTCCTTGAAAACATTTTTCTCAAGTACAATCAATTGCTGGCATGAAGTAGGACCAAGTTCTTTCCTCTCTCCCATACTGTTGAAGCATATGAAATTTGGAGATGAAATATGGAGTCTACATTTATTATATTTTTTCCCAAGGTAGGGCCTCTAGCCCAGGCTGACCTGGAACTCACTCTATAGTCCAGGTTGACCTTGGCCTTGAACTCACTGTAGTCCTCTGGAGTGCTAGGATTAAACTCCAGATGCATGCACCACTATGTGTCTGGCTTTACTTAGGTACTGGGGAATTGAACCCAGGACTTCAGGCCTTGTAAGCAAATGTCTTTAAATGCTGAGCCATCTTTCTAGCCCTACGAATTTTCTTTATGGTTTTAGCTATTGGACATTTTTTTAAATGTAAAAGTTTGGCTTTTCAAACTGATCACTGTTAAGGGTTGAAATTTTAATTTTGTGGCATGTCTGCATTGTAGACCATTTTTATAGCATCCCTAGCCTCTACTCGCTAGATGTAACAATACTTTCTGAATTACAACAACCAAAGATGCTTGTAGACATCAAATGTCCTTGGGGAGGTACAATTATTCCCTGTAGAGCATAGTTGGTTCTTTTGGGAAACTAAGGTGTGTTGTAAATTCTGTTTTCCAAATAAAGCTACCTTCTTTTGTTTATCCATTTTTGGTATTTTAAAATGAAAATTTCCTTATATTTTATAAGCAAGGATATCACATTTATTTGAAATGGCATATAAGCCAGTGTAGAAGACAGCTTCAGGTTTGCTGAGATGAACTTCCAGACCAGGCACAGTTATGGAGGAAAGGATATTTATTCAGGGTAAGTTCCTTAATGACAGAAGAAATTGGCCTGCTTTCACAGGACCAAATACAGAGAGCAAAGCCAAAAGCCAAAAGCCGCACAGCACAGCACAGCACAGCACAGCACAGCACACTTCAGGAACTCCAGTTTACCACACTTTGCATATCTTCAGATTGAAATCCTAAACCCACCACCACACCTTAAGATCCACCCACTCACTGACTTTGCCTCCAGCAAGGTGGATGCAGATGCAAACTATAAAGTAATAAAACACTGAATAATTGGGGGCTATCTATTCAAATTGCCACATTCCACCCCTGGTCCCAATAGATTTATAACTATTGTACATTGTAAATTATATTCAGTCCAATTTCAAAGGTCCTGTGGTCTTGACCAACTTAAAGTAGTGAGTCCTATAAAATCAAACAAGTTAAATACTTTCAACATCTAAAGGCACAGAGTAAACATTTTCAACTGGTGTAAGGCATAGCAAGGAGAGACTAGAACAATGCAAACAGCAATCATCAAACTTCTGCCATTCAAGTTCAATACAATCAGAGACTGACAGTCTCCAGGTTTTCCAATTTTGCCCCTCCAGCTGGGCAGAGTAGCCAGGGAAAACTTCCATCCCAGGCCATGCACTCCATGGTAGCCCTTGCATAGTCTTGGCATATCTAAAACATTTTCATGTCTCCATACAAACCACAGTCCATCTTCCAAAGGCTCTTCCAGCCTATCAGGGCATCATGCCCTGCCTCATTCCGCATTTCAGCAGCAGCTCCTGGAACCGTGTGCAATTCATGACCACTCCACACATTTTTCATGCTTCCAAAACTAATACCAGGTGTGCAGGACACAGCCATATTCTTAATTCAGGGACAAAATAAGTCATAGCCTTGAAAAGCAGGTTCCTTCTCCAGTCAATTCTTTTCAAAAGAGTTTGCATTTCTAACAGTCTTTCCTCAGGCATCCTCTCCATTGTTTTAATGTAAAGCAGTTGGGCCACCTTCCTTAAGATTGCTAATGTTTTTGACAATAGCAGCTCTGGTAACCTAAAACCAATCTCAGAGCTTCTAATTTTAACTTGCTTGAGGTTTTCCAACTTAAAATCTTAAATCTCTCAGTCCAATATCTTTAGCCAACTTCATCAGTCCAGTACAAATTTAACCTTGATCAAACTCTCTAGACCTCGGCAACAGAACACAGCCATCCCTTATGCCAATAGCCCAGTTCCAACAAAGTCCTCTGCAGTCTTTCCTTCCCCTTAGAAAGTTCATAAACCAAGCCTCGAAGTTCAATACTGTCTGCACTTAGCATTCTCAAACTCTCATCAGAATAGTCCATAATACTTGGCTTACCACTCCAGAAGGTGTCTTCAGTTACAAGCACCAAGTTCAGGCCCATTCCTCCAAAACAAAGGTTTCAAAAGACGAAAGTCCATATGGTTAGGTTCATCTCACCCCAATGTCGGTACCACTTTCTGTAGCAGACAGCTTCAGATTCGTTGAGATGAACTTCCAGACCAGACACAGTTGTGGAGGAAGGCATATTTATTAAAGCTTACAGATGTAGGGGAAGTTCATAATGGCAGAAGAAATTGGCCTGCTTTCACAGGACCAAACACAGAGCAAAGCCAAAATCCACACAGCACAGCACACTTCAGGAACTCCAGCTCGGCACACTTTGCATATCTGTAGATTGAAATCCTAAACCCACCACTACATCTTAAGATCTGCCCAGAGACACTTGCTTCCAGCAAGGTGTATGCAGATGCAAACTATAAACTAATAGAACACTGAATACATTGGGGGCCATCTATTCAAACTACCACAGCTAGTATTCTTTTTTATTATTATTATTTTAATTTGAGAGAGAGAAAGAGGCAGAGAGAGAGAAAGAATGGGCACACCGGGGCCTCCAGCCACTGAAAATGAACTTCAGGTGCATGTGTCCCCTTGTGCATCTGGCTTACGTGGGTCTTGGAGAGTCGAACTGGGATACTTTGGCTTTGCAGGCAAATGCCTCAACTGCTAAGCCATCTCTCCAGCCCTTAAGCCAGTATTCTTGCTTTGAAAAGCTATGAAGTTGTTGAGTTATTATTTTGTTCTCTTGTATCTGGTATGTACAATTTCTCACATCTTCCAGAGTACATAGTATACTTTCTGGCTTTAAAGGATTACTAATTGCTTTTATCAGATGTTCCAAGTTACCTTCTTGTTGCTGGACAAACACCCTACTTGAAACAGCTTATGTGGGAAAGGATTTATTTCAGGCTTACAGAATCCAGGAGAAACACCATCGGTGGTAGAAGAAGTTGGATCATTTCCATAGATCTTAGCATGAACAGTCAGAGTTCCTAAACACATTTTAGGGCTGGACTTCAAGATCAGCCTCTAGTGACACCTCCTCCAGCTTTTTTCCTACTGGAATTGACTTTCCACTCTGCCTCCAGGATAACCCCAGTCCCTTTTGACAATGGCCAGGATTTTCTTGCTTCGCTCCAGTCTCTCCCAAAGGAACTTTACTCCAAATGCTTGCTTCTGGAGTCCCAGGAGAATGCAATTCTAGTTGGTAGTGTGGTCTTTTGTAACATCAGGTTTTTAATGTGACCACTTTCCAGTGCAGGTGGAAGTATTTGTACTATGCTGGCAATCTGTAAAATACCCGGTTCAACATTGTTATATTTCAGTATGTTTCAGTAGTGACTTCTTATATCTTTCATTTGGTTTCATTCCTGTACTACAGACATCCAATTTTTTTTTTTTTTTTTTTTTTTTTTTTTTTTTTTTTTTTGGTTTTTCAAGGTAGGGTCTCACTCTGGCCCAGGCTGACCTGGAATTAACCATGTAGTCTCAGGGTGGCCTCGAACTCTCGGTGATCCTCCTACCTCTGCCTCCCGAGTGCTGGGATTAAAGGCGTGCGCCACCACGCCCTGCTGACATCCAATTTTTTGAGGTGGGGAATAATTGTCTGGCTTTTGTATGAAAGAGAGAGAGAGAAAGAGGGGAAAGGGAAAAAAAAGAAAGAGAAAGAAAAGTCCTAAGGCTATGGGAGACATACATTTAAACTACCACACCAGATAATTAAGCATACTTGAGAATGTTAGCAGAAGTAACAGATGGTTTCATGGTCAGTTGAAATTTTGAGGGGAACAGAAGGCAGTAATAGGCTTTGTGGCTTTTAAGGTGTATGCTGGAGTATATTTCATGAAGGGATACTGCAACTGTGAGTGGTTTACATGTTTACCATTACAATTTTTACTTACTCAGTTTTCAATACAAAGGCTTATGGGGGAGGTCTATTTCATATAGATTTCATTGACTGGTATGGTGTAGTATTTTTTGTTCATTTCATGAAGCTTTGTTACTTTTATATGGCAAGTTTAAGATTCTAGGAAGTTGGTACTCTTGTCTTGATGAATTTGAATAGTTACCATGAAATAACTGTAAGCTCACCAAATTAGAAAGTTGATTTTTGTTTTTGAGGCAAGCTCTCACTCTAGCATAGGCTGACCTAGAACTCTGACTCTGCAATCCTGAGTTGGCCTCAAAGTCATAGAAATTCACCTACCTCTGCCTTCCCAGTCCTGGGATTAAAGGCATGTATCGCTATGCCTGGACATTATGGTTTATTTTAATCCATAAAATCGGAACCTCTGTTTAAATGCAGTGTTGTCAGAAGTCTTTAGGAAAGAGCTGGGCGTGGTGGCACACACCTTTAATCCCATGCAAAAATAGGTATTACGACAAATAGATCCTCAAACAAAGTCACAGTCTTTAAGGATGTGTGTTTTCCACATCCTTAATCCTGTCAATTGGGAGGCTGAGATTTCTGGTCTGTAGAGGGTTCCAGTGTCAGCTTTTGAGCCATGAGACCTTTCCCCAATGAGTGACAGAAGAGGAAGCAAAGGCACTATAAATCAGGAAGCAACAAATGAGAAACCCAAAATACAGTTTATTTACGAATGTCAAATCTGACCATCTAACTGATTTAACATATAATTTACCCTGACATGGATGGTGCAATTAGCCCTTCTGATGCAAGCCTATATTCCAGGTTTATTTGGAGGGTACTGACCTGATGTAATCCCAGTTACCTTTTGGGAGGCAGAGGTAGGAGGATTGCAGTGAGTTTGAGGCCACCCTGAGACTACACAGTGAATTACAGGTCAGCCTGGGCTAGAGTGAAACCCTACCTTGAAAACCCCCTCCCCCCCCCAAAAAAAAAAAAAAAAAAAAAAAAAAAGTCTTAGGGAAGATAGACTACTGAAGATAA
This sequence comes from Orientallactaga sibirica, assembly GCA_036365145.1. Lineage (NCBI taxonomy): Eukaryota > Metazoa > Chordata > Mammalia > Rodentia > Dipodidae > Orientallactaga > Orientallactaga sibirica. The sequence continues at coordinate 20,248,431 of JAEOAD010000018.1, read as the reverse complement.
TACCAGTAGTTTACAATAAGAGGATTTTTGAATGTGCTGAGTGAGCCTTTTTTTTTTTTTTCCAGGTAGGGTCTCTCTGTTGGGATTAAAGGTGTGCACCACCACGCCCAGCTTTTTTGTGGTTTTTCGAGGTAGGGTCTTACTCTGGTCCAGGCTGACCTGGAATTCGCTATGTAGTCTCAGGATGGCTTCGAACTAAGGCAGTCCTCCTACCTCTGCCTCCCGAGTGCTGGGATTAAAGGCGCATGCCTCCACATCTGGCTTTTTTTTTGCTGAGACATTTTATTCCTTAAGCAACACACTCAATATCTTTAATTTGGGTTAGTAAAATGTTTTTTCAACAAGCAGTGAGCTCATAGCCAAGGTCCAAATTAACTTCCTAACATTCATACCATTGGAGCTAAAAGTCTTCCCTCAAATCAGAAACTCATTAACTTTAGTCTTAATCTCAGTATTGCCATTTTTTTAAGTAGATGACTACTGAGTGGCAAGTGAATCCTCCATTTCCTTCTGTTGATTTATATGAATATAAGAGAGTTTTGTGGTATTCTAAACTTAACTTTAGAAAGTTGTTAAATTTGAGGGAAATCTTGTTTTTGTCAGGCAAAATTTTTATATATAGCTCAGGCTGGCTTCAAACATGGGATCATCTTTCCTCAGCCACTAGATGGTGGGGGGGATTACAGGCAAGCATCCATGCTTAGCCTTAATGAAAACATCGGAATGCAGAATTTTAAAAGTCTTTAGAAACTTGTTCATATAAAAACATGTGGTGGTATAGGTTTCTTGTTTTACAGGTTTTGTTTTTGAGGTGCTGGGGATCAAACCAAGATCTTCAACATGCTAGGCAAACACTTTGCCACTATGCTGGCATTTTCCCCCATCACATGTTTGAGCTTTTATATTCTTTGTGCTTACCATTTTTATATGATATGCACATTGGGTAATAAAGTCTAAAGTTGGAATTACTTTAAAATACTGTAATGTTAAATAAATGATTTGCACACTTAATGTTTTAATAGATGAAATCTGAATGTTAGGTGATGTTTGTCCACCATGGTAAAGTTCAAGTTGTAGGTAATGTGAATATTAGAAGCTTCATTTTGTATCTGCATGCCAGCAGGGGGCATTCTAATCAAGATACATTTTGAATTAATTAAAAATACTTGCTTTTATGAATATATGTTTGGATGACGTTGTATTTGCATTTTCTTATAGAAATTTGATCTTGAAGGAAACTACAAACATTGGATTCTCGATAGTAATTTTCTAGTATCATAGTTTCTGAGTCATAAATAATCAGGAATATTTACTTAGGAAAAATGGTACTTTATATTATTTTTTTTTTCCTTTAAGGCAGGGTCTCACTCTAGCCCAGGCTACTCACTCTGTAGTCCCAGGCTGACCTTGAACTCTGTCCAGGCAATTCTACCTCAGTGTTCAGATTAAACTACCTCTCTAAAGTGCTGGAATTAAACCAGAGTGATGCAAAGTGAATACCTGAAATTCCCTCTTTCCCTTTGTAATACTGTTACTGACCCTTGTTTAATGTACTAGCGTGCCTATAATTTTAACAGCTTCATTAAAGACAGAAGACATTGGTCTATCATGCATTATTGTACCTTCTACTTCACCCTCCTTTTAAGGTCTTTTGCCCTTCCCATAGTGGCCACTCCTCTCCATGTCAGCATTTGTTAGGTCTTTTCTTTTTTAAACTTTGAAAGAAGGCAAATTCCTTAAAGTACTTTTTTCTATGGTAGAGAAAACTTATATTTGTAGTAACCTAGCTCCTAATCTATGTTGATAAGGTAAAGCTGTTCTCATTAGGCACAAGGAAGCACATCTTCATATAATTGCATTGGTCTATAAAAGTCTAATTCATTTATTTAAAATATATAGCACATCAATTTCTTTTAGACTGTGACAATTAAAAAGGTCATGAAAGTAGTTGAATATTCCTGAGTGAGAAAGCTGAATTTTAGTACATTTTGTTGAGAATTAATTAGGAAGTCTGATTCATCAAGAAAGAGAGGCAGTTATATATTTAGTTCAATCCAGAAATCAAAATTTCTTAAGTGGTTTTGGAAATCACACTGACATTTGTTAAGCCTAGTTATGGTTATTAAATTGAAAATGGTAACCACCTAATGAAAGCAGATTGCTTATGTAAAATAAGTAGCATAGAATTGGGATTAATTATAAATACTTTAAATGTTTTAGTAATTTTGTTTTCATGCTCAAAACTTTTATTTTTTAGGAAATTGATGAAGCATGTAAAAGGATAAAACGTGAAGTTGATGATTTGGGCCCTGAAGTTGGAGACATTAAAATCATTCCATTATACTCTACACTTCCACCCCAGCAGCAACAGCGCATTTTTGAGCCCCCACCTCCCAAAAAACAGAATGGAGCAATCGGAAGAAAGGTACTCTTAGAACTATTCCTCATAAACATTTCTTTAGTACTGTTGAAAATGTGGGATACTAGTTAGGGAGAACTAGTTTTTAGCTGGCAATTACCATCTCAGCACTTGGGAGGATCACTGTGGATTCCAGGCCAGCCTGGTCTGCCTATGCCAGGAGACCCTGTCTCACAAAGAAAAACAAACCAAGAAACATCCTGAGTTTGGGGCAGTGGTCTGGATTGTACACAACACAATTGCCAGGCTCTTCAGAAGTAAATGAACTGTGATTATTGTATAGTAGTTCATTAGCAGATGAAATATAATTTTAACGTTGATTTGTAGACTGTAAAGAACATCTTTGTAGACCTTTGGGCTCTGTTCCACATATGTATATATACACACACATGTGAGTTTGTGCATATGTGTAGTAGCCACTTTTAAACAATTTCTGTTGCAGAGAGGAGCTAGTGCATTACTCAGTCAGAGCTCAAAGGACTTAAACTTGTGAAAGGATTTGTGAAATTACTTGTGCTGTGTATAGGTACATTTGAAAATACTGTGATTACTGCCCCTTGGATGAGATTGGCCTACAGCAAGAGGTATATTTATGTCCATCTTTTTATGTAGTTCTCATTTGAGTTAACTTGACACACAGGCCCATATGAGCTTTACCAATTGCTAGATTTTGGTTCTTGAGATTCCATCTATTGCTACTCAATACAATACATTTTGTTAGACTTTAGCTTTTTTGTGTTGTTAATCTTAACACTAATGAAAATTTTATATTGTTGCGGAGAATTTCTAAAGTGTCTATATGCTTACTCTGAGACCAAATCCTGGGCCTTTTATTTTACTTACTTTATTTATTTATTTATTTATTTTTATTTATTTGGAAGAAAGAGAATGGGAATGCTAGGGCCTTCAGCAACTGCAAACAAACTCCAGACACATGCACCTCTTGTGTATCTGGCTGTATGTGGGTCCTGGGGGGTTGAACCTGGGTCCTTTGGCTCTGCAGACAAGGCCTTAACTGATAGGCCATCTGTCCAGTCCCATCTTGGGCCTTTAATTCAAAACTATGGGTGGGTGTGGTGGCGCACACCTTTAATCCTAGCACTAAGGAGGCAGAGGTAGGAGGACCACTGTGAGTTCACGGCCAGCCTGAGACTACATAGTGAATTACAGGGCAGCCTGGGCTATAGTAAAACCCTATGTCCAAAAGAAAAAAAACAGCCAGGTATGGTGGCGCTCACCTTTAATCCCAGCACTTGGGAGGCAGAGGTAGGAGGATAGCCATGAATTGGTCAGCCTGGGGTAGAGCAAGACCCTACCCTGAAAAAACAACCCCCCCCCCAAAAAAAACCCACAAATAATGCTTGCTTAGGCAGAACATATACTGAAATTGGAACTATACAGAGAAGATTAGCATGGCCCCTATGCAAGGATGACAAGGAAATTTGTAAAGCATTCCATATTTAAAAAAAAAAAAAAACCTCAAAACTCCCGACTATATCACCATTGATAGTATTTATTCAGATGGTATTGAAAAGTCACATGATGGCTATTGGCACAAGTCAGCTTCATCTTAGAGGTTGAGATGACCACTATTATAGTCTCTCTGGATCTTCCCAGGAAGAATGAAGTAGACCTTCTTAGCAGTTGTATACTTATTCTCGTAATGGGGAGGAACACTCATTAGGCCCATAATGTCTCTCAAATGGGCTAGTTTACTAGAAGAGGTTTCTCAGCATCAAACTGTATTCAGTGTTGATCCAGGCTGCTGGTTAGATTGAGAGAGGTGTTCCAAGAATACATGGACCACTCAGGTGCTGGTCAGAAAGTAGAGTAACAGGTATTCTGCAGGCCTATTTAGAGCTATTTAGAGTTGTAAAGGAACCAAAGAATTGCAGGGAAATGGGGGTTGATAAAAGGGTGCTATAACAGGAAGAAATAGCTTATGATAGTCACAATTTCAAATTATATACAAACATTTATATGTATAATCTAGTCTTTGCTCGTTAAAACTATCAGGAGAATAATTTTGGTTAAATTGTTTACAGTGTTATAAAATAAGGTTAATAGCATAATGAAGATGTTGAAAGTTTTTGGGTAATTAAAATTTTTGTTTTTTTTTTTCTTCAAAAATTATATTGTTTACTTATTTGAGAGGGAGAAAGAGGGAGAAAATGGAGGTACCAGGGCTTCCAGCCACTGCAAATGAATTCCAGATGCATGTGCCACCTTGTGCATCTGGCTTATATGGATCCTTGGGAATGGAACCTGGGTCCTTTGCTTTGCAGGCAAGCGCCTTAACTGCTAAGCCATCTCCAGCCCTGCTTTTTTTTTTTTCTCTCTTTGAGGTAGAGATTTGTCATAACCAGGCTGACCTGGAATTCACTATGTAGTCATAGGCTGGCCTTGAACTCAAAGCGATCCTCCTACCTTGGCCTCCGAAGTGTTGGGATTAAAGGTGTGCCACACCATGTCCGGTAATAAAAATTTTTTAATTCTAGCAATTTGTATTTCTGTATAGCTTTTATATTTGTGTATTCTAAAGCATTGTCTTTAGTACCTTATTGTTCATTCTAGAAGTTTGATAAGATAGATTCTGTTAAACCATCTCTAGCCTAGAGTTACAGTTTTAAGTTTGTTTGTTTATTTGAGAGAGAGAGAGAGAGAGAGAGAGAGAGAATGAGTGAGTGTGTGTGTGTGTGTGTGTGTGTGTGTGTGTGTGAATGGGAGCACCAGGGCCTCCAGCCATTCCAAATGAACTCCAGATGCATGTGCCCCTTGTGCTTCTGGTTTACATGGGTATTGGGGAATTGAGCCTTGAACCAGGGTCCTTAGGCTTCACAGGCAAGCGCTTAACTGCTAAGCCATCTCTCCAGTCCCAATTTTAAAGTTTTAACAGTTGACAAAGGTTTATATTATAATGAAGTTTAAAGTATTTGACTAAACTCAGATTACAACAATATTTTATCTTTACATGTATTGTTTTACTCAGTAAGTCACTTCTGGGCTTCTTAAGACTCATTTAAAGTTCCACTTTGATAGATGTGTGATTAAATATTTAGTGTTCTTGGTTTTTGTTGTTTTGAAGACAGGGTCTCACTATAGCCTATGGTGACGTAGAATTTAGCTCTCATCCAGGCTCTGGTTTTGGAATGCTGGGATTATGGGTGTGAGCTGTCAGTATAATGACTTAGTTTTCTTCAATTTTGTTCATCTATTCTTCCTCCTTTTGCTTAGAATAAGGGTCAGAATGTAGATTGCTTAGTAAAAAGGGAAATGGCCTATTTGAAGTGAAGATGGTTCTCTGGTTTTTTATGTATTTGTTTGAGAGACAGAAAGGCAGATAGTATGGGCGCACCAGGGCCTCCAGTCACGGCAAACGTACTCCAGATGCATGTGCCTCCTTGTGGTTATGTGGGTACTGGGGATTTGAGCCCGGGTCCTTAGGCTTCACAGGCAAGCACCTTAACCAATGACCTATTGCTTCAGCCCAGTTCTATCGTTTTGAGCCTAGTGATTTATTAGCTGAAGACAGTTAAGTGTACAAGCAAATTAATGTCTTTGAATTGGGTCTAACACCCCTTCACCACTACCACCAGTTTCCTGGTGACAAATTTCAAACGAGTTTACCCTTACATGCATTGTTGGGGCCAAATAGTACTCAAGTAGGACAGACAAGTACACTTACCTAGAAGTGCATTTTGAGTTGACAAAGTTGCTTGCGTTACAAGTCACGTTACTGAGGGTGAACTTCCTCTTAGCGCACTTCAGTAGTGACGCCCAAAGGTTTAACCATATAATTTATTTTCTTTTTTTTAAGGTTTTATTTTTATTTATTTATTCATTAGAGAGAGAATGGGCGTGCCAGGGCCTCTAGCCACTGCAGATGAACTCCAGACACATGCGCCACCATGTGCATCTGGCTTATGTGGGACCTGAAGAATCGAACCAGAGTCCTTAGGCTTTGCAGGCATGTGCCTTAATGGCTAAGCTCCAGCTCGATATGATTTATTTTCTATCTGGAAAACAGTTTGTCAATAAGGCTGAAACACTTCACAAGGCTGTTTTTGAATAACTGGCTACAAAGATACAGTCTAGATAGCTTATAACATTTCTACTGGTCCTGTGTAAATTCCTTGACAAATGGTATCACTTTGCTGACTGATTACTAATTAGGCAGTCAACAGTTTGCATCTAGAACATGCTTAAGGCTTGCACTACTGATGTGCCAAAGCAGCATTTATAAACCATATATCTTATGTCTGTTGTTTTGCATTATGTATATGTATACTTTATTTAGCTTTAGCTGGCATTATTTCTCAGGTTTAGTGATGGAGTCAAGGAGAAATACTCTTTAGGCTTATCAATATGTTTTGTGAATTTTGTCTTTCCACCCCTAACCTCCTCCATAGGGCTTACAGAGCCCTCTTTTTGGTGACCATCAAATTAGTGTAGAATACTGGATGTATACTTAAAATGTTACCTTAAAGCTCTTTGCCCACTTCTTTTCTCTCTTTAAAAAAAAAATTTTATTATTATTTTTATTTATTTTTGGAGAGAGAGACAGAGAGGGAGACAGAAATGGGCGCGCCAGCAGTCTCTCAGCTGCTGTGAACAAAATCCAGATGCGTGCGCCCCCTTGTGGGCAAGTGTGGCATTGCACCCTTGCCTCACTTTGCATCTGGCTAAATGTGGGACCTGGAGATTGGAACCACTGGACATTGGAACCAGCGTTCTTGGGCCTAGCAGGCAGGTGCCTTAGCCAATAAGCCATCTCTCCAGCCCTTCTCTCTTTTTTAAAATTTTATTTTATTTATTTATTTAAAAGAGGGAGAGAGGCTGAGAAAGAGAAAACGGGCACGCTAGGGCTTCCAGCCACTGCAAATGAACTCCAGATGTATTACCGTCTTGTGCATCTGACTTATGTGGGTCCTGGAGAATTGAACTAAGGTCCTTTGGCTTTGCAGGCAAGCGCCTTAACCACTAAGCCATCTCTCCAGCCCCCACTAATTTTTTCAGACTTTGCAAAAAGATCACATAATACTTCTCTAAAGACAACTAACACATTGTGAAGTGTTTCTTTGCTTAGCAGTAGACACTTCTAAGCAATGGCGTGGGACTTGCTAACTTCACATACTTCCCTATGTTTGGTGTTTTGAGGTAGAGTCTTGCTAAAGCCCAGGCTGACCTAGAGTTGTAGCTTCAGACTAGCCTCAAAATCTATTTTCCTACTTCTGCCTCCTGAGTTTTGGGATTAAAGCTATGCTCCTGGCTCCTTTCCTGTTTTTAAATACATGTGTACAAATAAAATTACTGGGGAGAAAGATTAACTTTTGTTGTTGTTGTTGTTGTTGTTGTTTTGTTTTCTTTGAGGGTAGGGTCTTGCTCTAGCCCAGGCTGACCTGTAATTCACTGTGTAGTCTCAGGGTGGCCTTGATTTCTCCACAATCCTCCTACCTCTGCCTCCTGAGTGCTGGGATTAAAGGCGTGTGCCACCATGCCTGGCCAGATTAACTTTAATACAGTGGCAGTTCTATTTCAAAGTTTTGCTTACATTGGTTTTAATTACTCTTGGGATAACTCTGGTCCTTACAACATTGATGGAAAGTTCCAGAAGAGTAAGACCTAAGTTCTAAGTTATGCACTGTTATAAGTCATCTGTTGAAATTTCCCATAATGCAGCTTCTTCCATTCTTCCAGGATGTGAACTATGTTTTTATCTGTTGTGTCCAGTGCGATTATACTTGCGTTCAAGTGTTTATTTCATGTAATAGTCCCAAAGTGTAAGCCTAGTAATGCTGGCAGTACTCTTTGTCCTTCCCTCCATCTCCCTGTCTTCCTCCCTCCCCATCTCCCACCTTTCTCCTTCTTTTCCTTCCTCCCTTCCCTTTCCTCACAAATTATTCTGGAATATTAGTAAGTTCCAAAGTTTATTGCTCTGCTTTGAGTAATTCCCCATCTAGTAGATAGGAAATCAGTAAATGTTACTATTATTTCCAGAAAAATAGTTGGACAGTAGCCAGTGAACTTAGCTTCTTTACAAAGTTGTTTTTCCAGAAATAAAAGAATAGGGATAAGTGTAAGTCCTTTCATTTCTTGTGTTTTCATAGAGCCACTTGTACATACATGCCCTTGGCTGTGCTCTTGCCTTACCTCTAAGCTCTTAGTACTTTCCTAAATGCTATTTATTCAGTAAAAGACTTCCTTGTCTTTCACTGTGGAAAACAACCCTTTTTAAATCTCAGGGCATATCTTTTGTGTCACCTACACTTTATTTCCATTTCTAATCTCCCCATACAAACTGTAAAAGTAAGAGCAAACTGATTCATCTTTTGTTTATATGTGTTTATTTCTAATAATGTTAGTAATCTGTTCCTGAAAAATCAGATATTCTGTGTAAAAATACTAACAAGGAGCTGGGTATGGTGGAGGCAGACATAGGAGGATCTCTGTGAATTTGAGCCCAGGCTGGAACTACAGAGTGAGTTCCAGGTCAGCCTGGGCTAGAGTGAAGACCCTGCATTGAAAATTCAAAAAAACATATTTACCAAATCAGACTAATTTCTTAGATATACTAATAAAATCTAATAAAATAGGGCATTCAGAAATAAGCTATAGTATTATATTAGTTTGTAAATGCTTGGAGCATCACTCTATTAGTAAAGCTCCTTTCCTAATGGTGTTCTGTATGCAGCAACACATTGCAGGCCATCCCTTTGAGAGTGTACTCTTTCTAAACTACCTACATTTGTTTTTGATAATCTGCTAATTCTTAATGGATTGTAGCTTGAAGGGTATTGAGGGGTGCTTAAAAATGTTTTTGTAAATTCTAGCACTTGGGAGGCAGAGGTAAGATCACAGTGAGTTCCAGGTCAGCCTAGGCTCAAGTGAAACCTTACCTTGAAGAAACAGAAGTTTTTGTATTACACATGCAACATTTTCCTTTGTAAATATTGTCTGAAATATATTGTGTAAAATTGAGTTACTAAAGAATGTTAATATAGGGGCTGGAGAGATGGCTCAGCGGTTAAGAATGTTAATCTAAGAGATTCTGTAAGGTATGCTTATTTTATCATTTTTTTCCCTGAGGTAGGGGCTTGTGTAGCCCAGGCTGACCCAGAATTCATTCTGTACTCTCTCCCAAGTGCTTGCACCACCATGCCTGGTATTCATTTTTCTTTTTTTTTAAGATTTTTAATTTTTATTTATTAGAGATAGAGTAAGGGGAGAGTGTAAGAGATTAGGCGCGCCAGTGCCTTTAGCCTCTGCAAATGAACTCCAGACACATGTGCCACCGTGTGCATTTGGCTTTACACGGGACTTGGAGAATTGAACTGGGGTCCTTAGGCTTCACAAGCATGCACCTTAATTGTTAAGCCATCTCTCCAGCCCTTATTATTTCTTTAATTATCTATTTCAATGAGAGAGAAAAGCGGAGATAGCGAGGGAGAATGGGTGCATCGGGGCCTCTAGCCACTGTAAACTCTAGATGCACGCGCCACCTTGTGCATCTTGCTTTTTACATTGATAACAGGGGATTTGAACCTGGCTCCTTAAGCTTTGAAGAAAGTGCCTTAACAGCTGAGCCATCTCTCTCTTTAGCCCCTCTTACTATTTTTTTCAACAGGGTTTTTATTTTTATTATTACTATTTTTTTCATTTGCAAGGAAGGGGGAGGAGGAAAGAATGGGAATGCCAGGACATCTAGCCATTTTGTTCATCTGGCTTTACATTGGGTACTGGAGAATCAACCTGGGTCCTTGGGCTTTCCAGGCAAGTGCCTTAACCGCTAGGGCCATCTCTCCGTCCCAAAAAGAAGTGCTTTTTTTTTTTTTTTTTCTGTCTTTCTTTTTTATTAAATGAGGTTCTTAGGACCTGAACTATAGCCCCTGGCTGGCCTGGAACTCACAGAAAAGATTCTACTTCAGCCTCCTGAATACTTGGACTACTGGTGTGCACCACTATGTCTGGCTTTTCGTTTGATGGTATATTTATATATTAGCAAACAAAATGTAAGGTGGTGGGGCAATCTGATTGTAATACTTACATTGTAAAAAGATTATAATTTTGAAATTTAGGTTGCCTTTAAATTACAAGCCCTTGAATGTAAAATCTTTGTATCTGTATGCCCCTCCCCTCCCGGGAGGGGGCTTCTTTGTCTCAGGCTGGCCTCAGATTCACAGAGATCCTTCTACTTCTGCTTGGATTAAATGCGCCTGGTCACCCGGCTCTATCTGGTTTGTTTACTGGTACAATAGTCCTTTTGTTGGTGAGAATTTAGGATCTGTCTTAAATCTCATGCTGATTTTGCTTACATGTAATGTTTTTGTGTTCTGTATTTTTTTTTTTTTTGAACAGGTAGTCGTGTCAACTAACATTGCAGAGACATCTTTGACCATAGATGGTGTGGTATTTGTGATTGATCCTGGATTTGCAAAGCAAAAGGTACATATTAACACTTTGGTTGACTACTCATATATATATTGAAAATATTTACCTGATAGTGTTCACTACTCTTTTGTCCCACGCTTAAAATATTTTTAGGGTTATTTTCTTTGATAATTTTTGGGTTTTTTAACATGAACTTTGTATTCTAGATGGCTCTCAGAAGTGAAGATAATGTTTAGTGTAGGCTGCATGATCCACATATTCCAATTTAAGGTTGCTTTGCTGTCAAGTGTACTACAGTGGTTCTAGCCAATGTGTTCACTTAAGAAAGGGGGTAGTAGCAGTAATTCAGGATTATACCTCCTGCAGATCAGTTACTTATTCAAAATTAAACTTTCTACTCTACTGGGCATACTGTTTGAATGCTCTTTTACTCTTTTAGGTTAAAAATAATGCCATCAATCACTTTCACTAAGTGAAGTGCTTGTTCAGATTTTCTATAAAAATTTTCACCAAATATCTTTTGAGTAAGTTGGTTACATTTATAGGTAAATCATCTCAATGATTTGAAAACCTTTTTGTTGTCTTATAAGAGAGAATTGTTGTGCCAGAACCTCTAGCCACTGTAGTTGAACTCCAGAAACATGTGTTACCTTGTATGTCTGGCTTATGTGGGACCTGAAGAATTGAACATGGGTCCTTAGGCTTGCAGGCAAGCGTCCCAATCACTAAGCCATCTCTCCAGCCCATGTTAGGATGCTTGAAAGGAAGATAGGCCATGAGACAACAATTTTTTTAAATACTTACTTAATTTTATTTATTTGTTTGTTTATTTATTTATTTGTTTATTTAAGAGACAGAATGGGCATGCCAGGGCCTCTAGCAGCTGCAAGCAAATGCCAGATGCATGCGCCACCTTGTGCATCTGGTTTGTGTTGGGTCCTGGGGAATCAAACCTGGGGTCCTTTGGCTTTGCGGGCAAGTGCCTTAACCGCTAAGCCATGTCTCTAGCCTTATTTATTTATTGAGGGTGGGTTGGTGGAAAATGGACACACCAAGGCATCTTGGTTGCAGATGAACTCCGGAGGCATGTATCTGCCTTACGTGGATACTGGAGAATTGAACCTGGGCCATCAGGTTTTGCAAGCAAGCAAGTGCCTTGAGCTGCTGAGTCATGTCTTCAGCCCCTGAATTCTGGACTGTAACTGATTTATAGTGGTCAGCAACACTATTTGTTTTTGCATTAATTGTGTTGGATCTAGTTTTTTCTTTAGGTGAAGAAAGAATCATACATTATTTTCATTCCAATAGGTATATAATCCTAGAATCAGAGTTGAATCTCTTTTGGTGACAGCTATTAGTAAAGCTTCAGCTCAACAAAGGGCTGGTCGTGCTGGACGTACCAGACCTGGGAAATGCTTCAGACTTTACACAGAGAAAGCTTATAAAACAGAAATGCAGGTAAGGATTACTGCTGCACCTTGTATGTTTGAAAGATAAAATTGACCATTTCCTTTGAAGACACCTTTCTTTTTCCTCACCATGCTTTTTTGGTTCTTAAGTTCCTTAGTTTTATCCTGACTGAGATTTATGGCATAATTTACAAATACAATTCTTATTTTTAATTTATTTTAATTTTTTAATATTTAGAGAGACTTTATTATATTAAGAGAAGAGAAGAAAGTGCAGAGAACTCCTGCCATGTGAAGGACAGGAGGGTGTTGAAAGCCCACTTGGGCATAAGGGTGGAGGGTCTCTGACTGGGCTGAGACAAGGGAAGCTTACCAAAACATGGAAGTTCAGAAGTCAGCAAAGAACTATTTCTATTTTTAACTGTTTTGACTCAAGGGGTATAACATTAGACACTTGGGAGATTATAAAGATAATTGAAAGAAAGTGCCTACATTCAAGTATAAATCCCAAGTATTTTCCTCCCCTGAGACCATCATGGAGAAGTAATGCCAAAGCAAGTAACTAAAGAGGCAGGGAGCCCAGATTCTGTGCTTTCTGTGGAGCAGTGACGTTAACCTAACAAATGTTTTTGTTTTTTCCAGGATAATACCTATCCTGAGATTTTGCGTTCTAATTTAGGATCTGTCGTGTTACAATTGAAGAAACTTGGTATTGATGACTTGGTGCATTTTGATTTTATGGATCCACCAGGTATGAGATAGGATAATATATTTTTATTTAATTAGATGGCTGTTTCTTTGCATCTCATTGAACATAATGCATTAAATACACTTTAATTTTGTCCTGAAGTATGCACCAGGATACATTTTAGGTGATGATTTTAAATCTAAAATAAGTAACAATTACACAAGCAACTAACTCCCCTCCCCCAGAAGTTATTCTGGGAATTTAGGTTAATTGAGTTGTCATCAGTGCATGAAAATGTAAGAATTGTACTTTAATTTTACTTGTGGGAAAATAGCTTGATAAAAGTAGATGGATTAGTAGAACATATTTAGATGGAGACTTGTGGGTTTTTATTTTTAATTGTATTTTTTATTTTATATTATTTATTTTTTATTTATTGAGAAAGAGAGAGAGAGAATGGGCATGTCAGGGTCTCTTGCCACTGCAGACACATGCACCATCATGTGCATCTGGCTTACTTGGGTTGCTGGGGAGTCAAACCTGGGTGATTAGGCTTCTCAGGGAAGCACCTTAACCACTATACCATCTCTCCAGCCCAAGTTTGTGTTTTTAGACTGGGTCTCTCTTAGCTCAGGTGGTCTTGAACTGAGGACAGCCTTGATCTTGATCTCTGATCCTCCTGCATCTACCTCCTTATTTCTAGGATTACAGGTGTTTGCTACCATACTTTACTTGGCTTAAAGATTTTTTTGTTTTTCAAGGTAGCCAAGGCTGACTTCGAATTCACTATGCAGTCTCAGGGTTGCCTCAGACTCCTGGGGATCTTCCTACCTTTGCCTCCCAGGTGCTGGGATTAAAGGCGTGTATGCCATAATGCCAAGTTTTGAAGATTCTTTTTTTTTTTTTAAATTTTAAATATATATTTTTTATTTATATTATTCTGATTTTACATTCATAGTATTGGTTCCATTGTCCTCCTGCCTGTCCTCCCACTTTCAAAGGGACCCTCATCAGTGGGGAATGTGGGTCATGCATTGTGAGGTTAGTCAAGAGTTCTGGGGGGTATGCCCCAGTCTCTGTGCATAATGCCCCAACTTGTGACTCTAACAATCTTTCCGCCCCCTCTACCACGAGTTTCCCTGAGCCACATTGGGGTCATTTTAGTTCTATTGAAGATCATTTTTTAAAGGACAGGAACTCTGTAGTTCTGTGTGATTCATTGTTTGCCATGTGTATCTGTATCATTGAATTTGATGACAATTTGAGTTTGGAATTGAGTCCAGTATAGAATGAAAAATGAGATTGCTTAGCCTAGTTTGCAACTTGTCACATTTTTGCTTGCTTAAGACAACTTGTCTAATAGATTGTCTTTTCTTCCCAGCTCCTGAAACTCTTATGAGAGCCCTAGAACTTTTGAATTATTTGGCTGCCTTAAATGATGATGGAGATTTGACTGAATTGGGATCCATGATGGCAGAGTTTCCTCTAGATCCACAGCTCGCTAAAATGGTTATTGCAAGTTGTGACTACAACTGTTCTAATGAGGTCCTATCTATTACTGCCATGTTGTCAGGTAATAGAGGGAAAGGAACGATAAAAAGCCCAGCTCTTCAGAGTTTGGGTGGACTTCACTTTAAAAACATTTTTTTTAGTATGGTAGCAAATTTTATAGATGGTTTTAAGGAATTATTTTCCTTCTTAAATATCTTGTAAATAGCTTCATGATCATAGGACTCACAAAGCCTTTCTGCACAAAAGAGAGTAACCATTGGCTCTATTGAATGCAAATAAAAGTTGAAATAAGTTTTGATGGAATTGTAACTGAACTTTTTGATAGGCCCACCTTTGAAGTTTAGTATTTAAAGTGCCAGTACTTGGCACTGTAAATTGAGCCTGTAATAATACTCTTAAGTTGACACTTTTCTACATATATAAATGTGCCTTTCAATGACCATCAACAGACATGAATTTCAAATATAGTGTCATAAATGGAAGTACTAAAGACTTAATTTAGGTCTTAAAATTCTGATTTTGTTATTCTTTTACAATGACAGAAAAACACTTAAATATTTACTAGGTAAGCTTAGTAATTTTTGAAAATTAGAATATTAAGTCAAAGAACTAGTGCTAGCTTTTAGTGGCATAAAACTTCTTTCCTAGATGAACTGTAATTTAGAAATTAAATGTTCCAGAATGGAGACATACTGTGAATGAATGACTACTTACTTTGAGAGCTAAAATAGAAAATGATATTTTATTGCCAACTACAGTATTATATGGTATTAGTAAGTACTGGAGAAAACTTTTAATTGCTGAGTTACTTATTGGTCTTGATTACTTAATGATACAATTGATTCAAAATTGATGGAATTAAAGAATAAATTGAAGTTTTCTAAATAAGAAAATATGGCTTAGTTTAGATGTATGGTATATTCTCATGGTGTGATTTTTACTTAAGTAGCTAAAATGTTTTCTTTCAGAGTTATGACTGATCAGACTCAGAGCAGATGGGCAGGGCAGTATCAAACCTTTTAATTTGTAGTCTCATTTGCGGAGGTGGTGGTAGGTTGTTGTCTGCCTTTGTTAGATTCTTTGAATTGTACTTCTCCCTAGATTTTAGGTTTTAGAGGAGGTGTGGAACAAGAGTTAAAGATTGTGCTTGTTTGTTAACTTATCCAAGTTTAATTCCTCTAGGGATTTTTTTTTTAATTAGAAATGCTATTCAATACTATAACTATTTGAACGTACAATTTGTCATATGGTGAGATTGAAACTACATCTCAGCCTTATTTATAATAGTACTGCAAAACACAAAGTAACTGGTGGTTATCGTTAGATGATCTGAGGAGTAAGCATTTAAGTGCAGCATTTTTACATCAAGGCCATTTGTGGGAAAAGTTAAAATAGGGAGTAGGGAAGAGGTCATGGACCAAATATGGTTTGCTGAGCTTGTAATGCTTTGAAGTTAAGTTGCAACCAGAGGCATAAGGGGCTTTACTTAACTCCCATTGCCTTTGGTGGCTAGTTCATGTCAACATTCACAGCTCTGAGTTCTGGACTTCTGTGAATTACCTTGCTTCTATTACCTTAAGCAAGACCTTTAATATTTCCTGTGATGTTTTGATGTCTTTGACTACTTTGGCATCTTTTAAGGGGAAACTGTATGGGAAAGATTAATTTGATACTGTATTTGATCTCATTGTTGACTATTCCCATTATCTTCAACCTGCACTGATAAATCGTGATTTTTTTATTGGTAAGGTATTAAGGAAATCAAAAATGTGTTGAAAAAGTCCCAAGTGTGTTAAGTACTTACTTTCATAATGCATTTAAAAATTACTATGGAATTGATAAGTGAATTAAGGAAAGCTGTATTTCAAAAAATGTAGTGCTTATTTGTACCAACTTAAGATTGTGGATTAATATTGAGGTTCTAAACTACTGTAGTTGCATATTTTAATGACCCATGAAATATGACTGTTTCAGACTAATTTGTCAACTTTTAAAATACTGAATTTGCTTTTATATTGAGGGTTTGATTCAAATAAGCCTTTTCAAACTTGGCCTTCATTTACTGGTGTTTTATTAGAAGCTGAAATGCTAAGGCTCATGATCCCAGCCTGTATGAATTTTCATAATTCTAAGGCGGTTTAACCTTCCACCACTACTGCTATCATCAAACCCAAGGTTTCTTGACTTTTTTTTTTTTTCTTTTTATGTTTACGTATACTTCTGCTCACCGGTGCTAATAGTGATACCCATATAGCCACAGACTTAGGGAAACAATTCTGATAGAATGTGGGAGCAGACTGGTTGCAAAGTTGTTGTAGTGTTGCAGTGGTCTAGTACAGCTATCTAACCTACAGCCATTCAGTGCAATGAATGAATGGCCTTCCTTTTTTTTTTTTTTTTTTTTTTTTTTTTCTTTTTAAAATTCCAGTTAACTAAAACACTATTGACACCATAATTCTGGTTATTGGTAGAGCTATCAGCACTGGTTTTTTAAATAAGTCAAGCTTTTTAGTTACTTGATGGCCTTCAGAATAGCTGTTTTTGATGCCTACTTTTTAGATCTAGTTAAAATAATCAGGTACTCTGTAGCTTTGAAACCCTCTTGTCTTACAGATGTGGTTAGGTGATGTACCAAATCAAGGTAGTAAACAGTCCAAGATGCAGTTGGAGGCCATCCTGCCCTGCCCTATGCTCTGTGAACTGACCTAGCTAGGCCTTGTTCCTCTGTCTGTGAATGCGTGACTCATCGATATGGGCGTTTGTGTTGGGCCCATACCAACCTTGTTTAGTCCCACAGTGTTTTGTTCGTCCCACGGAGGCCAAGAAAGCCGCAGATGAGGCCAAGATGAGATTTGCCCACATAGATGGAGATCATCTGACACTGCTGAATGTCTACCATGCTTTTAAACAAAGTAAGTGTAAATTAGATTGCAGCTACTCTTTTGTCTAAATGTCACTTGCAGCATATAAGATGTTTCTTCATCTCACTTTCATTTATTATCTTTGACAACTTTACATTAGAAACCCAGAGGTACTTTGGGAAAATTCCTGACTAGCATTTAAAGTGGAATTGCCTTTTTTTTTTTTTTTTACAAAATTGTTTTTTTATAGTCAAGGGAAAGATTAATGGAGAACCTGAAAAATGCAAGGTGATTATAAACAAGACTTAGATAAACTTACCACTAAAACACAAATTATAATGTACTCTGTTTTATTTCCATACGGTTTTTTTAGTGGGGCAGGGTGTGTGGGCTCCCCCCCACCCCCTTTTTTTTTCTCTAGGTAGGGTCTTGCTGTAGTCCAAGCTGGCCTTGAACAGCCTCTGCCTCCTGAGTGCTAGGGTTAAAAGCATATGCTAGTGGGCTTGAGAGATGGCTTAGCAGTTAAGTGCTTGCCTATGAAGCCTAAGGACCCCAGTTTGAGGCTGTATTCCTCAGGACCCACGTAAGCCAGATGCACAAAGTGGTGCATGCATCTTGAGTTGGCATTTGCAGTGGCTAGAGGCCGTGGCACACCCATTCTCTATCTGCCTTTTTCCCTCTCTGTCACTGGCCTTGAACTCACAGCCATCCTCCTACCTCTGCCTTCATAATACTGGTGTTAAGATGTGAGCCACCATTTTTGGTTTGACTAAAGGTTTTTATCTTGGCATAATCGATGGCAGCAAAATACTGGAAAGTACCTAAATGCTTACCAATAAATAATATGGTTCTGAGTTTTCTTAGACACATGATGAAATACTGTTCTAGCTTAAAATTCTGAATATTTAATGACTTGGCTATTTTGCCGGTGCTTTGGTTTTTTGAGGTAGGGTCTCACTCTAGCTCAGGCTGACTTGGAATTCAATATGTAGTCTCAGGGTGGCCTGGAAATCACGATGATCCTCTTACCTCTGCCTTCTAAGTGCTGGCATTAAATGTGTGTGCCACCACACCTGGCCAGTGCTTTGTTTTTCAATAGGGTCATTTAGGCTACCTTCCTATGTCATGGAGGCTATCATTTGCTTGGAAGTTTAGCTTCTATGAGAAGTTTTTTGGGGAGGGGACAGAGTATGTGAGTGTGTGTACACCACTTTGTGTATCTGTCTTTATGTGGGTACTGGAGAATCAAACCCAGAGGTGTCAGATTGCAAGGAAGCACCTTTAAACCACCAAGCCATCTGCAGCTCAAGAAGTTGTTTGCTAAATTTGTAAAGTTGACATTGAGTTTCTACTTTGTTTTACTTTAATTATTATAAGACCTATTTACCTTCCTAAAATGGAGCCTGTTAAATTTGGTGACAATGAAGCTAGGGATAGTGAACTTGTCGTATGGTTGAAAATTGGTAGAAGTACAGTATCTAGAACAGAGAATAGCACCATAAATGAGCATTGTGTCTCCCTGTTGAATCAGACTTGTTACTCTCAGAGAGACAAAGGATTGAGTCCTTCTCTGCCCAGACCTGTAAACATACAGATGGGAAATGAGAAAACGTGGGGAGCAGCAACACAGAACCCAAGGCCAGTGTTGGGCTTTCTTTAAGACATTTACTTTATCCCTCTTGTGTTAAAAAGTTGGTGATTCATGATATTCCAGACTTCATTCTAATAGGCCAGTTCAAGAACTCTACCTTACTTATATGTAAAGCATCCTGGGTTAGCAAGAGACATTAATAGATTGTTGTTATCTGCACCAAGAGGGAAGGCCCTCAGAAGGAACACCCATATCTACCTTGATTCTTAATTTCCTTTGATGTTAAGATATTAAGTAACAATAAGAATATCCTGTTCCTCTATTGGGGGAAGGGTGCCTATTGCTGTCTAGGCTTTTAAGGTTTTTGTTTGTTTGTCATTTTTTGTTGTTGTTGTTGTGTGTGTGTGGTTTTGAGGTATTTTTTTCATTTTAGCTCAGGCTGACCTGGAATTCACTATTGTAATCAACACTATCCTACTCCCTTTGCCTCCCAAGTGCTGGGATTAAAGGTATGTGCTACCATGCCTGGCCTAAATTTTATAATTTTTTGCCAGGCATGGTGGCATGTACCTGTGATTCCTAGCACTCAGAAGGCAGTGGCAGGAGAACTTCAAGCTTGTCTAGATCATTAGTTCATAGGGATGGACAGACAGAAGAATTGTCCTTTTAAGGTTGTTTTTTTTTGGGGGGGGGTGAGGTAGGGTTTCACTCTAGCTCAGGCTGACCTCGAATTAACTATGTAGTCTCAGGGTGGCCTTGAACTCACAGCGATCCTCCTATGTACCTCTCCCTCAAGTGCTGGGATTAAAATTAAAGGCATGCAACACCAAGGTTTCTCTTACCTTTTCTTTTTAAAAAAAAAAAAAAAGCCTAAGGACCCATGTTTGATTCTCCAGGCCCACAAAGATGAGGCATGCACAAGGTCACACATGCTCACTAGTTGGCGCAATCATCTGGAGTTCGATTGCAGTGGCCTGGGCCCTGGTGTACCAATTCTCTTAGGTTTTGATTAACTCTCCCACCTTTCCTTAGTCATTCTCTTCCCCTGACCTCACTTAGACTTTTCCACCCCCAGTGGATGGAACTTACTCTATAGCCCCTTGCTGGTCTTGAACTCAGAGCAGTCCAACCGCCTCCAGGTGCTGGGTAAGGTGGGGCCACCCATCCTCAGCTCGTTTTTTTGTTTTGTTTTGTTTTGTTTTGTTTTGTTTTGTTTTGTTTTGTTTTGAGACAGGGTTTCTCCCAGTATATATATTTTAATTATTTATTTATTTATTTATTTATTTATTTATTTATTTATTTATTTATTTGAGAGTGACAGAAAGAAAGAGATAGAGAATGGGCGCGCCAGGGCCTCCAGCCACTGCACACTAACTCCAAATGCATGCACCACCTTGTGCATCTGGCTTACATGGTTCCTGGGGAATAGAGCAAGCACTTAACTGCTAAGTCATCTCTCCAGGCCCAAGACAGGGTTTCTCAATGAGCCTAGTGCTCACTGTGATACTGGGCCCCAGGTATTCTCCTGTCTTCACCTCCTTAACATTGGGATTATAGGTGCACCAATCCCAGAATTTTATATGGGCACTGCGGATCTGAACTCAAATCCCCATGGTTTCATGGTTAGCCCCTTGAATATTCTCATTGTCCTCCCCCCACCAAATATTTGTTGAGTGTGGAGGAAGTTAGAGAACAATTTGGTGTCCCTTCTTGCCTTTCACCTTGTTTTAGACAAAGTGTCTTGCTCTTTGCCATTATGTATGTCAGGCTTGCAGGCCCACTATCTTGGCCAGAGATTCTCCTGTTTGTTGCCTCCAACCTAGTTGTAGAAGTGTAGAAGGATTGTAGATGCACATACTAGGTCTGCTTTAGGTAGCTTCTGGTAGGTCTACATGCCTGCATAGCAGGCACATTACCCACTGAGCCTTCTTCCCAGCCCGTATTTGATTATCTTAATCTAAGACTGTCTAGTAAAGTATTTGTTGTAAATAGTCAGGTGCCTGTTAATGGGTAAATAACTCAAATTTGTGAACAATAATTATTTTATTGCTATTTCTTTCTTTGAACCACATTATAGCCTGTTTTCTTTTGTTGCTCGTATATGTGTATGTATGTGTGACATATGCACATGTATCTAAGTTCATGTTGCCATATGCTTTTGGCTGTGATTGGGTGTGTTTTCCTGGGCTGGGCAGAGTGAATGTGGGTGTCCCACTCTGGCTCATCTGGACTGTTCATGTTTGAACCAGAGTCTCTTACTGATTTTGGAGCTAGGTGACGTTTTTTGTTTGCTTTTGCAAGTTTTGGGTATTTTCTTTCTCATCTCCCTACATGATGGGAGTTAACAGATATATATGGCCACACAGAGCTGTTTTTGTAGGTTCTAAATATTAGAACATGGGTCTAGATGGGATGGTTCAGTGGTTAAGGCACTTGCCTTCTTAGCCTAAGGACCTAGGTCCAATTCCCCATTACCTACATAAAGCCAGATGCACAAGGTGGTGCATGCATCTGGAGTTTGTTTGCAATGTCTGCAAGCCCTGGCATGCCCATTCTTCTAAAGAAAAAGATGGGATGGGAAATAAAAAGAAGAAATTATTCCGACTTGGGTGTTCTGAGGCCCCCATGCTTGTGCAGAAAAGGCTGAAGCACCTTGTTCACTTCAGGCTTTTTTGAAAAAGAAACTTGGGAGGCATGGAGAGGGCTTAGTGGTTAAAGGTGCTTGCTTGCAGTGCTCACCTTGGTTCAGTTCCCCAGCCACCCTTGTAAAGTCAACTGGGTTTTAAGTTAAAAACAAATGGTGGCAGTATTGCAGTCATTAAAAGTGATGTGGGCAAATCCATTTTCTAGGTTGCTTAGCTTATTCATAAAGTTTTTCTCTTTAATTTGAAAATAATCTGTGTGTATGATTCATGATCTCCCCTCTTGTATTTTTTGCTCTCCTCCAACCTTTTAGATCATGAATCTGTTCAGTGGTGTTATGACAACTTCATTAACTACCGGTCCCTGATGTCTGCAGACAATGTGCGCCAGCAGCTATCACGAATTATGGACAGATTTAATTTGCCTCGTCGAAGTACTGACTTTACAAGCAGGGACTATTATATTAATATAAGAAAAGCTTTGGTTACTGGGTACTTCATGCAGGTATGTGGATAATTCAGGAATGCCTAATTAAATGTTTACATGGTGTGTGTTTCTACAAAACTTTCAACTTAAATACAAAGGTGAGGTTAAGAACACCTATAAAAATCAGTTCTAAATGTTGGATTACATCTAGTTGCTTTGAATCAATTTTTATACTTGAAAGTTTGTTTAATGGGTAATTAATTACTTAATAACCTTTCATAGAAAAGTTAGGTTTCCATTAGGTTAGGTTGGAAATAATATTGGAAATTTTCTTTGGTAACTGGATCCTTTGTTATAACATGGGTACTTTGCCATTTTCAGATACAAATGTGATTTTTTTCAACCTTTTTGATAATTGTACTAAGGTTTCCATAAATTTTATCATAACCATACCAAAAAGGGAACATTTTAAATTGATGGATCCTGGAACATGCTGTTGACTTTCTCTATTTATCATGTAGTCATTCCCAAATTTATATAACTGTGCTTAAGGTATATGGACAAGCCAACCAAGCAATTCTGCCCCACTAGCCCAAAATGGAAATGCTAAGTTTTTTTATTTTTGTATAGTATTCAATACTACTCATTGGTATTTCTAACTAAGATGACTGGGTCATTGCAAAAGCCATAAATATCTTTTGAGATCAATCCAGATTAGAAAAAAAGGCTTAAACTATTTTATTTAGTTTAAGTGTACTGTATTAGAGGGTTTTTTTTGACACTTTATTTATTCATTTATTTGAGAGAGAGAGAGAGAGAGAGAAACAGACAGTCAGAATAGGCACACGAGGGCCTCTAGCCACTGCAAACAAACTCCAAATGCATGTGCTGCCTTGTGCAGCTGGCTTACATGGGTCCTGGGGAATCAAACCTGGCAAGCACCTTAGCTGCTAAACCCTCTCTCCAGCCTCCTGTATTAGAGGTTTTTAAAAGTTCAAAAAGAGCATTAGGTAAATATCCTGTGTCCTGATTTTTAAGGAGGGACCCCAGTGAAACAAAAATTATGTTAGAAAAACTTAAGAAAGTCAGTAAGTCGAACAGTCTTACTTGTACTTATATTGATTTTTTAAAAATATTTTTTATTTATTGTTTTATTTGAGAGAGAGAAATAGTTGCAGAGAGAGAAGGGTGTGCCAGGGCCTCTAGCCACTGCAAACGAACTCCTGATGGATATGCATGCACCTCCTTGTGCATCTGGCTTATGTGGGTCCTGGGGAATCAAACCTGGGTCTTTTGGCTTTGCAGGCAAACACCTTAACTGCTAAGCCATCTTCTCCAGCCCTTGAATTTTTTTACATTGTCTCTTCTGCCTTCAGCTTGGTTATTTGTTCTCTGTCCTTGTGTCTTAAGCAAAATATACCTACCATTTAAGCAAGTTGTGTTGAGTAGCTAGACAGAATTTGAACGCATTCACTTTCAGAGCTTAAAATTAAAGGAGGGTCCTGTTATCTATCTGTGGGAAAGGGTTCTGTTGTTTTATGACACAGGATCTCATGTAGCTCAGGTTGGTCTTGAACTGCTGGGATCAAAGGTGTACACCACCATACCTGGCTAGGAAAAATGTTTAGTGTGACATAAATTGGTCCGCTTATTAGAAATAATTAGGTTAATATTGTAGTTGAGCATAAATTTAATTTTCTAGACTCTGATACTCATTTTATTTATTTGAAAGAGAGGGGGTAGAGAGAATAGAATGGGTGTACCAGGGCCTCTGGCCAACCCAAACAAACTCCAGATACATAGCCACTTGAGTATGATCTGGCTTACATGGATAGTGACAAATAGAACCTGGGTCCCATGTCTCCAAATTTGTTTGATATCTAACCTCCTCCCCCAGTTAAATTCAGCATTTCTAAGCAACATAAAAATGGTACACGACATCTGATAGGTACTTAATACAAGTATTGAATGACCTTCAGTTCATTATTCTCACATTTTTAAATTATGTTTTATTTTATTATTTATTTGAGAGAAAAGAGAGAGAGTGAGTGGGCACGCCAGGGCTTATAGCCACTGCAAACAAACTCCAGATGCATGCGCCCCCTTGCGTATCTGGCTTACGTGGGTCCTGGAGAACCGAACCAGGATCCTTTGGTTTTGCAGGCTAACGCCTTAATTGCTAAGCCATCTCTCCAGCCCTATTTGCACACTCTTTATACAGAGCTGTAGAATTGGAAATGGTGTGTTATGTTGCCATGCATTATTTGTGAATTATCCATTCTTAAGTGTTCAGTGATCAGGTAAGGAAACAGAAGAAAGAAGTACATATAACTGCTCTTTTTCCTTTTTCATGACACACTTTACAGGCTACCTTTTTTGTGCTTCCTTAATCATGAATGTAGTGATGGTTTATCTACTCTGTAGTTGGCACATGGTGCTTAAGAGCCTATTCCTGATAAGGCTAAGACAGAAAAGGACCAAGATAGTAAATATTAGGTGATGTCAAACCATTAGATCTGTCATAGCTTCTCAATGCTGCCTATCCTGGTAATATGACATCAGCTATAGGTGTGGGTATACCTGTGTTAAATTTGAAATTTAAATAATATGTGACCTTTTTTCATATAACTACTGAAATTTTTCTACCTCAAATAATTTAATGATGTGAGTCAGTCCTTGTTCATAGACATTAAAATACCAGTTTCACATTAAAGTTGTAGCCTGTACGGCATCACTTGTTGATGCCTGCTTTTATCATGTAGTAATAAA
Source organism: Orientallactaga sibirica (assembly GCA_036365145.1). NCBI lineage: Eukaryota > Metazoa > Chordata > Mammalia > Rodentia > Dipodidae > Orientallactaga > Orientallactaga sibirica. Next base: position 20,223,725 of record JAEOAD010000018.1, on the reverse strand, counting down.
TGGAAGGAGCCATAGATTGGAAGCAGAACATGAGGCTTGCTTAGTCTCAGTTATATAATAGTAGCTTTATATAGTGCTTTTGCAACTAGCTTATTGCCAGCATTATTTCAATTAACTGGGTTTTGTTTTCAGGTAGCACATTTAGAACGAACAGGGCATTACTTAACTGTGAAAGATAACCAGGTGGTTCAGTTGCATCCCTCTACTGTTCTTGACCACAAGCCTGAATGGGTGCTTTATAATGAGTTTGTATTAACAACAAAGAATTACATCCGGACGTGTACAGATATCAAGCCCGAATGGTAAGCACATTTTTTGTTCTCAGGTAGCTTGTTAGCATTGTGCTGAGAATAGCATGTTTTTAGTCTTGGTGGAGACATTGCCTCGTCTGTGTGACTTAATCCTTTCCTTAAGTAAGGATGTGTACTCTTTCTTGTATGCATGAGACATAACATGATGGTATGGTTATTTTTCACAGTCAGTCCTTGGATGAGAGGAAGTGTTGGTGTGGTATGGGCAGAATTGGGACTTGGAAAATACCAAAATTTTATTTGGTTTATGTGGAGCCATTCTGTTGCTGCTGTGCTAACTCAAGTCCATATAGCACCCTCTGGCTATAGAAGTCTGTCTTTTAATATTTTTCCCCCATTGCTGTTAACTATTACGTTAGCTCTTACATCTTGGTATGTTTAGGAGGTATGCAAGCATAAAAGTCACCATCCTTTGTATCTTACTTAGCACATTAGCCATCCTTAATGGGTTTTGTTTTGTTTTTATTTATTTATTGCCAGAACCTATTCTGTAAGTTGTTATGGGAAATGTCATCTCAGAGTGGTGGACTGAAAGCATTTGTTAGGTGGTGTCACTTAATGTTTTTGCAGCTTCTTACACCGATTTATGCTTTTGACACTTAAATTGTGCAGAACACATCACCAATTTATCTTACATGCTTTATTGAGAAAAAGTTCTATAGCTAAACATTATACAAGATTTTGGCAGTGTGTTCCTTGTTATGTAGAGTTATGTTTATTAAAACATTGGAATTGAGAAGATGAACTCGTCTGAATGTTTATTTAGTTCATATTTAGAACTTGTCTTATAATAACCTTAAAGAAACAGGTCAAAGAAGTGTGCTGAAGTAAAGAATGGTATGTAAAAAATTCATGTAAAGAAAATACTAGTAAACTGACTAAAAATGATGCTTATAAAGATTTGCTTATTATATTTTTATCTGAATTTTTCACTTGTACATTTGCCATTATTCATCAGGAATGTAATTGTCCAGTTTATTAGGATCTCTGCTTTACACTGAAATGTTGATAACTTTCTCCCCCCTTTTGGACAGGTTGGTGAAAATTGCCCCTCAATATTATGACATGAGCAATTTCCCACAGTGTGAAGCAAAAAGACAGTTGGACCGCATTATTGCCAAACTTCAATCCAAGGAATACTCACAGTACTGAATTCAATGCTTACAGAACTGAAGTTATTCAGGGGACAGCTTTAAAAGATGAGTGAACTCAAAAGTTCAAGTTGTGCTCTTCATGTTGGTTCAATAATGGCCTTTATTTGAAAGCTTTTTAATTTTTCTTTACAGTAAATATTCCATTCTGATTTCATAAATTAAACATTTATGCCTCCCTTTTGTGTTGACACTGTAGCTCATACTGGAAAAGTCGATCAATGTTTTGCAGTTTATTGAAAGTAGTTCTATATATAACAATGTTATAAGCATTTCTTTAGAAATGGTTGAAAATGCTTCTAAAATGTGATTATCGACCATGGTATGCATGATCGTTGTAATTGTTGACATTCCTTTTAGAAGTTGTGAAATGTTACAACTTGTGCTTATGTAGACACAATCTTCTGTCTCAGTACAGAGGCACTGACTTCAATAAAGTCTATTTATACTAATTTTGGCCAAAGTCCTTTGATATCTTTATTCTGCTGTTTTACCAAGTGTGGGGAATCTCTTTATTATAGTCATAGTCTTGTTGTGTATTTAGCATTTTTCCACCAGGAACACTTCTCAGATAAACTCATCATTAAAGCAATATTTTTAAGAGCATAGTGTAGTACTTTGTTAGGTTAATCAGTATGTGATCTAATGGGATAAAGTGTAATATTTTTTGAAATTAGATCCCCAAGGACAGACTAATGAAAGGATAGCTTTCTATTCTTCCTTCTTAAAGTTCATTTCATAAGGCTGATGAATTTATTGTCTTGTTAAAGACATTTTTGTCAGGTCTTATTATACTCAGATGAACATTTTTAACACTCTAACCTCTGAAATATGTTTATTTCAATTAGGTAAGAGTGAAGAATAATATGTGTTGTAGGTCTCAATATGTTTTACTAAGTTTTTGATGTTGGAAGTTTTGTTTATGGCATGAGAAAATGAAATTTAGATCTTCCTGTTAATAGATAATAGACAAGCTAAAATTCCATGTGACCAAAAACAGTATGCTTGGTATGACCAAAGATCCTGTAATTTGCCAGTTCTTTTTACTTAAATACTGTACTTACTAGTATTTAGATACCCTCTTCTCTGCTTGAATTTTTTTGGGAGGGGTGAGGTAGGGTGGGTTTTAAAGCAGTCTCACTCTAGCCCGGGCTGGCCTCGCATTCACAGTGATCCTCCTACCTCTGCCTCTGGGGTGCACAGGAATTTTTTTTTTAATATTGGTAAAGGAAATAAATGTATGTGCTGCTGGAGGATATAACCCTGTCAGTGTACACATTTTTAGTGTGGCAGGGTCTTAGTAATGCCTAGTGGTTTGGATGGGAGACACACAAGCATAGGGAGAAAGCTTAGCACTTAGCTGAGGCAGTAAACAGACCTTTTCTAATAATGCTGTTAGCAGCCTGAGACCCTCTCCTGCCTCCAGTTCCACCTGTTCTAAACAATGGAAATAAATCACTCCCCTAACTTCCTTTGTAACTCAGAGGGAAGAGCCTGCCTAGATTAGTTTTGAGTTTATATACACACTGTAAAGTCAATACTTGTCCTCTGAATTTTAGAGGGGGAGGGAAGCCCCTATTTACCATACCCATATTTATGCACAGTTGGATGGAATATAGGGTTAAAATCAGATGCATAGCCGGGTGTGGTGGCGCACGCCTTTAGTCCCAGCACTCGGGAGGCAGAGGTAGGAGGATCACTGAGAGTTCGACTACATAGTTAATTCCAGGTCAGCCTGGACCAGAGTGAGACCCTACCTTGCAAAACCAAAAAAAAAAAAAAAAAAAAAAACAGATGCATGATAGGAAGGGACATGCACAGAAGAAAAATGCTAGACCTTATCAAAAGAAGCCCCAGACAGTAACATGCTGCTCACAGAAGTCTGGCTTCTAGTATGTAGATCTGGTATCTAATTTTCTTTACGCTTAATAAAATTTTTTGCTGCTTTATTTTTTGTGTCTGCCTCTTTTCCAATTCTTTGAACAAGGCCCTAATAACTTGAAAAGACCCAAACATAGACATAGGGATAATATTTCTTTGTTGTTGTTGTTTTGTTGGTTTTTCTAGGTAGGGCTTGCTCTAGCCCAGGCAGACCTGGAATTCACTATGTAGGCTCAGGGTGGCCTCGAACTCACGGTGATCCTCCTACCTCTCCCTCCTACTTAAGTGCTGGGATTAAAGGCATGTACCACCACAGGCTATATTTGTAAATTTACAGGAGTGGTGAGGGCTACTTGGATTTTGTAAGTGATGATCCTGCACTGGGAATGGCCATTTGGAGTGTACTCTTATCATTGTGCCTACAGATCTAGGCGAGCTGGTTTTATTGGTGAATACTTTGAAATGAACCCATTAAAGTGGAATCAAGAATTCTACATTCAACTCCTTTAAAAAAAGAAAAGCAGCCGGGTGTGGTGGTGCACGCCTTTAATCCCAGCACTCGGGAGGCAGAGGTAGGAGGATCGCTGTGAGTTCGAGGCCACCCTGAGAATACATAGTGAATTCCAGGTCAGCCTGAGCTACAGTGAGACCCTACCTCGAAAAAAAAAACAAAACACTCGGGAGGCAGAGGTAAGTGGATTACCATGAGTTCGAGGCCACCCTGAGACTACATAGTGAATTCCAGGTCTGTCTGGGCTAGACCCTACCTCAAAAAAAAAAAAAAAAAAAAAAAAAAAGATTTATTTACATGAGAGAGAAGGGAGTTTGGTGCACCAGGGCCTCCTGACCCTGCAGACAGACAGTACACACCTTTGTGTTTTTGGCTTTATGAGGGTACAGGACAGTCAAACCCAGGCCAATAGACTTTGCAAGCAAGCCCCTTTAAGCACTGAGCCATCCCTCTAGCCCTCTTTTAGCTCTTTTGCATAGTGTATGAATCAGTCCCAAATTTAAAGGTAAAACATTTGTGAGTGACTGTAATGGCCATCCTCTGTTCTGAGACTCCTTCAGAAAAACATTTATTTGTTTATTGCCTCTTTAGGCCAGCTAATATAATACTTCCATAAATGCCGAAGGTAAAAACCTGTTAGTGACTTCCCATTGTTGGAGCATGTTTAAGGCCAAAATGATGGGCATGTAGGTAATTAGAGTCAGCTGGCACCTTCTTTTACTCTGGGTCCAGTAGCCCGATCTCTTTTTCCCCTTACCCTTCCTCTAACATGGTTTCTAGATACCCTGAACATTGCTAGTTAACCTGCCTTGGTGGTGGTCTCTGGATTGCATTCAACACTATGGTTTAAGTCAGCGGGCTGCTCTTGAACTTGTATTTCCCAGAGGAACAGGCCTGCCATTGCTTCTGTTAATGCAACTTAAGATTACATTAACCTTTCCAGGAACCACAGTGCACATTGGTTCATATTAATCTTACTATAAATTTAAGGCACCTAATTATTACATGAGTTTTAATCTTTGTGGCTCAGGACTGAAAAGACCTTCAAAGTCCTTGAGCAGTACTGATCTACCCACATGTTTAAATGCATTTATAGCTCATTAAGTTAAAATTTTTAAAAGGCGAGAAAGTAATCTCAATTGTAAATATTTAAAAATAGTCCTGGGATTGTTCCAGTAAGAAAGCTATATGCACTTTTTAAACTAGTATTAATATGCAGTTTTTAGCTGAGTGTGATGGCCATTCGAAAAAAAAAAAAAATGCAGTTTTTAACAGTATTAAAAGAAAAATTGGAAGCTGGGCATCTTGGCACATGCCTTTAATCCCAGCACTTGAGAGGCAGAGGTAGGAAGATCACCATGAGTTCGAGGCCACCCTGAGACTACATGTCCGCCTTGGATGCAGTGAAACCCTTGCTCAAAAAAAAAAAAAAAAAAAAAAAAAAAAAAAAGCTGGCCTGCAGGGATGGTTTAGTGGTTAATGCACTTACCTGTGAAGCCTAAGGACCCAGGTTTGATTCCCTAAGACCCAAGTATTCCAGAAGCATGAGAGTGACACATGTGTCTTGAGTTCCTCTGCAATGGCTGAAGGCCCTGGCATTCTCTTTCTCCCTCCTCCCTCTTTCTCAAATAAATAAAAATTATATATATAAGTTGACTGGTTTTGTAGATACTTTGTATCTTGCATTTTGTTTCTTAAGAGGAATGTTCTAATTACCCTCCCCCCTGCCTCTTTTTTTAGCCTACAAAGTAGCAGGTTTTATTCCTCAGGCATTTTTAGTGTTCCCTAAGAAAATTCAGGCTTTACAATTATTTCTATGAAGACAGTGCTGCATACACAGGGTTATCGAGAACTTAATGATCTCAGCAACTTGATTCTGTTCATATACCAGTAGGTGTTTGAGCAGAAGCTTTCTTGGGCTTCACTTGTTGTTTTTAGGACATTTGAAATCAATCACCCTAGCATAAGTGGCCCTTCCAGTCACCCCCTTGGTTCCATTTAAGATCATCTCAAAGATCATCTGGATGTTTGGTGGCATTTGTTTTGTTCTTCTATTGCTATGAGGATATTCTTTATACCATTTAACATTTGTTGGATTTAGTAGACTCAAATTAGTAATGGTGGTGGGCAGGTACTGTGGATTGAACCCAGTGCCTTGTGTGGGCGTTCTCACTGAGCTGTGTTCCCAGTTCTAGACTGTTGTAAATTGGACCTGTGAAGACCACATTTACATAACTTGATAACTTTTTCAATATTTCTCCCTGAGGCAGTTTTTTACTTGTTAATGGCATTGCTCTGTAGTGCTTGTAACTTTATTAAGCATCAGCTCTGAAAGGCATTGTGTGGGGCTATCTTAAAGACAGATTGAAGAGAACAGGACTTTCTGGAATTGTAGTGTGTTTGTGTTTGTTTTTCCACTTATTTGGGTTGATTGGTTTTTCAAGCAGGGTCTCATTCTAGCCCAGGCTGACCTGGAATTCACTTACATAGTCTCAGGGTGTCCACAAACTCAAAGCCATCCTCTTACCTCAATCTCCTGAGTGCTGGGATTAAAGGCGCGCCACCATACCCAGCTTTTATTTTATTTTTATTTTAATTGACAACTTCTTTAATTGTAGACAATATCCCATGTTATTTCCCTCTATTTTATTTTATTTTTAATGAATGTAATTTAATGAACAAAGCAAGGTGTGACTGTAAGAAAGATAGCAGTATGCTAGGTGTGGTGGTGCACACCTTTAATCCCGGTGCTTGGGAAGCAGAGGTAGGCAGATAGAGGCCAGCCTGAGACTACATAGTAAATTCCAGGTAATCCTGGGCTAGAGTGAGAATTGTACCTTGAAAAGCCAAGAAAAGAAAAAGCAGTATTCGCAAAGGAAGAATCTGCTAGGATGAGCCGAGTCTTGAAAAGTTTACTGTTGCCAGGAGAGTGGAGCAGCAAGGAGCTACATAAGTGGTCAGGGATGAGCCATTGAAAGGAGCTTCGGCAGCTGGGTCACTGCAGGTCAGTCAAGCAAAGCTACAAATCCATTTCTTTAAGTCTCTCTGCTAGAAGTTTTAAATTTTTATAAAGTTTTCATTAAAAAGTTTTTACTTGAGAGAGAGTGTACATGCCAGGGCCTCTAGCCACTGCCAACAAACTATCCAGATGCACACGCCACTTCATGCATCTGGCTTTACGAGGATACTGGGTAATTCAACTCCACTTCTTAGACTTTGAAGGCAAGCACCTTAACACCCCCCCCCCATCCATCTGTCCAAAAGTGGATCCTGGGCTGCCTTTTGTTTTGCAACTCTTCATTAAATAGGTACATTCTTCTGGAAGAAGTGTTAATTTAGTGTTGGGGTCCATGCAGTAGAATTTCAGCAGGCTAAGGATTTCTGACATGATTAATAACATTTCTAACCAAGAATCATGGGGTGGAGGTGGCTATGGAAGTTTTCTTTATTGAAGTATAATTTATGCATACTACCTTTTAGGTGTATAATTTAAGTTATTCAGTAATACACATCTCTCTCTCATCCCTTCAGGTTTAAATTTATTTATTTGAGAGAATGAGGCAGATAGAGAAGAGGCATGCCACCGGTTGTACCTGGCTTTGTGTGGGTACTGGGGAATCGAACATGGGACCTAACTTAGGCTTTGCAGGCAAGTGCCTTAAAAGTAGTTGGAAGTAAGCAAAAGAGCCTCTGGGGTGTGTCTGGATCTTAGTACTCACTAATCCATTGCCTGGGACCTGAACACAAGGGGAAGACCATGCAGGGTACTGAGGACAGGCATGAAAGAAAGTTTTCAAGGGCTCTGCATTGAAAATAAGCAGACATGTATTTAGACAAAGTCTGACATTCCTTGTTTTCATTAGATTTGCATGACATCTACACCAGAGAACTCATTTAGAGTCAATCAATTTGCCTTGTCTTGTGCTCCTATGATGTTTGATGTCATTGTTAAGCTGATTCTGCACTTGTTAGTGTATGTGATATCACCTCATAGATTTGCTGTTGTATAAACATTTGTATAAAGGAGAGTTTGGTATAGCCAAAATGAGGGAGGAGAAATAAAATAAGGCCTATCAATATTAGGGGATAACTAATATTTTAAACTCTCAATTAGTGGGAGCTTGTTTAATGATTCTAGGCATGTGTATTCTTTTAGTTTAGATTGTATGAAGAAGTGCTGTTGTCAATCTTTGGCTATCACTGGTTAGTGCCTTAGGAAGGAACCATTCTCAAAAAACGAGGAACATTTTTATTTCTGTGCATTAAATATCTATTTGCAAGAAGAGAATGTGTACGGGTGCACCAGGGCCTGCTGCCGCTGCAAACAACACTCCGTACATGTGTGCCACTTTGTGCATCTGGCTCCATATAGGTACTGGGGAATTGAATCTAGGCTGTCAAGCTTTGCAAGCAAGTTCCTGTAACAGATGAGCCATCTCACCAGCCTCTAAATTATTTTTAGGAAATGGTTAGAGGGATGGACCAGTGGTTAAAGGCACTTGCTAGCAAACCCTGCTGGCCCAGGTTTTGCTCTCTAGTACTCAAGCCCGATGTACAAAGTAGTGCATGCCTCTGGAGTTCCTTTGCAGGGACAGAAAGCCCTGGCATGCCCATGCTTTGTCTGTCTCTCTCTCTCTCTTAACAAATAAGTAAATATATTTTTTAAAAGGAGAAATGGCTCAGCATTTAAGGTGCTTGCCTACAAAGCCTAATGACCTGAGTTTGATTCCCTTGTACCCACATAAACACCAGATGCACAAGGTGGCACATGCCTCTAGAGTTTGTTTCTACTGGCTGTTGGCCCTGGCATGCCCATTCTCTCTCTTTCTGGTTTTTCGAGGTAGGGTCTCACTCTAGCTCAGGATGGCCTTGAACTCACAGTAATCCTCTTACCTCTGCCTCCCAAGTGCTGCGTTTAAAGGTGTGCACCACCACCCTGGCCTCTCTGTCTCTCTTCTGATTGCAAATAAATGAAAATACTTTTTAAAAAAGTTTTTATAAAAGAAACTGGTTTGTATTTCACCTGATTAGTAATGAGTATGAAATATATTTTTAACATATAGTATTAGTTCTTGGTGTACCAAACATACCGAAGACTGGAAAAATACCTAAAATTCTTAGGTGTTTTTGTTTTTTGGTTTTTTTGTTTTTGTTTTTATTTTTGGTTTTTCAAGTTAGGGTCTTGCTCTGGCCCAAGCTGACTTGAAATTCACTTGTAGTCTCAGGGTGGCCTTGAACTCATGGCGATCCTCCTACCTCTGCCTCCCGAGTGCTGGGATTAAAGGCGTGTGCCACCACGCCCGGCTGTTCTTTTTTTTTTTTTTAATTGATAACTACATAATTATAGACAAACCATGATAATTCCCTTCCTTCTCCCACTTTCCCTTTACAGATCCACTCTCCATCATATCCCCTCCTCCTCTCAATTAGTCTTTTTAAAAATATATTTTATTTATTTGAGAGAAGAGAGAGAAGGAGAGAATGGGTGCACCAGGACCTCAGCCACTGCAAATGAACTCCAGATGCATGCACCCCCTTGTGCATCTGGCTTATGTGGGTCCTGGAGAATCGAACTGGGATCCTTTGGCCTTGCAGACAATGGCCTTAACAGCTAAGCCATCTCTCCAGCCCTCTCAAGTATTTTATTTTTATGTTATCATCTTTTCCTCCTATTATGAAGGTCCTTTGTAGGTAGTACCAGGCATTGTGAGGTCATGGATATCCAGGCCATTTTGTATCTGGAAGATTACATTGTAAGCAGACATACCCTTTGTTGCTAGCTTAACTATACTAAGGAAATATTAGGACTTAAAAGTAGTTAACACTAGTTTTCTCTACTTTAACTTTTATTGACAACATCCATAAATGTAGACAGTATATACCATGATGATAAACCCTTCCACCACTCCCTTTTCTCCACTCTTAAATCCCCCCTCCAGTGAATCACTTCTTACTTCCAGCTAGGCTCTTCTATTTTGATGCCTTTCTCCTCACCCCCCACCCTTTACACACAGGTCTTGTGTAGGTATTGTCAGTTAATGTGAGGTCATGAATATTAAGGCTACTTTGTGTCTGGGGGACAGCATTGTAGGCAGTGTCTTTATTTTCTTACTCATCGTTTTACATTGAAGAGGAACTGGACAGATGCCTTTGAAGGCATTCCCTAACCTTCAAATGTGTGCCTCTGCGCCTTGCCTTTCTAGAGAAATTTAATTACGGTAGTGAAACAGAAAACAGTTCTACAAAATGCTGACTGGCTTAGAGTGTCTCCTTAAAGTGATGTATAAGTGATCAGGATCTGCCTGTGTCAACTATGGCAAAACTTAATTGGTTGGTCAAAGGTTAAGGAATGTCTTGGAATCCAAATTTCCCAAGTTATTTTTTTTTAACCAGGGGATGTAATGTTAAGTGTGTTTTAGTGTAGAGAACTTACAGAACAAGTAGTTCTGGACTATAGCAGCCATGTTTTATCTAGCGAACAGGAAGACTTAAGATGGGGGTGCAATCAGTAGCAACTTTTATAAGGAATTCCCCAGAATAGTCAGTCTTGAGCCTCACAATAACTCGAGGGCAGATGACACTGTTTCCTGATACAGAAGACCTGGGGCCGGAGGTCATGTTCTATCAGCAAAGCTGCCTCTCCTTGCTCTGCCCACCTGTCAGCTACTGTTTTCCCTGAGCTCAGCTCTGCGCAAGCTTTGATGGTGGTCGTAGCCTTGGCTGGCTGCCTGCCTAACATTCAGACTGATGTACCCTTACTTTAGAAAGGTGCCCACTTTCTGTCCACACCTCTGTCCCTGACCCCTTGAAATCAGGTCTTGTATGTCCCTGACTTTGAACTTGGGTGAGTCTTCTTGCCTCTGCCTCCCAAATGCTGTGATTTACCTTACAAGAAAGGCTGTGAAGAAGGATTTTCCTCCTTCCATGGATCTAGATCAGCCAAGGAGCTTTGTGGGTTTTTTTTTTTTTTAACCAGTGGCCACGTCCGTCATTTTAATGTTTTCTGAGTGGGGCAGCAATGCGGCTCATCTGAAGAAAGCACAATCCAAACAGCTCACTTCATTTGTTGATTGGAAGTCTTCCAAGATGAACTTGACATTCTGCTTAGTTACATCAAGCTGCCTTTTCTTATGATCTGGAACCATTGCGATGGTCCATTATCTTTTCCATCTCTGCAGTTGCAGATGTTCATGTTTAAGGGCTGGTTTTCCTGTTGACCTGTGAGTTCCTTTAAGGATTAGAAAGACGAGTCATGCTTTTGTGTCCCTAGTATAACACCAAGTCCAGTATGCAATATACTTTCAGAAAATAAGGGCTGGAGAAATGGCTCAGCAGTTAAAGTCACTTGATTGCAAAGCCTGATAGCCTGGGTTCAGTTCCCTAGTACCCATGTAAAGCCAGATACACAAAAGTGGTGCATGCGTCTGGAGTTTGTTTGCAGTGGTAGGATGCCCTGGCAAACCCACATTCTCTACCTCAGTCAGTCTCTCTAATAAATAAATAGAAATACTTTTAGAAGAAAATAAAATGAATATATTTGTTTTTTACAGTAAGCATACAAAGTAATAAGTGTCCCTGACATTTCACATATACATCATAATTGTCCAATTTGTTTCCCGTCCCTATGTCGTCTGCTCCTTCTTTCAGCAGTTCTTTTAAACTATAGCCACCATAGCTTTTTTTGTGTTTGCTCTTTATTGCTAGTCCCTCTCATTGGTGGTGATAGAATTTCTCATGTTCTCAAATGTCTTTTTCTTTTCTTCACCAATTAAGCTAGGAATGGGGTCGACATCTGATGTGATGGGTAGAACATAAGCTGTAAAAGTGAGCTGATGTATGCTTAAATCTTAGCCCTGTCCTTATCTGGCAATGAGACGTGGATCTGTGACTTTCTAGCAGCACATCCTCCTGCAAACGGGAGGATTGATGATAGTAGTTGCCAATGTGGACTCACTAGATGAGAAAACATGAGGAACACCTGCTCTGGGATTGCCGTGCTTTTCTTCACCATGATAGGCTGAACTAAGTAGGTCATTTGTGGGACCTGAGTAAAGAACATTCTTTGTATGGACTTTGAAACATTTCTTGTGACCATGGGCACACTATCTCGACAAGATTTTCAGTGGACCTCCCTGAGGAGAGCCCACATGTAAATGTGAGTGCTGCTCTGAATGAGTTTCCACTATCTATATGCCTTCCCTCCTTGAATTGAGGCCAGATAAGACTGGAAGGCAAGAGTATGTAGTGGATTGAGAGGGATCACAAGCCTTTCATGGATAAATAATCACCTTTTATTTATAAGTTGAATGTAGTGTCTGTGATAAATGTGATTAGAAATAAGTCTTGATCTGGGCATGTGCATGCCTTTAATCCCAGCACTTGGTAGACAGAGGTAGAAGGATTGCTGTGAGTTCAAGGCCACTCTGAGACTACATAGTGAATTCCAGAGAGAACCCTATCTTGAAAAACCATAAAACAAATGACTTAGAGAGATGGCTTAGCAGTTAAGGCATTTGCCTGCAAAGCCAAAGAATCCCTGTTTGATTCTCCAGGACCCACATAAGCCAGATGCACAAGGGGGCACATGCATCTGGAGTTCGTTTGCAGTGGCTGAAGGTCCTGGCATACCCATTCTCTCTTGTGCTTCCTCAAATAAATAAATAAATAAATAAATAAATAAATAAATAAATAAATAAATAAAATATATTTTAAAAAAAGAAAAACAGGGCTGAAGAGGTGGCTCAGCAGTTAAGGCACATGCCTGTGAAGCCTAAGGACCCCTGTTTGATTCTCCAGGTCCCATGTAAGCCAGATGCACAAGGTGATGCATTCATCTGGAGTTCATTTGCAGTAGCTAGAGGCCCTGGTTTACCCATTCTCACTCTGCCTCTCCCTTCTCTCTGTCTCTAATTAATTAAAAAATTTAAAAATAATATATTTAAAAAGAAAAACCAAAAAACAAAGTCTTTGTCTACAAAGACTCAGAACATCACATATTTCCTAAGGGTTTGGTTTTAAGTTTCCAGGGAAAGGCCATATTTGTGATAACACACAGAGCTTTTCTGTAGGTATGAGATCTGGAGAGAGATTTTTTGATTCTCTGCATTGTAATTATAAATGGTATTAGTCTTACCTTGTTCAGTACAATTCAATACTCTGAAACGTAAGGTCCTGTTGTAATGGAAAAAGTTTTCCATCGGATTTCCTATAGAATTTCTAGATTAGGTTTCTTTTTGTGATTATTATTTAAAATTATACTGTTCATTAGAAAATAAATCCCTGAGAAAAACAGGTAAATGGCAGTTCATCTCCTAACCCTTATTTCCAGGTAATTACCTGTTTCTAGCTATGGCTCTGCAGTCCTGATTTTTCACTGTTGATTCACTAAAGCATTTGTGATAAGCCCTTAGCATGGAGGAAATCCTGGGCCTGGTTCTGGGGGTTAAACGAAATATGATGACAGGCTATGAAATAGTGTTGTCATAACTTATCAGTGGCTAGTAAATAGGGTAGTTGCCTTCTGACCCATCTTGAGTGAAGGCAGTTTAATTACATTGCTTCTGTTTAGATAAGCCCTTGCAACCCAGTCAAATGTGTGAATGATGTGGTTAGAGTATTTTCATTATTTAAGATAGGATTTAAGTGATTTTTTTTCTTAAGTTCCACTTTACATTTAAAGTCATACGAAAAATGTCTCTCACTGCATGTGTACATGGACAATTTTAACCTACAGTTGTAGGAGAATCCAGTGATTGTAAACAGTTAGAAGCATTAGAGCTGGGTGTAGTGGCATTCTCCTTTAATCCCAATACTTAGGAGGCAGAGGAGGGGGATCACTGAGTGCCAGGTCAGCCTGGGCTAGAGTGAGACCCAAGCCCTCAAAAAAAAAAAAAAAAAGAAAGAAAGAAAGAAAGAAAGAAAGAAAGAAAGAAAGAAAGAAAAAATAAATAAATTGGAAGTATGAAAACGGTTGCTAGTGGTTTGTTCTATACAATTCCCTGTCCCCATTTTGTGAAAACAATTCAGATTGAGTTTGAAATTATTTTAGCCGTTATTTCTACTTGAAGAAGACTGGCACATCTTCTGGACACATCACCTTCATTCTTCTGGCAGCAAACCCAGCACACACTGAGACCCCAAGCATGTATCCAGTTCCCTGAACTGTGGGGAAGATGGTTTGCAGCCCTCACAGCTTGAGTTTTCGTGCTTTGTCAATTCAGATGCTCTACCTGGGTGGAAGACCACTTTAGTTTGCATGGTTTTGGGGTTCTATCTTCTGATGAGTCAACTTTGTCAATTTTTGGAAGGGAAAACTTTTAACCTTGGCAGTCATGTAGCATTTTAAAATTCAAAGCAAAATAACTGCTTGACTCTTAAATGATAGTGGTTGTTTTGTTTCTGTGGAGTAGAAGGGCCAGATGGGGAATTAGTTCCTTTGATCAGAGAAAGTGCTGGACTCAGGAGCTATTCGATTTCTAACTCATTTTCACCTAAAAGCAAGGCCCAGAGATAACCAAGTTCTATTCAAGGTCATTAAGATTGTTATCTCGCCAGTCTTGGTGGCTCACACCTTTAATCCCAGTACTTGGGAGGGAGTCTCATGTCTGTACCTCCTATCTCACTGTAAGTACACTGGGATTGCAGGCATGTTCAACTGTGTCTGGCTTTACATGAGTTCTAGGGCTCCAAACTCAGGTCCTCACTCTAGTCCAGGCTGACCTGGAATTCACTATGTATTCTCAGGGTGGCCTCGAGCTCTTGGCGATCCTCCTACCTCTGCCTCCCAAATGCTGGGAATAAAGGCATGTGCCACCACACCCTGCGTAGGTCCTCACTCTTGATTGCACTTGCCCCTCCAAATAATTTCCCAAACCCCAATATGTTGATTTTTCATCAGGGAAAGTTGGTTGAACACAAGGATAGGGGAGAAAATGAAATCCCAGTTTTGATGTATGTCTCCCTTGTGAATACTTAATTTAATGTGCCAACTACTATGCTAAGTGTTTCTTGTGTACTGTCTGTCCATACTTTCTTTGTTCTTTTCTTTCAAGGTAGGGTCTCACTTTAGCCCAAGCTGACCTGGAATTCACTATGTAGTCTCAGGATGGCCTTGAACTCACACCAATCCAACTACTTTGCCTCCCGAGTGCTAGGTGCACCACCATTCCTAGCCTGTTTATCTATTCTTTCTGATAGCCCAGCAAAAGTGAGGGAGTGCTGCAAAGTTATATCATCAGCTCAAGGTGTAGGGGTGGGGAAAGGTGCCCACAGTGCCCATCAACTTTATCTGCAGCATGCTATTTCTCATGGTCAACCCCCATTAGCACATAGAGACCCCTTGCTTGGGGTGTGCTCTTGGAAGGCCTAGACTTGCTGTAGAAATCTCAGTTCTACTTCGTGGCTGTTCCCCTTCCTCATGTCCCTGTCTGGCTGTTTGGAAGAGCATTCTAGGGTCCCATCATCCATTGTTTTAATTTTTAGTCCCTGATAAGCTCATCTGTGCCTATAAAAAGCAGTCTGTGTCCTTCCGCAGCTCCAGGTCTATGGTGCTGGGAACTTTATTAGGTTGTCCTCCAAATTGGTGGCTATGTTGGCCATTTCCCCCTTTCATCTTTAAATCAAGAGAAAGGATTGAGGGTGTAGTACTGTGCTGTCAATTATTTGTACAGATGTAGAACATCAGTATTGATGTGTTCATATGGGTGAAAGTTTAGCTTTGATTTTTCAGGCTTTTGGCAAATCTGAGTTCTGTTGGCGTGATGAAGTGTGGTTGATAAACCATCTCTATTATTCTCTTGGTGGTGCCTGATACTCTGGTCAGGCTTTCAAATCAGAAAACTGTGAAGACAATTTGTTGGTCTCCCCTTTTGTAGTTTCATCTCCACTGTGGAGAAAATAGTTGAAATGCTGAGCCAAGGGGATAACTGGGGAGAACCCCAGTGTTCTTTTTTTTAATTTATTGAGAGAGAAAATGGGTGCTCCAGGGCCTCCAGCCACTGCAAATGAACTCCAGATGCATGTGCCACCTTTTGCATCTGGCTTTACGTGGGTACTGGGAAATGGAACCTGGGTCCTTGGGCTTTGCAGGCAAGTGCCTTAACCACTAAGCCATCACTACAGCTCAGTCTACCCTTTTTCAAATGGGGATAATGCTAGCACTACTCCAGATGTGTGTGTCACCTTGTGCATCTGACTTACATGAGTACTGGGGAATCCAACCTGGGTCCTTAGGCTTTGCAGGCAAGTGCTTTAACTGCTGAGCCATCTTGCCAGCCCTTAAGGGTATGTTTGAACCATGCCCTATTTCCACTAACCTAACATAAGTGGTAGAATAAAACAAGAATTAAGGTGGAGGGCTGGAGTGATGGCTTAGCGGTTAAGGCGCCTGCCTGCTAAGCCTAAAGAACCCGGTTCCAATCTCCAGGTCCCACGTTTAGCCAGATGCAAAGTGACGCAAGGGCACAATGCCGCACTTGCCCACAAGGGGGCACACACATCTAGATTTCGTTCACAGCAGCTGAGAGACTGCTGGCGCGCCCATCTCTATCTGTCTCTTTCTCCCTCTCTGTCCTCTCTATGTCTCTCTCCAAAAATAAATAAAATAACTTACAAAAAAGAATTAAGGTGGAGATTTGATATTAGTGAGTCCTCCCTGTCCCTGGCACTATGCTAGGCCTGTTGGCACAGTCAGCTCATTCAAAGGTAACATCATTCCTAGGGAGAATCATGTGTTTTTCTGTTGCACAATATAGAGGAGATACCAGACTTCTCAGGTCACATAGCTAGTTTCTAAGAGATGAAGAATTATTTTCGAGCACTGAGTGCTGGCTGCATATTAGAACTTTAACATACATGCAAGTTTCACCTTAAGTTTAGAATTGGAATGATGGGCTGTTGTAGAGAGCCACAACCAGTTGCAGCCATTGACATAGGCACAGCAATGCCTACCTCCAGCTGAACTGCAGAAACTGGAGTGGTGCATAGCTCCTCCTTAATTCCTTCTCTGGGACTGTTTGTGTGGGCCTTGTGCAGAAAACATTATGTGCAGAAAAACAGTCTGCAGCTGCCTCATCCCCACATCATTTGATCTTGTCTTCCATTTTATATTTTTGATTAAAGAAAATACAAAATAAACCTATGCTAGTTAGTGCTGTAGTGTCTCCATCAGAGCCTACAGACTACCCAATCCCAACTTTATTCTTTGTATGTCTTTCTAATCCTCAAGACTCTAACAGGTCAAAGCTGCACTGGTGGCAGTAGGCTGTTTCATTTAACTTTTCTTTATTTGAACCCGAACAGAAGCAACTTAGGGAACGAAAGTTTATTTCAGCTTAATAGCTCCACAGGATAGAGTACATCATGCTGGGAAGGCACTGCAGGACCACATACCAATTCCACACATCACATCCACTGGGAGGAGGCAGGGCTGCTGACATCATCACATTCACCGGGAGGAGGCAGGACTGATGACATCATCACATTCACGGGGAGGAGGCAGGGCTGACGACATCATCACATCCACCGGGAGGAGGCAGGGCTGACGACATCATCACATCCACCGGGAGGAGGCAGGGCTGACGACATCATCACATCCACCGGGAGGAGGCAGGGCTGACGACATCATCACATCCACCGGGAGGAGGCAGGGCTGACGACATCATCACATCCACCGGGAGGAGGCAGGGCTGACGACATCATCACATCCACCGGGAGGAGGCAGGGCTGGCGACATCATCACATCCACCGGGAGGAGGCAGGGCTGACGACATCATCACATCCACCGGGAGGAGGCAGGGCTGACGACATCATCACATCCACCGGGAGGAGGCAGGGCTGACGACATCATCACATCCACCGGGAGGAGGCAGGGCTGACGACATCATCACATCCACCGGGAGGAGGCAGGGCTGATGACATCATCACATCCACCGGGAGGAGGCAGGGCTGACGACATCACATCCACCGGGAGGAGGCAGGACTGACGACATCATCATCCACTGGGAGGAGGCAGGGCTGACGACATCACATCCACCGGGAGGAGGCAGGGCTGACGACATCATCACATCCACCGGGAGGAGGCAGGGCTGACGACATCATCACATCCACCGGGAGGAGGCAGGGCTGACGACGACATCACATCCACTGGGAGGAGGCAGGACTGATGACATTGCAGCAGAGCCAGTAAGCAGAGAATGAGCTGGAAATGAGGCCAGCTCCTGCTTCCAATAATCCATTTCCTCCAGCAAGGGTCCACCTCCTTAAGGTTCCACAACCTTCCCAGACAGAGCCACCAGCTGGGGATCAGGAGTTCAAGCACATGAGCCTATTGAGGATATGACATGCAAACCATCACATGTGCCTATGTATTGAACATTAGTTGTTCAGTGTGGGTTTTACGATAGATTGAAAATGGAAAAGGCAGATCTCCCCACTACTCTTTGACCTTCTGCAGTGACCTTGACCTTGCAAGGTCTCCCTGATATAAAACACAACATAAAGCTCCAACTGGCTGCTATCCTTGACAGTGTGGTTAATTCAGTTCTATTGTGTAGGTGTATTGACTGGACTCTCTTAGCTGCACTCTCTGCTTTATTGCTTGATTCATTGTCTTGATTTATGTTGTTATGTGTCTCTTAAAGAAAACTCCCTAGGGGCCTAAAGGAGGACTGTGTTACCAGAATGTTAACACCTTTGCATCGATTGAAATTGTTGAAAAATTGCCACAGTTTGTTAGAATTTAATTCACTATCTGTAAAAGGGTATAGTGTCTGTGGTGGTTTGATTCTGGAGTCCCTCATAAACTTAATGTGTTCTGAAGGCTAGGTCCCCAGCTGGTGGCAATTTGGGAATTGGATCCTCCTGGAGGCAGTGTATTGTTGGGGGCAGACTTATGGGTATTATAGCCAGCTTCCTCTTGCCAGTGTTTGGCACACTCTTCTATTGTTGTTGTCCACCTGATGTTGGCCAGGAGGTGATGTCCACCCTCTGCTTATGCTATCATTTTCCCTGCCATCATGGAGCTTCCCCCTAAGTCTATAAGCCAAAATAGACCCTTTCCTCCCACAAGCATCCTTTATCTGGTATTTTCTGACAGCAACGTGAAGCTGACTTCAGCAGTATCTATCTCATGTCTGTATAAAGTATAGTAATGTTTAATGTAGGTAAAACAGCATAGCCTCATGCCATGATCAAGTATTTAGTAAGCTATGGTAGGTTGTTTTAAATGAGTGGGAGGCATACAGCATAGGTCACAGCTGAGACAGAAAAAAAAATGCCTCTGATATTTTCCATTTTGTCATAGCGCCTAGTGATCAAACACAGACCCTGCACATGCTGGACAAGCACTCTACCACCAGTGTCTGTTTTCAGTGAAGCAAACCAACCTTGACAAGATTTGAGAAATAGCTTGCCCAAGGCCTCGTATCTAGACTACAATCTTGTTTCCCTTCTCTAAACCAGATTACCTTGTCATCTTTCCAAGCACCTCTCCTTTTAAATGCCAGCTTCCTGGTTACACCAGGCAGCATTCGCTCATTAACCAACTCAAGAGCCTGTGCATTCTTGAAGAATGTGTGAGCGCTGAATGCCGGGCAGCTGTGGCTCCAGCCGTCCAGGTCTGTTTGCATTTCCCTGCTTCGAGACTGGGTTGGATGGCTGCCGTCAGCCCAGGGAGGGTCTGTTCTTGGGGTGGGAATCTGCCTGCATGTGTCACTGGCTGAGAAGGGGTGGGATGTTGGAGTCAGCAGTCTTGGGCAGGTCTTGGTTTTACATGTAGATGCACATGTGAGAGTCATTTTCTGTATTCATTCAGTATGACGTTGCCTGCTTTCTTAGGACTGTGAGTAGGACTGAATTTTATCATTTCCCAGTTTTATGACCTTGAGATAATTACTTATCCTTTAGTATCTGAGAAATGTAAAGTGGGGCGATGATGAAGTGTCGACACCCTCAGATCTCTCCTCTCCTCAGGCCTGGTGGACAGTGGCTCTGAAGTCAGGCCTCTACCACACATTCCTTCATGGAAAACCCTTTGTATTTTCCTTTTCTTCTTCCATGTATGAATGGTATGTGTGACTCTGGGCACATGTGTGTCATGGCACACATGAAGGTCTGAGGACTTCGGTGTGGGTCCTCACCTTTCCACCTCATTTGAGGCAGGATCTCTCATTGTTCACTATTCCATTTGCCAGGCCAGCTTCTGGTGGATTCTCCTATCTCTGCCTCCCTGCTCACAGTAGGTGCCTGGGATTACAGGCACCTTTTATGGCATCTGACTTGATGTGGATTGAGGGGATCTGAACTCGGGTACTCATGCTTGCCAGGCAAGTACATTATCGAGCAATCTCCCAATCCCAGAAACCCCGTCTCTCTCTCCTCACTTCATCTTCAGTGGCTTTTCCTGGGTTGGCCTAATTTGCTTCTCAGTGTGGTTCCTACCAGCCTGAGACTGTCTCTCTTGCCTGCTGGTGTCCCTGTTCGTCTGGAAGTCTGGACAGAACACATCAGTAGATTATGGAAAGCTAGATATTTGTAATGTCATGCCTACCTTGTTACTTGGATGATAAACCTCCATATTTAAGAAGCCATTTCTAATTCACAAGGCACTTGTAAGTATTTTTATTGTCTTTGAGGGGGACATTACCCTGGTTTTGCAATTGTGCAAACAGGCTCAAATAGGAAAAGGATTTCCCAGGGCCCTGTTAGCTATTGAAGACTTGGCCTGAATTTTCTATTCTTTCTTTTTTAAACCTCAGATACAGGGTTGAGTTAATCATACATACCCTTTAGTAAATGACATAGTGTCGTTGTTTGCTCAAGAAAAGTTCCTTTGACAGTACATAAAGGAGAGGACTGGCTGTGTTACAGTGAGATACTATTTACAGAATCAGGCTAAGGTTGCATTTGACTATAGACTATAGTTTGCTGATCTCTGCTCTTATATGATATTCTTATTTATATGAATTACTCCAAGTGAATATTTAGTTTTGTGGAACTGTATTTTGGTTTACATTTTTATACATCATTTTTGCTTCTTTTGTGTTTTTTTTTTTTCCCTCAGCTCAGTGCCCTGGGTCTGTTCTTGCCATGGGTACATCTGTTGATTCTCATCACTCCACTGTCTTCACAGTTACCACCACACCCACTCTTCCAGAGACACAAGTTATCTGTAACTCTCTCTAGACACGCATGATGCTGCTGTGGTGGACACATTCTTGCACATATTCTGCGCTGTACCTGAGATCACAGAGTGGCTTATTCAAGCACGTGTGCCCTAGCACTCTTCCCCATGACACAGTAGTTCAGGTCAGCCTGGGCTAGCATGTGACTCTACCTCAAAAGACCAAAACATTTCTGTGATGAATGAAACCAGCTCACTATGACTAGCAATGAAAATATATGAATGCCTGAGAAATTGAAGACTAGAGTGGATGACTATGCATTGTCTGGAACCTGTCACCCAGGTTTTTTTTTTTCACTCTTCCCTCTGGTTTTTGAAAGTAATATCTTGGCTCAAAGATCCAGTGTCTTGCTTAAAGGCCAGGGATCACTTGAAGAAAATTGACCTATTACCTTTGGTCAACTTCAACTTGAATGAAGCTGAGAGATCTGAACCAAGAACAATATGCATGTAGATGGTCCTGTGTGTTAAACTTATTACTTGATAAGTAACCAAGATGAAAAGAAAGGAGTCAAATCTTCCCAGAAAATGAAGATAGGAATTTTGAGATCCTACAAATAAGATACAATAGTAATCTTTATTTTCCTAATAAGGCTTTTGCTCTTAAAAAGAAGAAGAGGAAGAAGGAGAAGGAGGAGGAAGAGGAGAAGGAGGGGCTGGAGAAATGGCTTAGTGGTTAAGATACTTGCCTACAAAGCCAAAGTACCCAGGTTTAATTCCCCAGGACCCAAGTAAGCCAGATGCACAGGGTGGCACATGGGTTTGGAATTTGTTTACAGAAGCTAAAAGCCCTGGTGTGCCCATTTCTCTCCCTCTCCCTCTTTCTCAAATAAATAAATAAAAATATTTTCAAAATACATAAAGGGCCCTAAATACCAGCAAACTGTTAGAGCTGATTTAAACACTTTTAGCAATATAACAGGATACAAAATAAACACACACACAAATCAGTAACCTTCCTATATATTAACAACAAACATGCTGAGGAAGAAATCAGGCAATCACCCCCCCCTCACAGTTGCCTTAAAGAAAAAAAAAAACTATCTTGGAATAAACCTAACCAAAAAAGTGAAGGATCTCTACAATGAGAACTTTAAAACACTCAAGACAGAAATTGCAGAAGACACGAGGAAATGGAAAGACATCCCATGTTCTTGGATTGGAAGAATCAATATTGTGAAGATGTCAATGTTAGCTGGGCATGGTGGCACACACCTTTAATCCCAGCACTAGGGAGGCAGAGGTGGGAGGATCACCATGAGTTCAAGGCCACTCTGAGACTGCAGAGTGAATTCTGGGTCAGCCTGGGCTAGAGTGAGACCTTACCTCAAAAAAAAAAAAAAAAAAAGAAAGAAAGAAAGAAAGAAAGAAAGAAAGGATGTCAATCTTCCCAAAGCAATCCACACACAGTGCAATCCCCATCAAAATGTCAAGGGCATTCTTGACAGAAATAGAAAAAATAATAATAATGATCCTAAAATTCATCTGGAAGCACAAAAAAAGTCAAATAGCCAAAACAATTTTGAGCAACAAAAATAAGCTATTGGTATCACCATACCTGACTTTTAACCTCTGTTACAGAGCCATAGTAAGCAAAACAGCATAGTACCTGCACAAATACAGACACACATCAATGGAACAGAATACCCTACCTTGAAAAACCAAAAAAAAATTTTTTTTTAATTTATTTATTTATTTGGTTTTTCCGAGGTAGGGTTTCACTCTAGCTCAGGCTGACCTGAAATTCACTACATAGTCTCAGGGTGGCCTTAAACACATGGCGATCCTCCTACCTGGACCTCCCAAGTGCTGGGATTAAAGGCGTATGCCACCACGATCAGTTCTAAAATTAATTTAATTAATTTATTTTCAAGGAGGGAGAGAGAGAGAGAGAACAAATATGGGTACACAAGGGTTTCCAGATGCATGAGCCACTGTATGCATCTGGCTTTATGTGGGCACCGGGGAACTGAACCAGGGTTGTCAGGCTTTGTAGACAAGTGCCTTAACTATTGAACTTCTGACCACCAAAATGAAGATCAAACACATATATATGTATATATATGTAGGGTTTTATTGTTTTGTTTTGTTTTGTTTTGTTTTTCTGGCTTTTAAGTCAGGGTCTCGCTCTAGCCCAGGCTGACCTGGAACTCACTCTGTAGTCACAGGCTGGCCTCAGACTCACAGTGATTCTCCTACCTCTGCCTCCCAAGTGCTGAAATTAAAGGCATGCACCACCACGCCCAGCCAAAACATTTTTTAAAATTATTTATTTATTTATTTATTTGACAGAGAGAGGGAGATAGAGACAGAGAGTCATGCAGAGTATGGGTGTGCCAGGGCCTCCTGCCACTGCAAATGAACTCCAGATGCATGCTCTATTTCATACATCTGACTTTATGTGGGTACTGGGGAATTGAACCTGGGTCATCAGCCTTTGCAAGCAAGTGCCTTTAACTGCTGAGTCATCTCTCCAGCCCCAACATTTTAATTTTTTTAATTTTTATTTATTTATTTGAGGGAGAGAGAGAAAGAGAGAATGGGCACACCAGGTCCTCCAGCCACTGCAGATAAACTCCATGTGAATGTGCCACCTTATGCATCTGGCTTACATGAGTCCTGGGGAATCGAACCTGGGTTCTTTGGCTTCACAGACAAGTGCCTTAACTGCTAAACCATCTCTCCAGCCCCAAAACATTTATTTGCGTGTGTGCGCTTAAGTGTTTATGTGTGTATTATGTGTTGTGTATGTGGTGTGTACACATGTGTTACAGTCAGGTTAGCATTGCTGGCAGAAATCAACTGACCAAGAGCAGCTTTTGGGAAAAAAGTGTTTATTTTGGCTTATAGACTTGAGGGGAAGCTCCATGATAGCAGGGGAATACAATGGTATGAACAGAGGATGGACATCACCCCCTGGCCAACATCAGGTGGACAACAGGAACAGGAGAGTGTGCCAGACAGACACAGGCAAGGGGAAAATGGCTATAACACCCTTAAGCCCATCCCCAATAATACACTGCCTCGAGGAAGCATTAATTCCCAATTCTCTATCAGCTGGGAACCTAGCATTCAGAACACATAAGTTTATGGGGGATACCTGACTCAAACCACCACATTCAGCCCCTGGCCCCCATAAACTGATAACCATGCATGATGTAAAATGCAATGCATTCACCCAACTTTTTTTTTTTTTTTTTTTTTTTTTTTTGGTTTTTCGAGGTAGGGTCTCACTGTGGCTCAGGCTGACCTGGAATTCACTATGTAGTCTCAGGGTGGCCTCGAACTCTTGGCGATCCTCCTGCCTCTGCCTCCCGAGTGCTGGGATTAAAGGCGTGCGCCACCACACCCGGCTTTCACCCAACTTTTAAAAGTCCCCATAGCCGGGTGTGGTGGTGCACACCTTCAATCCCAGCACTCGGGAGGCAGAGGTAGGAGGATCGCCAAGAGTTCGAGGCCATCCTGAGACTACATAGTGAATTCCAGGTCAGCCTGAGCTACAGCGAGACCCTACCTTGAAAAACCAAAAACAAAATAAAAAAATAAAAGTCCCCATACTTTTTATCAATTCCAATGATATTCAGATACCCCCACAGTCCAAGATCTTTTAACTGAGCCATAATACCAAAAAATCCCCCAAAATCCCATAATGGCACAGAATAAACCCTCATACTGCAAAAGATGGCACTGGGCATAGCAAAGAAATATTCAACCAAAACAAGATTTAAACAGGGCAAACATCAAACTCTGTAGTTCCAAGTCCAACAACTATAGTCAGTGAAAAGTCTCCAAGTCAGATAATTCTAAAACCAGCAACAAGTCTCTGGAGTTCCAATTCCTTCCCTCTAGCTAGGATACTCACAGTCCTGGAAAACTTCATCCAGGGCTGGCAGCTTTCCTTGGTAGCCATCTTGTGGTCCTGGCATCTCCACTGGGTCTCCACTGCAACCCACAGTTCATCCTCAAGGTTCCTTTGGGTCTTCATGCAGGCATCCAGCAATCTTGCTTCACACTGCCCATGGCTGCCTCCAAAACAGAAGATCGTGTTGCAAACTCAATGACCCTCTCTTTCCTGTATTTCTTATACCAGGTAGGGTTCCAATTTGTTAATCCAGGGGCAAACAAAGCAGGCTTTAAGGAACAGGACACTTTTTCAGCATTCAGGCCCCTTCAAAAGACCTTTCTGTTGTCCTAATGCAGGTCAACTGGCCCCACTCAAAGGTTGTAATATCTCATACAATTGCTGCTGAATGGGCAAAAGTTTTCACACAAAGATTTCATTTTTTCTGTGCCATATTTCTATGCTCACACCAGTCCATTTCTACACAATGCAACCCTGCACAAATTCTCAGGACATGGGCATAACAGCAAGCCTCTCACACAAACTGCTTCTAGCCCAATCCAGGCAAAACTTTCTCACCCTCATAAGCCAAACCTTACAGTCCTTAGTTCTTACTACAGTCAAGTCTTTCAACTCTGACCAGAATAGTCCATCAGCTGTACTTACAACACTGCAAGGTGTCTCTTAGGCCAAGGTTTCAAATCCTTCCACATTCCTCTTGAAAATCAGCTCCAAAAGGCCAAAGCCACACAGGTGTCTAGCACCAACCCCACTCACAGTCAGGTTCACATTGCTTGCAGAAATCACCTGACCAAGAGCAGCTTTTGGGAAAAAAGAGTTTATTTTGGCTTACAGACTCAAAGGAAAACTCCATGATGGCAGGGGAAAATGATGGCATAAGCAGAGGATGGACATCACCCCTGGCCAACATCAGGTGACAACAGGAACAGGAGAGTGTGCCAAATACTGGCAAGGGGAAACTGGCTATATAATACCTATAAGCCCGCCCCCAACAATACACTGCCTCCAGGAGGTGTTAATTCCCAAATCTCCATCAGCTGGGAACCTAGCACCTCAGTTTATGGGGGACACCTGAATCACACCATCACAACATGTATGTACCCATGTGAGGCCTCATCCACTCACCTGCAGCGAGATGCACTTGCCTACAATGGCCAGATCTGATCACTGGCTATCCCGCCCCATTGCTCTTTTGCCTGGTTATGTTGAGCTGGAGTCTCTGTTTCCACAGCATGCCATTTTTTGCAAGGGCTCTGACAATTCTTGGGTCTCTGCTTCCCTGTGTGACTGAAATTAGAGGTGCATATAGCCTTGCCTGGCTGTTGATGTAGGATCTGGGGATACAAACTCTGGCGGTCCAGGCCCTCATGCTTTTGCAGAAAGCTAACAACCTCTGAGGCATCTCTCCAATGATTAAGATTATGTTCCTTTCAACTATTAAGTCCGGTAATTACAGCAGCAACAGGAAATGAATGCAACTTGTATGATGGGCCTCCCGTCAAAGCTGTCAATTGCTATGGCGATGTCTTCTGTTTTCCTCTTTCTGAAATCTCCTCCGCCCACATGTCCATGTGGCCTTGAGTCTAGTAGAATGTCACCTGTTCAGAGAAGTCTGTTCCACGTAAGCATGTCCTATCGCCTGCTTTGTTTTCCTTCACAGCACTGACTACACCCTGACATCACAGTCAAAGCAGACATTCCTATTTACACATGAAAGCAGGGCCTTAATTTTGTTCAATTCTACCTGGCACAAAATAGGGTGCCATTAAGTCATTGTAGGAAGAAGGAAGAAAGGAAGGAAGGAAGGAAGGGGAAAGGAGGAAGGAGGGAGGGAGGAAGGAAGGAAGGAAAGAGGAGAAGGAGGAAAGGAAGGGAGGGAGGAAAGAAAGGAAGGAATTTGCTGGTACGAATCCTCTGACTTAAGGGCTTCCTGAGTGACAGTCCCACTTCACGTGTGTTCACTGTGGTGTGTGTATTTCTTCCTCGGATCTTTCAATGAAATGAGGACGCTGCTGAAATCATGGAAGGCTTCAATCACGCAGCTTGCCAACAAGAAATCAGTTTCATTCAATGCTGCAAATGACAAGAACAAGAATGCCTGGGCCAAGGCCAGCAGCTTTTTAAAGCCATAATTACAGGGATTTGAGCCACTATGCTGGGCCAAGGGCAAAAGTGAGCGGATGGCTCTGAGCAAATGGCTCACCTGGGCTTCCCAGGAGAAGCAGGCATGTCATGTGGTGAGGCTGAATCCTAATTCAACATCCAAGGTCAACAGAAGCACTGGAGCTGGGAACCAGCCAGGGATGTTAGCACATTCACTCCTCACCTTTGCAGCACAGCCTGGAACACTCCCTGAGCTAAAGGTTTAATTACACAGTTTAAATATACTCCTGGGCTGGACATGGTGGAGCACACCTTTAATACCAGCACTTGAGAGGTAGAAGTAGGAGAATCACTGTGAGTTCATGGCCACCCTGAGACTGCATAGTGAATTCCAGGTCAGCCTGGGCTAGAGTGAGACCCTACCTCAAAAAAACAAAAACAAAAAAACAGCTGGGCATGGTGGTACATGCCTTTAATCCCAGTATTCATATTCGGGAGGAAGAAGTAGGGGTATCACAGTGAGTTCAAGGCCATCCTGTGATTACATAGTGAATTCCAGGTCAGCCTGGGCTAGAGTGAGAACCTACTTTGGAAAAAAAAAAAAAACAGGGCTGGAGAGATGGTTTAGCAATTGAGGTATTTGCCTGCAAAGCCAAAGGACCCTGTTTCGATTCTCCAGGACCCACGTAAGCCAGATGCACAAGGGGGTGCATGCATTTGGAGTTCATTTGCAATGGCTAGATACCCTGGCATGCCCATTCTCTCCCTCTCTCTTTCTCTCTCTCTCAAATAAATAAATAAAATATAAAAAAACTATATTAAAATATATTTTAAAAACACAAAAAACAGCCGGGTGTGGTGGTGCACGCCTTTAATCCCAGCACTCGGGAGGTAGAGGTAGGAGGGTTGATGTGAGTTCAAGGCCACCCTGAGACTAATGAATTCCAGGTTTCCCTGGACTACAGCAAGACAGTACTTTGACAAACAAAAACATAAAACAAACAAAAAAAAAAATGGGGCTGGAGAAATGTCTTAGAGGTTAGGGTGCTTGCCTGTGAAGCCTAAGGATCCAGGTTTGATTCCCTAGTACCCACATAAGCCAGATTCACAAGGTGGCACATGTGTCTGGAGTTTGTTTTCAGTGGCTAGAGGCCCTGGTGCACCCATTCTCTACCTCTTTCTCTCAAATAAATAAATAAAATATTTTTTAAAAACCTGAGTCTGTGGGGCCAAACAGTCAAACCACCGCAGTAACTCTAGCAGTTACTCTTATTGCCAATGTCTCAGTTGAAGATAGTGCCTCTCCCCAGGAGCTGTAGTCTGGCATGTCTCGTAGAATTTATGCAGCTCCTGAGCTGATCTTTGGCCAGAAGTTAGGGGTCTGATGACAGTCCTTTGGGGTCTTGCACTTGACTTGGACGTGGAGATGATGGCACATGCAGTATGATCCCCACATGACGTGCTGGATCCTGAGATCAGGAGGAAGGGTCCTCAAAGTCCCAGTCTACCACTACAGACCCTGGAACCAGGTGGTGTGCATCTGAAATAGTATCTCACTGAGGGGTGTACAGTTAGAGTGACTGGAGCCCTGGAAGTAAGAAAAAGGCAGGAAATTCTGCACTTGCTAGAAATCAATGATCTGACTTCTTATCTCTTGCCTAGTTCCCTAGACCTGTTTCTCCACAGTCTTCTTGGGAGGGAGTCTTTCATAGGATTTAAACAATGTGCTTGGTCAGGTTCAGCCCCTGGAACTTGGTGTCAGGGCTAGCCTCTTCCTGAGACAGCCCCTAGCCCTAACCAACCAGCTGTCCCTCTGGTTCACCTGAGCCGGAAGACAGCCCACCACCACTATAAGGTTATAAATACCTTTGCAAGGGGAGGACAGGCTCTCTGGCTACTTGGGAACTTCCAGCTGTGGGCGAGTTTTCCCTTGGCTGGGCCTGGGCTGGAGCCCAGGATCAGCTGAGTTGAGTCCAGGGAGGCCCCCTAGTCTTTACACTCCACATGGGTTCTTTATCCCCTCCAGCTCCCCACATGGCAGGAACTCCTTGAACTTTCTTTTCTCTCTCTCTCTCTCTCTTTTTTTTTGGTTTTTCAAGGTAGGGTCTCACTCTAGCCCAGGCTGACCTGGAATTTGTTATGTAGTCTCAAGGTGGCCTCGAACTCATGATGATCCTCCTACCTCTGCCTCCTGAGTGCTGGGATTAAAGGTGTGCACCACCATGCCTGGCATTTTCTCTCTTTTCTTTCCATACTTTTTCCAGGCCCTCCATGTGGGATCTCTAGCCATGTGGGTGCCTTTCCTCAGCTCTGTACTTCCCTCAATAAATATAATAATCAACAATTATCCTTCTCAGTCTTTTAAAAATTCAGTTATTTCATTTAAATTAGAAAGGAAAGCAGGGTGTGGTGGTGCACACCTTTAATCCCAGCACTCGGGAGGCAGAGGTAGGAGGATCACTATGAGTTAAAAGGCCACCCTGAGACTACATAGTGAATTCCAGGTCAGCCTGGGCTAGAGTAAGACCCTACCTCAAAAAACCAAAAAAAAAAAAAAAAAAAAAAAAAAAAAGAAAAAAAAAAAAAGAAAAAAAAAAAGAAAAAAAGAAAGGAAGCCAGGCATGGTGGCACATTCCTTTAATCCCAACACTTGGGAGGCAGAAGTAGCAAGATCACTATGAGTTTGAGGCCAGTCAAGACTACATAGTGAATTCATAGTGAAAGTCAGCCTGGGCTAGAGTGAGACCCTATCTCAAAAAAAAAAAAAAAAAAATAGAAACGAACCTAGGGCTTGGGTTTCAAGGACTTTCCTGGACCCCTAACACCCTGTCACATCATGAGGCCTGCTTTCTCAAGTACACACCAGGAAGAGCAGTGACAGTGTCTGCCTCAGGTCAGTGTGGGGTCTTGTCCCCTGAAGCTGCTCCAATAGCATTCCATCGGCCAGGTGGTTTGTAAACTGTAGAAGATTATTTCTCTGCAGTTGCAGAAGCTGGAAGATGAAGACAAAGATGAAGATGAAGGCACCAGCAGAGTGTCTGCTGAGGACTATTCTCTGGTTCCCAGATTGCATCTTCTCTCTCCCCTGTGTCCTCAAGTGACCGAAGGAATAAGCGAGCTCTCTGGCATCTCTTACAAGGATACTAACCCCATGCATGACAGCTCCATCCTCATGACCTAATTCACTCCCCAAACACATTCCCAGCCTAGCGTTGAGAGTGCGCATTGAATGTTGTCTAATCCGAGAACACACCTGCTAAGTGTTCATTGTTACAGCAAGCCCAGCAAAACTCGGATATGGTAGCTCTCCTTCCAATATGACAAAGGGATTGGTTGGTTAAGAACATCTCTTTTCCAATAAGACAGAGTGGTTGGTTAGTTAATATACATGAAATTTTTAAAATGTTACATCCCAACTGTATTTTAACTGAAAGTGTATGTAGGCCTAAAGGCCTTCCATCAGGGCGGGGCTGGAACTGAATTGAGTAAAAGTCACCATGGCATAAAATTTAAAGAGCCGCTGACTCTCAAGTGCTGATCTTGTGCTTTGCTGCTGCTAAGAATAAGTGCCTCCTTAAATTTTTGTACCCAGGCTCCTCACTTGCCTTGCCTCTGATCCTCCCTGTGGACTGAAGTTTGCTTTCTGTCTTGCCTAGCCGCATGCTGAAATAATGTGCCATCTATGACGTCCACCTTCCCCTTCTTAACATCCAGAGGGAACCTAAATATACTGGCAAAACAATCCAAATTCTTTGTTTTTTGAAGATTTTTTTAATTTATAAATTTATTTTTATTAATTTATGTGTGAGAGAGTAAGAGGCAGATAGAAATAGAGGCCGAAAGAGAGAATGGGCATGCCAGGGCCAACAGCCTCTGCAAATGAACTCCAGGCACACACACCACCTTGTGTCTGGCATTCGTGGGTCCTTTGGCTTTGCAGGCCACTGCCTTAACCACTAAGCCATCTCTCCATCCCATAAATATTTTGTTTACATAGGTTATAGTCATGTATCCCTTCACTTCCAGTCCCCATTTCCCTGAGGGCCTTGTAGGGTCCTTAGTGTTCACTGTGGAGTAATTAAGGCCTCTGTTAGTTTGGGGGGGGGGCTGTACCTCAAGTCAATCCCACATTATTTATTTATTTATTAGAGAGAGAGATAGAGAGAGGAAGATACATATAGAGAGGAAGGGAATGGGCATGTCAGGGCCTCTATCCACTGCAAATGAACTCCAGACAAATGTGCTACCTTGTAGATCTGGCTTACCTGGGTAATAGGGAATTGAACTTGGGTCCTTGCGCTTTGCAGGCAAGCTCTTTAACCACTAAACCATCTCTCCAGCCCACAATCCCAGATTCTTAGCAGCTATCACCAATGCTTTGTGTCATATATTGCTTTTTTTTTTTTTTTTTTTTTTCAGTTTTTTGAGGTAGGGTCTCACTCTGGCCCAGGCTGACCTGGAATTAACTATCTAGTCTCAAGGTGGCCTTGAACTCATGGCTATCCTCCTACCTCTGCCTCCTGAGTGCTGGGATTAAAGGCGTGTGCCACCATGCCCGGCTCATATATTGCTTTTAAGCAATATATATCTCTCAAGTCATGCTGAAACATTCAACTTGGTTTTCATAAGAACAAGACTTTTATTTTGGGGCTGGAGAGATGGCTTAGTGGTTAAGTGCTTGCCTGTGAAGCTTAAGGACTCCGATTCGAAGCTCAATTCCCCAGTACCCACGTAAGCCAGATGCACAAGGTGGAGCATACATCTGGAGTTCGTTTGCAGTGGCTGGAGGTGCTGGTGTGCCCATTCTCTCTCTGCATCTTTCTCTGTCTGTCTGCCACAAATAAACAAATAAAAATAAACAACAAAAATATTTTTAAAGACTTTTATTTTATTTTATTTATTTAGGTCTTTTGAGGTAGGGTCTCACTCTAGCTCAGGCTGACCTGGAATTCACTCTGTAGTCTCAGGGTGGCCTCAAACTCACGGCGATCCTCCCACCTCTGCCTTCCGAGTGCTGGGATTAAAGGCGTGCGCCACCACACCCAGCTATTTTTGTATTTTTGAGGTAGGGTCTCACTCTAACTCAGACTGACCTAGAACTCATTCTGTAATACCAAGCTGGCTTCAAACTCACAGTGATCCTCCTCTTGCCTCTGCCTCCTGAGTGCTGGGATTAAAGGTGTGTGCCAACATGCCCACCCTACTTTTTGTGGGTTTCTTTTTGTTTGTTTGTTTAGTTTTAGTTTTTTGAGGTAGTGTTTCACTCTAGCCCAGGCTGACACCTGGAATTCACTATGTAGTCTCAGGGTGGCCTAGAACTCATGACGATCCTCCTACCTTTGCCTTCCACATGCTGGAATTAAAGGTGTGAGTCACCACTCCTGGCATAATTAAGTTATTTGTGTGTGTGTATGCTTGCTTGCTTGCCTCTTGCCATCAGAAACTAATGCCAGACACCAGCACCACCCCTTCTGCATCAGGCTTATGTGAACAGTGTAAGAACTGAACCTGGGCCCAGGCAAGCTTTGCAAACCATGTGCCCTCATCTGTCCCCCCAGCCCAGTACAAGAACTTAAAAAAAATATTTTATTTATTATTTGTTTTTTCAAGGTAGGGTCTCACTCTAGCCCAGGCTGAGCTGTAATTCACTATGGAGTCTCAGGGTGGCCTTGAACTCATGGTGATCCACCTCTGCTTCCCAAGTGTTCACCATCATCGTGCCCAGCAAAAAAAAAAAAAAAATACACACACACACACACACACACACACACATATATATTTTATTAACAAGAGAGAGAGAGAGAGAATGGGTGTGTCAGGGCCTGCTGCCATTGCAAATGAACTCTGGACACATGCACCATTTTGTGCATCTGGCTTTATATGGATACTGGGGAATCAAACCCAAACCAGCATATATTGCAAGCAAGTACCTTTAACTGCTGAGTCATCTCTCCAGCCCAAGAGCTTTTTTTTTCAATATTTTTATTTTTATTTATTTATTTGAGATAGGGAAAGAGGCTGAGAGAGAGAGAGAGAGAGAGAGAAAGAATGGGAGTGCCAGGGCTGCCAGCCACTGTAAACAAACTCCAGATGCATGCGCCACCTGGTGCATCTGGCTTATGTGAATCCTGGGGAATTAAACTGAGGTCCTTTGGCTTTGCAAGCAAGTGCCTTAGCGGCTAAACCATTTCTCCAGCCCCCCCCCCAAGAGCTTTTTAAATATCGTAATTATTGGCTAGAGAGATGGCTCAGTGATTAAAGCCCTTGCTTGCAAAGCCTTCATGACCTGATGGTCTAGGTTCAATTCTCCAGGATTGTGCTAGTGTGGCACGTGTGTCTGGAGTTTGCTTGCAGTGGCAAGAGGTTCTGGTGCACCCATTCTCCTTCTCTCTTTCAAATAAATAATTTTTTTTTTTTTGTTTTGAGGTAGGGTTTCACTCTAGCCCAGGCTGAACTGCAATTCACCCTGTAGTCTCAGGGTGGCCTTGAACTAACTCATGATGACCTTCCTACTTCTGCCTCCTAAGTGCTGGGATTAAAGGTGTGTACCACCATGCTTAGCTTTCAAATAAATAAATATTTTTGCATTATTTATTTATGCCAGACATGGTGGCACATACCTTTAATCCCAGCACTTGGGAGGCAGAAGTAGGAGGATCATTGAGGGTTTGAGGCCACCCTGAAACTACATAGTGAATTCTAGGTCAGCCTGGACTAGAGTGAGACACTACTTTGAAAAACAACAACAAAAATATTTATTTACCTTGGGTATTTAGCTCAGTGGATGAGTGCTTGCCTAAGGCCCTGGGCTTGGTCCTCAGTACCAGAAAAAGAAATCACACAAAAAATTTTATTTACTATTTCTGTGTGTGTTTGTGTGTGTGTGTGTGTGTTTGCATGCTCACACGTATGTGTTAAGACCTCTTGCCATTGTAAACAAATGCCAGAGGCTTATGCCAGTTTTTGCATCCAACTTATGAGGGTGACTTGGGAATCGAACCCTGGCTTTGCAATCAAGCACCATTAACTGCTGAGCCATCTTTCCAGCCCCAGGAACTTTTAAGTGGCCTTTATAATATGTAACTCAACTCTGGAAGCAAAGAAATCGAATAATGCTTCCACAGCACAGGACTCCTCTTTCTCATTCACCACCATGTTTCAAGAATTAGCACCTCACAGGGACTGGGGATCTGTTGTATGAGTGAGTAAGACATGCATACAACATGGACAAGGTTTTGGAGCACAGGGGTAACTCAATGAATATGCATTTGTTGTCAAGCTCAAGGGAGGCCTGCCAGCTTCCAGGATGCCCGGGCCATGGGCATCTCAACAGTTCACAGTTCACAGTTGATTCTGCTTATAAATAGGTTGTGCAGAAAGATAGAGGAGCCGGGCGTGATGGCACTTGCTTTTAATCCCAGCACTTGGGAGGCAGAGATAGGATTGCTGTGAGTTTGAAGGCAGCCTAAGACTACATAGTGAATTCCATGTCAGCCTGGGCTAGAGCAAGACACTACCTAAAAAATGAAAAAAACAAGCTGGGCATGGTGGTGCACACCTTTAATCCCAGTATTTGGGGGGCAGAGATAGGAGGATCACCATGAGTTTGAGGCCACCCTGAGACTACGTAGTGAATTCCAGGTCAGCCTGGGCTAGAGTGAAACCCTACCTTGAAAAATCGAACACACACACACACACACACACACACACACACACACACAGAAGAAGGGTCCAGAGACATCTGGAGAAGAAAAAGAATGGGTGCACTACGGCCTCCTGTTACAAACAAACTCCAGATGCACGTGCCACACCTTGTGCATCTGGCTTTACATGGGTAATAGGGAATAGAACCTGGGCTGCCAGACTTTGCAAGCAAGCACTTTAACCATTGAGCCATCTCCCCATCCCATGTGTGGCTCTTTCTATTGTAACTATGTGTCTCACAGTGGTGGGTCGAGGCGGGAAGCAGCAGCTCTAGACGGAGGTCCTGAGAAGGCAGACGCAGTTCTGCTGCTTCCCTAGGTGACGGCAGTGCCTGGCAAAGTGTGCTTGTGAAGTGAGGATTGGAAGAAGGTTCAATTCTGAACATAAAGTGCTCAGAAGCACGTAAAAGCAACACAGCCACCAAGCAGTAGATTTGGGAAGCACAACTTTTTTTTTAAACAATCGAAGATATCTTTTAACCTACTAAAAAGCAATGTTTAAAAGTATAGTGTGGTGGGCTGGAGAGATGGCTTGGTGGTTAAGGCACTTGCCTGCAAAGCCAATGGATCCCAGTTTGATTCTCCAGGACCCATGTAAGCCAGATGCACAAGGGGGTGCATACATCTGGAATTCATTTGCAGTGGCTGGAAGCCCTGGTGTCCTCATTCTCTCTCTCTCAAATAAATAATAAAATAAATAAAACATATTTTTTTAAAAAAGTATAGTATGGTGGGCTGGAGAGGTTGCTTAGTGGTTAAGGTGCTTGCCTGTGAAGCCTAAGGACCTAGGTTCAATTCCCCAGAACCCATGTAAGCCAGATGCACAAGGTGGTACATGTGTCTGGAGCTGGTTTGCAGTAGCTAGAGGCCCTGGCACACCCATTCTCTCCCTCTCTATCTGTTTGTTTCTCTCTCTCTCTCAAATAAATAAATAAACATATAATGTTTTTAAAAATATAGTATGTCATGCAGAAATGGCTTTGTTGGCAAAGAGCTTCCTGTGGAAGTTTGGGGACCCAAGGTTGGATTCCTCAACCCATGTAAATGCCAGGTAGGAGTGAGTACCCACTTGTAACCCCAATGCTCAGGAAGTGAAGAAGGTTTCTGGGGGAGTTGACTAGTTAGACTACTCGAACTAGAGCTCTGTGTTCAGGTGGTGTATTAAATGTCAGGGTTTTCTAGAGGAATAGAACTGATAGAATGAACTGTATTAAAAGGGAATTTAGGGCCTGGGGTGATGGTTCAGTGGTTAAAGCACTTGCCCGCAAAACAAACGACCTGGGTTCAATTCCCCAGCACCCATGTAAAGCTGGATGCACAAAGTGGCACATGCACCTGGAGTTTGTTTGCAGTGGCACTATGCCCTGGCGTGTCCATTCGCTCTCTCTCTCTCTGTGCAAATAAATAAATTTTAAAAATAAAAATAACTTAAATAAAAGGGAATTTATTGGATTAGCTTATGGCAGTCCAGCAATAGCAGGTTGCAGGCCCAAGAGTCAAGGAACCTTGTAGCTGCTCAGTCCACGTGGCTGGATGCCTCAGCAGTCCCGATCCAGCATCGAAGGCCTGGAGGCGTCCTGGAGAGCCGGTCTTCAGTCCATACCTTCAGTCCACGGGAAGGCAGCAGGTAGTTCCAGCAGCCAAGTAGGAGGAAGGGGATTCTTTTCTCCCAGAGCTTCCTGAGATAAATCCCCCTCTGAGAAGGGCCGCCCACTTTGGGGGAAGGACTTTCTCCTTTAGTTAATCCTTCCTGGAAGTAACCTCAGAAGATCCACACAAGAGGAATGTCTGTGGATTCCTAAGCTGACCACAAAATTTTGACAACAAAATATAACCATCACAGGTAGAGAGCGTATCTCCAGCTTTCTCATTGTATTAACAAATACCCTACCAGAAGCAACTCATGGAAAGAAAAGGGTCTGATTCAGCTTACGGTCAAGGGGACATTTCATGATGACAGGAGCATGAAGCGGACTGGTCTCATCTTCAGGCAGGAAGCTGAGAGAAGCAGGACATGGGCCGGGTGAGAACATCTCAAGGCCTTCCCCCAGTGATGCACTTCCTCCAGAAAGGCTCCACCTTCTAAAGATTCTACAACCTTCCCAAACAGCACCACCAACAGGAGACCATGTGTTCAACCACATGCACCTATCGGGGATATTTCACATTCAAACCACAAGAGACAGCCATGAGGAAGACAACTGATGTCAACCTCTGAGCTCCACGTGCACACACACACATGCACACACACATGTGAACATGCATACACACCACACACATCACATACATACATGAGAAAAAGTGTAGTAATTGGGGGCTGGAGAGATGGCTCATGGTTAAGACACTTGTATGCAAAGCCTAAGGACCCAGGTTCAATTTCCTAGTACCCATGTAAAGCCAGATGCATAAGGTGGCGCATGCGTCTGGAGATTATTTGCAGTGGTTGGAGGCCTTAGCATGCCCATTCTCATTCTCTCTCTCTCTGTCTCTTTCTCTCTCTCATACTTTCTCAAAGAGATAAAAAATAAATAATTTTTTCTTGGTTTTTCTTTTTTAGAAATTATATTTATTTATTTGTGTATTTATTTAGTTAGTTATTTGCAAGGAGAGAGTGGGTGTGAGAGAGAAAGAGAGGGCGAGAGAAAAAGAAAGAGAATGGCTGCACCAGGGCCTCCAGCCACTGCAAAGGAACTCCATACGCATGTGCCACTTTGTGCATCTGGCTTTACATGGGTACTGGGGAACTGAATCAAGCAAGCACCTTAACCACTGAGAAATCTCTCTAGCCTCTCCCCTCCCTTTTTAAAAGGAAGTTATATTTGTTTAGCTATGAGGAGAGAGGGAGAGAGAGAGAGAAGGAGAATTTTTTTTTCTTTTTATTATTATTTTTGGTTTTTCGAGGAAGGATTTCACTCTAGTCCAGGCTGACCTGGAATTTACTATGTTGTCTCGGGCTGCCCTCAAACCCACAGTGATGCTATTACCTCTGTCTCCCAAATGCTGGGATTAAAGGCATACACCACCATGCTTGGCAATTAAAAAAAAAAAAAAGCTCGCTGGGTGGGAGGATTGCCATGAGTTCAAGGCCACCCTGAGACTACATAGTGAGTTCCAGGTCAGTCTAGACTAGAGTGAAAACCTACCTTAAAAAAATAATGAGTGTGGGCCTCACATGCCACAGCACACACATGAAGGTCAAAGGAGGACTTTGTGTGGGGGGGTCCTCATCTTCCACCTTGTTGGAGGCAGGGGATCTCTTGCCATTCACCACCACGTTCATCAGGCTAGTTGGTCCTGTGAGCTTCTGGGCCATTCTTCTGCCATTGCCTCTCTTCTCACCCTAGGCACACTGGGATTACAGATGTCAGTGCTACAGTGTCAGAACCTGGGTTCTGGGAATCTGAACTCAAATACTCATGTGGAAAACCCTTTTTCCACTGAGCCATCTCCCCAGCCCCTTATTATTTTATTGTGGCTTTTTGTTTGTTTGTTTGTTTGATTGAGGTAGGGTTTTGCTCTAGCCCAGGCTGACCTGGAATTCACTATGTAGTTTCAGGCTGGCCTTGAACTCAAGGCAAACCTTTTACCTCTGCCTCCCGAGTGCTGGGATTAAAGATGTGCACCACTACACAGTTTTTGTTTTTTGAGAATCTCTCTCTATGTGGCTCTGGCTTGCCTAGAACTCCGCATAGCCCTGCCTCAGCCTCCTGAGTGCTGGTGCTCCTAGGTTAACATCACCATAGCTGGCTTCATTTTTTTTCTTGCCAGGAGAAAACTCAGTCAGACAGTAAGTCTAAAAGAACTCATAGACATGGCAGCTCATGCCTGTAATCCCAGATTTAAGGGAGCTGAGATAGGATGATGCAAACCTGGGTTACACAGCAAGTGTCTGCCTTAAAAACAAACAGCCAAAGGAAGGGTCGGACTGCTTACAATGCACTCTTCCAGACACAAAACGACTTGGATATCCATGACCTCACAACACCTGACACTACCTACACAGGACCCTCATAATAGGAGGAAAAGATGGTGATATCAAAATAAAAGAGAGGCTAATTGAGAGGGGGAGGGGACATGATGGAGAGTGGATTTGTGAAGAGGAAAGTAGGGGAGGGAATTATTGTTTATTGTCTATAATTACGGAAATTGTCAATTTTAAAAAGTGCGGTCTTTGGGCTGGAGAGATGGCTTAGCGGTTAAGGCATTTGCCTGTGAAGCTTAAGGACCCAGGTTCAATTCCCCAGAATCCACATAAGCCAGATGCTCAAGGTTGCCCATGCTTCTGGAGTTTTTTGCAGTGGCTGGAGGCCCTGGTATTCCCACTCTCTTTCTACCTGTCTCCTTCTCTCACTTAAATAAATAAATAAAGACACCAACAAAAAATGTAGTAATTATTTCTCCAAATATATCACAATAGGATTCAAATCAGATCTAGAGCAGGGCATGGTGGCGCACGCCTTTAATTCCAGCACTTAGGAGGCAGAGGTAGGAGGATCGTCCTGAGTTCAAGGCCAGCCTGAGACTGCATAGTGAATTCCAGATCAGCCTGGGCTAGAGTGAGACCCTACCTTGAAAAACCAAAAATAAAATAAAATAAAATAAAATAAAATAAAATAAAATAAAATAAAATAAAATAAAATAAAAAGGATCCGGGGTCTCATGGATAACTGATTCACCCGATGTGTGGGGCCAGTTTGGTTTCTTCACACTTGGGTGATCAATACACGTGGGACTAGATGCACGTGGTGGAAATCTTACAGTTACTGCAGCCTCAAACTGATCAGTGGGACAGTGGGGTGTATGTGTAGGCAGGATAAATGGTAGGATCTTTCTAAAAGAGCTTCAGAAGACTGACTTAATCCACCCACTGCACTGACAATGTCCATACCGTTGTGCAAGTCACTGGGCCTGGCCTCCCCTAAGGAGTCAGCTCTGGGGTTTCTGAGCCTGCTGCTTGCTTCAGGCCAGGCATGTTCCATACCCCACAGCTGGGCCGGGACAGTCTGCATCCCCATCCTGACCTCTCTCACCTGTTTCTTCTGGACCACTGTCCTGTGACTAAGGAGCCCATTCTGTTTAGCTCAGTTTTTCTATGAAACATGCTTCAAGGCAAGAGAGAGAGAAAGAGAAAGAGAAAGAGAGGGAAAGAGAGCTACCCTCTTTTTTTTTTTTTTTTTTTTTTTTTCAAGGTAGGGTCTCGCTCCAGCCCAAGCTGACCTGGAATTCACGATGTAGTCTCAGGGTGGCCTTAAACTCCCTGCCATCCTCCTACCTCTGCCTCCTGAGTGCTGGGATTCAAGGTGTGCACCACTATAGCCGGTTTAAGAAATTACCTTCTTATCCCACTCTTCTTGGCTTACAGCTTTCGCAGCTCCTGACTCATCAGAAGCCCAGCTGCTCCAGTGGACCATAGGTTCCAGGTGATCAGAGGTCATGCTTCAAAGCCTTTGTGACAGGGATCTACAAAGGAAGTGCATTTAACCCCTCTGCCCACTGTCCAGAGCCTTGTTCAAGGACACCTAGAAAGCTGAAAGCACAGATTCAAGGAACAGTATGTACCTCGTTCTGCTCCGTGTCCTCAGTCCTGGGGCCTGACCCACTTCAATCCTTCACATCTCCCCACTGGGCCGAGGCTCGTGACATTGCTCTCATCCCCGGTATCTCTGCGCTGGACAGCCTCTGGCACAAAGAAGACACTCACCACAGCTCTCAGAGCTGGCTGGCGAGATGATGGGTACGTGCCAGGCCTTACTTACTGTGCAGGCCTTTGGGTATCTTGATTCTTTTCTGGGTCTTCTCAAAGGGTTTCATGCTTCTCAAAAGTAAACAGCCTTAAATTGACCAAAACCCTCTTAAAATAAGTACTACACTGTCGAAAGAGTCCTTCTTGGCCCTTGTGCATAATGTTCTTAACAACATCCCAGAATCATACTGGCTGTTTGTTTTCCATCAGAGCAGGACGGCGTGGTCTGTGGTAAATGTGTATCTCAATGTGTTTCCCTGAGGGTTTCACCAATGCATTGGTTGCCAGGAGCATGCCTATATTCTCTCTCTCTCTCTCTCTCTCACACACAAATAAATAAATAAATAAATAAATAAATAAATAAATAAATAAATCAAACACCCGTAACCAAGATTATAATGAGAAATGGGTGACTCTATGAAAGATAATCCTTCCAAATCACTTAACCACACATATGGTCCATCCCCCTGTCCATCCATCCATCCATCCATCCATCCATCCATCCATCCACCCACCCATATACCTATCCTCCATTTCCCTCACCCGCTGTGGTGTAGCTTTTTCCTCTGAACTGGGGCTAACCATTGACATCTTGAATGCAAACAGCTGTGATCACATGAGACCCCTTCTCAGGAAGTTTCTGGGTGGGGGGCTTTCTTATGGGTGTTGCTGCCTTTGATTTGCCCATGCTATAGCCCCAGTAAACTCATTGGTTCACCAAGCTGGACTTGGACAGAGTCCTTTGTTTTTTTTCCGTTCTTTCTTTTCTTTTTTTCTTTTTTTTTCTTTTAGTTTTTTTGAGATAGAGTCTCACTATAGCCCAGGCTGACCTGTAATCCACTATGTAGTCTCAGGGTGGCCTCAAACTCACAGCGATCCTCCTACCTCAGCCTCCTGAGTGCTGGTATTAAAGGTGTGCACTACCATGCCCGGCTCTAGAGGCCTTTCTTTAGTATGTTAATGTCGCAATACCCACCAACCTATCCATCTATGACCTACCCATCCACCCATCCACTGATCCATCTCCTGTTCACCCATTCACCCATCTCTCCTTCTCCCCAGCATGCCCTTGCCTGTTTTACCTCTCATATTACACCTGAGCGTCTGGTCTGCAAGAGAAGCTTATGACTCAGTAGGGAACAGTTAAAAGCCATCACAAGAGAACCTGTTAAATAAGAAAAGGGAATTGAGCCTGGCATGGTGGCACATGCCTTTAATCCTGGCACTCATGAGGCAGAGGTAGGAGGATCACTGTGAGTTTGAGGCCACCCTGAGACTACGTAGTGAATTTCAGGTTAGCCTGACCTAGAGCGAGACCCTACCTCAAAAAAAAAAAAAAAACCCATTAATAAATAAATAAATAAATAAAAAGAAAAGAAAAGAAAAGGGAATTGAAGCTGAAGCTGGAGAGATAGCTTAGTAGTTAAGGCACTTGCTGTGAAGCCTAAGGACCCAGGTTCAATTCCCTAGTACCCACATAAGCCAGATGCAAGGGTAGCACATGAGTCTAGAGTTTGTTTGCAGTGGCTGGAGGCCCTGGCACTCCCAGTCTCATTCTCTCTCCCTCTCAAATATATATATATATATATATATATATATATATATATATATATATATATATATATATATATATATTGGTTTTTCGAGGTAGGGTCTCACTCTGACCCAGGCTGTCCTGGAATTAACTATGTCGTCTCAGGCTGGCCTCAAACTCATAGCAATCCTCCTACCTCGGCCTCCCGCGTGCTGGGATTAAAGGAGTGCACCCCTATGCCTGGCAGAGTATTATTGGCTTTTGAAGTATAGTCTCACTATAGCCCAGGCTGGCCTTGAACTCACATGATCTCTTACCTCAGCCTCCTGAGTGTTGGCATTATAGGCATGAGCCACCACACCCTACTTCCACTACTTTCGTTATTTTGTGCCAGCATCTGAGCTTCGTTCTCTTGCTCTCACACAAGCTCACCTTTCACTCTTCTGCCCATTTTATCTGTAGCATCTTGTAGGTTTTTGCCCTCTAGTTAATGACAGACAAGGCAGCATTCTTCTGTGGCTTTGAATAAGTTTCTTAATTTGTCTGAGGTCGGTCTAAGTCATTTCCTGGCACTTGTGCAATTAAAGAAGATTGTGAAGGCTACAGAGATAACCTATGCAATGTATCCACTTTGGTGCCTGTCCCGTAGTTAGCAGTCCTGTCAAATGGTATCCAGCTATCTTT
Organism: Orientallactaga sibirica; assembly: GCA_036365145.1. NCBI lineage: Eukaryota > Metazoa > Chordata > Mammalia > Rodentia > Dipodidae > Orientallactaga > Orientallactaga sibirica. The sequence goes on along the minus strand of JAEOAD010000018.1, from coordinate 20,181,063 downwards.
TGTTATTTAATAAATGGTCTCTGTGTTGGCCAATTGTCTTATTATTGGGACAAAATACCAGAAGCAACTCCTGGATGGAAAAGGATTTAAAAAAGAGTTCATCATGGCTGGGAAGACATATAGTCTAACAGTGAGGAGGGAGAATAGAGCAATGTATGCAGAATGCTCCTCCAGCTTTCTCCAGGCCAATGGGGTGCTGCCACCCACAGTTAGGGTGGGTTAATTAACCTAAGGTGACTCTAAGTTTTGTCAAGGTGACAACTAGAGGTTAACCATCACAGCCTCAAATATTTTATATTTTGGGCTGGAGAGATGGCTTCATGGTTAAGGCACTTGCCTGAGAAGCCTAAGGACCTAGGTTCAATTCTCCAGGTTCCACATAAGCCAGATGCACAAGGTGGCCCATGTATCTGGAGTTGGTTGCAGTGGCTAGAGGCCCTGGCACACCCATTCTCTCTCTCTCTCTGATAAATAAATAAAAATAAATCTTAAAAAGAGAAAATATTATTTATTTATTTATTTGGTTTTTTGAGATAGGGCTTGCTCTAGCCCAGGCTGACCTGGAATTCACTATGTAGTCCTAGGCATTAAAGGCATGTGCCACCATGCCTGGATTTTATTTATTTATTTATATTTATTTTTTTATTTGTTTTTTTTGAGGTAAGGTCTCACTCTGGCCCAGGCTGACCTGGAATTCAGTCTGTACTCTCAGAGTTGCCTCAAACTCAAGACAATCCCCCTACCTCTGCCTCCCGAGTACTGGGATTAAAGATGTGTACCACCATACCTGGCTCTCCTCTTGCATTTTCTTAGTCAAGCTCATCATGGGACCAGCTCAGCTTCAGCTGTTCAGATTTTCCTTCTCTTTACCTGCTCTCCTGAGGCATGAGGTCACGCAAGCTGCTGGTGGTTGTGTTGACACAGCAAGGTCTTCTCTATGTTGGGCCCTGCAGCTGCTCCAGCTGTGGAGCTGCAGTGGTTCCAACCTGTCTTTGCTGGCCTCCCAGCTTTTAAAGCCACCGTGGGTCTGACCACCCCTCCCTGTGAAGCACCTTCGAAGCCATTTGATGTACTCAAAGCAACACTTTTTTCCCCCCCTGTTTTTCGAGGTAAGGTTTACTCTAGCCCAGACTGACCTGGAAGTCACTATGCAGTCTCAGGCTGGCCTTGAACTCACAGCATTCCTTCTATCTCTGCCTCCCAAGTGCTGGGATTAAAGGTGTGTGCCACCATGCCCAGCTAGAAACACCTTTTTGATCACGCCAGCCTGGCTGAGCCCCAGCTCTGAGCAGGCTTTTAAGATCAAAAACTCATACAGATTGCAGATCAACGGTGTACAGCCTCTTGGTTGTCAGGACAAGTTTGTCTTCTGGGTTCCTTTTAGGAATCACTTGAATGCTTAGGTGGCTCTGTGAGGGCTGGAGAGATGGCTCACTGGTTAAGGCCCTTGCCTGCAAAGCCTAATGACCCATGTTTGATTTTCCAGTACCTACGTAAAGCAAGATGCACAAAGTGGCGCATGTATCTGGGGTGAATTTGCAGTGGCTAGAAGCTCTAGTGTGCCCTTTCTCTCTCTGTCTCTTTCTGCTTGCACATAAATATATTTTTTAAAGAAGCTTTGTGAATTCTTTTATTTATTTATTTATTTATTTATTTATTTATTTATTTATTTCAGAGAGAGACAGGGAGGAGGAGAAAGAGGAGGAAGAGAGAGAGAGAGAGAGAGAAAATGGGTGCACCAGGGCTTCCAGTCACTGCAAACGAACTCCAGATGCATGCGCCCCCCTGTGCATCTGACTTATGTGGGATTCTGGGGAGTTAAACTTAGGTTCCTTAGGGTTATGCGCACAACTGCTAAGCCATCTCTCCAGCCCAGCAGCTCTGTGAATTCTAAGCACTTTATTTGTGGTTCAGGTCTATTTTTGTTTCACAACTCAGTAGTTTTCAGAAGTTTGCTTGGGTGCATTTGACCCTGTACCTGAGACCCTGATGTCACGACATTGTTCAAATGTGTACAGTCCCATTGAGTCCCTTATTTTCTCAGGCCAGCAGTTCTCATTCTTGGAATAAACATTCATGATCATCCAACCAGGTTGTTCAGTGGGTGGGGCACATGTTGACTGGTCTCAACAAAGTCAACCAAACTCGTTTCTTTGTTTAAGTTTAGAGAGACTTTATTAAGTTATGAGAAAGAAAGGGAAGTTTGGTGTGGTGGAGCATCGCATGCCTTTGATCCCTGTAGACCAGTCAACTGAAAGCTGGAAAAAGCTGCACTGCATGCAGCCACATGGGAGACAGAAGTCATCAGCAGTGAAAACAGTGGACACTGGAAAATTCAAGTTTGGACACAGGCCCAATGACTGAACAGGTGCAATAGTGGCATGTCTGCTCTTGGGGTAACCAACTGCTCCATAATTGGACTAAAGGCCCTCTCTATGGGAGGGAATACATACCCGGTACTGAAAAACCTAAGCAAAAGTCTATGGCAGGGGAGGTCATGAGCCTTGGAAACTTCTTAAGGTAAGTGCTAAGGAGCTGATGAAGATTTGGGCACTAACTCCTCCTGGAGTTAGTTGGGGGTGGGCTTATGGGTGTTATAGCCAGTTTCCCCTTGCCACTGTTTGGCACACTCTGCTGCTGCTGTTGTTCACCTGATGGCCAGTGGTGTGATGTCCACCCTCTTCTCACGCCATCATTTTCCCTTGCCATCAAAGAGCTTCCCCTCGAGTCTATAAGTCAAAATAAGCCTCCTTCCCCCCCCACCCACCAAAGCTTCTGCCAGCAATGCAAACCTGACTGCAACAGTCAAGTTGAGACTACATAGTGAATTCCAGGTCAGCCTGGGCTAAAGTGAGACTCTATCTAGAAAAACCACCCAAAAAAAGGAATGAAAAATATTTTTATTTGTTTATTTGCAAGTGAAGTGAGAGATAGAGAAGACAGAATGGGTGTGCCAGGGCTTCCAGCTGCTTCAAATGAACTCCAGATGTATGCGCCACCTTGTGCATCTGCCTTATGTGGGTGCTGAGGAATTGAACTTGGGTCCCTAGGATTTGCAGGCAAGTGAACTAACTGCCAAGTCATCTCTCCAGCTCTTTCCTCTTTCTCTCTCTCTCTCTCTCTTTCTTTCTTTCTTTCTTTCTTTCTTTTCTTTTCTTTCTTCTCTTTCTTTCTTTCTTTCTTTCTTTCTTTCTTTCTTTCCTTTCCTTCCCTCCATTCCCTTCCTTCCCTTTTTCCTTTCTTTCTTTCTTTCTTTCTTTCTTTCTTTTCTTTCTTTCTTTCTTTCTTTCTTTCTTTTTCTTCCTTTCTTCCTTCCTTTCTCCCTCCCTTTCTCCCCTCCCTCCCCCTCCCTCCCCTCCCTTCCCTCCCTCCCTCCCCTCCCCTCCTTTCTTTCTTCCTTTCTTTCCTTCTTTCTTTCTTTCTTTTCTTTTCCTGTCTTTCTTTCTTTCTTTTTTCTTTCTTTCTTTCTTTCTTTCTTTCTTTCTTTCTTTCTTTCTTTCCAGCCCTTTCTTTCTGAGGACCTTTAACTTTGTGCTTCCGAGAGGATAAGGAAGGCCATGTCTCACAGACTCAGATGGCCCTAGACACTTTCATAGAGCGCCTCCTTGGGCTTCTGTTCTATGGGGCACAGTGCCTGTTTTACACCTGTGCCTGTTTGGGGATGCCCGAACCCCACCTTTGGGTTTTTGTCTGCATTTCTGGTGCCTTCCATCGTCCCCTCCTGCAGATAGACTGGAAGGCTGCACTTCCCTGGAGGACACCCAGTAGAGAAACCAGCTTTCCATCACCATTTGTCCTCTTAGCTCCGGGATCCTGCGTGAATTAGTTAAACCGTCGAGCCCCAGCTTTCTTAGGTATAATAAGAAGAACACCACACACACACACACACACACACACACACACACACACACACACACACACACACACACAGGCCACTCCCAGGTCCACCAGAGCGACCAATGAGGGAACGCGCGCGCCCCCTCGTGGGCACTTCTGCCTCTGCCACCTGAGCCAGGGCCTCCTCCAAGAGGATTAACATGGTGCTTTGTTACTGCTATGGGGCAATTCGTCTTAGACTAAAAAGGCAAGAAATTGTTTCAGTGAAGGCAGTTAGTTTGAGAACAGGCATCATTGGTTCCACCCCCACTCGACAGACGGATGTGGACCTGAGGTCGCTCGGAAGGGACATGATGAATCCGGACTGAGGGATGAGCCCATCTTCACACACCTGAAAGCCTGCGTGGACAGCTAGGAACACGATCGTACTACCTTCCTGATGTGCTGTTCCTAATTGCTTTGCAATTGCTTTGATCTCACATGTCAAGGACATCCCTAACGTCTACATAGCTTACAAACAGGAGGACACCATTGATGCCCAAAGTTATTCATTCCATCTGTCTTTGGTGTGTGTTTGTGTATGTGGAGCGTATGCACACGTGTGTGCAGATGCATGTGGTCCATGTTCATGCATGTGGAGCCCAGAGGAGAATGTCTAGCATCCTCCTCTACGGCTCTTCCATATCGTTTCCTTGAGGCAGGGTCTCTCAGGGAGCCTGGAACTGTCATTTTTTCCAACCAGACTGGCTATAAAAGGAGCTCCTGTGATTCCCCTGTCTCTGCCCCCTACAGGGCTGTGGTTAGAGGTGTGCATGCCCACACCTTTTTACCCAGTGCTGAGGACAGACCTCATGATCTCCTACATCTCATGCTTATGTGGCGTATGTGGCAAGCACTCCTACTTGCTGAGCCATTTCTGTAGTTCCTCTGTATTGTTTATATATTTATTTATTTATTTATTTATTTATTTGAAAGACAGAAAGAGGCAGAGAGAGAGAGAAAGAGAGAGAGAGGGAGAGAATGGGCATGCCAGGGCCTCCAGCCACTGCAAACGAACTCCAGACGTGTGCGCCCCCTTGTGCATCTGGCTTATGTGGGTTCTGGAGAATTGAACCAGAATCCTTTGGCTTTGCAGGCAAACACCTTAACCGCTAAGCCATCTCTCCAGCCCCTTCTCTGTATTCTTAAAAAAATTATTCATGAGAGAGGTAGAGAATGGGTGCACCAGGGCCTCCGGCCACTGCAAAATCCAGACACATGTGCCACCTTGTGGATCTGGCTTTACATGGATATTGGGGAATTGAAGCTGGGTCCTTAGGCTTTGCTGGCAAGTGCCTTAACTACTAAGCAATCTCTCCAGCCCTCTTTTAAATTATTTAAAAAATTTTTATTTATTCATATATGTGTATATGTAAGTATGGGTACACCAGGGTCTCTGCATGCTGTAAATGAAAACCACTTTATATGGGTGGCTGGGGAATCAAACCCATGCTGACAGGTTTTGCAAGCAAGCACCTTTAACTGTTGAACTATCTTCCCAGGCCCCCATTCATTCTTTTGTGGTGCTGGTGGTTGAATCCAGGGCCTTGCACATGCTAGACATGTGCTCTACCACTGAGCTACACCCCCAGCAATGACAAGTTGTTTATGGAGAGTTTGCTCAGCCATGCACTTCACATATGTAACCCTTGCACCAAGCCTTAGGAGACGGTAGAAATAATTCTCATTTTAGAGCAGAGGTTGAGACATAGAGCATTCGAGTAATTTGCTTAAGGCCACACAGCTAACATGACAGAATACCAGCATTGAAACCTATACAGTCTGATTTTACAGTCTGTGCTTAATCAGCACACCAACCTGCCTGTCTAAAAGTCACTTGTTATTGGCTAGAGAGATTGCTCAGTGGTTAAAGGTGCTTGCTTGAAAAGTCTGGATTCAAAATCCCACTAATTGCATAGAGCCAGATGCACAGAGTGACTCATGCATCTGGAGTTCGTTTGCAGTGGCAAGAGGCCCTGGTATGAGTTCTCTCTCTCTCTCCTCACAAATAAATAAATAAAAATATTAAAATCTGCCAGGCGTGGTGGCGCACGCCTTTAATCCCAGCTCTTGGGAGGCAGAGGTAGGAGGATCGCCGTGAGTTCAAGGCCACCCTGAGACTACATAGTTAATTCCAGGTCAGCCTGGGCCAGAGTGATACCCTACCTCGAAAAACCAAAAAAAAAAAAAAAAAAAAATTAAAATCCAAGGCTGGGTGTGGTAGTGTGTGCCTTTAATTCTAGCACTGGGAAGACAGAGGTAGGAAGATCTCCTTGAGTTTCAAGACCGGCCTGAGACTACATAGTGAATTCCAGGTCAGCCTGGGCTAGAGTGAGACCCTACCTCGGAAAACCAAAATAAATAAATAAATGCCAAGCTGGTGATATGGCTTAGCAGTTAAGGAGCTTGCCTGCAATGTCTAAGGACCCAGGTTTGATTCCCCAGCACCCAGGTAGAGCAAGATGCACAAGGTGGCACGTGTGTCTGGAGTTCATTTGTAGTGGCTGGAGGCTCTGGCATGCCCATTCTCTGTCTGTCTCTCTCTCTCTCTCTCTGCCTCTTTTTCTCTCAAATTAAATTACAATATTGTTGGCCACCTGGATTAACCCCCAAGTATTTCTGATGTTCCTGTGGGGTGTCCATCTCTGTGCTGGAGCTGTGGAGGATACAAAAGATGCATGAGACTATTTGCTATCTATGATCGCTCCAGAAATGGTTTTGACTTCTTAATAAAGGGTAAAATCCCCGAGGAAATACTGAATGATGAAATTTAAAAGAGCAAGTTTTTCAAAGGAAGAAACTGGTTTCTAGCAGGCTGAAGGGCAAACATGTTTAGAAAAAAATAAGCAACCCAGGGAAAAATCAACACTATGTTAGTGACACATGTGATCTGTATGCCTGTGAGCAGGAAAATGTAAAAGCAGAGAGTGCTGTCCCCTCCAGTAAATGAAGCGTGGAAGTTCATTAGACTATAAGAAAGTGTGAGGAGGAAGCCTGCCTTTGGAGCATCAAGGGATTGTAAGATAAACTATGTCAGTTAGGTGCAAATTGGAAACTGCAGACGCAAAGACATGATCTGAGGAATACATTTATAAAAATATCAGATAAATAATAAATTATTAAGTATGTTAAAAGCTAAAAGGATCCTTGGGTCTGCAAGGCTCTTAAATTCAAGAGGAAAAAAAAAAAGTTCAGTTGTTTTGGTCCGAGAGGGTAGAGGGAGGGACTGGAGCCGGACTGGCTGGATGAATCCTTCCTTTGAAGACACAGGAACACACCCCAGTAGAAATTTCACAGGAAGTCATTAGGCCTTGGCATAGGATATGAGGCCCCTAGGGAGACGGGGGAACATGCTGAAAACACCAGGACATTTGGGAGATGAGGTGCCTATCCTTATTTGGTGCTCAGGGGACAGGCCTGGTGGAAGGAAGTGCTACTGTTGGGGACAGGGAGATTTGGGTCACCAAGGCTCTTCTCTGGCCTCTACTGCCTGCCTCCTTTCTTTTCAGCTGATGGGGCTGCCTAGGGCAGCAGAGCTGAGGGGGACATCTGTAGGCTCAAGGGCGTGAGAGCTGTGTCAAGATCACCTGCCTGGCAATGGTTTCTCCCTATGTTGCTTTCCTTTGGCATTCCAAATTCCCGAGAAGGTCCGTTTATAATGAGGAAAGAGGACAGCGGCTGAGAGGCCGCTGGCAAGCCTATTCTCTCTCTCTCTCTTTTTTTTTAGGTAGACTCTGGCTCTCGCCCAGGCTGACCTGAAATTCACTCTGTATTCTCAGGGTGGCCTCGAACTCACGGCGATCCTCCTACCTCTGCCTCCCGAGTGCCGGAATTAAAGGCGTGCGCCACCATGCCTGGCTTTGGCGAACCTAGTCTCTATCTGTCCTTCTCTCTCTCTCTGTCTCTCCAAAAGAGAGAGACAGAGAGAGAGAGAAAAGAGGCCAGGTGTGGTGGCTTGTACCTTTAAACACAGCACTTGGGAGGATCACTGTGAGTTCCAGGACACCCTGAGACTACATGGTGAATTAATTCCAGGTCAGCCTGGGCTAGAGTAAGACCCTACTTCAAAAAAACAAAAAAGTAAAACTAAGATTATAGCCAGGAGCGATCGTAGCATTTGGGAGGCCTAGGTAGGAGGATTGCCAGGAGTTCAAGGTCAGCCTGAGACTACATAGTGAATTCCAGATCAGCCTGGGCTAGAGCGAGACCCTATCTCAAGCAGGTGGGAGAGAGAAAGCAAAAAGAAGAGTAAAGGGTTTCAGTCAGCGACCAGTTGGCCCTTTGCCTTGGCCTACGGAAGAAGCCCGTGAGCACGTCATGGAGTAGAACTGCTGACTGCATGCCCCGGTGACCAGACGGTCTTCCGTACGGCCCCACCCCCTCAAAGTTCCACCACTGGGCAATGGCACCAAGACGGGGGTCAAGCTGGGACCAAACCTTTCATATAGCCTGTGGGGATACCTAAGATCCACTTCTTGTGCTGCTGTGGGAAGGAAGGTTGTGCCAGCAGCTGAGCTAAGGGAGCATGTGCAAAGGATTCAGGGCCTGTCCTTACTTGGTCTCTGAACTTGGACCAGAGGTTCAATCTTGTGTCTAAATGGGGATGACTGAGCTGGCACTCCGTCCATCGCCTCCGCAGGCCACCCAGGCACAGTCCTCCTGTCCACATGCAGGTTGCCATGTGTGTTGTGTGTGTATGTGTGTGTGTGGGGGGGTGTGCGGACACACCTGTGATCCCTCGCCTTCATGTATGGAGTGTAATCTGAGGTGTTTTTTCCCCAGCCCTTTAGTCATGCATGTTTATTTCATCTATGTGGTGCCTCTACGATGTAGATATAACTAGAACGATCATTTCACAGACCAGGAAATTGAAGTTTGCAGAAGCTAAATAACTTTCCCAAAATCACACAGCTGAAAGAGGTGGGGTTAGCCGGGTGTGGTGGTGCACGCCTTTCATCCCAGCTCTGAGATTGAGGCTGAGGTAGGAGGGTTGCTATGAGGAGGCCAGCCTGATGGTACAGAGTGAATTCCAGGTCAGCCTGGGTTAGAGTAAAATCCTGCCTCAAAAAGCCAGAATACATAGATAAATGAAAGGGGCGGGGTGGGGGTGGGGTTTGCTCTCAAGCCAGAGGCCCTGGAATCTTCTACTGTACTCTGGGACCCAGGAGCCACAGCACGCTTCTACGTGTGCAGCTGTGACCTGCAGAATGAAGGAGGAAGATGTCAGAGCCTGGTGGCCCGTCACCAGGGCATTCCATGAAGGCAGTGATGCAAACAGAGGTCTGAAGATAGGGTCAGTGTTAGCCAGGGAGAAATGGAGGGGCAGCTACTGCAACAGACACTCTGACATGCCCCTGGGAGCACAGGGCTCCAGTGGGAGATGCTGCTTGCCTGCTACGTGACCTCGTCTGTCAAATGGGGACAACAGGAGGTGGGGGTGAAGTTCCAAGGGGGATAGAAGGGCTTGGTCCGGTGGCACTGAGTACAGGTGAGAACGCGGAACACGTCCTGTAAGGTCTCTTGCTCCACAATGGCACCACTTGAGATTAAAAGAGGTCAAAGGTGGCCCTGTATGACCACTAGTTTCTCCAGCTCATCACAGTAAACAGATTCAACGAGAAACCGGAGGAGCTTACCCTCAGCTTTCCAAGCTGTCTTGTGGCGAAGCTCATCAAATGATGGATATCAAACACCACATGAAATCACTGCCCACCAGACTCCCAAGTATGTGTATTTTGTGAGGTCACAGAAATCTCCTTATTATTCCACTATTGATTAAGTCCGAGCTTTGCTATCCTACATTTGACCTTTCAAAAGATGGTGCAATTAATTGAACACAGTGTATCAACCAGTTTTTCATTGCTGTAATTTTTGCAGTGCTGGGGGTCAAGTTGAGGGCCATGTATATGCTAGACACTCTGCCACTAGGCTCACTCTTTTATAACTAACTGGGATCCATGAGAGCTTCATGGGTCCTTTCAAACATCCAAGGGTCTCACCACCTTTCACTAGACTCCTCCTCAACACCCTAGCATGCCTCACACTGCTACACCATGGCCAAGCTTCCATTACATGAACTCTTTTTTAAAAAACTTTTTTTTTAGGGCTGAAGGGATGGCTTAGCAGTCAAGGCACTTGCCTGCAAAGCCAAAGGACCCAGGTTCGATTCCCCAGGACCCACGTAAGCCAGATGCGCATGCACCTGGAGTTCATTTGCAGTGGCTGGAGGCCCTGGCACACCCATTCTCTCCCTTCCTCCCTCTCTATCTCTCTCTGCCTCTTTCTCTCTGTCAAATAAACAAATACAAATACAATCTTAAAAAACTTAAAAAAATTGTTTACTTTATTTGAGAGAGAGGTAGATAGAGGCAGATATAGAGAGAATGGGCATGCTAGGGCCTTCAGCTGCTGCAAAGGAACTCCGGACACATGCACCACCTTGTGCAATGACTTACGTGGGTCCTTGGTCTTGGGTCCTTTGGCTTTGCAGGCGAGCACCTTAACCACTAGGCCATTTCTCCAGCCCCCCATCACATGAACTCTTGGGGGCCATATTCAACCCATGTGCAAACCTTGGCACGCAGTGACTGTATCCACAGGAGAGAGTGTTCAATATCCTCCCTGGATTGGGTGTCTTTCTTGTTTATTTCATGTCATGCCATGAGGTAGATGTCAGCCTGTTTTACAGATGAGGTGACCAAGACTGGAAAGCTGCGCTTCTAGAAGGGAGCCAGGATCAGCCCCTGGGCCTCAGCCTCCAGATCCTGGCTGTCACCTTCCTCCATTCTTCTCATGTTTTTTTTCTATTTAAAAAAATATATATATATATTTTGGTTTTGCAAGGTAGGGTCTCACTCTGGTCCAGGCTGACCTGGAATTCACTATGTAGTCTCAGGGTGGCCTTGAACTCATGGCGATTCTCCTACCTCTGCCTCCCGAGTGCTGGGATTAAAGGCGTGCGCCACCACGCCCGGCTTAAAAATATATTTTATTTATTTATTTGAGAGAGAAAAATATAGAGACAGAGAGAGGGAGAGAGAGAGAGGAAGAGAATGGGTGCCCAGGGCCTCTAGCCTCTGCAAATGAACTCCAGATGAATGTGCCCCCTTGTGCATCTGGCTTATGTGGGTCCTGGAGAATCAAACTGAGATCCTTTGGCTTTGCAGGCAAATGCCTTAACCACTAAGCCATCTCTCTAGCCCCTCACACTTCTTTCTTTCTTCTTTTTTTTTTCATTAAAGATATACTGTTGATTCATTCTGAATCTTGATAGACAGTACCAGAAGATTTCAGCATAGCAGATAAAATACAGCAGATCCTAACCAGCACTGGTTTTAATGACAAATGGGCCTGTTCCATGGACATCGATGACTTTATCAGGTAATTACATTCTTTTTTTTACCCTCACTTTTCTTTATGAGACTGTTTTCGGTAGAAGGACTTCCGATCACCACTCCCTAGGGTTACTGTGAAGCACTTGTTTTACTTTGAGAGACTAAAATACACCTGACTGTAGATTGCTGTGTCATTATCTCCTTCCTGACATTTGCATATCGCTTCCAGCTGAACCTCCTCAGTCTTCCTCAGTTCTCCTTGTCACATTCGTCATATGGTGAGGGCAATTGGTTTTCTAGTTTGCACTCATGTCTTAAATCGTCTCTCTCTCTCTTTTTTTCAAGGTAGGGTCTCACTTTAGGCCAGGCTGACCTGGAATTCACTATGTAGTCCCAGGGTGGCCTTGAACTCACAGTGATCCTCCTGCCTCTGCCTCCCGAGTGCTGGGATAAAAGGCGTGCACCACCACGCCTGGCCTTAAATCATCTTGTTCATGCATTTGCTTTCACACCAGTTAGTACTGCATTGATCTTCTGGTTTCGGGTGACACCAGCACATGCTCCATGAATAGTGGGTGTTTGGTATCTCTTATTGGGTGTCAGGGAGGTCATGGTGATTCCATTTCCTCCCTGCCAGTGAACTGCACACCTAAGCCTTGCTCTTCTCACCAGTACAGTAGTAGGCAATGACTCCTATGCAGCCACTCAAAATATTAGGCAAAGATCTGGCTGGATGTTCTTGCTGGAGCATGGGAAAGGCCAGTCAGGCTATGAAGCAGTCAGTCTGTCAGGATGCACCAGGCAGCAGAACGTGGGGGCTGAAGGAAGGGCAGGGCTGGGCAGGGGTGGGGGGCAGGCAGTGCTTCGAGGCTGGATAATCTCCAACCTGAAACCCACATGCATTACTTTCTGAGCCGCTCTTCTTCAGTTACAAACTTGAGAGGGTCTTGTGGGGGCCAGTGAGTCAGTGCATTGACTGGTAGAGGGCGTGGTGCCCTGTAAGAGCCTGGGCAACACCGAATGTTGCTGTGGTCTTTCATATTATTATATTGGGATATGTCCAGTAAAGGTAAAAGATTATGGGCTGGAGAGATGGCTTAGTGGTTAAGGCGCTGGCCTTCAAAGCCCAAGGACCCAGATTTGATTCTCCAGTACCCAAGTAGGCCAGATGCACAAGGTGGTGCATGCATCTGGAGTTTGTTTGCAGTGGGTTGGTAGAGGCCCTGATGCGCTCATTTTCTTTCTTTTTTTATTTTTTAATATATATTTTATTATTTTCAAACACAGAAAGACAGAGAGAAAGAGAACAGGCGCACCATGGCCTCCAGCCACTGCAGATGCATGTGCCACTCTGTGCATCTGGCTTTATTCAGGTACTGGGGAATCGAACCCGGGTTGTTAGGCTTTGCAGGCAAGTGCCTTAACCACTGAGAAATCTCTCCAGCCCCCAAATTTCTCCCTCTCTCTTTGTTTCTTTTTTTCTTTTCTTTTGTTTTCTTTTCTCTCTCTCTCTTTCTTTCTTTTTTTCTTTTTTGAGGTAGGGTCTCACTCTAGTTCAGGCTGACCTGGAGTTCACTTTATGTAGTATCAGGGTGGCCTTGAACTCTCTGCAATCCTCCTACCTCTGCCTCCTGAGTGCTGGGATTAAAAGTGTGTGCCACCACACCCACTTCTCTCTGTTTCTTTCTTTCTCTCTCAAATAAAGAAATAAAAATATAAACATAAAAGATTATAAAATGGTAAGTACAATGGAACTCCATTATCAAAGTATGTGTATATGTGACCAGAAGTATATGGACCAAAGTGGTACATGTTCTCACTGGCAGAATGCCTTTACCCACCCTCTTTCCTCCCTCCTCCCTCCTTCCCTTCTTCCCTCCTCTTTCTTCTTTCTCTTGTTTTTGAGACAAGACCTCACTGTATAGCCCAAGCTGGCCCTAAATTCATAATTCTTTTGCCTCAGCCCCCCAAGTGCTGCAATTGCACCATGCCTAGATTTAAAAAATTATTTATTTATTTGAGAGAGAAAGAGGTAGAGAGAGAGAGAGAGAGAGAGAGAGAATGGGCGTGCCAGGGCCTCCAACTACTGCAAATGAACTCCAGATACATGCGCCTCCTTATGCATCTGGCTTACATGGGCCCTGGAGAATCGAACTGAGGTCCTTTGGCTTTACAGGCAAAGGCCTTACCTGCTAAGCCATCTTCTCCAGCCCCTGGCTTAAAATTTTTTTTTTTCAAGATAGGGTCTCACTCTAGCCTAAACTGATCAGGGGTTTAATCTGTAGTCTCAGGCTGGCATTGAACTCACAGTGATCCTCCTACATCCTGAGTGCTGAGATTAAAGCTATGAGCCACCATGCCTGGCTTCTCATTTTATCTTGTACTTTCCCCCTTCCCTTTCTCCATCTTCATCTCTTTTTCTTTTTCACAAATATAAATTAGTTTGTGTTATCAGAAAAAAAATCAAAGCTGGGCGTGGTGGCACACACCTTTAATCCCAGCACTCGGGAGGCAGAGGTAGGATTGCCGTGAGTTCAAGGTCATCCTGAGACTACATAGTGAATTCCAGGTCAGCCTAAGCTAGAGTGAAACCCTACCTCAAAAACTAAAAACAAAAAAGAAAAAGAAAATCAAGCAAATGCTAAACATTTGAAACAATCAAAATAAAGGCCCCATTCCCAGGGGGTGGGGGGAAGAGTAATGGCCGGCCTCAGAACAGACCATCTGAACCATGTAATGTTCCCAACACCAAGTGTGACATAGCGCGCGTCCTGCTAAGCTCCTTCCGGACACAACCCAGTTGATCCTATTGCCAGATCTGTGTGGCTGGTACGATGGCTCCATATCAGCAGTGTCAAGTGTGACTTGCCCAGGAGCACAAAGCTTCCTGAGACAGAGGCTTCCAGAGCCTGAGGTCTATAGCTTCCTCAATGGAATTGTGAACTCGAGGCCAGCAGCCCGAGTGACACCCAGAAGCTGGCTAGAAAGTGTGGACTCTAGCTCCCCACCCCAGCTCCTCCAGGCTAGCCCGTGCCCAGTGGAGGACATCCTGGTCTTGGGCACCTGCCACATGGCATCTGCAAGCTCTCTCAAGGCTTTTCCCACTGGCTGGGCTATCTTCTCTCTGCCTTCTCCCAGGGAGATCTCAGTGTTCAGAACTCAGCAAAAATGAGCCATATGACATCCAAACTTCTCTCCCCCCACCTCTCTCTCTTTTTGGTTTCACTCTAGTCCAGGCTGACCTGGAATTCACTATGTAGTCTCAGGGTGGCCTTGAACTCATGGCGATCCTCCTACCTCTGCCCCCTGAGTGCTGGGATTAAAGGTGTGTGCCACCACGCCTGGCTATATTCTTTATTATCCTTATATTTTTAATTTATTTTTTTATTTTTATTGACAACTTCTATACTTACAGATAATAAACCATGATATTTCCCTCCTTTTGCCCCCTCCCCCTTTCACAACTCCACTCTCCATCATAACCTCTCCCTCTCTCCATTAGTCTCTTTTTTTGGCTAGTCTCTCTTTTAATTTGATGTCATCATCTTTTTCTCCATTATGAGAGTCTTGTGAAGGTATTTCTAGGCACTGTGATGTCATGGATATTGAGTCCAATTTCTGTCTGGACAGTTGCATTGTAAGCAGTCATACCCTTCCTTTGGCTCTTACATTCTTTCTGCCACCTCTTCCACAATGGACCCTGAGCCTTGGAGGGTATGATAGAGATGTTTCAGTGCTAGACACTCCTCCGTCCCTTCTTCTCAGCACTATTGCCTTTTGGGTCATCCCAGTGGTCATCACCATCTGAAAAGAGAAGCTTCTCTAACCAGAAGTGAGAGTACCATTAATACATGAATATGAACATTAAGTGTAGTGCTTTCAGGGCAGTTTGGTGGGAATAATATATACATTTAGCCAGACAAGAGCAGGCTTTATACCCCTAAGGCTCATGACCTCCCCCGCCATAGGCTTTTGATCAGGTTATTCAGTACCAGGCATGGATTCCCTCCCATAGAGTGGGCCTTCAGTCCAATTAGGGAGCAGTTTTTTTCCCCCCAGAGCAGACATGCCACTACTGCACTCGTTTGGCTATTTGGTCTGTCTGATCAAACTTGAGGCTTCCAGTGTCCACTGATTTCACCGCTGATGACTTCTGTCTCCCATAGGGCTGCATGCAGTGCAGCTTTTTCTGGCTTTCAGTTGTATTCTTATTACTTGTATTGAGAACTTTACTGTATGAACATATTTCAAATTGGTCACATTCCCATCAGGTTATACTCTTATGTTCCCTCTCCCCCACCCCCATTCCACTGAGGACCCTCCTCTGTGGGGTTATCAGAAACCACTGTGGGGTCATGAATGTGCCAATCAGTCTGTGTTGGAGGTGGGGGAAACAAGACCTTAGAGAGGTTGTATTCTATACTGCTAAGGCTGTTTACACTCTGACTTATAGGCATAGTCAGCCTTTATTTTTTAATTTTATTTGTTTGACACAGAGAGAGAGAAAGACAGAGAGAGGAAGAGGAAGATAGAGAGAATGGGTGTACCTGGGCCTCCAGCTGCTGCAAACGAACTCCAGAAGCACATGCCACCTTGTGCATCTGGCTTACATGGGTCCTAGAGAATCAAACCTGGGTCCTTTGACTTTGCAGGCAAGCGCCTTAACCACTAAGCCATCTCTCCAGCCCTATAGGCATAGTCAGGTATGGGGTTGAATAACACAATTGATGTATACATGTGCATGTGCCACACATGTGTGGGCAAGCACAACACACAGGCTCCTTTGTGTATATTGGAGAAAACAAAAGATCAAATGTGGTAACTTGGCATGTAATTTCGCTTGGGTAAAAGAAGCATTGGAAATGAATGTTTTCTTCCCTATTATTCGTATATATGGTCACACAGTCAGATAAAAGTGTGAGCTCGTTTTTTTTTTTTTTTTTTTTTTTTTGCCAGTTTCTTATGAAATATCAGGTAGTTTTCACTAGTGTTAGAGCCAAGGCAGAGACCTGGGAAGATAAATGATTTAATTCAGCCTGTCAGATTCTGTTTGTTTGAAGCAAGGACTCACGAGGAGAAAAGCACATTAATTGAGGTCTCAAGGTGGTAGTAGAACACATTTTCTTTATTGCTGCTCTCTGTGTAGGGGGATTGCTTTTCTTCTTCTTCTTGTTCTTTTTAAGGTTTATTCAGTCTTTTTCAGTCAACTTGTATTGAGCAGGTCTTGAGCTAAGTGCAGATATGCAAGGTGTGAAGCCCAGCTTGCAGGAAGCGGTATAAATAGAGGAGAGGCACAAGGGGTTTCTTCTGGGCTATTATAAAGGGCTGTTTCCAAAAAGATAGCTTCCGAGCTAGAGCTTGAGAAAGGTTTTGCCAGGCAGCTGAAAGGTGTTTCAGGCCGAGCACATGGTGGGGACAAAACTGTACCCCATGGGGAGAACCTGGTCCTTGAGAATTTCAGCATGCCACACCGGGTTTGGGAGCCCCGTGAGAAAGTGCAGAGAACACAGGTCCCTGAGAGTGGAGAGGCCAATGGGCTTTTTGGCTCCTCAGAGAGCAGTGTGGCCTTATGGGAAGTCATGCCTGGTCAGAGATAGAAGGCCGTGAAGCTAGACTGGAGGAATTGGTGTCATTTTTCAGGTAAAGATTTTGATTCAAAGAGCAATGAAAGCCAGTGAAGGGAGGAATTATTCGATGTATGCTTGGAAAATGTCGTTTTCTTTGCAGGGTGAAGACTGGAAGGTAGAGGAAGGATGAATGCGGGAAGGCTCACTGGGTTTCTAGTGCAAGGCCATGCATGGTAAGAGGAGGGCCTGGTCTAGGTGTCTGAGTGGAAATGGTGAAGGAGAGACCTGGGTTAGGGATATTGAGGGGGGTGTAGTCTTGACTGGTCATATAACACTGTCTCAACCTCTTTTTTTTTTTTTTTTTTCGAGTTGGGATCTCACTGTATTTCAGGCTTACCTGGAATTCACTATGTAGTCCCAAGCTGGCCTTGAACTCACATAGATCCTCCTACCTCAGCCTCCCAAGTGCTGGGATTAAAGGTGTATGCCACCATGCCTGGCCTCACCCCCAGACTTCTTGGTTGCCTCCTGAGGAAACTAAACCCTTGTTATCAGCTCTCTTCTGATGGCCTCTCAGGGACTTCTAGCTGAGGCCTAGGTGTGGCTTCTGGTGCTTTTGCAGCCCCCGGGCATCTTGCTCCTCTCATGTAGCAATTATGGGTGTTCAGTCAGACTCTTAATGAGACAGATGATTAAATGTTGCGTCCAGCCCATCTTCTTCTCCTCTTCCTTTGCCTCCTCTTCCTTCTTCTCCTCCTCCTCCTTCTTTTTTTCTCATTTTGGTTTTCTGAGTTAAGGTCTCACTCTAGCTCAGGCTGACCTGGAATTCACTATGTATTCTCAGGGTGGCCTCCAACTCACAGCAATCCTCCTGCCTCTGCCTCCGCATGCTGGGATTAAAGGTGTCCATTGCAACACTCGTCCCAATTAATTCTGTGGCACCTAGAGATTAGAAGCTAAAATTCCATTTCCCAGATGCCCTTGAAGTTCATTCAGATCGTGTGACCAAATGACCCCCCGCCCCCCCGCCACTTTGTTCAGACACACAGACAAATGTCAGAAATATGTTCTGGCTGGTAAGTTCAGGGAGATCTAGTACAATGTTTGGGGAAACAAGATGGCCAAGCTGGCTTCCAGTCCCTAGTGACACACTGCTTTTTTCTCTGGCAGCTTTGTTCTTATTTATAGCATCCAAACCTATATAATTTCTTCCAGAAATTATCCAGTTTACCCAAGACTTTCTGCCTAAAAATATATGAAGTGAATTCTGTTGCCTGCAAGTAAGAACCTGTAATTTACATACCAAGTAACTTCATTCATTATTATTGTGCATTGTAATGGTTAATCTCTGTTTGCCAACTTGACAGGATTTAGAGACACCATGGAATCAATTCTGGGAATTCTGTGAGGGATTTTCTAGATTGGGTTATTGAGGTGGGTGGCATCATTCTGAGGGCTGCGAGCTCAGAATGAATAAAGGTGAGAAAGGGAGCTGAGCCGCAGCATTCATCTCACACTGTTGCCCCACTGTGTGCTGAAGGTGCAAAGGTGACCAGCTTCCTCAAGCTCCTGTTGCTGTACCTTCCCCACCATGATGAACTGTAACTTCCAACTATGAGCCAAAAGAAACCTTTTTTTTTTTTTTTTTTTTTCTGTTTTTTTTTTTTTTTTTTTGAAGTAGGTTCTCACTCTAACCCAGGCTGGCTGACTATGTAGTCTCAGGGTGGCCTCAAACTCATGATGACCCTCCTACCTCTGCCTCCCAAATGCTGAGATTAAAGGTATACACTACCACCCCAGCCTTGTTTTGTTTTTTTTGTTTTTCAGTGCTAAGGACCTAACCCAGGGCCTTGTACTTGCTAGACAAGTGCTCATTCATTGAGCTAAATGACCAACCTTTTAAAAAATTTTTTAAAAATTGATTTATTGGGGGCGGGGGAGGCAGATCCCAGCTCTGGGATTACCACTACTCCTGGCACTTTAACATTGGTGCTGGTATTGAATTCAGGTCCTTATGCCAGCAAGGCAAGTGCTTTACCTAGTGAACTACCTCCTCCTGCCTCCTCTAGTCACTGCAAACAAATTCCAGACATATGCGCCACCTTGTGCATCTGGCTTTACATGGGTACTAGGAAATTCAACCTCGGTCCTTAGGCTTTGCAGGGAAGCGCCTTAACCGCTAAGACATCTCTCCAGCCCCATCCTTCTTTCTTTAATTTGCTTCTTGCCAGGTATTTGGTCACAACAGTGAGAAAATAATTGATAGGTAAGTTTTCTTTGACCATGCAATGACACTTTTTCCCTGAACATAGCATGAGCTCCTGAAGACAGAAAAGACATCCTCTATAATCTCAACCACCATGTACAGCACATAGTAGGGATCACGTGGACAGCTGCCCTTTTGCCTCCTGGATATCTAGTCATCTGAAAAGAGACAAAGCTGACACATTGTGTCAGTTTTCCTTTGGGAAGCCACGCCCTGTCCAGGTTCAGCTCAATGCCTTACTGGTATGGACTTCAGTAAGAGAGCCAGGTTAAGCCAGGTGAGCCTTGGAGGCTGAGGTACAAGAATCACTATGAGTTTGAAACCAGCCTAGGGCTACAGAGTGAGTTCTAGATCATCCTGGGCTAGGGTGAGACCCTGCCTTGAAAACAAAACAAAGTGAACAAACAAAATAAAAAGAGAGCTGGGATGGACACAGGATTTAAATCTGGGCAACAACGGCAGTACATCCCTTGCTACTGTCATTAGTGTAGCGATTGGTACATGCCAACCAAAGCCAGTGGTTTGAAATCTTGGTAGAGGCGAGCGAGGAGATCTACCTACTCTTGGTTAGGAGCTGAGAATGAGGTAAGCCCATAGACAAGCAAAGCTAAAAATTTGTGTAGTTGCCATGGGTTGAGATTTGCACAGACCAGCCTTGTCATTTAAAATTATACCTACCTATGTATCCAATGTCTGCCCATCCATCCATCCATCCATCCATCCATCCATCCATCCATCCATCTTTTATTTTTAATTTGAGAGAGACACAGAAGAAGAGACAGAGAAGGGGCATGCCAGGGCCTCTCAGCCATTGTGAGTGAACGCCAAATGAATGTGCCACCTTGTGCGCATGTGTGACATTGCGTGCTTGCATCACTTTTTACGTCTGGCTAAAGGTGGGACCTGGAGATTGGAACAAGCGTTCTTGAGCTTTGCAGGCAGGTGCCTTAACCACTAAGCCATCTCTCTAGCCCCATCCATCTATCTTCTATCAATCATTTATCTATCCATCCATCCATCACTCATCTATCAATCACCTATTTATCTATCCACCTATCATCATCTTTTTTTTTTTTAACTTTTCTTCCCTTTTTTTTTGAAGTAAGTCCAGGCTGACCTAGAATTCACTTTGTAGTCCCAGGCTGGCCTCGAACTCACACTACCTCTGCCTCTCAAGTGTTGGCATTAAAGTCATTCACTACATGCCTGGCCTCTGTCATCTTTCTGTCCGTCAATCTATCTATCTGTCTTATTTCTATCTATATCTGCCATCTATCTATCTTCTATCTATCATCTGGCTTTATTTATTTTTATTTTATTTTTATTTTTTGGTTTTTTGAGATAGGGTCTCACTCTAACTCAGGTTGACCTGGAATTCACTCTGTATTCTCAGGGTGCCCTTGAACTCACAGAGATCCTCCTACCTCTGCCTCCAGAGTGCTGGGATTAAATGCATGCACTGCCATGCCTGGCTAACCTGGCATTATTTTTGTGCATCTGTTTTTTAAAAATTATTGACCACTTCCACAATTATAGACAATAAACCATGATAATTCCCTCTCCCCCCACTTTCCCCTTCACAACTTGATGTTATCTTTTCCTGCTATTATACTAGTCTTGTGTCGGTAACACCAGGCACTGTGAGGTCATGGATATCAGGCCATTTTGTGTCTGGAAGAGTGCATTGTAAGGAGTCCTGCCCTTCCTTTGGCTCTTACATTCTTCCTGCCACCTCTTTTGCAATGGACGCTGAGCCTTGGAACGTGTGATAGAGATGTTTCAGTGCTGGACATTCCTCTGTCACTTCTTCTCAGAACTATGGTGCCTTCTGAATCATCCCAGTGGTCATTGCCATCTGAACTGTTAAAGAAGCTTCTTTAACAAAAAGTAAGAGTAGCATTAATATGTGGGTATAAACATTAAGAAAATTGTTTACGGGGCAGCTTGGTGAGTATAACATATGCATTTAGACAGAAACCAGTAGGTGTTAAACCCCTAGGGCTCATTATTCCTATCACAGGTTTTCAGTATCAGCCATGTGTTTCCTTCCTTGGAGTGGGCCTCTGGTCCAATTATAGAATGGTTGATTTCCCCCATAACAGACATGCCACTATTGCACCTATTGGCTCATTTAGCCTGGCTGGCCCAACTTAAGGCTTGCAGTGACCACTGTTGTTATCTCCACTGATGACTTCTCTCTCTTCCATGGAGCTGCATGCAGCATAGCCTTTTCCAGCTTTTTCTCAGCTGGTCTACAGGGAGGAGGTTTCAGCTCAGCTCTAGCAAGATTTTGTAGTGTCCTTGCATCCCAAGCATGTGGACTATTTAGCAATACACACCTGGCATTTTAACATTGGTATTGGCATTGAACTCAGGTCCCTATGCCTGCAAAGCAAGCGTTTTACCTAGTGAACTACCTCCCCCAGCCTCAAATGCTAAGGGTATTAATTCCCTATGTTTAAAACTTTCTGCTGGGCATGGTGGCGCATGCCTTTAATCCCAGCACTTGGGAGGCAGAGGTAGGAGGATTGCAGTGAGTTCGAGACCACCCTGAGACTACATAATGAATTCCAGGTCAGCCTAGGCTAGAGCGAGATCCTACTTTGAGAAACCAAAACAAAGCAAAACTGTCCAATACCTCCACATCAGCCTTTTCCCATGGGATCTAGACATAGCCATATGTTGCAGTCAAATTTGTATTGCTGGCAGAAAACACATGACCAAGAGGAGCTTGTGGGAAAAAAAGGTTTATTTTGGCTTATAGACTTGAGGGGAAGGTCCATGAGGGCAGGGGAAATAATGACATGAGCTGAGGGTGGACATCACCTCCTGGCCAATATCAGATGGACAACAGCAACAGGAGAGTGTCCCAAACACTGGCAAGAGGAAGCTGACTGTAGCACCCATAAGCCTGTCCCCCAAAATACTTGGTCTTCAGGAGGCTTTAATTCTCAAATTGCCATCAGCTGGAGACCTAACAAATTCTTCCACATTCCTTCCTCAAAAATCAGCTTCAAAAGGCCAAAAGCTATACATTCAGGTGTCTAGCAGAAATGATCCCACTTCTTGGTACCAAGATTACTGTTGCAGTCAGGTTCACGTTGCTGGCAGAAAACACCCAGCCAAGGGCATCTTGTGGGGAAAAAAGGGTTTATTTTGGCTTACAGGTTCAAAGGGAAGCTCCATGATGTCAGGAGAAAATGATGGCATGAGCTGAGGGTAGACATCACCTCCTGGCCAAAATCATATGGACAACAGGAGAATATGCCAAACATCAGCAAGAGGAAGCTGGTTATAATGCCCATAAGCCTGCCCCCAACAATACTTGGCCTCCAGGAGGCTTTAATTCTCAAATTGCCATCAGCTAGAGAACCTAACATTCAGAACACCTAAGTTTATGGGGGACATCTGAATCAAACCACCACACCATACTTAATGATTTGAGGGAACAAGCAGTTTTTAAAAAATATTTTATTTATTTAGGAGAGAGAGAAAGAGGCAGATAGAGACAATGGTCATGCCAGTGCCTCCAGCCACTGCAAACAAACTCCAGATGTATGCACCACCTTGTGCATCTGGCTTACATGGATACTGGGGAATTGAACCTGGGTCCTCAGCCTTTGCAGACAAGCACCTAAATTGCTAAGCCATCTCTCCAGTCCAAGCAATTTTATTCTTTTTCTTTTTGGTAAGTTTTTTTTTTTTTTAATGAGAGAGAGGGAGGGAGAGAGAGAGAATTGGCATGCAAGGGCCTCCAGCCACTACAATCAAACTTCAGACACATGCATCACCTTGTTCACATGTGCAACCTTATGTGCTTGTGTCACTTTGTGCGTCTGGCTTACATGGGACCTAGAGAGTCGAACATGGGTCCTTAGGCTTTGCAGGCAAGTGCTTTAACTACTAACCCATCTCTCCAGCCCCAGTCCGAGCAGTTTTTTTTTTTTTCAAGGTAGGGTCCCACTCTAGCCCAGGCTGACCTGGAATTCACTCTGTATTCTCAGGGTGGCCTCGAACTCACAGCAATCATCCTACCTCTGCCTCCGAGTGCTGGGATTAAAGGCTTAAAGGTATACACCACCATCCATGGCTTGGTTTTGTTTGTTTGTTTGTTTGTTTGCTTGTTTTTTCGAGGTAGGGTCTCACCTCACTATAGCTCAGGCTGACCTGGAATTCACTATGTAGTCTCAGGGTGGCCTCGAACTCACAGCAATCCTCCCACCTCTGCGTCCCAAGTGCTGGGATAAAAGGCATGCACTACCATGCCTGGCCCCCCAAGCAGATTTAATAAAGCTGAGATGTATCTTGACCCGTTATTCCCTTGAACAAATTGGCAACTGCTTTTGGAAGGGAAGAGGCTCCAAGTGAGGGCCAGTCAATGGGACGTGTGGTGCGACTGTGTCTTCCTATCAGTGAGCGTTGCTATGGCGGAGCTCTGTGAAGAACAGGGGCTGTAGTCAGTGTGGAAGTGAGGTCCTGTTGGGCTGCACATTGCTCTATGTCTGTTAGATATGTGATGTTGGCTAAGTTGATTAATTTATATCACTTGGTTTCAAATTGGCTGTAATGAGTAAATAGTAAATTTTGGCTTTATGCACCTATAGGTCCAGGGTCATGTCTAGCTTCCAGATGAACTGGATTCAGCTGCCCCTAAACTCTGACAGATGCCTGTGCTTCCTCTGGGCTGCTTGGTGCATTTTCAAGGGAATAATGTGTGCTGGAGGAACTCCCAACTCTGCTTCCCTGGCAGAGGCAGGACACCACTCTCCCCATGTCCCCAGTGAAAACCTGAGGCAGAGATTTGTGGGATCATCTTGACTTCCCTGCACGCCCATAGAATGAGGGAATCTGATGGTAGAGGTGGGGGTGGGGAATGTTTCTGGAAGGAAGATCAGGGGCTTAGTCCCCAAAGAAAGAACCAACGTATGAGCCGGGCGTGGTGGCGCATGCCTTTAATCCCAGCACTCAGGAGGCAGAGGTAGGAGGATTGCCGTGAGTTCAAGGCCACCCTGAGATTGCATAGTTAATTCCAGGTCAGCCTGGGCCAGAGTGAGACCCTACCTCGAAAAACAAACAAACAAACAAAAAAAAAAGAACCAACGTATGTTAGCAGATGCACTTGACCCACTGTTCCACTGTGCCCTCCTGGGAAAGTTGAAGATGCTATTGTTCCCATTTCACCAGGTGTGGTGTGTCCCCCAGTGGGTTCAGCAGTTTTATTAAAGCTTCTTGGAGGGGCTGGAGAGATGTCTTAGCGGTTAAGGCATTTGCCTGCAAAGCCAAAGGATCCCAGTTCGATTCTCCAGGACCCACTTAAGCCAGTTGCACAAGGGGGCACATGCATCTGGAGTTCGTTTTAGTGGCTGGAGGCCTTGGTGCGTCCATTCTCTCCCTCTTTCTTTCTCTCTCTCTCTCTCTCTCTCTCTCTCTCTCTCTCTCCTCCCTGTTTCTCTCTCATAAATAAATAAATAAATAAATAAATAAATAAATAAATAAAAAATAAAATATTTTAAAAAAGAAGCTTCTTGGATTTCCAGCTGCCCGGCTGGAAGAGGTGTCACTGTGGGTGGATCTGAGGGTCTAGCTCTAAGATGTTTCTGGGGGTGGATCTGAATTCCAATAAAGAGGTATGCAGAACGCTGGAGCTCTGCCTGGGGTTCCTGGAGGGTGCTTGCTTATGGTGCTGCTGGTAGTATTTCTTGCTCTGTGGACCTATGAACGGGGGTCAGCTTCTTCCAATATTATGGAACTTCCCCTGGATCTGAAAGCTTCAATAAATCCATTCCTCCCATAACTTGTGCCTGGATTGGAAGTTCGTTCCAGCAATGTGAAGCTGACTGAGACACCAGGTTTGTGTAAATTACATGACAACACTTGGGTCAGATGCTGTTGCTGCCCCATCTGTACCTCCACAACCAGGTCCACAACCCTAGATCTAGCAGCAGCAGTTGGTGGACAGGAGCCTTTCTGTGCATGTCAGACCCCACTCTGCCTGTGCTGGCCATGGCAGGGATGTGCCGAGGAGCTCACAGTCAATACACCAGCCCCTCACTCATAGCATAGGGTGCTGAGGAGGCACTGCCTCCCAGAGGGTCCGAGTGGGATTGAAGGCTCCTGGCTTGGACAGGCATTTAAAAAATTTTTACTTAAATATTTATAAATTATATATATGGAGAGAGAGAGAGAGCGAGCAAGAGAATGAGAGAGAGAGAGAAAGAGAATGAGAGAGAGAGAATGGGCATTCTAGGGCCTCTGGCCACTGCAAACAAACTCCAGACACATGTACCAGCTTGTGCATCTGGCTTATGTGGGTACTGGGAATCGAACCTGGGTTCTTAGGCTTCGCAGGCAAGAACCTTAACAGCTAAGCAAGCACTCCAGCCCTGGAGTGGCATTCTTTTTCTAATTTATTTTTATTTTTTATTTTTTTCTTTAGAGTGGGGAAGAGACAGAGAATCAGAGAGAGAGAGAGAGAGAGGGAGAATTGGTGTGCCAGGGCCTCAGCCACAGCAGTCGAACTACAGACACTTGTGCCACCTAGTGGGCATGTGCGATTTTGCGCTTGCCTCACCTTTGTGTGTGTGGCTAACGTGGGATCTGGAGAATCAAACATGGTTTCATTAGGCTTTGCAGGTAAGCACTTTAACTGTTAAGCCATCTCTCCAGCCCTGGAGTGGCATTCTTTTATTTATTTATTTATTTATTTATTTATTTATTTATTTATTTATTTGAGAGAGACAGAGAGAGAGAGAGAGAGAGAGAAGAGAGAAGAGAGAGGGAGAATGGGTGTGCCAGGGCCTACAGCCACTACAAAAGAACTCCAGATGCATGCATCACCTTGTGCATCTGGCTTACGTGGGTCCTGGGGAATCAAACTGAGGTCCTTTGGCTTTACAGGCATGTGCCTTAACCACTAAGCCATCTCTCCATCCCCGGAGTGGCATTCTTTATGGCTTGCTTTGCTCTCCTCACCTCTGATTCCATGCTCATTTTTAGCTTCACCTCCCGAAGGAACCCCTGGCACTGGCATCTTTGTATGAGAAAGTTGTAACAGTACCTACCAGCTTAGTATCATGCCTGGTACCCTGTGGTAGTGTGTTTTTCTGTTGCTAATACCACAATGGGTATATCTTAACAGAAAGAGATTTGTTTTGGCTCGTGGTTCTGGCAGTCCAAGATGGATAGGTTCTTGCTGGAAGAGTCCTGAGGATGGGCAGGACACAGCATGGTGAGAGATAAGAAGTGTATGTGCATATGTATTCAAGGTTTTTCTGGTTTCTCTTCCTCTTCCTCCATCCTGGGTTCATCTCATCCTAAACAGTTCTCAGGGCCCCACCACTAACTACCATAGTGAAGTTTCTGCCTTCTTCATGTCTCACTATGGGGATTAAGTTCCAACGTGAGCCACAAAACTGAGCTTAAGTTCCTGTGTTTCATAGCTGGGTTGCCCTGGGAGGTTACTTGGCATCTCTGAGCTGTAGCACACATTATAAGCATCTATAATTCTTTCTTTCTTTTTTTTGGTTTTTCGAGGTAGGGTCTCACTCTGGTCTAGGCTGACCTGGAATTAACTATGTACTCTCAGGGTGGCCTCAAACTCTTGGTGGTCCTTCTACCTCTGCCTCCCGAGTGCTGGGATTAAAGGCCACCACACCTGGCCAAAACATCTATAATTCTTTGCTGTTCTTATTGTCATAGCTATTTTGTTCCATTTCTGCCTTGGGTTCTTCATGTTGTGTCCTTCTCCCTGCCCAGTGTCCCTGTATTTTCCAAAGAATCTCTCTTTTATGACACCCTTCTTCCTGCCATCTTCACCTTTCCATATCTCATGACTTAAAAAAAAATTTGTTTTTGAGGTAGGGTCTTGCTGTAGCCCAGGCTGACCGGGAATTAACTATGTAGTCTCAGGGTAGCCTTGAACTCACGGCAATCCTCCCACCTCTGCCTCCCCAGTGATGAGATTAAAGGCGTGTGCCACCACACCCAGCTTTTAAAACTATTTTAATTAATTTATTATTTGCAAGTGTTGGGGGGGGCAGACATGCCAGGGTCTCTTGCCACTGCGAAGTCCAGATGCATGTGCCACTTTGTGCATCTGCCTTCACGTGAGTATAGGGGATCAAACCCAAGGTTTTGCCATCACTCCAGCCCAGGCTAATTCACTATGTAGTCTCAGGCTGGCCTGGAACTCACAGTGATCCCCTTACCTCTGCCTCCCAAGGGCTGGGATTGAAGGCGTGCACCACCACGCCTGGCCCTAGTTCTTAGCTTTAATCTCTCCCCAGGGTAATTACAACTTTGATGAGAAGATGCAAGTACTTAAACCACTAGAAACAAAACTTGGCAACTGAAAACAAAACAAAACAAATGCCCAATAAGCCAGGCAGGAATTGTCATATTAAACTTCTTTAAGACATGGGGAATTCTGGTTTTCACTGTGTTAGGAGTTGAAATGCTGCACCAGAAGTCGTTGGCTCACAAACCAGCTGTGCCACATATAGATATATTTAGAATTTTTTGTTTTGATTTTTTTTTTTTGAAGTAGGGTCTCGCTCTAGTCCAGGCTGACCTGGAATTCACTATGTAATCTCAGGCTGGCCTCAAACTCACCACGATCCTCCTACCTCTGCCTCCCAAGTGCTGGGATTAAAGGTGTACACCACCACACCCAGCTAATTTTATTTAAAAAATTTTTATTTATTTAATGGAAAGAGAGGGGGGTGGGGAAGAGGCAGATGAGAGAGAATGGGTGCGCTAGGGTCCTTAGCCACTGTAAATGAACTCCAGACACGTGTGCCACCTTGTATATCTGGCTTATGTGGGAACTGGAGAATCAAACCTGGGTTCTTAGGCTTCACAAGCAAACGTCTTAACTGCTAAGCCATCACTCCAGCCCTGTTTTGATTTTTAAAAAGACAAGCCAGCAAACATAATTTAAAAAAAGATTTGTGTTTGTGTGTATGTGTACACGGAAGCCAGAGGACAACGTTGGACGCCATTCCTCTTTGGTGCTGCCTGTCCACTCTTTTTTCTTTTCTTTTTTTTTCCTTTTTAAGACAGAGTCTCTCATGGCTGGCTGGACATCCCAGGTCTGGGAATACAAGTGTGTCCCACTATGCTTTTTTTTTTTTTTTTGGAGAGAGAAAGACACAGAGAGAGAGGGAGAGGAAGACACAGAAGGGCGTGCCAGCAGTCTCTCAGCTGCTGTGAACGAAATCCAGATGTGTGTGCCCCCTTGTGGTCAAGTGCGGCATTGTGCCCTTGCGTCACTGCATCTGGCTAACCGTGGGACCTGGAGATTGGAACCAGCATTCTTAGGCTTAGAAGGCAGGCGCCTTAACCGCTAAGTCATCTCTCCAGCCCCCCCTTTTTTAAATGTGGGTTCTGGGGATCAAACTCAGTTACTCATACTTGTGAGGCAAGCACTTTACTGAGTGAGCCATGTACCTATCCACAGACTTTGTTTTAACAAAGGACAGATATGGAATGAAATCTACTTCCTTTATACATTACACAGGAACATCTGTATTTTTGGCCAAAAACATCTCCCTCTCTCGCTCTTTTTAAATTCAAATCTATAAGAATCTGGCCTTTTGCATCTGCAGAGCTGAGCATCCAACCACTAAATGCAAAATGACACCCTAGTGGTTGAGAGTGTTAATGCACCTCGTTTATAAACAAGGAAACCACTCCAACATCATCTGGTCTATTAACCAATTTTCAATGTAAGATTAATGAAAAAGTTACTTCTTGGGGGAAAAGTGTTATGAATAAATATGGATTTCTCATTAATGAGACAATATTAAGTCAACATATCATGTATTTTCAGCGTGACAAATTGTGACTTGGCAATATGATACAGGAATGGATCCTGAAGAAAGTTTGTTTTGTCTTGGGAGAATCAGCCCAGCAGATCTGGAAATCAAAAAGCTTGCTGTTTCCTTCATCAGACGTCTGCCTATATTGCACAGTGAGGAGGAGTTGGCAAGGTGGCTTGGGTGATCGTTTCTCAATGAGCTTGTGGCTCCCTCTGCTTCCCAAGGGGCAGTCTCCATCTGTTCTGGCCCCAGTGGGGGTAGAGAGAAGGATGGCTTGTTTTCTTGTTGTTGGGAACTAGCAAACAACCCTCCATGTTTCTGTGCTAATGCCAGGTGAGTAAACTTATTGAAGAAGGCAGAATTCTTTTTTTGGGAGGGGGTGGGGGGGGAATCAGGCTGCTTCAGTAGAGGGGCAAGTAGGCTAGGGAAGGAGGCATTCTATCCAAAACTGATTCAGGAGGCCGCCTCTTTGGGGCTTTCCTGTTTCAAAACGCAAGTGCTAGAGATTGGAGGGGAGCGGAATGTTTATGGCTAGAGGCCAGACTTCATTTCTACAAATGTTCCCCTGTGTGCCAAGGAAGTTCTTATCACCTATGCCTGCCTTTTCCTCGCTGGATTCTGCTACATGCCTTGGGCGTACTTGGTTGGTCTGTTTTCTTATGTTTCAGGGAAAGAGAAATAGTGGGCCAGAAGCTATCCCACTTATTATAGCTGTAGGTAGGAGGGGAAATTGGGGTAAATTAAAATGGAAATAAAGTTGAGTGTGTTGACTCATGCCTGTAATCTAAACAATTCAGGAGGTGGAGGCAGGAGGACTGTTTGAGTTCCAGGTAAGCCATGTTACAAGAATGTGACCCTGTCTCACACACCAGCCCAGCTTGGTGGCACATGCCTTTAATCCCAGCACTTGGGAGGGGAGCAGGATCACGGTGATTTTTGAGGCCAGCCTGGGATTACAGAATTAGTTCCAGGTCAGCCTGGGCTAGAGTGTGATCCTACCTCAAAAACAAAAACAAAAACCCCAAAACAAAACAACATCATCATCATCAACAACAAACAAACAACAACCACCCAAACCCAACCAA
The DNA here is from genome assembly GCA_036365145.1 of Orientallactaga sibirica. Taxonomy (NCBI): domain Eukaryota; kingdom Metazoa; phylum Chordata; class Mammalia; order Rodentia; family Dipodidae; genus Orientallactaga; species Orientallactaga sibirica. Next base: position 20,151,117 of record JAEOAD010000018.1, on the reverse strand, counting down.
CTAACCCCACAAAACACAGCTGTCTAACAGGGTTGAGTACAGGCAAGTGCCTTAACCACTTAACCACCCTCCAGCCCCCAGGGCAGAGTACAAATGTGCATTTATCAATTTGGGCCAATGACATGGTTGGAATCATTGACTACATTTGTGCATGTATGTGTGTGTACATGGGTGAAATGGATAGTACAGTGATATGCTGTTTCACCTGGATGGAAGAAGTAGATGGGTTTCTGATGCTTAGGTTCAATTGCTACTACTTTGTAGCTGGGTGGCCAGGACAGGTCACTTAGCATCTCTGAGCCTGTTTCCTCATCTGTAGAATAAGGATCAAAAGTCCAGATTCTAGTCCAGCCTGGTGGCACACACCTTTAATCCCAGCACTCAGGAGGCAGAGGTAGCAGTATTACCAGGAGTTCGAGGCCACCCTGAGACTACATAGTGAATTCCAGGTCAGCCTGGGCTAGAGTGAGACCCTACCTCAAAAAACACCACCACCACCAACAACAAAAAAGAGTACAGGTTCCGTGGGAGTGTAGTGGTACACGCCTTGAATTCCAACACTCAGGAGACAGAGGTAGAAGGATCGCTGTGAGTTCCAGGGACTACAGAGTGAGTTCCAGGTCAGCCTGGGCTAGAGTGAGACCCTACCTAAAAAAAAAAAAAAAGGAATAAAAAGGGGCAGGAGAGATTGCTTAGTGGTTAAGGTGCTTGCTTGCAAAGTCAAAGGACCAGGTTCAAATCCCCAGTACCCACATATAAGCAACCAGATGCTAGAATTTGTTTGCAGTGGCTAGAGGCCTTGGTGTGCCCATTCTCTCTCTCACTATATATATCTGCCTCTTTCTCTCTCTCTCTCTCTCAAATAAATCAAAATAAAATATTTAAAAAGAGTCCTGATTCTTCCAGAATTCCTCAGAGGAGCACATTTATTTGTTCAACGTGTAGGAGAGGTGATTGAACAGAGATGGAAGAGGGACCTCAGCTGAAATCAGCAAAAGACAATAATAATTTAGGATAATGTTTATAAGAAGAGCACATTACAATTGTATTTCTATAGTGCTTTGTATAAATGTTATATTAAACTAATTAGAGCTGGGTGTGTGGTGTATGCCTTTAATCCCAGCACTTGGGAGGCAGAGTTAGAAGGATGGCTGTGAGTTTGAAGCTAGCCTGAGACTACATAGTGAATTTCAAGTCAGCCTGGGCTAGAGAGAGACCCTACCTCAAAAAATGAAAAAAAAAAAAAAAAAAAAGATTAAAGAAAACCATTATGGGGCTGTAGAAACAGCTTAGCGTTTAAGGTGCTGGCCTGAAAAGCCAAAGGACCCAGGTTCCATTCCCCAGGATCCACATAAGCCAGATGCACCAGGGGGCGCATGCATTTGAAGTTCATTTGCAATGGCTAGAGGCCCTGTTTTGCCCATTCTCTCTCTCTCTCTCTCCCTCCCCATTTTTTCTCTCAATTAAAATTAAAAAAAGAAAACCATTATCTAGAAAGAAAGCCTAGGAAACTCAGGTACTGGGCCCACCTTTATATTTGAGTCACTTTGCATTTAATATATATGGGGTAAACCTCAAGAAGACTGAAATGGGGCAGCCTTATTTCTTCCAGCCAGGAAACCATAGAAGATGCACAAGAAACCCCAGGAATCAATGTTGGTGAGATCAACACTAACTTTCATACCTGAAAAGAATTCCTACAGGTCTAATGCTTTTAAAAAACTATTTTTTTTTTTCCCGAGGTAGGGTCTCACTCTGGTCAAAGCTGACCTGGAATTCACTATGTAGTCTCAGGGTGGCCTTGAACTCACGGAGATCCTCCTACCTCTGACTCCCGAGTACTGGGTTTAAAGGCGTGAGCCACCACGCCCAGCAAAACTATTGTATTCTTGAAGCTGAGTCGGTCTGCGTAATTTGGCTCTGAGTTTAGCACGTAAAATTTCATCTCTCGATGTTCTCTCCAACATCAGCTATTTTCTTTTTAAAGGAAAACCAATCCTTCCCTCATTATTCATATATTCGGTGGTCAGTACAGTCAGGGATCACTGACTAGAGACACTATTCTTCATGGACCTAGAAGACAGGATGGAAATATAGGTTAGTGATGGCAGGCCTGGGGGGGGGGTACTCGGATGGCATTCAATGTTTGATATCATATTTCTAACATAAAATTTCTAATACAAAAATGGTCAAGCCGAGCACCGTGGGGCACTTGGGAGGCAGAGGTAGGAGGATCGCCATGAGTTCAAGGCCACCCTGAAACTACATCCTGAGTTCCAGGTCAGCCTGGGCTAGAGTGAGACCCTACCTAGAAAAACAAAACACCACCACCAACAACAAAAGAGTGGCCATTGGACGTATCTTTGAAGAACAAGTCAGTCTTCCAAAAAGAAAAGAGGTACTTTGCCAGAAATGTACCATGGAAATTGAGAACTCAGGAGCCATGGTATTTTGTCAGAAAAGGGAGCTCTCTTTGTGGAAGAATGCTTTCTTCCAGCTTTATTTCCCTTCTGAAATCATGAGCCCAAGTCTGTGACATCACTGGGTTGCTGTGGAAATGTTTATTTCACAGAGGGGTTTGACTTCAAGTGGGGAATTTAAAGTGTGAACTCTTGGAAAAACAAAATTTGTTTGAATTGAAATGTGCAGCACTTGGAGGGAAAAAAAAAGATTCAGAAAGAAAACAATAAAAACTGCCTGGAAGAGATTTTTCAGGTTTTCCTGTGAGGATTCCAGTACTTGGAAGAGTATCTTACACAGACACGCCAGTTTTTATTTGAATTTTACTTTCTATAAATACCCATATAGTCAGGAGATATAAGGGAAGAAGAATATCTTTGCAGGGAAAAAAAAAAAAAACACCGAACTTTCAGCTACTCAATTATTAAGACAGTAAGGTTTGGTCTCGAAATACCTCCGCCCGAGGAAGGGAGGGAACTATACCCATTTACATTTTTATAACGTATAATGGACTTAAGAGAATAGCTCCCTTTACGGAATGACGACTCAAGGGGCCTGACTTTTAGAGCAGAAGCTACAAAATCGTTTTTCGTTTTGAATTGTTAAATCAACAGAACGCTGAGCCGGAGCCGTTCCTCCTGCTGGGGCAGTATTGTCCCCTAAATTCACATTCCATCCTCAGCCTAGCTTAGTTTGATGTTGCAGCGACTTCGTCTAACTACAGCAACCGGCAAAAGGAAGTGGGTTTGCATTTGGGATGGGAGAAGGCGGCTGCCGGTGTGTGTGTGTGTGTGTGTGTGTGTGTGTGTGTGTGTGTGTGTGTCTGCGCGCGCGCTGGGCGGGGTGGGGAACTCGGAGCAACCGAGACAGAAAGAAAATCGAGACGTAGCAACTGTGTGAACATAATTTCCCGGTAGCTGGAAGAAGGGTCTGTGCATGGGCAAAGCGATTTTAAGCATTCAAACGAAAAAGCCTTCCAACGGGGTGGGAGGCAGGCTTTGCAGGAGGGTGCGGGGCGCCGGGGTTTGGGGTGGTGGTTTGCTGGTGTGTCTCCCCAAGCATCCAGCTCTCCAGCTCTTTCCCGGGCTTGGGGCGGTCCTCCTTCCTTCGCATCCAATCCACCTGCCCACGGCTGTATCCGCGCCCCCTGGCGTCCCGAGGGGCGCACGGCGTCCGGGGGATGGCGAGGTGCTGGGGCTGGCCCGCTGGGGCTGCGAAGGTCTGGCGGCGGCGGGGGCTGATTTAGTGGCCGGGGCTGTAGTACAGGCTGTCCCCGGCAGCCGGCGGAGTCGGGGAGCCCACGTGACAGCCCCAGCTCTCCGGTGAGCTCCCCAAACAGACGCACACCCAGCCACTCTCTCGCGCGCGCACGCACGCACACACACACACACACACACACACACTCGTGCGCACACACACGCACGCACACACAGACACACACACACACGCACGCACGCACCCCAGCCCGGCGCGCACACGGCCGCCCGCTCTGCCTCTGCGCCCTGCATCCCGCCCGGCTCGCTCGTCCTCTCGCTTCCCCCTGCGGTCCCCCGCTCTGCGCGCACACACCACACACGCGCACACGCGCACACACGCGCGCACACACGCAGCCGGCACAGGCGGCGGCGGCGGTGGCGGCTGCCCGAGTCAGGACGAACCTCAGTAGGTACCGTCTTGAGAGGCGGCGGCGGCGGCGGCCCGAGCATCCCTGCTCAGCTGGAGAAGGAGCACCGCCGAGAGTTCCCTTCCCCTCGGCCATCTCCTTCCCCCTTTCTTTGCTTTATTTTGCGAGAGAATTTCAGCTGGCTTATTGATTTCATTTGATTTTTGAACATTTTTCGTTGCTTTTGTGTGTGTGTGTGTGTGCGCTTTTTTTTTCTCCCCCCCTTTCCTCGTTTTATTTGCATCCAGAGCATGGCGGGCTGCGGGCTGTCGGAAGACACCTTCTCTTCCTTCTTTTACAACTACGGCTCCTCCTGGGAAAACCCTTCCAGCCAGGTAAGGGGTGGCTCGATGCCGGGCGGCGTCGCGCCTGGTGCCCCCCGCCTCTCGCTCACTTAGCACCAGGCGGGGAGAGGCAGTGGCTCGGGAGGGGGTGGGGAGATTGGGGGGGCAAGTGGGTCGCACTGTCTGGGTCAGCGCCAACTAGCTACCGAGGTGCCCTCTTCCCCCAGCTTTAGGGTCTGTGGTGTCCCTCGGGTGCCCGTTCTGTTACCAACACCTACCCCTCCTCACCTCCCAGCCCAGCGGGGACCGAGAAAGAGGCTGGAGCTGGCGCTTTACCCCGAACAACTCCAGGCACAAGCAGGGAACTCGAGCGCAACCTTCCCCAAGTCGCCGCGGGCGCCGCGCCCCTGTGCGCCCAGCACCTGCCCGCCCTCCAGTTGGCGCCGAGGGCCTGCGGAGCCGCGACCGCCCCCCGCGACGTGTTGTCCCCTCCCTCCACTTCCCCCTCCAGGGCTCCCAGCCACCTCTTTCCCTAAAATGGCTGCAATCTCAAGTAGTGGCGTCCCCTGACCCCCGGGGATGGGGAAGGAGGTGAGTGGAGGCTCCGCTCCACCCGACCCCGCGCCTCCCCGGGCGCTCACGAGCACCCCACGAACACACACTTAACTTTGATGACTGTGCAATGCAGTCCGGCTGCATCGTGTCCTGCACGATCCCCGCCACCGGCCTGTAGGTGTGTGTGTGTTGGTGAGATTCGAGGGGCCTGGGGAGGCAGCGGGGGTGGATGCGGGAAGTGGGGGCGTGGGAAGAGACGGGTGTCAGCGGGCCACGGGTTACCTGGAGAGACAGGCATGTGCTCAGGGTCTGGCGGCGCGCGGGGTTTGCAAAAGCTATTCCGGGAGCCAGAGCGAGAATTAGAGGAAAATGCCTTTTAATTAAATAACTGTTGTAGTCTACTGCCCCCACTGCTTGTTTGGTGAAAGTCTACAGGCATCTGTCATGTCCAAACTACACCGGGAAGTGGAGCTGGGGGTCGAGGGAAGGAAGGAGTGAGTGGTGTGTGTGTGTGTGTGTGTGTGTGTGTTCGCGCGTGGCGGGCTGGGGAAAGTTGAGGCCAGCGGCCAGGTGGAAGAGCAGTGGTGAGGGCAGTAGCTTAGCATTCACTCGGTGGTCCGGCGGGGGCTGGGGAGTTCCCCTGCCGGGTGGTGTGCGCACCGAGGGGTGCGGGCCAGCGGGGTGTCCAGGGAAAGATCTCGGTCCAGCCGATTCTCTCGGCCGCCGTGGCGTGTCTCTCCCGAGTCCGCCAGCCGGCCCGCTGGTCTCGGCCGCTCGCGGGGCTGCCCGCTTGGCGCTGGCGCGCTCCCTCCTGGGCCCAGGGCGCAGCGCGCTCCAGCGAGCTCCGGGCGGGAGGGGGGCAAAGCCCTAAAGCAAAACAACCGGGAAATGTGCTCCCGCCGCCCCCGCACCACCCTGAGCCCTCCACAAACAGATCGCCAAAGTAGTAGCGGTCGGGAGAAGACGTCGCCTCTCCGGCATTGGCTTCCCCGAAAGCGCCGTGGCTGCCCGAGTGAATAATCCAGAAAGGGCCGCCCGGGAGCTCGGAGAGGCTCCGGCAGCCGCGGCACGACATCTCCGGGCGGCCGCGAGCTCCAGCCACCTCACCGGGCCGCCCCCGGGCATCTGGTCGCCGCCGGGCGCACCGCCCCGGGTGCAGGACGACGGGGTTCGCAGTGACACGGCCCCGGGAGAGGGGAGGCCCCGCTGCGAGGGCAAACTTGCGGGAGCTGCCAAGAGCTGGAGTTGGGAACCCTGGAGAGGCACGAATGGGGCCGGGGGGCGCCCTGGCTGCCGGTGGCGTGGGAGGCCCCCAAGTTCTTTCCACGCCTTCCGGGATTGCCCGGAGCCAACGACCCCTCTGCTTGGCAAACTCAGGAGCCCACGTCCACAAGCCTGTGTGTATGAGTGAGTGTGTGTGTGTGTGTGTGTGTGTGTGTGTGTGTACGCGAGCGTGTGCGCGCGCGTGGTTGCCGATGAGTCAGAAACCAACCCCAGATGCCTTTGAGGACCAAGGCTGAGACCAGAGGCTGGAAACGCACATGCACACGCTCACACACACATACATACGCACAAGCACCAGCCTGGCCTTCTTTCGGGTTGCCCCGGCAGGGCTGCGCCCCCTACTCCTGGAGTGAGATGCGTTAGGAGAAGTTTCCACGCGCGTGCCTCCGACCTGCCCCTGGGGCCGCTTGCTCTGTGCTCCCGGGGCGGAAGAGAAGGGAGACACGGTGCCGGGAGGCACGCAGCTAGCGATATCGCTCCAAGACGGCGGGGCGGTTTCGCAGCATCTTTAATGAGATAGGAAACAAGTCGTGGGAAGGGCTGAGGCCCGATTTCTCCAGACAGGTAGTCACGTGCCAACTCCTTGGAAACCAGAGCAGGTGGGCGAGAGGGAGAGGTGTGAAGGAGGGTGGGGAGAGTCAAGGAAGGAACCCTGAAGGGAGACATTTGCGAAACAGGTAAACTATTGGCTTCTTCGGGTAAAGTTAGTTTAACTTGATTAGGAAGATGATTTCTCCAAAAGGCAACATCTTTCCTCTAGAAAAGGAGACGTATTGTGGCTAAGAAAATGCCTAGAATCTCTGATGGAGCGCCTGGCGTGGAGGGCGGAGGGCGATGCTCCCAGACTGGTCCAGGGGAGCGAGCTACTCCGAGTGAGGGAGGGAGGGAGGGAGGGATGGAGGGAAAGAGAGAGAGAGAGAGAGAGAGAGAGAGAGAGAGAGAGAGAGAGAGAGAGAGAGAGAGAGAGAGGGAGAGAGGTGATGGAGGGCTTAGTTCTTCCCTGGCTGCGGTATGAACTTCAGACTAAAGTACAGGACAGATGAAAGGTGGACCGACCTCGTTAGGGGAAGGGGCCTTCCCATGCCGAAGGAATAGGGGCTGGTACCAGGACTGGCGGTTTCCGAGGCAGCCACGGAGCGAGCGAGGGCGGCTTCGCTGAGGAATCTAGTGCGTGCCCTGGGGCCTTGCTGAGTTGTCTGTCTTTTCAGCGTTTGGGCATGGGCAAATGACTGCGAAACCGGCTCCCAACTCTCCCCACGAGGAGAAAGGAGAAAACAAAGGCAATAGTTAAAATCCTATCTCCCGAATGAGCAGAGCTGCCATGGGGGGAGGCCTGGGCCAAATTGGGAAGAGTGAGACTTATTCATGATTTTTACCTGAATTGCTGCCAAAGAGCTTACAAATCCTTTCTTCCCTAAAAATAGCGAGTTCTTCAAATATAATTTGTTTACTCTACCTCAATTAAAAATAACCCCCCCTCCTTAGTGTTATAAAGTGCTTATGAAAGTAAGGGTTGACTGGACTAAAAAAAAAATCAAGCTTTTTATTTCTAGATCAATAAAATGTGCTCTCAACATCTAATACCATGTAAAAGGAGCCTTTTTCTAACATCAATAGCAGGCAGGCATGGCTTAGTAGAGGTTCCTTTCCTGGAATCACAAGGCATTTTGATTACTTTCATTTTCACAAGAAACATGATTATGACACCTCTCGTTATAAACAAGCGAGTGAAAACTGTAATGAAGATGGAGGTTCGTGAAATCTAGAAAGAAACCCGGCATGTATTCACTGCTAAACTGTGCAAAACAAACAAACAGAAATGCAGCCACCACTCATTGTTGAAGGGAGAGTTTCTTTTTTAGCTGTTCTGTGACATTTTATTATTAAAGCTGGGGAGGGTGGTGATTTTTTTTTGGAGAGAGTCCAATGTGTATTAGAGCCGAAATTACATCTGTTACCATTTTTAAAAAACTGGGAAATTCCATCCTGTATCTGAGTAGACCATGTTGCAAGTATTTTGCATCCATTTGCCAATGTGCAAAACATACCAACAGCAAATGTGTGTGTGTGTGTGTGTGTGTGTGTGTGTATGCAGGGGTGGGGCGTGGGGGGGAGCATCTGCTTAGGTGGAATATATTTCTTCAATTAGAACGAAACTCCCAATTAAAGTGTATATGTAAAGTGTCTGCTTTGGCTCGGTGCAGCAGACAGCACACCATTCTTTAATTTACAGTTTCACGCCTAGGGATGGCAGTAGTGCAAGCTTCCAGAACTAGCTTAATCTTCTCATGTGTGCTTTTCACCCTGGGATTCTCCCCCTGTAGTTGTTTAAGCTTCCTCCCTCCATCTGAAGCCAGCCGGGCAGTGTTCATTGCCTGCTTGCATTTTGGACCTAGGTCACCTTAAATAGTCGTTACTATGTAGGCCCAGATCGAAGGAGGCCAGGTCTGTATCATACCGACTCAATCAATGGAAAGTGAAAAATGGAGCCAATTAGCTGACTGCTTGGGTGTCTGTGGGGCCAGACATCTGGCTTTAGTCACCTGATTGGCCAGCTCTGGTTATGGTAGCTTTATTTGGAGTTTGTGAGAAAGACAGACTTGACCATACTCTTTAACATATCATTGCCTCTTGTTCCATCACATTTTTTCAGACTCGAAACATAAAATGGCATCCTCATAAAAGCATTTGTGTTCTGTCCTCTCAGAGCAGGCTGTAGCTGCGTTGAATTGACCTCTGGCTGCTCCTTAGTACCTGTAGTTCTTTATACTCTATCTTTTCAAGCAGGGTAGAAGTTACAATACAAATCCATTACTGGATGTGGGTAAGTTGTTGAAAGCTTGTTCTCTGTACCTTTGTTTTTTTTTGGGGGGGGCGGTGGGTAGGTGGGTTTGGTATTATTTCCATGGATAGGAATAGACCAAACAGGAAGTACCATGAAGAATTCAATATTTCTTTCTCTTTTTTTCGGTTATTCTATTCCATAATTCTTAAAGTGATGACAGTGTTTGGATTCACAGAGGTGAGACAAGATTTGAGAATAGTTTCCATTTATTTACAACGTTTTTAGACAGCCAACATTGCAAAGTTCAAAAAATATAAACTGAGATTCTATACATTTTAAACATTTTTATTTTCCTGGAGATGTAAATATGTGAACTGCAAATTTTTATTTTTTCCCCGAGGTAGGGTCTCTAGCTCAGGCTGACCTGGAATTCACTATGTAATTTCAGGGTGGCCTTGAACTCTCATCGATCCTCCTACCTCTGCCTCCCAAGTGCTGGGATTAAAGGTGTGCACCACCACACCCGGCCCTGTAAATTATTAAAAAAATACATATATATACACACATTATATATACATATATATATATATATATGTACACATATATGTATACACATACATACGTGTGTGTGTGTGTGAGAGAGAGAGAGAGGGAGAGAAAGAGAGAGGTGCATAGAGAATGGGCATGCTAAGGGCCTCTAGCCACTGCAAATGAACTCATGTGCCACCTTGTGCATTTGGCTTTACATGGGTACAGAGGAATTAAACCCAGATCCTTAGGCTTTGCAGACAAGCACTGTAACCACTGAGCAATCTCTCCAGCTCTACAAACCATTTTTACTTTATTTTATTTATTTGTTGTCTGCAGGAGATTGAACCCTTGGCCTTGTACATGCTTAATTTGTACTCTACCAAAGAGCTGTGAAAGCCCTAGCCTATAAGACAGTTATTAAAAAAAAAATTTAAGCTTTTTATTTTATTTATCCATTAGGAGAGAGAACGTGAGAGAAAGGGGGAGTGGAGAGGGAGAGAATATAGGCACGTCAAGGCCTCTAGTCACTGTGAACAAATTCCAGATGCATGCTCCCCCTTGTGCACCTGGCTTTATGTGGGGACTGGGTATCGTTAGGCTTTGCAAGCAAATGCCTTAGCTGCTGAGCCAACTCTCCAGCCCCTATAAGACATTTTTAAAGTGCATTTCTATATTTTTACACAAAATAAAGTTAAAGCTCCTCCTATGATACAGCTCACATAACTCTAGTTTTTCTTTCTTATTTAAAAAATATTTTATGTATCTATTTGCAAGGAGAGAAAGAGAGTGTGAGAGAAAGAAAGAATGGGCATGCTAGGACCACTAGCCCCTTCAAATGAACTCCAGACACATGCGCCACTTTGTTGCCACTTTGTATGTGCATCTGGCTTTATGTGGGTACTGGGGAATTGAACCTAGGTCATTAGGCTTTATAGGCAAGTGCCTTCACTGCTGGGTCATCTCTCCAGCCCCTCTTTCTTTCATGTTGTTGTTGTTCTTCCTCCTCCTTCTCCTCCTCTTCTTCTCCCTCTTCCTTCTCCTCCTCTTCTCTTCTTCCCTTCTATTTATTTATTTATTTTTGGATTTTTCCAGGTAGGGTCTCACTCTAGCTCAGGCTGACCTGGAATTCACTATGTAGTCTCAGGGTAACCTCGAACCCACAGTAATCCTCTACCTCTAGGTCCCAAATGCTGGGATGAAAGATGTGCACTACCAAGCCTGACTCCAGCTCTTTTTTTTTCTAAGTCTTTTTATTTATTTATTTATTTATTTATTTATTTATTTATTTATTCATTCATTCATTCATTCATTCATTTATTTGAGAGACAGATAGAGAAAGAAAGAGGCAGTTAGAGAGAGAGAATAGGCACACCTGGGTCTCCAGCCACTGCAAACAAACAAATTCCAGATGCATGTATCAACTTGTGCATCTGGCTTACATGGGTCTTGGGGAATTGAATCTTGGTCCTTAGGTTTCGTAGGCAAATGCCTTAACTGCTAAGCCATCTCTCCAGCCCCTCCAGCTCTTTTTAAAAATAAATTTTATTTATTTATATGTGTGTGTGTGTGTGTGTGTGTGCATGCACATGTGTATGGGCATGCCAAGGCCTCTTGCCATTACAAACTAATTCCATATGTACTATTTTTTGCATATGTGGATGACTTGGGAATTGAACACTGGCAGGCAGGCTTTGCAAGCAAGAGCCTTTAACATCTGAGCCACTACTCCTGTCTCCAATTCTAGTTTTTCAGAGTTCTCCTGTGTAGACAAGGAGGGAGACTTGAAGTGACAGGTTTGTTGTGAGTGTTCTGTTTTAAAAAGTATTTTAAAAAATGTTTTTTTTATTTGTTATTTATGAGAGAGAGAGAGGCAGTTAGAGAAAATGGGCAAGTCAGGGACTCTAGTCACTTCAAATGAACGAACTCCAGATACATGCACCACTCTGTGCATCTGGTTTTATGTGGGTACTTGGGAATCAAACCATGTTCTTTGGCTTTGCAGGATGCTAGGATCTCCAGCCCATGTTGTGAATCTTCTTCTTTTCTTCTCCTCTTCCTCCTCCCCCCTTCTTCTTATTCTTTTTATTTTTTATTTTTATTTTTGGTTTTCTGAGGTAGGGTTTCACTCTAGCCCAGGCTGACCTGGAATTCAGGATGGCCTCAAACTCACGGTGATATTCCTACCTCTGCCTCCCAAGTGCTGGGATTAAAGGCATGTGCCACCACGCCAGACTGAGTCTTCTTCTTCTTCTTTTTTTTTTTTTTTAAAGATATTGATTTTATTTTATTCATTTGGGGGGGGGGGGAGAGAATTGGCATGCCAGGGTCTCCAGCCATTGCAAACAAACTCCAAAACTCCAGATGCATGTGCCACATTGTGCATCTGGCCTATATGGGTCCTGGGGAATCAAACCTGGGTCCTTTGGCTTTGCAGACAAGTCCCTTAACCACTAAGCCATTTTTCTAGCCCTGTGAGTCTTCTTGAGAGGCTAATTTCCATCAGATATCAGCTGGAAAATATTCTGTATTTTTTACAAACCTAAAATTTGGAGATCAAATAGTGATGATAGTAACAACCCCCTCCCTCCTTTAACCCCCTCCCTCCTTTCATTTGAGGCAGGGTCTCACTCTAGCCCAGGCTGGCCTGGAACCCATAGTGACCCTCCTGCCTCAGCATACTGAGTGTTGGGATTAAAGGCGTGCGCCACCACAGCTGGATTATAACTACCCTTTTGAAATGCTATTCGAAACATTTTATGTCTATGTTACTCATTTAATCTCCACAACAAAATATGAGGTGCTTTTATTATTTCCATTTTGCAGACAAGGAAAACAAGACAGAGAGTTAAGCACTGTTAAGGTCTCAGCACTGGTTCAGAGCAAACTGAGGGGGCTGGCTAGGCAGCCTGGGGCCAGCTTCCTTTACTGTGAGGCTCTTTGTCCATTTCTAGCAAGTTTCTGAAGACGTCATTTATTTGTGAGCTTCTTGAAATAGTGGAGAGCCCCTTTGCTTGTCAGCTCTGTCCACTTTTCTTTTTTTATGTTACTGGATAAGATTCTCTTTGGGGAATGAGGTGACACTGTCTGTTTTGGTAGAGCCAACCATAGCTACTTAATGCTTTTGTGCTTCTCTTGGAGATGGACTGGTGATGTTTGAGTTTAACTTTTTTTTTTTTTTTTTTTTTTTTTTGTTTTTCGAGGTAGGGTCTCACTCTAGTTCAGGCTGACCTGGAATTAACTGTGTAGTCTCAGGGTGGCCTCGAACTCTCTGCGATCCTCTTACCTCTGCCTCCCGAGTGCTGGGATTAAAGGCGTGCGCCACCACACCTGGCTTTAACATTGTTTTCGATATATACAGTTGAATCAGCTGAAGAGAGATTTTTTTAAAAACATATTTTTATTTTTATTTATTTATTTATTTGAGGGAGGGAGGGAGGGAAGGAGGGAGAGAGAGAAAGAGAGAGAGAGAGAGGCAGATAGAGATAGAGGGAAAATGGGTGTACAGGGCCTCTAACCACTTGCAAAGGAACTCCAGACACATGTACCACTATGTGCATCTGGCTTACATAGGTACTGGGGAATCGAAGCTGGGTCCTTTGGTCTCACAGGCAAGCACCTTAACTGCTAAGCCACCTCTCCAGCCTTTTTTTTGTTTTTGTTTTTTTGTTTTTGTTTTTGTTTTTTTGAGGTAGGGTCTCACTGTAGCCCAGGCTGACCTGGAATTCACTATGTAGTCTCAGGCTTGCTTTAAATCTCCAGTGATCCTCCTGCCTCTGCCTCTTGAGTGCTGGGATTAAAGGCGTGCACCACCACGCTTAAGTCAAATGGGATTTTGAAATTGTCACCTTACCAAATTAAACAGGGAAGGGAAATTTTATAGTTGTTCAGATGCATTAAAGCCCTCCGTCTCTGTCTTCTCTCTCTCTTTGTTTTATCTTTATCTCTCTTCTCTCTCTCTCTCTCTCTCTCTCTCTCTCTCTCTCACACACACAGGCATATACTCACCTTCATCTTATCATCTAACCCATATCTTGTGGGCTTTCAGTATGTGTATTTATGTCTGCAAATCGGTGTGAGACATGCCTTTTTCTTCATAGCTGTGTTAAATCAAGTATCTTCTGTACTGAGTCAGGCACCTAACATTTATGTCCATCATGAACTAATGCCTTTTAGTGGCTCAGCCCTTATATTGTGTCCTTCCACAATATAGTTGTGGGAAGGGGAGGGAAGACATTAAATGTCAGTAGCTTCAGCAAGATAGTCTCTAGAAAGAGGGCAGAGTTTCTCGCTGGTCTCACGTTTCTGTGGCCTAGCAGAAATGTAAAAGTGCAGGGTTTGCAGTGGAATGAGAAGAGGGTCACCTCCTCTTTGTAGCTGTCATCAAGGAAGCGGAACTTCCTTCCAGAGAGACCACAGGAAGTCAGTGACCACATTGGCAGCAGACGTGAATGCGCACAGCAGACAACATCAAATAAAAGGGCAGCAGAAAGTGATTTACTCTGGGGGGCAGTGTGACTTTTTGGTGCCTTCAAAGAATTCACATGTTTTCAAAATAATACTTATAGTCAAATATTTCTCTTCTTTTGGATTATTGTGTGTGTTTTTAAAAAAGAAGAGAAGCAAAAAAAAAAAAAAGTCACTGGGTGATGTTACAGTCTTGTCTCATAAAGATAGATAGTTAAACAAAGCCCAGTGCCTTTCTGGAATAGGGTACCAAATTTGTGCCTCCTTCCTTTTCTTTGTTAATAAGAATCGACCCGGTTTATTAAAAATATGCATGGGCCTGTGTGCACTTATTTATTTCACATATACACTTGGCAGAGGAGGAGTTTGTTCTTGGGGAAGTCTCACCTTGACCGGAAGAGGTTGCAGTGGGGTCCTAACAGAGGGATATCTGTGGTGGGTTGTGGGGTGGGGTGGGGTGGGGGGGAGATGGCGGGTGTACAGGGAAACATAGGTGTGGAAACTTAATGAAATGAGGAAAAGCAGGTGTGTGGGTCTCACATGCTTCCCTCTGCAGTAAGCACTTCTGATTGCTTTGTGAGCACGCCTTCCTCCTGTACATTTGAAACAGAGCTGCAGGTAATAGCTTCAAGGCAAAGTGAGCATCAGGGTTCTACCTGGAAGAAGTCAGCACACCAGGACATCTCTTGGGGAAAAGAATCTTAGAAACTGAGTAAAAAAAAAAAAAAAAAAAGACAAAATAAAAAAGGGAACTATCCAACACACCTGAGTACATTTTGTCCCAATTTATTATTTCCAGTAGCAGTTTAGCCCCTAATGTTAACAATGAGCGATCATGATTCCGTAGTTTCGTTTACAGCATAAATTAGCATTTTGTTTTCTGTTACAGCTTTTGAATGAGGAATTATAATGTATAATTTGCTGAAAATAGATGTTATCATCTCTTAGGATGAGAACAACCACATAAACTTGAACAAATGATAAAAATGGAATCAATTACATTTCAAATGGAAGTCGTTTACAATCCCCCAAATACAAAGTGGCAGTAGTAGCTGGTTATTGTAACAAATAATTAGTTTTTTTAAACAACATTTATTGAATTCCATTGACAATTTGGTAATTGTTCGCAGTTGGCTGTAACCCTCCCTCTTCTGAAACAAAACTGGCATGGGATGACTGCAAATTTTATAAACTGCATTTTGCCTCATTATTTTACATTTCACCCAGAATGTACACTTATTCGTGTGTGTAACCCCTTCTGAGTAATAGGAAGAAAACATCAAATTCTGTCACCCAGCTTAGGTGACAGATAAATAACCAAGGACTGGTGACTGAGGGTATTTCTAGGTCCCATGGGCATGGGGGGGTGGGGAGCAAGGAGTGAACTTGGATGTGTATGAGCATAGGGAGAAAGAAAAAAAGTATCATCATGACTTATCAAATGGGAAGGCCATGGTTTTATTTTTAGCAGGAATTGTTTCTCAGACCTATTGCTCTCTTCCCTTAACACTTTCTGTCTTGCATTGTCATATCCTGTGTTCCCCTGTCATCTCCCACCCTGCTAAGGAAGCTCCTTTGGGAAGAAAACCATGACACTCTTGGTTCTTGGTCCCTCATCATGGCTAGTTTGTAGCAGCCAGGTGGCATGTGCCAGATAAATGGCTGAGGTTTCAGAAAACAACTTTTCTGTCACGACACATGTCACTTTATTTATTGTTCTTTGTTCTGCCTCTTAGAGTGAGGAGGACAATTCTGCAATGTCATTATTTGAAAATGGGAATTTGACTTGGAGAACAAATGAATCCTGTTTCCATTAAGTGTCTCCAGGGAAGAGCATGGTTGGGCTAGCATAGGCTCACTTGAGCCTCTTAATTTTTTTTTTAAATAAAAAATTATGAAGTGTATGCTTATGTTGAGAAATTCTGAAAGGGTCAAGGAGGAAAAACAGGAACTAGAGGGCATCAAAGTTTCATACTTTTTGGTAACTGCTACATTCTGAGTGGCTCATTCATTGCTGATTATTTCTAAAAGATTAATCCATTTCTTTAAAGTTAATATGCAAAGAAATATGTTCAACATCACTTTATTTTTAGATCCCACGAGTTAGTCTGAAACAAATCAGTGGTGCATTAGAAACGCACAAGAATGTATCTAATGACGGGAGTCGGGCTGAACAGATGCTAAAAAAGATGCTTCTTGTGAAGTCAAGGGAGCTGCGGGAGGGAATGGAAAGTCTCTAGCAGTTGGAGGGCTTGTGAGGTGAATGCTGTGGAGACATCCACTCGCCCAGTGTGTGCTATGGAGGGCAGAGACTCCATTTGCTCCTGCATGAGAGCAGAAACGGTGGCACCCATCCCTATCACAGCTGCTGAGCTTTCAGTGACACTTTTTTTTTTTTTTTTTCGAGGTAGGGTCTTGCTTTAGCCCAGACTGACCTGGAATTCACTATGTAGTCTCAGGGTGGCCTCGAACTCATGGCAATCCTTCTACCTCTGCCTCCCAAGTGCTGGGATTAAAGGCATGAGCCACCACAGCAAGCTTTCAGTGACACCTTGGACCTGGAAGACCTTTTCTATTGACTAATAAATGGTCAAGTCAAGATAGGTCTTCTCAGCCATTTCTTTCATCAGTCTATGATACTTACTACAGAGCCTGCAGCACGGTAGATTCTCAGTAAATTATGTTGAGTCTATCACAGAAGAATCCATTTACCAAGCACTTTACTATAACATTGGACAAACCTTTTAAAGTGCTTTAACATGGACTAACTCATCAAAATATTCCTACAGAATGGCTGCTACTAGTAATGTTACCTGTTACAAATGAAGAAGAAAAGGGCAGAGAGATGAGCTGGCTTAACCAAGGTCACACAGCTGGCAAGAGGCAGTGTGAGGATTTGTATCTAAGTGCATCTGATTGCCAAGTCCATGGTTGAGCTCTCATACCAGGCCGTCATCAGCTGCATGATCTGATGAGTGAATGGACAGAGGAGCCTCAGATATGTGGGTGTGGGTTGTCAAGAGAATCTAACCTGGCTGCTGAGAAGGTGGGATGTGGATGAAGTGACTTGTGCTCAGAGAAAGGGACAGTGCTGTGGTGATGTAGCCAAGGTGTTACAGGGTTTAAGAGAGTCATGGCATGCATTCTGGGCTTTGAGGAACAGAGAGGCTATGGGCAGAGAGAATGGGTATGGGAACAGGGCAAGAGAGGGTGTTCTAGGCAGAAGGAACGTGTGGGAGGCATTTAGCATGGAGTAGATGGTGGTTTGGTCAATTTTTTTCACTTGATAAATTGCCTGCCTGCAATTTGCTGTCCCTGAACATAGGGAACTGAAATTGACACACACACACGAAATCACAAAAGTCTATAGCATGTATACATGAGATAAATGGCTAGGTAGATGGAGACTATGTGTACAATGCATATCTCTATATAAGCTATGTAAAAAATATAGGCACATCTACCCACATATATCATACATACACATGTTATTTCTTGTCTTTCATTTATCCACATATGTGTGTATGTCTACCTGTCTATCACATATCCTCATCTATGTATGTACCTGTCATGTAGCTATTTATCATCTAGCTGTCATTATCTCTTTTAAACTGTGAAATACCAAGGAGAAAAAAAATAAATAATGCTCACCAAGAGAAGGCAGTCATAGTTTAGACTTTGGAAATGGACAGGGAGGCACCCTCCAGGGTGACCCCTGGACCTCCTTTGGAGTTATTGATTTATACACCAGCTGTCCACCTCCCACTCTGATCTCTTACTTAGCAAAGGGAAGGAACTAGCACAGTAGGGGTCTTGCGAATCCATCATATAGGTTGGAGAGCTGTTTTCCACCCTGTTGTTTTATCTGTCACAAGTTAGCCAGCAAACAAGCTGTCAAACTTGGTTTAAATTCAAGATCTTTACATCATTGAAATTTGCTTGGTTGACAATGTAAAAAGAACAGTTTAATTAGGAAATCAAATGTAAGGTTTTAGTTTTAGATTTTATTGCACTTTAATCAATAGCTAAACTAATTCTTTCTTTCTTTCTTTCTTTCTTTCTTTCTTTCTTTCTTTCTTTCTGTTTTTTTTTGGGGGGGGTATTAAAATTAGCCACCCAAGCTAGAGAATGAAATAGTATCAGAAGTTGGGGTCATACTCTAAGGGACATTCAGCAGTGCTAATGAAATCCTTGATGCCTTGCTTTACATGAGGTCAAACTAAAAGGGTTCCAGCGCTTTGAAGAAAAGAACCCCAAACATTGCAAATGGGAATGGAACCATCTCCACAATGTTTTTCAAAAGATTGTTGTTATTTTAAGAAGTACGACTCCATTGCTAATTGATTAAAAAAATTTTTATTTATTTATTCATTTGAGAGAGTGAAAGAGAGAAAGAATGAGCACATCAGGGCCTCCAGTCATTGTGAATGAACTCTAGACACATGTGCTGCCTTGTGCATCTGGCTTACATGGCTGCTGTGTACTTAGGCTTTGCAAGCAAACGCCTTAACTGCTGAGCCTCTCTTCAGCCCGTTAATTGACTTTGTTGACCCTGTAACTAACAGTTGCATTGGAAAGCATTTAAAAATTATTTCCCTTGATTAAACTGGTTCCAAAAAAAAAAAAAAAACAAAAACAAAAACAAACAAAAACCAAAACGAATTGTCTAGAACCAACAGGTTAACTTGGTTATATGGATTACAATAAATATCAGTTTTTTTCCCCCCAAAATTGGCTATCTTTGTTGTTTCTCTGGACCAGACAATCAGGTATGATGATGGATTGGAAGTGTTTGTGAACTGTAAAGTGTTGCTTTCATCATTATCATTATGGTGGAAGGAGAGCTTGCCTGCTGACAAGAGGAACCATTACTCTTGAATTCAGGCCCAGGAATAAAGCACATGTTAAAGAAGCATTGTACTCACTTAGGGAACTATGTTAAAATACTTGTTTACAGCGACATCAAGCATTTGCATTGTGGGGTTGAGGAATAATGAACAACTCAGGTATTAAATGTTATTGTTTCCTGTGTAACTGAGTTTGTGAAATTGACTTCTATATGCATCCTTCCTAAAGCGTTAACGAGTCTTCCCCAAGCATCACTTACTTGTTTAAGTAAAGTAATTAGACAATGTCTTGGAATCTGAGGTTGGTGGAAAATACTCAAATATCCCTTGACCAGAGAATTTTGGGAAAATGCTTAATCATGTATATGGGAATATACAGTACTTGAGAAGGGTGCAGGACAGGTGTGGTGGCCCACACCTGAAATTCCAGCACCTGGGATGGGGGGCAGAGGCAGGAGGATCATCACAAGTTCAAGTTCTCAATCTGCTCTACATAGATAGTTCCAGGCCAGCCAGGGCTACGTGGTAAGACTCTGTCTCAAAAATCCAAGAAAAAAAAAAAAGGTTGTATAGATATTAAACACTCCTTGAGAGAGAGTTGCTTTTAGATTTATTATGCCTCTTGTATTTAGAGTAAATAGTTAGATTTTTCCTTAATTGATTTATAAGCGCTTTGCGTTCATGTGTGTGTGTACATGTGCACACATGTTAATATTACTTGTATCACAACATTAAATATAATGAAGGACATGAAAAAGGTGCTAATTTAAACTATATTATGTGCCTAATCAAACTCATCATTTGATGAGCAGAATTATTTTTAACGCCTTCTAACTATTTAAAGAAAACCACCCAACAGTCACACAACTATCAACTAAAAGGGCCAGAAGTTAGAGAGATAGAAACATTCCTTTCAGTACTTCCATAAAAGGATATTTGCTGAAAAACAGAGCAGGGCTGCTCTGAAATTAGGAGGAATAGCTCTTGTGGTCTGCATTCTTTTTCATAGGGAATACTGTCTTTATATTTTACTGATTAGTTAAGAATAATTTAAACTTGATTGCCTATCATACTACTTTTGAAAACCATGTCCAGAAAAATGGTAAAAAACATGAAATTGATTTTCCTTGTTATAAATATGATCCCTTTTTAGAATTTTTTTCTTAGGAAAGTTCAGAAAAAAGGAAAAATCAAGCAATTTGTAATTTAAATCCTCAAGACAACCACAGATCACATTTTGATGCATTTCATTCTAGTGTTTTCTCTGGGATTAAGTATTTCTTATGTAATTGACATTACTTATAAATATTTTATAACCTGATTTTAGTCAATTTACATATAATATTTAATATGCCTCTATCATTTTCAGCTGTTCCACATTCTATTGTATAGTAATAGGACCCTTTATTTAAATCTGGTATTTATTAGGTGTGTAGGATGTTTGACTCCTATGGCTAAACTTGATGTACATCTATGATTACATCTATGAGCTTTTGGGGTAAAGGACATACAAACTTTCAAGATTTTTGTTTGTCTCTCTGAAAAGAAGCATCAGCCACATTCACGGCAGCTCCCAGTGAGATTGTTATAAAGCAAATCCTCTTTTTACAGAATTTTCTCCATCCATTAAAAAATATTTTTATTTATTTATTTGAGAAAGAGAAAGAGGGAGGGAGGGGGAGAGAGAAAGAGAACATGGGTGCACCAGGACCTCCAGCCACTGCAAATGAACTCCAGACACATGTGCCACCTTGTGCATCTGGTTTATGTGGGTTCTGGGCCATGGAACTGGGGTCCTTTGGCTTTGTAGGCAAACACTTTAACCGCTAAGCCATCTCTCCAGCCCCAACATAAATCTTTTTTAGTTGCTGTACCAAGTTTTACAAAAGTAAGGGCTCTCCTTTCATAATAGGTTTTGCAAATTCTTTTGGCTAATAGAATAAAATGTAGATCCGAGCAAATGGTTTGTCCCGAGTTTCACTCTACTCATCATGTGGTCATTTTGTCCCCTCCTCCCCAAGCGTACCTCTGCAAACACTTACTAGCTGATGTTCTCTTGAGCTCTACAAAGAACTAATGTCTTCTTGTTCTACTCACTGGGCTATTCTCTTTCTTTTTCTTTTTGGTTTTTTGAGGTAGGATCTAGCTGTAGTCCAGGCTGACCTGGAATTCACTTTGTAGTCTCAGGGTGGCCTCGAACTCACCGTGATCCTCCTACCTCTGCCTCCCGAGTGCTGGTATTAAAGGTGTGTGCCACACGCCCGGCTGGTCACTGAACTATTCTCACCTTGAGCACTAGGGATCAGCCTAGACTCTGAGCAACTTCTCTTGTCATTCACGGGAAAATTGTGAGAGAGAAGTGTTGACTATGTACCAATGTGTCACACTGTTTGTGCAGACTGGACCCAGCTACACAAAACATAAAGTCTTTTGTGAGAATGTGACTTGGGTGAAATGACAATCAAAATGAAAACCGTGTCCTCTTTTTCCAGTGTGTCCCTCTTCCTTTCTCAAGTGATGGTCACAGCGTTGTCAGAATTGCCTTTGAACCCTGTCCATTATAAATCAACTCCCCTCCCCTGAATCCTGCCTTTGCTACAATATAATTATTCCCTAAGAAAGTGCTTCCAGGGATGGAGAAATGGCTCAGTGGTTAAACACACTTGTTTGTAAAGCCTGATGGCTCGGGTTCAACTCCCCAGTTCCCACATAAAGTCAGATGCACAGAGTGTACTGTGGGAGGAGGCCCTAGTGTGCCTGTTTTTACTCTCTCTCTCAAGTAAATAAATAAACATATTTTAAAAATGAAGAAAGTGCATCCAGCCAGGTGATATTGTTCATTTGCTCACACCCTTTAGGCCCAGGGGGGCTGTGGACAGACACAGCATCTAGAACATTACTTTGCTACCATCACAAGGTCTGTAGGATCCTCGTGTCCCCTTTCCCCATGCACATCCCCTAGACTATACTCTACCATTCTTTCTGGCTATTTCCTCTTCTTCCAGTTAATCCCCCTTGTCCACGCGCTAGTGTTGTCTTCTCTGCTGTAACAGCAACCTCCAGGGGGCGGTCTTTAGATCACAGTTGCAACACTTTGCCATTGTGCTTCAACAGAGAGGTCCCATCACCTCCACACGCTGGTCTCTTCCTTTGGAATGTCTCCGTTCTGCATCTTACTTAGACTCAGTGTTACCACATCTAGTGATAGCCCCACAACTTTCCCACCTGCTCCTTCACACATTTATTTGCAAGATCGTTGATCCCTGCACCACCTGTCCCTTCGTCCCAGGTCATCCATATACCCCTCCCGTTCCTCCTTTATTAATGAGCGAGAGATTTCCGGACATATCATTTTCAATACTCTCTTGCCCAAGTCTTGAAGATCTTAGTCTTTTGTGCTTCTATATCTGTCCACAAAAAAAAAAAATCTCAGTCTTGGGTTAGCCCAACCCATTGCCTTCTTTGCTTCCTCATGCAGACCATTGCCTGGTGTTGGATAAAAACCACTTATAAGCCAAATAATGCCACTGAAATTTTGTCACTCCCAACTTCAGTGTCATTTGGCAAGCCTCATATGGGACATGATGCTCACTCACTGCCCAGACAATGTCCATTGTCCCTTAACTCCCTTGACCACACTGCCCCTTCCATGTGAGTATTCCTGTTCAGCCAATGTGAGTTCTCTTATCCTATTCCAAGATCCCCACCACTCTTATCTTTCCTTCCACTTCTGTAGTGGAATCAGCTCTTCCCATCTTTCCCCAGATTTGATTTATAAGGTATGGCTTCATGACTCAACAAAGTTAGGAGTGAATGCACCAAAATCTCCTACTTTGAGAATTCTTTCATGAGCCTTACACTTTCCTATAAGGTGTCCATCTTCTCTTGGTTATATGGCATGAAAACCCTGGCTGATGTTGTGGGTCATGCATTTTAATGGCATCAATCTGAATCTGTGGTTGGTTGCTCTCTATAGCTCATAGATTCCTGGAACCAAGGCAGATAATGTTTAAGGCAGAGCAGCCTATTTGTGCTGGGCTCAGCAAGAGAATTGTATTCACTCATTGTTTTTAAATCTTCCCCTCTCATTCATTTTTTATTGGCCTCTAGTAAGAATTTGGCCTTCAATACTTTGCTGAAATGCTTCTGGCAATCATTTCATAATTCCTTAATGTTGGAATTCTTAATAGCCTGATTTTTTTTAGACATATCAATGACTTTGACTCTGCTGAAATTTTTTTTTTTTTTTTTTTTTGGTTTTCCATGGTAGGGTCTCGCTCTAGTCCAGGCTGACCTGGCTTCTTTCTCTCTCTCTCCCTTTCTTTCTTTCTTTCTCTCTCTCTCTCTTCCTCTCTTCCTCCCTCCCTCCCTCCCTCCCTCCCTCCCTCTTTCTTTCTTTCTTTCTTTCTTTCTTTCTTTCTTTCTTTCTTTCTTTCTTTCTTTCTTTCTTTCTTTCTTTCTTGGTTTTATGAGGTAGGGTTTCAGCTGACCTGGAATTCGCTCTGTAGTCTCAGAGTGGCCTTAAACTCATGGCGATCCTCCTATCTCTGCCTCCTGAGTGCTGGGATTAAAGGCGTATACCACCACATTCAGCTGAAAAATTCTTTAAAAATATTTTATTTATTTGTAAGGAGGGAGAGAGAGAGAGAGAGAGAGAGAGAGAGAGAAGACAGACAGTGGCAATCATTTCATAATTCCTTAATGTTGGAATTCTTTTTTAAAAAAATTATCTATTTATTTATTTAAGAGATGGAGAGAAAGAGGCAGATATATAGAGAGAATGGGCATGCCAGGGCCTCTAGCCACTGCCAAACTCCAGATGCATGCACCCCCTTGTGCCTCTGGCTTACATGGGTCCTGGGGAATCGAACTAGGTTCCTTAGGCTTTCTTTCAGGCAAATGCCTTAACTTTCTAAGCCATTTCCCCAGCCCCAGTGTTGGAATTCTTAATAGCCCTATTTTTTTAGACATATCAATCAATTATTTTGATGCTGCTGAAAAAATCTCTCTATATATGTATATATACATCCCATATATCCCTCCCCTATTATTTTATTTTATTTTATTTTATTTTATTTTATTTTATTTTATTTTATTTTATTTTATTTTATTTTATTTGGTAGGGTCTTGCTCTAGCCCAGGCTGACCTGGAATTCACTCTGTAGTCTCAGGGTGGCCTCAAACTCATGGTGATCCTCCTACCTCTGCCTCCTGAGTGCTGGGATTAAAGCCATGCCCAGCTGAAAAATTCTTTAAAAATATTTTATTTATTTGTAAGGAGGGAGAGAGAGAGAGAGAGAGAGAGAGAGAGAGAGAGAGAGAGAAGACAGACAGTGGCAATCATTTCATAATTCCTTAATGTTGGAATTCTTTTTTTTAAAAAAATTATCTATTTATTTATTTAAGAGATGGAGAGAAAGAGGCAGATATATAGAGAGAATGGGCATGCCAGGGCCTCTAGCCACTGCCAACGAACTCCAGATGCATGCACCCCCTTGTGCCTCTGGCTTACATGGGTCCTGGGGAATCGAACTAGGTTCCTTAGGCTTCGCAGGCAAATGCCTTAACCGCTAAGCCATTTCCCCAGCCCCCAGTGTTGGAATTCTTAATAGCCCTATTTTTTTTTAGACATATCAATCAATTATTTTGATGCTGCTGAAAAAATCTCTCTATATATGTATATATACATATACATATATATATATTTTATTATTTTATTTTATTATTTTATTTTATTTTATTTTATTTTATTTTATTTTATTTTATTTGGTAGGGTCTTGCTCTAGCCCAGGCTGACCTGGAATTCACTCTGTAGTCTCAGGGTGGCCTCAAACTCATGGTGATCCTCCTACCTCTGCCTCACGAGTGCTGGGATTAGCCATGCCCAGCTGAAAAATTCTTTTAAAAATATTTTATTTATTTGTAAGGAAGGAGAGAGAGAGAGAGAGAGAGAGAGAGAGAGAGAGAGAGAGAGAGGAGACAGACAGAGAGAGAATGGGCATCCCATGGCCTCCAGCAGCTGCAAATGAATTCCAGATGCATATGCCACTTTGTGTATCTGGTTTTATATAGGTACTGGGGAATCAAACCCAGGCCATCAGGCTTTGCAGGCAAGTGCCTTAACTGCAGAGCCATCTCTCCAGCCTCTCCTCTTTTTTGAAAAAGGGTCTCATGTATGCCAGGCTGATCTCAAACTGGCTATGTAGCTGCGGATGACTTTGACCTTTTGATCCCCCAGCATCCACTTCCTATGTGATGATATTACAGGCATATACCACACCCAGTGGTGAGGATTAAACTCAGGTTTTTAATTCTAGGCAGGTACTTTACCCATTGGGCCATCTCCCAAACCCTAAGAAATATTTTAATGTATGTGTGTATGTGCAGGTGCATGTGCTTGTGGTGTGTGTGTGTGTGTGTGTGTGTGTGTGTGTGTATGTGTAGGCCAGAAGACAACCTTCAGAAATGCCATCTACCTTTTTTGTTTTTTCCTAGGTAGGGTCTCACTCCAGCTCAGGCTGACCTGGGATTCACTATGTAGTCTTAGGGTGTCCTCAAACTCTTGACGATCCTCCTACTTCTGCCTCCCAAGTGCTGGGATTAAAGGCATGCACCACCACACCTGGCTCCATCTGCCTTTTTTTGAGACGAGGTCTCTCATTCCCCTGGAGCTCACCAATTAGGATAGACTGGCTAGCCAATGAGCTCCAAGGCTCTTTCTGTCACCACCTCCCCAGCACTTCATCACACCCAACATTTATATGTGGGTGTACTGGAGATCAAATGTAGGTCCCCAAGACATGCATTTTTCCAACTAAGCTATTGCCTTAGCCCTAAGAAGAATTCTTTTTGACTTCTCTGATGCCTTTTTTGGGGGGGGGGTAGTACATTAAGAATTGTTGATTATATTTTAGTAGAAGCCAGACTTTAAGTACAAATTCCATTGAACTGATTAGTATTGCTTCACATTATCTAATCATTTATACATTTTCTTCACTGTTTCCTCCCCTCAACCACAACCACCTGATTTCAGCCCACTTACACACCCATATATCCTGCTGATGTCGCGTTTTCTCCCTGGACAGCAGAGGGTTTCACATCCAAAGTTCATTAACAGAATTTGTTCATTTCATGAGGCCAAACCAAACTGTATGCTCTGCCTAATGTAGAATGGAACCTGAAATGGAAGGGCCTTAGAGACTGGCAGAATGGGTATGTGAGGATGTGGCCAGGGTAGCCGGACACCCCACAGGCCTGACTTGGGCGCCTACTCCCCTTACCCTAATCCTGCAAGACTCTTCCTGTCTTCTTCTTCTTCTTCTTTATTTTTTTAAATTTTTTTTCTAGGTAGTGTTTCACTCTAGTTCAGGTTGACCTGGAATTCACAATGTAATCTCAGGGTGTCCTCAAACTCTTGACGATCCTCCTACTTCTGCCTCCCAAGTGCTGGGATTAAAGGTGTGTGCCACCACACCTGGCTTTAAATTTTTTTTATTGACAACTTCTATATTTACAGACAATAAACCATGATGTTTCCCTGCCCTCCCCCATTTTCCCCTTCACAACTCTGCTCTCCGTCATATCCCCTCCCTCTCTCCATTAGTCTCTCTTTTATTTTGATGTCATCATCTTTTTCTCCTATTATGAGGATCTTTTGAAGGTATTGCTAGGCACTGTGAGGTCATGGATATCGAGGCCACTTTCTGTCTGGACAGTTGCATTGTAAGGAGTCCTACCCTTCCTTTGGCTCTTACATTCTTTCCACCACCTCTTCTACAATGGACCCTGAGCCTTGGAAGGTGTGATAGAGATGGTTCAGTGCTGGACACTCCTCCATCCCTTCTTGTCAGCACTATGTTGCCTTTTGGGTTCTGATGCCTTTCTTGTTTGTTGTCTTGTCTTGTTCTCTTTTTAATTGACTTTTTCTTGCTTTGCTTGACCTGAAATGTGGATGTTCCTAAGGTCCCATCTTGAAGCTATTCCCCCTTGACTCTATATTTACTCTTTTGTAGAAGTCTACTCATTCACAGAAACCAGTTGCTCACTGTCTTTCAGGTTCACATTTCAGACAAGCCCTCTCTCCTGGCTTTAGAACTATTTAACCAGTCAGCTGCTCAATAGTGCCATGGATTTTTCCCAATGTAGTATGTCCAAGGGACAATTTCTCACCCAGATTGTTTTGTTCTTGAATTCCTCATCGGGGTAGAAGGCAACAGTGCTCATTCTACAGTGAAGTTAGTTGCCTTTTGCAGTATGCCAAAAATCATGTCAAGACTCACTTGAGCTTAAAACAGCAGCCACACATAGGCACACAGTTACATGGGCCAGGGACGTGGGCTGAGCCCAGCCATGGATGTAGTATGCTGGGTTCAGTTGGCTCGTGTGTCTGTGCTCAGCTGACAGTTTTCTCACAGATCTGGCAATTGATTGGCTCATGGCTGGGGAGCTGAGAATAGTGGAGCTATGTGCCAAGATTTCCATCATCCAGCAGCCTTACCAAGAACTTACTTACATAATTCCTAAGAGTAAGAAGAGGGAGGTCATAGGAGGCTTGGATTGAAACTTACAGAGGATCACTTATATCTCATAGGCAAGAACAAGTCACAGGACCAACCCAGATTCAGGGAATGGTGAAATGAATTCCAATCCTTTTTAAAAAAATATTTTATTTATTAGAGAGAGAGAGAGAGAGAAAGAGAGGCATAGAGAGACAGACAGAGGATGGGTACAACAGGGCCTCTAGCCACTGCAAACAAACTCCAGATGCATGTACTACCTTGTGCATCCGGCTTACATGGGTGCTGGGGAATCGAACCTGGGTCCTTAGGCTTTGAAATTAAATGCCTTAACTGCTAACGCATCTCTCTAGTCTCTGAATTCCAATCCTTGACGGAAGAGTCTAGTTTTAGGAGAGTCTTTAAGAACGCACCAGACAGAAATGCATGCGTGTGTGTGTGCGTGTGTGTGTGTAAGTTGCTACTTCTAAAATTGACTATACCCATAATCTGAGGTAACAGTCATGAAGGCAGGCTGGGCTGACCATGTCTTTATGGTAGCTTTTGTATTTTCCTATCTCCATCTGTTGCCAAGCATCATTCTCAAGTTTAACCTCTGTATTAGTGTGCTAGGACTGCTGTAGAAAAGTACCATAAACTGGTGTCCTAAGCAACAGACTTTTTTCAAGGTGGGGTCTCACTCAAGCCCAAGCTGACCTGGAACTCACGCTGGCCTTGAACTCATAGTGATCCTTCTACCTTTGCCTCCTAAGTGCTGGGATTAAAGGTGTGTACCACCACACCTGTCAACAATAGGAATTTATGTCATTGTGGTTCTGGAGGCTGGAGGCTTGAGATCAAGGTGTTGAAGGGCTTGGTTCCTTCTAAGATGGATGGACTTGTTCTAGAACTCTCTCCTTTGCTTATAGATGGCCATCTATTTCACTGTCTCATATTTATACTCTGTGTGTCTCTGAATAATTTCTTCTTTCTTTCTTTCTTTCTTTCTTTCTTTCTTTCTTTCTTTTTTTTCTTTCCCTCTCTCTCTTTCCCTTCCTTCCTTCCCTCCCCCCTCCCCCTCCCTCCCCTCCCTCCCTCCCTCCCTCCCTCCCTCCCTCCCTCCCTCCCTCCCTCCCTCCTTTCTTTCTTTCTTTCTTTCTTTCTTTCTTTCTTTCTTTCTTTCTTTCTTTCTTTCTTTCTTGATTTTTCAAGGTAGGGTCTCACTTTAGCTCAGACTGACCTGGAATTCACTAAGTAGTCTCAGGGTGGCCTTGAACTCATGGTGATCCTCCTACCTCTGCCTCCCAAGTGCTGGGATTAAAGGTGTGCACCACCATGCCCAGCAAACTTTTTCTTCTTATAAGGACCTAGTCTTGTTGGATTAGGGACCACTTTAATGTCTGCTAAATGTAATCACCTCTGTAAAGACTTCACATGCTATCACATTCTGGAATCCTGGGGGTCAGGACCTCTGTCTGAACTTTCTGAGGGAAAAATATCTAGTACAATGACACCTTCTATCTGCTGTCTTCTGCCTCATTCTAAAATAGGGTTATTATAGTGATGGAGCTCAAGTCAGGGGCCCTTTGTTAGGATTGTCAATGCAAGGTGTTATTATATTTTTGTACCAATTCTATATCCTATAGTAGACTGTTAGTGCTTTGAAGGTAGAATATTTATTTGTCTTAGTGTCGTCATCACATGGAGCAGTGGGCCCCTAATAAACTGACTTGAATGAATTATGAAAAAAATCTGCTTCTGAAAACAAGAAGTAAAGTTAACAACCCTGAGGATATGGTCTGCCAGAGATATGGTGATGGCGAGATTTATAATTTAAAGAAGAGCAGTGAGTTCAGGCTTTGTGCTTTGGGGCTGACCATCAACACAGAAGTGAGAAGGTTCATTTCTTTACAGTCTGATTTCAACCAACACAGAATGATGGAAGGTTGACAGAATGTAACTTTCTAAATCTACCTGTCCAATTAGAACATGTTTTGCTAGCTAAAGAAACAGGATATCTTGCAAATGTCAATGATGCTAAACTTCTCTAAAATAGCCTGGTTCTCCAGAGAATGAAATATCTATCTATCTATCATCTATCTATCTATCTATCTATCTATCTATCTATCTATCTATCTATCTATCTATCTATATCTATTACCTATTATCTATTACCTATCATCCATCATCCATGTAGGATTGTGTTAAGGAATTGGTCCATGCTTGTAAGTCTAAAATCTGCAGTGTAAGCAGGCAGGCTAGAGACCCAGGGAAGAGCTCTCTTTTCTTTTTCTCTCTCTTTTTCTCTCTCTCTCTTTTCTTTTCCAGGTAGAGTCTCACTCTCCAAGTACTTTTTGGTTTTGTTTTGTTTTGTTTTTCAAGGGAGGATCTCACTCTAGCCCAGGCTGACCTGGAACTCACTATGTAGTCTCAGAGTAGCCTCCAACTCATGGCGATCCTCCACCTCTGCCTCCCGAGTGCTGGGATTAAAAGCGTGCGCCACCACGCCCAGCTTCCTTTTCTCTTCAGGCCTTCATCAAATTGGATGAAGCTTACCTACTTCCAAGAGTATAAAATCTTTGTTCAAAATCTTCCCATATAAATGTTAACTATCCAATTAAAAAACACTTCTACAGAAACATCCAGAATAATGTTTAATCAAATATCTGGACTCCATGGCCTAGCCAAGTGGACATACAATTAGCCATTTCACAGTCCAAACCTGCTTGTCTCATGGTAGTGAATACAATAACTGGAATATAGTTATAAAATAAACAAAATAAATCAGCAAGTGACCTGTGTATATGTGTCAAAGAAGGTATCATTAAAAATATTAAGGAGCTGGGCATGGGTGGCACACACCTTTAATCCCAGCACTTGGGAGGCAGAAGTAGGAGGATCGCCATGAGTTCGAGGCCACCCTGAGACTACATAGTGAATTCCAGGTCAGGCTGAGCTAGAGTGAGACCCTACTTGGAAAACTAAATATATATTTAAGAAAGCCAGGCGTGATGGTGCACGACTTTAATCTTAGCACTCAGGAGGAGGAGGTAGGAGGATCACCATGAATTTGAGGCCAGCCTGAGACTACATTGTGAATTCCAGGTCAGCCTGGGCTAGAGGAAGACCCTACCTCGAAAAACCAATATATATATTTAATGTATTGCCTGATTTAAGTATGAGCTAGTGTTTTATTTACTCTACATATTTTATTTACTTATTTGAGAGAGAGAGAGAGAGGTCGATAGAGAGAGAATGGGTGTACTAGGGCCTCTAGCCACTGCAAACAACTCCAGATGCATGCACCACTTTGTGTATCTGGCTTATGTGGGTACTGGAGAATCGAACCTGGGTCCTCAGGATTCCCAGGTAAGCATCTTAATTACGAAACCATCTCTACAGCTCTCAGCTAGTGTTTAAAAAAGATATTAAGTAGATTAAAAAAAAAAAAGAATAGCCATAGGACTTTAGTTAAGTAGGGTACAAGATATGACAAGTGTTTAAGAAAAACTTTAATATCTTTATTTGAAGGTTAATTCAATTCTAGTCAATAAAGACACAACACAAATATAGATAAAGTATTCATTTTTATGCAAACATGAAATCAAAGTTTATGATGTGTGCTGGAAACTTGTTTTACAGATTAAACAAAACAATGAAAATCAAAGAATTATTTGATTTTGAAGGCACATTCAAGTCTGATGATCTGGGCTTCGTTATCTTCCCTTATGACTGCTCTTAGATCTGCCTGTGGCTCTCATCAATGCCCCGCAGTCTCCTGGCTTTGAGCAGACTCAGAAGAGTTCTAAGAAGAGATAATTGTTTTCTTAGACAGTTTTTGATTTCTGAGAGACAGAAGAGGCATCTGTAGGTGGTCATTTGTGGGGCACAAAGAGACAGGTCACTGCATTTTCATTGAGCCTTGAAAACCTGTATAACGGTAGGAAATTGGAACAAGCTGTTTTCTTTTTTTTCTTTTTTTGTTTCAAATGGCCAGATATTCAGATGATGGAATACTTTCTTCCAGGATGACTGTTAGCATCTAGCCAGATTTAATTGGCTGTGTTTATAAAATGAAGTGGAGAAATGTTCTTTGTGGTGGTAACTCCATCAAGGTGGTTGTTAACACTGCTATCATGTTTTGTAAGTGAGCACCATCCAGGCCCCATTCAGGTCCCTTCACTTTTACTGGGAAGAATCTTCGAAACATTTCCACTGTCCCAGGTAGGATTGTTAGAGTCCTGTATTACTTTATTTATTTATTGGCTTGTTTGTTTTTAAAACTTTTTATTGACAACTTCCATAATTATAATAAACCACAACAATTCCCTCTCACCACTCTCATTCCCCCTCCTAAATCCACCCTCCACGGAATCCCTTCTTTCCCATTAGTCTCTCTTCTGTGTTTTTGTTTTTTGGTTTTTGGTTTTTTGGTTTTTTGAGGTAGGGTCTCACTCTGGCTCAGGCTGACCTGGAATTCACTATGTAGTCTCAGGGTGGCCTTGAACTCTTGGCGATCCTCCTACCTCTGCCTTCCAAGTGCTGGGATTAAAGGCGTGTGCCACCACGCCCGGCCTGCCATAGACTTTTTTTTTTTTTTTTTTTTTGGTTTTTCTAGGTAGGGTCTCACCCTAGTCCAGGCTGACCTGGAAATCACTCTGTATTCTCAGGGTGGCCTTGAACTCACCGTGATCCTCCTACCTCTGCCTCCCGAGTGCTGGGATTAAAGGCATCCGCCACCACGCCTGGCTTCTCTTCTGTTTTGATGTCATCATCGTTTTCTTCCTATTTCCTCCTCTGAAGGTCTTGTGAATCCTACCTTACTTTAAAATTGTAGCCTTTCTCAAGACAAAATTTTTTCTTACCACCATTCTTGGCATGTGGGGAGCCAAGAGAAGGGGTACTGATGATGTCACTATGATGCAAACAATTCTAGTTAGATTCACAAGAGTCTGCTTTTGGGAAACAGTAGTGTATTTGATCCACCCCCTTCTGGATTTAAATATAGAGCCAATGCTGCGGATGAGGTAAGTTTCAATGAAATACTTTCTAGAGCACACGTATTTGTTACTTTATTCAGAAGCGCTGTAACTGAGAGTCCACCAGTCAGGTCATTTTTAGGAGGTCTGTAGTCTGGTGCGGGTTTTCCTATCCCTCCCCCCCCCCCCCCCGGTTTCTGCATGCAGAAATGGAAAAAACTGTCCCTTTATTTGCAAGGAGTAAAAACATATAATACTAAATAAAATTAGAAGGTAAAACTCCAGAATAACATGATTCTTCAGAAAATACAACCCAATTATAGGAGACAGGTAATATCCAGTTCTTTTGAGGTTGACCTATAATAAATGCAGATTGTCTCGGTGTTTAATATAGAGTGGTATTTCAAAACCAAATGGTGACTATTATTTCCATTATCAGTGAAAAAAGTAATATTAAGGTGGAAATTAGTACTTTGGGCTTAGAAATAGGGGGGAAATTCTTATGAACAAAAGTATTTGAAGAACACCAACTTTTTAGAGTTGATGCTAGAGGATTGTTCTCGCAACAAATGCTTTCAGAGCTTCTATCACATGGTAGGCACTGTTTGGGAACCTGGACGTGGGGCATGAGCTGGAAGGAAGTGCTCTGGCTTCAGGGGACAGAATAAAAACGGTAACGTTGAGTGTACCATAAAATAATTTTGGCTAATTACTATGAGTGTTGTAAAAATGGGCTATACGGTAGAACAGACTAGTGTGGGTATGTTTGAGATGTACTGAGGTGTCCAGGCTGGGGGTGGTCACAAGAAGTCTTCCTGGGGAGTTTTTGGATGAACTTTATACTCAGGGCACATCCCAGGTTCAGAAAGCACACTCCACTCACCAAGCTGCAGCTAGTGAAGCGAGGGATGTGATTAAGAATAAGGCTAGGGGTCATGCAACCCAAGTCCTGCTGGAATACAGGTCAGATAAAGAGTTTAGAGTTTGCTTGTATGACTTATGTAGCCATTGGATTTTTTTTTTTTTTTTTGATTTTTCGAGGTAGAGTCTCACTCTGGCCCAGGCTGACCTGGAATTAACTATGTAGTCTCAGGGTGGCCTTGAACTCACGGGATCCTCCTACCTCTGCCTCCCGAGTGCTGGGATTAAAGGCGTGTGCCACCATGCCCGGCTGCCATTGGATTAAAAAAATTTTTTTATTAGTTATGGACATACTTAGTATGGAAACAACACATGTAGGTACCATCCTTTCCCTCATCCCTGCCCCTCTTTGAAGGGGCCCTCCTTGTTGGGGATGTGGGTTATCCCTGTGGAGATTGTGGGTTGTGCATTGTGGGAGAGACATATTGGGGAGAGGCAATGCCTCTGGGCATGATGTCCCAACTTGTGCCGGTAACAATCTTTCTGTTCCCTCTTGCTCAAAACTCCCTGAGCCATGTTGGGTGTGGTTTAAGTCTACTTCAGTGATGGGCTCTTAAGAGACTCTGGGTCTCTGCTTTAGTAGGTGTTGAGTGTCCTCAGTGTCTATCTCCTTCACCCTGGCGCTGATTATCAGGGGATTGTTTTTTTTTTAAACCTGTGAGCTCAACACAGCCTCTTTTCTTATTTATTTATTTGTTTATTTATTTGACAGAAAGAGAGAGAGAGAAAGAGAGAGAGAGAGAGACAGAGAGAGAGAGAGAGAGAGAGAGAGAGAGAATGGGAATGCCAGGGCTTCCAGCCAACTGCAAAGGAACTCCAGATTCATGTGCCCCCTTGTGCATCTGGCTAATGTGGGGCCTGGGGAATTGAACTTGGGTCCTTTGACTTTGCAGGCAAATGCCTTAACTGCTAAGCCATCCCTCCGGGCCAGAGGGATTTTTTTTTCTAGGTAAGGTCTCGCCCTTGCTCAGGCTGACCTGGAATTCACTATGTAGTCTCATGGTGGCCTTGAACTCACAGTGATCCTCCTACCTCTGCCTCCTGAGTGCTGGGATTAAAAGTGTGTGCCACCACACCCTGCTGGTTTTTTAAAGTTTATTGTGTGTGTGTGTTTATCCCCAGTCCCCCACTGAAGGGTATCTAAGCATAGGAGGCACATGGCCTGACTCATGTTTTCTGAAGATCACTCTGGCTGTTCCAAAGTGGACGGGTTATAGCAGGGTCAAGAATGAGGATGCCAGTTGGAGGCTTTTGGGTAAGGTGGGTGAGAGAGGAGATGGTGGCAGGGATTAAAGAGTTTAAGCAACTGCTTCTGTTTGCCAGCGTTGCAGGGTCATGGGCATGCTTGTTAAGAAGTGCAAATGAACTTGAAATCAGCCCCTCAGGCATTAAAGCAGCAGACAAACCCTCAGGCTAAGGTCCTGCTGGCTCATGTCGTTAGGTTATTGTGAAGTGCTGAGTGATAATCCAACCACTTGTGTAAGAGCAGTAAGAAAATTTAGCGTGACAAAAGCTAAGGGCAGGTGTCCATGGTTCTGTCACAGGTTGAGGACTGGGACAGCTTTCTACTAATGATGCAGAGCTATGAAGGTTTGAATGTAATGCTCCCCATAGGCTCGTGTGTTTGAAGACTTGGGTACCTAGGAAAGTGATACTTTTGGGGAAGGTTGTGGAACCTTTAGGAGGTTGAGTCTTGCTAGAAGAAGTATGTCATTGAGTGCAGGCCTTCAGGAGTGACAGCCTGGCCCCGCTTGCTCTCCCCTTTTGCTCTCCTCCGCTATGCTGATGTAAGGACGTGACACCAGCGTCCCCTTTCTGCCATGCTTTCTCTGCCATGATGGCATGTACCTTTTGGCAACTTGACAATTTTCTTTTCAAGGTAGGATCTCACTCTAGCCCAGGCTCTGGAACTCTCCATGTAGTCTCAGGCTGGCCTTGAACTCACGATGATCCTCCTACCTCTGCCTTCTGAGTGCTGGGATTATACATATGTGCCACCATGCCTGGCTGTGGCTTTTACCCTTTGGAACTGTAAGCTGAAGTGATCTCTTTTTCTGGTTGGTTATTTTGTCTTAGCAATGAGAAACTAACTGATATAGGAGCTCTCTTGGGTTTTTAAATTTTTTTATTTTAAAATATTTTATTTATTTATTTATTGGGAGATAGAGACACACACACACACACACACACAGAGAGAGAGAGAGAGAGAGAGAGAGAGACAATGGGTAACCTCTAGCCACTGTAAATGAACTCCAGATACATGTGCCACCTTGTGCAACTTGGCTTATGTGAGTACTGGGGAATCAGACCTGGGTCCTTAGGCTTCTCAGGCAAGTGTCTTAACTGCTAAGCCATCTCTCCAGCTCTGTTTTGGGTTTTGACACATGAATGTTTTCATTGTTTAAAAAATCAGACTGGGGCTGGAGAGATGGCTTAGTGATTAAAGCTCTTGCCTGCAAAGCCAAAGGACCCAGGTTCGATTCCCCAGGACCCACATAAGCCAGATAGGTGCACAAGGTGGTGTATGCCTCTGGAGTTCATTTGCAGTGGTTGAAGGTGCTGGTGTGCCCAATCTGTCGCTCTATCTGCCTCTTTCTCTCTCTCCCTTTCCAAAACAAATAAATAACAAATTTTAAAAAATTAAATTAAAAAATATTAAATTAAAAAATATTTTAAAAAACCAGACTGCTATTCTGTTGGTTAGGGAGTGTAATGATCACCTGGCTGGAAGGAGTCAGCAGGCAATTTCTGGAAGGTTGCATTTCTAAGTTTTGCATAGGGTAGAAGTGTGTTTAGCCCTTAGCATCATATTCTTCATACCAGTTAGTGGTGGTGACATGGCACAATGTCAGCGTGCTGGCCAGGGTGATGATGCTGTTTCATGGAGAAGAATCTTCTGTTCCTCCAAAGCCTGAGCACTTGGCAGTGGAGGAGGAGGGAGGACCTTATAGTCATGTACTGGAGAAGGCATTGCTGGTGTTCTGGTGGCCTGGCCTGAAGAGAATTCGAGAAGAGGAACCATGGTGGAGCAGCAGCCAGATGAGAAATGCTGGTAGTGCAGAGGTGCCTTCTTGGAAAGAGGCATTTGATGTGCAGTCAGTTGACTTGTAAGGAAAGGCAACGAGATAATCCTCTGAAAAATTCAATGTTTTCCACATTATCTCCTCTGAGGGAGTTAGACCATCCCTTAGCCCACTTCTGTATTGTTATGCTAAAGAAGTCTATGTTTTTTCCTATGTGACAGCTCAACAGCAAAACCTCAAAAACCCTAATTAAAATGGGCTGCATTGGACTTAGAAGACAAATACCACATGTTTTCTCTCATTTACAGAATCTAAAATTATATATATATGTGTGTGTGTGTGTGTGTGTGTGTGTGTGTGTGTGTGTGTTTATGTGTGTGTGTTTATAGGTGACAAGATTAGAAAGGGGATCATAAACAGGGAGAAAGTGGTCTTAAGGGGGCAAGAAGTGGGGTGATGGAATACACATAATAAGAGAGCAGAAGGGAGGAAGGATGGGAGCCAGCTGGAGGTGGGGAGAGACCTAGGTAGGAACTTGGGGATGCAACAAATGAGAACGAAGAATAATGATAGTATGTACATATAAAGGTGCTGTGATAAAACCCATTACTTTGTGTGTGAAGCTAAAAATTAAAAAGAGAAAAAAGTGGGCTAAAAACTTGTGTAGCTATATCTTAAAAAAGGACAAGTGGCCAACAAGTTTTAAAGGATGCTCTCAAAGTCACTAATAATGAAGGAAATGTGGGTCAAACCCACAGGTCACGTTGTGGGTTTACTTCACATGGGTATTAGGGAATAGAACTCAGGCCAGCAGTTTTTACAATGTGCATCTCAGTTATCTTCTCGTTGCTGGGACAAACACCCAACCAGAAGCAGCTGGATCATTTCTTCCTATATCCATAGCAGAGAGCTCAAGCTGGCTCTCTCCACACGTCTTAGGGCTGGATTCAAGATCTGCCCCCACTGACACACTTACTCCAGCAGGGCTCCACCTGCTGAAGACTAAGTAGGAAGTTTCATAAAAAATACCCGAGTCTATGGCCATTTACACTCAAACCACCACAATATATGACCAGTAGCTCCTAGCTTTGACTCATGACAGGTTCCAGAAGGAGGTTCCAAGTTGCGTGTCAGAGGTGTGTTGAAAACTCCTGCTTCAGGTTTCAATGGTGAGTGTGTATCTCTTAGCTAGCAATTTTCTGGATTCTAAGAATGCATTTACAAAGGTGGACAACCTCCACCCAATAAGCCCAGAAATGCCCAATGATGAGATTTTGGATTGTTTTCATATGTTTCTCCTGCCCTGCCCAGACGGGAGGACTTCAGACTTGACCTCTGAAAAGTCTTTAACCCCAGACCTGAGCAAACACCAAGACATCAATTAAGAGACGTGGGAGCATCTCATCCTTTGCACGCAAAATTGTTATAGTGTAATATAATAAATTCACCTCTGCTGTTCTGAAAGGAGCCTATGTGAACTGATGGGGTCCAGCTCCTGACAGTTGGTTATAATCCTCAGAACTCATCTTGACCCTATCTGCTATAACTTGTTGTACTTAACTTTCTGTCTCTCTCTCTGTCTCTTGGCTTGGATGAGTTCAGCAGAGTCTTCATTGAACTACCTAAAATCAAAGTTTCAAAAACACAAGTCCGGTTGTGATCATCCCTTACTTAAAAACCTTTCAGGAGGGCTGGAGAGATGGATTAGTGGTTAAGGCGTTTGCTTGCAAAGCCTAAGGACCAAGGTTTGATTCTCCAGGTCCCACGTAAGCCAAATGCACAAGGTGGTGCATGTATCTAGAGTGTGTTTGCAGTGGCTAGAGGCCCTGGAGCACCCATTCTTTCTCCTCTTTCTCTCCCTCTCTTTGTCTCAAATAAAAATAAAAATAATTAAACAACAACAACAACAACACCTTTCAGGAGCGAGGCATAGTGGCCCACTCCTATAATCCAGCTCTTTGGAGGTTGAAAGGGGAAGATTAGGAGTCCCAGGCCAGCTTAGGTTATGACCTGGTTGGTTGTGTCTTAGCTTCCTAGTGTCACCTTGTAGCTTCAATTCTCTCCTTGCCCAGGTGCCAGAGCCAACAAGGGGTCTTCTTTGACGTACACACGACATGTCTCATCCCACTGAAACTTGACTTTCATGACTCTTACTCAGACCTCCTCTCCAATTCTTATGTTTCTGTAATTTGTTATCGTATTATTAGAAAATAACATTTATAGGGCTGGAGAGATGTCTTCAGCT
This sequence comes from Orientallactaga sibirica, assembly GCA_036365145.1. Taxonomy (NCBI): domain Eukaryota; kingdom Metazoa; phylum Chordata; class Mammalia; order Rodentia; family Dipodidae; genus Orientallactaga; species Orientallactaga sibirica. The sequence continues at coordinate 20,112,581 of JAEOAD010000018.1, read as the reverse complement.
GTTAAGGCACTTGCCTACAAAGCCAAAGGACCCAGGTTCAACTCCCCAGAACCCATGTAAGCCACATGCACATGGTGGCTCATGTGTCTGGAGTTTGTTTGCAGAGGCTAGAGGCCTTAGCGTGCCCGTTCTCTCTCTCTCAAATAAATAAATAAATAAATAAATATTAAAACAATAACATTTATATTTTGAACTAGAATAGTAACATTAACACTGAAGGAAGAAAGGTAAAGACAGCGTGTAATAATGAACATTATTTTCCCAACCAGACAAACATATCATTTGTGCAGGTTAAAAAAGCATATTAATAACTTCATGAGGCTAACCAATTTAGGACTCAATTAGAAATGTGATCCCAGGAACTACATACAAATTATTATAATTATGGTGACAGGAAATGGCACTCCTAGGAAATGGTAGGAGGCAGAAATTTAAAAGGAGAATATATTATTTTAAAGTCAGGCAGCTCGTCTTTGCAGCTCTAAGAGTTGAATTGGGAAAATTAAAGATCTCACGTCATGAAGCTACGAGCAGAATGAAGTTCTGAGCTAGGCCACTCAGCAGAAAACAGTTCGCCATCGTAACTGGAAATACAGGCTTGTGGTTACTTAATGGAAGCGAGCATTTAATCATGTCAGGGCCACTGTGTACCATAGATTTAACATACCATCTCTAACATATTTTGCAACTTGGACAGTTAATTCCACACCTGTACTGGTCTGTATCCAGCTGTATAAAACATGTCCTCCATGTAAAAATAAATGTATGTGGCAAATAGCCCTTTCTCTCTCGTTTGCCAAAAAAACAGATTACTATCAGGAAGGCCAAATTATCACCTGCTGTCAACAAATGGATTACCAAGTTAAGGTCATTATTGCTGCTGTCATTATCGTACATATTAAACATGTTATGGATGAACATAGGAATGAGATGGATGGGTCTGAGTCTAGCTGAAGCTTCTATTAGACCCATTTTGTGAACTTCATTTTGTATGCTTATAAGATTATGAATTAAAACTATTCCTGTAGCCATATTTTTATTTTACTTTAAAAAACTACCTCTTTATTTTTTAAAAATGTTTTATTTATTTATTAGAGACGAGGGGGGAGAGAGAGAGAGAGAGAAAGAGGGGGAGAGAAGATGGGCACACCAGGTCCTCTAGCCACTGCAAACGAACTCCAGACGCATGTGCCACCTTGTGCATCTGGCTTATGTGGGACCTGGAGAATTGAACCTAGGTCCTTAGGCTTCGCAGGCAAGCACCTTAACCACTAAGCCACCTCTCCAGCCCCAAACTACCTCTTTAAATGAAGAATTTTCCCTTTCCTGTTAAAGGTTTTAGATTAATTCTGTACCCCATGAACCCTTTCATGTTGTCATCTACTGACATTTTTCTTTCTGGATTTTTTAAGAAATATAAGATAAAAAATACACTTGGCGGTGAAACAGCAAGAGGTAGAAATAACAAGATTATTTATTTAGTTTATTCCTCTGTTTTTATTTTTCCCCTTATTATTCATGGAGTTTATGTCTATCCTTTTCCCCCCTAAAACTCTAAAATCTGTTTTAGTTAACTTTGACTTTCATGTTTCTATTTTATTTAATTAAACTTTTTGAAGACTTTTTATTCCACTCCATTTAAATGAAACACGAATGAGGAGGAAATGAATACAAACATCTTTGCATAGCTGATATGTTGAAAAATGCATGACCACTTAAATGTCACAACTCGGCGAAGCATTTCTTCCTTCTTCCCATGTTGCTGAATTTTAAGGACAGGCTGCATTTTGCATTCTCTGCCCTGCTTCAGTCAGGGAGCAAACACTGCTCCTGGTTAAAAGACTGTCTCCACCGGGGAACCTGATACTGGGGTCTTCGGGTTTTCCTCCTTCCCTCTCTTCCTGCTGCCCTTCCTCCCTGCCTCCTTTCTCATCTCCCCACCCCTCCTTCTCTCTTCTTCTTTTCTCTCCTCTTCCCCCTCCTCTGAATTTCCTCCATTCTTTTCTTTGGCAAGTCACTAGAGCTGTGGGAATGACAGAAATGAGGCCAGCCTTGGGCTGGGCCAGCGAGCTGCACGTTCGGGGGAGGGAGTTGCCCTTCCTATCTTCCGTGTCTCCTAGGCCTGAGGCAGGGCAAAGCACCATTCTGCCAGGCCCAGCCAGGCTCTGGTGGCCACTGTCTATGGCTCTGACTGGACTTCATTGACTTGCTTGAGCAGCCAGGCTGCTGTAGCCTAGACTCCCGGAATGAGGTAAGGTCTGGTTCAGATGTCCTACCAGCACACCTCCACGGTGGGAACAGGGCAGGGGAATACTAATCTAGAAAGGAAAATAAAGGACACAGAAGCAGTTAGGTTATTATAGACCAAAATCAATCAAAGCAGGGAGAAAGAAGAGTGTCAGGGTAGGGGAAGTGGGTCAGGATACTTCCATTTGCCAAGCATCTCTCCCACGCAACTGCAGGCATCAGGCAGGGAAGGCATCCTGGCTGCGTGGTGATGGGAGGTTTCTCACACTCACCACCATCCAACGTGTCTCTCTAACAACAAATGATGACTGTTTCTAATTAACATGAAGTTTTGTTATCTCTTAGCTTCGTATTGCTGAAGACATCTTGGTAATATGCGGACACTGTAAACTATAAAATCTATGTTTTTATCGGGCATGGTGGTGCATGCCTTTAATCTTAGTACTCAGAGGTAGGAGGATCATTGTAAATTGGAGGCCAGTCTGAGACTACGTAGTGAATTCCAGGTCAGACTGGGCTAGAGAGAGACCCTACCTCAAAAACCCACCAAAAATATTTTAAAATCTATGCTTTTATTTTTTTTTAAATTTTGTTTGTTTAGTTATTTATTTGAGAGCAACAGACACAGAGAGAAAGAGGCAGATAGAGAGAGAATGGGTGCGCCAGAGCTTCCAGCCACTGCAAACGTAATCCAGACACATGCTCTACCTTGTGCATCTGGCTTTTGTGGGTCTTGGGGAATTGAGCCTCGAACTGGGGTCCTTAGGCTTCACAGGCAAGCACTTAACCACTAAACCATCTCTCTAGCCCTGCTTTTAATTTTTAAAATATTTTATTTGTGTATTTTATTTGAGAGAGAGAGAGAGAAAGAAGCAGATAGATAGATAGATAGATAGATAGATAGATAGATAGAGAGAATAGGCATGACAGGGCCCACTGCAAATGAACTCTATATGCATGTGCCACCTTGTGCATCTGGCTAATGTGGGGAATCGAACCTGGGTCCTTAGGCTTCATAGGCAAGCACCTTAACCAGTAAGCCATCTCTTCAGCCCAAAAATCTATGTTTGTTAGGTGGCAGCCTCTTCTCAGTCAATTGCCACCATATAGACATCAATACTGTGATGGGTTTGGCTTTCTCAACAGAACTGGAAATTGCACATTTACTTGTTTGCTTTTTTATGGGATTGGTGTGAAATCTCCTGGTTTTAAAATGTTGATTACCAAATGCAAACATTTGAGGGGGCTGGAGAGATGGCTTAGCAGTTAAGATGCATGCCTGTGAAACCCAAGGACCCTGGTTCGAATCTCCAGGTCCCACATAAGCCAGATGTACTTGGTGGTGCATGTGTCTGGAGTTCATTTGCAGTGGCTTATTGGAGATTATCTAGTGCTGGCATGAATTTTTTCCCCCATTTCTCTGGAACTTTGTTTTTGTTTTTGTTTTTTTCAGGTAGGGTCTCATCGTAGCCCAGGCTGACCTGGAATTCACTATGTAGTCTCTGGCTGGCCTCGAGCTCATGATAATCCTCCTACCTCTGCCTCCCGAATGCTGGGATTAAAGGCGTGTGTCACCACACCCAGCCTGGAACTTTTCTTTTTCATATGAAAGTACTTTCTGGTAGAACACAGACGGTGTCCTTACAGTACTTAGGTATGGGAGTCATCCCGGTTCAAACAGACATTGGGGATGGCTGGAATGACTTATAAGGTTATAGGAAAATGCATAGAAAGTTCAGCAAGTGGAAGAGAGCAGAGGAATAACTTCTCCCGGCATGCCTAAGGAGTCCTCACTGCTCTGGAGAGCAGTGATTTTCAGCCTTGATCTTATTAACTACAAAGCCCTGTGCTCAATTGAACTTCTCACTCAAAACCCTCGAGTTTAAAACAGATGAAAATGGTCCCCCCTTCTCCTCTTACCCAAGCCTTCTCTTAGGGTGCTGTGCTTAGCCCTAGGGCTTGGCAATCCAATATTATATTGGTTCTTCTCTCAAAGAGTGAAAAAGATGGAGAATGAGCGATGACACAGTTGTACAGGGTATGTAACCTAGGAGGATATACAGTGATGGGGAGAGGGAACAGATAGCAGGATTTCTCTATGAGTTTATTAGTTGTCCCCCTCAAGTTCTTTTTTGCCTTACATGTTAGAGTGTGCATATTAACTGAAAAATTTATAGTTAATTACATTATAAATTACACTACATTATATTATAAAGTTATGCAGCATATCTTAGGATTAAACACTCAACTTTAGTGAAAAAATTATTACTAATGAGCTATAGTGTAAATGTAAAAATGTTTGGAGACCATTGCCACTTTTGGTAGTTCAAATCCCATCTATTTAAGGATCTGCTTCCTACTATGACATAACTGAGAAGCCCAGCTTTCCCACAAGGAGGGTTTAGCTGCTCACAGGCATTCTGTAATTTGTCAGGTTGAGGACATAAACATTGCAGTGGTTATTTTTGAGAGGAAATGTTTATCATTATAGCTTCCAAACACATCACAAACAAACAATAATTTCATTAGTAGCCGAAAATTGTAATAATGCTGTTGAATATAAATTTCACTGCTATGGTAATTGTAAAACACAGGATGATGAATAAAAAATTGCATCAGTAATGCTGCGAATAGACTTTATTGCTATGAGGAGGACCCAGTGGGAGGATTGATGGGAACCACTATTTGAGGTGACTGTTCTTAGCTGGGGGCATGGCTGTGGTCAGTAGGCGTGGACCTTGTTCTCACCTCCCTCACAAACCCCCTGCTCCAGAGAAGATGGGATAATGTTCCCTTCACTCCATTTGTCAATTCACACTTCTTTGTCCTCAGCCTCTTATCTCAGCGGCTCCATTCTCTCACACAAGCCAAGCCGCATCGTCCCTCTCTGGTTCTATCCTACAGAGTCCTTCACCAGGAAGCATCATTATATCTACCTCTGGTTTGTGTCTGCGGTCAGTTTATCAATTCTCCACCTGTCTTTCAGCTTTTGGTCTAGTTGTGGACCACAGTTCTGCCCTTCATTGGCCTCCCCTCCTGCCTGTGCCTTCCCTTCCAAGCAGGTCATTGGCAGAGCGAGCATTACCTAGTGGCCTTGGGGCAATCCCTCTCCACCTGCAGCAGTCCTGTAGCATTCCCTTTCTTACAGAATTAAACCCACCTTCTTAACTCGTTTGCAAAGTCCTACGGGGTCGCTGGCCTCATCTTATGCGCTTTTCTCCCTTTCAAAGGTCAGCCACCACCAGGCCATGTCAGCCCTAAGACACTCCCGTCCTCTCAGCTTGTTGTAGGCTCATGTCCATCCTTCAGGCCAACAGCTCTCTGTCCCTTCCTGGAAGAGACCCCTTCTTTGTTCCCCCATTTTAGCTAAAGTAGCCCTAGCAGGTTTCCAGTCCTGTCCCTCTCTACCCTAGGGCTGTAGCCTCCATGCCTCTAGGGGGCACTGTTGCCACAGAGCAGGGAATGGAGCACTGATGGCCTTTGAAGCTGTGCAAGGAAGCAGGCCTTGGTGACTGACTTGCCGCCTTGCAGCTCTGAGAAGGGGAAAGACACAACATACTGACAAACAAAATGCCGGCGAGTTCATGATGCTCAGCTGGGTTCTCCACAGTGCAGGCCAACAGATGTTCCTCACCTGCCATGGACGTGGGCTCTGGGATGTGTGATCGATGTCAATTTGTCTGCCGCCTCTGCTCACCTCTGAGAGCGGTAAGTCTCCGAGCAGGGCCTCATGCAGTCACTTGGGGCCTGAGGCAGTGGAAAGATAAATTCTGCCCATTCTGTCTTTATACACAATGTCGACAGTTTGCTCATCATTAGTTGTTTGGTGACCTTTTAAAAATATTTATTTATTTATTTATTTATTTATTTATTTATTTATTTATTTAGAGAGAGAGAGAGAGAGAGAGAGAGGGAGGAGAGAGAGAGAGAGAGAGAGAGAGAGAGAGAATGGATGTGCCAGGGCCTTTAGCCACTGCAAACAAACTCTAGACTCATGCGCCACCTTGTGCATTTGGCTTAAGTGGGTCCTGGGGAATCAAATCTGTGTCCTTCGTCTTCTCAGGAAAGCGTCTTACCCTCTAAGCCATCTCTCCAGCCACCCCCCCCTTAAAAATATTTTATTTATTTATTTATTTATTTATTTATTTATTTATTTATTTATTTATTTATTTATTTATTTATTTATTTGACAAGGAGAGAGGGAGAGAGAGAAGCATGCGAGAGAGGGGGAGGGAATGGGCGTGCCAGGGCCTCCAGCCACTGCAAACAAACTCCAGATGCATGCGTCCCCTTGTGCATCTGGCTAACCTGGGGTCCTTTGGCTTTGGGGGCAAATGCCTTAACTGCTAAGCCATCCCTCCAGCCCAATCCCCCCCTTTTTTTGGGGTAGGTCTCACTCTAGCCCAGGATGATCTGGAATTCACTATGTAGTCTCAGGGTACCCTCAAATTCACAGGGATCCTCCTACCTCTTCCTCCCCAGTGCTGGCATTAAAGGTGTGTGCCACCACAGCTGGCTCCCCCTCTTCTTTGTTGTTGTTGTTCTGTATGCCAGGCAAGTGCTGTACCACTAAGCAATCTCTCCAGCCTCACAAGAGCATTTTTAAAATTAATTATTTAATTAATTTGAGGGAGAGAGAGAAAAAAAATGAGAACAGGCATATTACCTTGTGCACCTGGCTTACTTGTGTACTGGGGAATGGAGCCTGGGCCCTTAGACTTCACAGGCAAGTGCGTTAACCACTAGGCCATCTAGCTCTAGCCTCTTGGTGTCAGGTTATTTATTTATTTGTTTATTTTGTTTTGTTTTGAGGCAGGGTCTTACACTAGTCTAGGCTGATTGGGAACTCTTTAGCCCCGGGCTGTCCTCAAATTCACAGCTGTCCTCTTGCCTCAGCTTCCCAAGTGCTGGGATTAAAGGTGCATGCCACTACATTGGTGGTGTCAATTTTTAAACCTTGCATTAAGATGCTCTTTTACTTACTGGGATTTTGGGGATCCTTTGAATTTTGCATCTAATATGAGTAGCTCACTTTCTCCACTTATCTCAAAAGGATAATGGGAAGGGACCAAGTTTGGAGGGCATCCACTACCAGCTGGAGTTTCCAAGTCACCTGCTTGGAAGGGAATGCACAGGCGAGGGTAGGGTTGGGGGTGGGGAGGTGGCCTAGGACAGTGAAAGGTAGCACTGTGGTCCATAATTGGACCCACTACCAGCTGGAATTTCCAGGTCCTTGTGTTCCAGGATGAGGAATTCTACTGGAAACACATAAGGTGATAGGAATAGACAGCTTATTAGGAAGGAAGAAGGCACTTGTGAAAATGGGAGCGGGCTAGTGACCTAGAAAAGACATACATGCCCAAAACTTCATGGCCCTTTTTAGGTCATTTCCACACAACTCACCTCTTCCCACATTTGTACATCCTAGGCTTTTTTTTTCCCCCCTGGTGCATGCTTAATTGTTACATGTAGTCATCATTGGAAGGTTTCCAGTGTTCCAGTTGCCTTCAGTTCCTTTTATATGTTGCTCTTGATATTGCACTCTCCAAGTCCTTATTCTCCTAACACAAGAGCATTTTTTCAAGTTTTTATTTATTTATTTGAGAGAAAGACGCAGGGAGAGAGAGGGAGAGGGAGAGAGAATGGGCGCACCAGGGCCTCCAGCCACTGCAAATGAACTCCAGATGCATGCGCCACCTTGTGCACTGGCTTACATGGGTCTTGGGGAATCAAACTGAGGACCTTTGGCTTTGTAGGAAAGTGCCTTAACCACTAAGCAATCTCTCCAGCCTCACAAGAGCATTTTTAAAATTAATTATTTAATTAATTTGAGGGAGAGAGAGAAAAAAAATGAGAACAGGCATATTACCTTGTGCACCTGGCTTACTTGTGTACTGGGGAATGGAGCCTGGGCCCTTAGACTTCACAGGCAAGTGCGTTAACCACTAGGCCATCTCCAGCCCAGTGCCCAGCTTTTCTGTAGGTGCTGGCAAGCATTTTACTGACTGACTGACCCATCTCCTTAGCCCTAGTCCCAGCATTTTTTGTTCAGGTGGAGAGGCAAGATAGCATCTCTGTGTTGAATTGTGGCAAATGTTAAGTGAGATGTTTAACTCACTCAATACCTGTCTACAGAGTTCCCTCTGTGTGCCAGTTCTGTGCACCGTTCTGGGACTCAAAAGTAAGAAAGTGACATGTTGACATTTTTCGTCCCTCTTGGAGTCCACAGGTAGAGGGGGCGGTGGGCATTCTTCTGTGTCACACATACTAGTGGTGTCTGTGCTGTGAGAGGCCAGGGGAGGACTTCCTCCAGGAAGCAGTGATCCATGTGATCACGGTGGGCAGGAAGGGCTTCCAAGCAGGGAAGGGCTGGAGCAAAGACCCAGTGGTAGGCAGGCATAGCCTGTCCACAGAAGTGACAAAAAAGCCAATGTAGCTAGTAGCGTATTCATTTTTGTTGTCATTTTACCATTAGTAACTTGTCTGCAAGGCCCTGCATGATATGGGAAGATGAGTTCTAGAAGCTTCCTTGGTTGGTTAATGCTACTCTTGGGAAGAATAGCTCTGCCTTGAACTGCAGGAACTAAGTTCTGGGTACAGGGTTGTACTTCTTGAGAAGTTTCCAGAAAGAGGCAGGAGATGGTCTATGGGGTGCAGAGAGAGGGAAAAGAGTTAAACAAGAGAGTCAACCTTGGAGCTGGGGACATGTGGCTCAGTGGATAAGTATTTGCTATATAACTCTGAGCCCCTGAGTTCAGCTCCCAGACCCATGTAAAGCCAGCAATTTTGACAAGCTTCTATAATCCCAGTGTGCCTACTGTGAGAAGGGAGGAAGAGATGGGAGAATTTCCCATCTGCTCATGAACAGAGTGGTGAACAACACTGAGAAACTGTTCCTCAAAATGAGGTGGAAAGTGAGAACAAACCTGAAAGTTATCCTCTGACCCCCACAATATTTCAGAGAACACTCTCCACAGTATTGGCACACGTGTGCCCACACTCACATATACATATGCACACACACACACACACACACACAAAATAAATAAATAAAAATCTAAAGAAGAGTCAACCTTATGATGGGTAGTGAATAAACAAGAAAGGACATTTCTGTGTCACCTGCCATTTTCCTTGGGAAAGGAAAGTTATTTTTCCAGAAATAACTCAAGTATTCAGCAAGAAAAGGTCCCACTGGTGTGGAGAACCAGTGCTGAGAAAATTCCCTGGTGTGTTAACATTTCTGAACAAAATGTGCAGGCAGCTCTCACAGACAGCACCCCATTTCCTTCAAGAAGCAGGTGACTTTGGGGTTGTCTTAAAGGTTCCAACAGTACCATGTTTCCACGAGCTTGTCAGGAATGGTTGAGAAATCAAGAGTGAGGAAGACTGAAGCCATTGAAATTTACAGGTAATCTCAGCAATGCAGGAGAAATTTGTATTTATGTACAATTTGATGTTGGCAGAATCATTTCCCTGGAGGTCACAGAACATCTGGAACAGGGCCACTGGTTCTGCCCCTCAGTCCATCTTGTGTTTTCCCAAGTCAAGTGTGATCTCAAAGAGCCTGAGTTTCTAAGTTCGGCCGTGAAATACTGTGGAGAGTGTTTGTCACACAAGTGACATTAATGGCAGTTGATATGGCTTGGAAGCTTCCACTGAATCTACCGGGGGTATCGGCTCTTCATTGCTGTTTGCATTTGAATTAGTGACTGAGAGGTGAGAAATCCTATATTCCATTACAAAGTCCCTCAGCTCTCTGGTCACCCTGATGTGGTGGTGACACTGAGGGTCATGTGTGACATGCTCTGTCCACTGCTCAAAGGAGCTCAGCTTGGCAATTAACAGGTCCAGCTTTCCTGAGGGATGCTGTCACCAGCAAGCTGTGAGAAGTCCCATCTGAGAGACGGCGGGTTCATAGCAGAACTCCCTCTGTGGTCTGTTGTTTGTGTCTCTCCTAGCCTAAATGCCCACTTTCCACTGCAGACAAGGGGGCTGTTCCAGTCAGTAATCTGCAAGACATCAGAGGGACACAGGGGAGGATCCCAGGCCACTCCCAGGTCTCGAGGCACGTTGCCAATCATAGGGAGAAAGGCAGGCAACAAGTTGCCTTTCCATCCACAGGCTTTGGGTGATGGGAAAAAAGAGCTATTTGAGAGGCCAGTGAGCTTGGAGTTGTTTATGAGTCAAGGGGTCATAAAGAATCAGAACACCATCTGGTCTGGGCCCCTGCAAGGCGAGGACAAGGTGAAGCATCTTGAGTTTCTGCAGTGCAAACAGGGATTTCATGCAAAGGCCGAGGAACACTTGGGTGGCACGCACGTGGCCCTGCTTCTGTCCCCACACTGCAGGAAACAGAGGGCTGGGCTACGAGAATGCTTTGCATTGGTAGAGAAGACCGATCATGAGAAGCCCAAGCATCTACTTCCAGGATGCACAAAGGAGTAATTATGGCTGCGGGATAGCATCCCAGGTTACTCCATTGTGTGGGGATCTTTGATTGGCAGAGGAGAGACAGACAATAAGGCCTGAGCACTGGCTCCAAGGATGCAAAATGAAAACAGAAAAGGGGGGAAAATGCTAGGCATGGTATCTTATACCTGTTATCCCAGCACTTGGGAGACTGGCAGCAGGATTGCTGTGAGTTCTAGGCCAACCTGGGCTGCATAAGGAGACCTTGTCTCAAAGCACTAAAATAAATGAGTCAGTAAACAACAACAGCAGCAGCAGCAGCAGTAGCAGCAAAGATGCAAAAAGGAGCTACTTATGGCTACAACTTAACATCTCCAAGTTACACTGTCATCCAAGATTTGATTGACAGGAAGAACTTGGCAATGAAGAAGGCTGAGTGATCCTCCTTGAAGGAAGAGATGTCATCCAGAAACGTGAAGCCCTCAGAAAGGATAGTAGGAGGTGGGGTTTGGTGTCCGTTCAGTGGCTACTGTTAATGGACATTTGTTAAAAGACATGTGGGTTTTTCCTGCTTTATGGAACTTGTAGGCCCAACAAAAACCTCGTGACCTATTTTATGAACAAGACCAGGGCAGATCTGGCAGTCACCCTCCAGAGAGTCACCTGTCTCCTCCAAGCAAAGTAAGATAATATTTATTCATGGTATTAAAACATTTAAATGAAGCCATCAGGAAGCAGCCTCCTGAGAAAGAAAGAAAAATGTGTAGGGACACTGGTTAGAAACGCTGCTATACATGAAGACTGTGGAGACAATTAATGCTGAGCAAAAAAAAGTCAATCTAGTGAGGTAAGAAACTGAAATATTTATATAAAACATTAAAAAGATCCCATTAGTTATTACCCAGGTGGACATATCTCCATGTAATTACTGATTCTGCTAACAAAAGCAAATTTCTCTCTCCCAGGTTCCATCTCTAAGACATTTGAGTTGACAGAACTTCTTTTCATGGGGAAGTAATTTATATAGACAGGGAATGAGTTTAGGGTTGCTGTGAATTTTTCCTAGGCACGAGGTAAAAAAAAAATGTGACTCTCAGGGCTGGGAACAGCTGGAGAGACGGAGACAGGTTCCAGTTCTCACTGGACCCGAGGTGTGTCCTGTTTATTTTTCTCTGCCTCCTTCCCGGAGCCCTGTGCCTGGCTCAAGGGCATTCCATGATGGATCTGGCGGGTACTTTGTGAGGTCATGCTTTCTAGGTTGGGCCCAGTGCTCAGGGCTTCCTGCAGTCTCTCTGCGCTCCCCTGGTTGGCCACCTTTGGATTCTCCTAAAGGAGCTTCCATTACCAGATACAAACAACCTGGCCTCATCTATATAAAGATTAAAAAAAATTATATCCCTTGGGGACTGCCTCATTTTGACTGCATGTACGTAACATTTGATTTTGGCAGCCTATGTTTTCCTCTTTTCGGTGACTGACAGACTTGTCAGCTCAGCTCCTTCTCCTGTCTTCTGTGCCTTTGTTTCTCCTACCTGATCCATTGCTCTCTTTTCCTTCTGGCTTTCCTTCTTCTACCTGGATTATTGCTTTAAGTCCACATATTATCTCAGATGGCTTCCATCTCTCTTCCTCCAAATTAGCCTTTATTCCCTCGAACCAGCACCCTACCCTCGCTTTCTCCAAAGCCATAATGTTTTTTTTTTTTTTTTTTTTGTGTGTGGTGGGGGGCAGTTTTGAGGGAAGGTCTCACTCTAGCCCAGGCTGACCTGGAATTCACTGTGTAGTCTCAGGGTGGCCTTGAACTCACGGCGATCCTCCTACCTCTGCCTCCTGAGTGCTGGAACTAAAGGTGTGCGCCTCCATGCCCAGCCTCCAAAGCCATAATGATTTGGTTTTTCTCCCAACATGATATTGCCACAGCTCTGGTTAAGATCATCAGTGGCCCAATTTTTGAATCTAATGACCTATTTGTATCCTTCTTTCTTGAGTCTTTAAAGCAACCTTCCTATTTTGAAATTATTTTCTTCCTTGGTTTGACTTCATTTGTCTCTTCATTCTTCATAAATATGTGTTGATCCCTACCAGGTGCTGGGGCTCCATCTTACATTCTGGATACAGTAGTGTGATGGGTTCTGATGGATATAGCAGGCAACACTGCTACAGAGATGAACAGATCTTGGGGCTGGAGGGATGTCTTAGTAGTTAAGGCACTTGCCTAAGGACCCAGGTTTGATTTCCCAGGTCTCACACAAGTCAGATGCACAAGGCGGCACATGCGCCTGGAGTTCATTTGCAGTGGCTGGAGGCCCTGGCATGCCCATTCTTTCCCCTCTCTTCTCTCTTTCTCTCACACATAAATAAATAAAAAAGTTAATAAAAAAAGAATCATCTTGATTAGTGAGGCCAAGAAACGCCTCCTATTATTGCCACTCTTTCAGTGCCCTTAATCTCTGGCTCTTTCTCCATCTTGTTCTTCCATGATCTTGATCCCAGGGTAATAATAGTCAGTCTCCCTCTTTGCTTTTTCAATATGACTCACTAAGAAAGCCCATCCAAGCCAGGTCTGGTGGCACACGCCTTTGATCCCAGCACTCGGGAGGGCTGCAGAACACAGTCTGAAATAGGAAACAGAAACTGTCCAGGTGAATTTCACGTAGGAAAGGAAAGGGGTTGTTTTGTGAACCTTTAGTTTCTGTTATTAATATATGTGCCAAATGCAGGATTCTCGTCATAATAGAGCAGGAGACATGTTTCCACAAGTCTTGGCTTCAGGCTGGAGAGATTGCTTAGTGGTTAAGACACTTGTCTGCAAAACCTATGGACCCAGGTTCAATTCCCCAGTTCCCATGTAAAGCCAGATGCACAGTTGCCATTCTCTCTCTCTCTCTGCATCTTTCTCAGTCTTTCAAGTAAAAAATAATTGAATTAAAAAAAGAAAAACTAGTCTTGGCTCCTAGTGTCTGCTCTAAATTCCTTTGTGTTGTCTCAGGCCCTTCGTTGTCCTGCCAGTCTTCCCAGTTCTCACTTAGACCTCAACCTCATGGGAGCTCTTCTCAAGTGACATGAGCATGGATTCCCATGGTCTTTGAACATGCTGGTGAGCTGTACTCCACCTTGGTTCTTCCTGGCTTCTGGGCTTCTTTTTTTTTTCTGCAGCAAAGTCCTGCTTAGTGATTTTTAAAAAAATTTTGTTTATTTATTTGATGGAGGGAGGGCAATGGGCACACCACGCTCTCTACCACTGCAAATGAATTGCAGATGAATGCAGCACCCTGTGCATGTGGCTTACGTGGGTACTGGGGAATTGAATCTGGGTCCTTAGGCTTCACAGGCAAGTGCCTTAACCACTAAGCCATCTCTCCAGCCCCATGATTTGTTTTTCATGGCCCAGCATCAGTGTCCCTCCCATAGCCACCCTTGGCAGTGTGACTTGTTTTTACTGAGCATTCCCAGGAGTTCTCATCTCCCATCAGTACTGGTCTTTTTGGAAAAAAGATTTGCGTTCGTACGTCTTTGTGGTGGTTTGATTTGGGTGTCCCCCATAAACACGTGTTCTGAATGCTAGGTCCCCAGCTGGTGGCAATTTGGGAAATGGATTCTCCTGGGGGCCGTGTGTTATTGGGGAAAGCTTATGGGTGTTATAGCCAGCTTCCCCTTGCCAGTTTTTGACACGCTCTCCTGTTACTGTTGTCCACCTGGTGTTGGCCAGGAGGTGATGGTCATGTAACATTTTCCCCTGCCATCATGAGCTTCCCCTCGACTCTGTAAGCTGAAGTAGACCCTTTCCTCCCATAAACTTCTTTTGGTCAGGGGCTTGCTGCCAGCAACGTGAAGCTGACTGCAGCAGGCTTCTGTCCTCATTAGCACACGTGGAGGAGGTGGAATATAAAGCCAGTGTGTGTGTGTGTGTGTGTGTGTGTGTGTGTATGCACATGTGCATGTTAGCGGTAGAGTAGGTGCGATGCAGGAGGATGTGACAAAATGTGTGTGTGCACGCCCTACTTGCGTGTGCATTGTTTGACTACTTTTGGGTATTTTTCCTTGCCTGATCCTCTTCTGCTGGATGCTAAGCACAAAGCTGGACTTCACCATATCCCAGGCTAAAGAGATGGGGGCCTGAAGTGACACTGCATATTCATTTTGTCATGTGTCAGCAGCAATGTGACACCAGTCTCTGTCCTTGTGTTGGGTCTCTCATCACTTATGGAGGTCAGCGGCTGGTAGAATTGGGTCCAGTGGCCTCATAAAACCTGGGATTAATTATACCATGGCCTGAGGCTGTTGGAGTAAGGCATTTGTATACCTAACGATAAGAAAGATACAATTTCATTTTCTTCAGCTTCTCAAAGAATGTGACTTACAGTCACCCCAGGAGAGAGAGAGGAGAGATGTTGCCCTGCATATCTTCCTGCTACATTATTCTTACTCCTCAGCTACTTAGGAATATTTTTGAATTTGTTTTAGAACACGGGTCAGCCACCTCCTTGCGGCAAGACCAAATAATACCCAAGGGCATCCTTCATCGTCAGGGAACGCTTGGTACTGGGTGGTGGGCACACACCTAATTTCACCTGAGCAACTTTGGGGCTTGATGACCTTTGACAAAGCAACTTTGGTTCTGCTCTCCGGAGAGTCAAGATTTACTTCTGCCGCTGCGGAGTTGTTTTGAAGATCATATGGGTTAAGCGGCTTTGGAACAGTGACATGCGTCAAGTCTAACATTTTAAAGCAAAGAGAAAGAATAAAGATCAAACCAGGAAGAGGGAATGGGGCGTGATGAGTGGAAGAGGAGTGAGCCGATGGGATGGGAAGTGGGATGGAGGAGTAGAGCTTGTCTTAGGCTCTCTTGCCACCAGCCCCCTTTGGTAGTTCTTTCTGCTAGCACTGGCCCTGGGCACTGTTGACTTATGCAGCCTGATGACTTTGTCTCTGGGCCTTGAAGGGCATTCCCTGCCCCTTCCTTACCACTAGATGCCAGTAACAACCCTCTCTCCCATTCCTCCAGTTGTAACAACTCCAAATGTGTCCACTCAGGGCTCCAGGACCTCAGGGAGGCAGCACCCCATCCCATGGAGAAGTGCTGCTCCAGGCAGAGCATGTGGCACCCGTGAGGAAGGTCTGATGGTGGCAGGCGGGCCACCAAAGTCAACAAAGGTTTGAAGGGAGACTTCCAGCCCTTTTAGTAAAGACCTGACCAAACCTAGCTGTGATGCTGTTTTCCAGATTGGCAAAGAGAAATCTTGTATTCAGAAAACCAGTGACAGCTAGAAGTGGTGGTGTGTGTCTGTAATTCCAGCACTTGGGAGGTAGACACAGGAGGATCTAGAGTTCAAGATCATTCTCTGTTATACTATGGACTTGAGGCCAGCCTGGGCTACATGAGACCCTGTCTCAAAACACCCAAACCAACCAACAAAACAAAACCCTCCTTGTTAAAAAAAAAAAAAAGGCCCAAGTTTGAAAGTGGCACATGCATCTGGAGATTGTTTGCAGTGCCTGGAGACCCTGGTGCACCCATTTTCTCTCTCTGCTTGCAGATACATACATATACATACATACATACATACATATATATATATATACATACACACACACATACACACACACACACATACATACATACTCAAGTTTATTTGGTGGCTGTTGCTAGCTTCAGGACATACAACCTTAGGATCAAGGGTAGATAGAGGTAGAGAATATGGGTTTGATTAGGACCCAAAGGGACAGGGCAGGGGTCTGCTCCTGAGAGGCAAGTTCTAGTGTAGTAAATGGAAGAGAGCAGTGGGAACTGTCAATGCTTGTCCACTTTTGTTCTTCACCCAGCTAAACCGGACTTGCTATCACTGATCTCATTAGAATTTAGAAGGTACCCAAGTTCCTGTACTCCTCTTCTGTTGCTTTGCCATGAAATAACAATTAGACTGGCAATTCTTTTTATTTTTTAATATATTTATTTATTTATTTGATGAGAGAGAGAGAATGAATAGGTATGCCAGGGCCTCCTGCCACTGCAAGTGAACTCCAGATGCATGCATAACTTTGTGCATCTGGCTTTATGTGGGTACTGGGGAATTAAACCCAGGCCATCAGACTTTGCAAGCAAGGGCCTTTAACCACTTAGCCATCTCTCTAGCCCTCTTTTTATGTGTGTGTTATGTGTGCATGTATGTATGTTCCTATGTGTCCAGATGCAAGTGTGCATACAAGTGTATGTGAGTGTGTATAGAGGCCAGAATATACCTCAGGTGTTATTTTCAGGTATTGTGCCCACTTAATTTTGGAATGAGGTCTTTTAAAGCTATTTTTAGTCTCAAAATGGAGGTAAAACCTCCGCCTGGTCGCCCCCAGTCTGACTCTGGCCATCGCTACCACTGCAGGGCGGGGGTGGGGGGAGGGCCATGATCCAGACGAACCAGAGCAGCCGAGGAAGCTGTTTATAAGTGGTCTGAGTTCTGAAACTACAGATGACAGCTCAAAGGAACATTTTGAATCATGGATTGTGTGGTCATGACAGACCCCCAAACAAAGCATTCCAGAGGCGTTGGCTTTGTGACTTACTCGTGTGTTGAAGAGGTGGGTCCAGCAATGTGTGCTTGGCCACACGAGGCTGATGGGTGTGTAGTGGAACCAAAGAGAGCTGTTTCTAGAGAGGATTCTGTAAAGCCTGGCACCCATTTAGCAGTGAAGAAATTGTTTTGTTGGTGATATTAAAGAAGACACAGAAGAGTATAAACTGAGAGACTGCTTTGAAAAGTATGGCAAGATTGAAACCATAGAGGTGATGGAAGACAGGCAGAGTGGAAAAAGAGGGGATTTGCTTTTGTAACTTTTGATGATCATGATACACTTGATAAAATTGTTGTTTAGAAATAACACACTATTAATGGCCATAATTGTGATGTGAAAAAGGCCTTTCTAAGCAAGAGATGTAGTCTGCTGGGTCACAGAGAGGTCTGGAGGTGGATCTGGCAACTTTCTGGATCATGGTGGAAACTTTGGAGGTGGTGGAGGTAATTTTGGGCATGGTGGAAACTGGTGGAAGAGGTGGCTATGGTGGTGGAGGTGGTGGCAGCAGAGGGAGTTATGGTGGAGGTGATAGTGGTTATAATGGATTTGGAGGTGATGGTGGCAACTATGGTGGTGGTCCTGGTTATAGTATTAGAGGAGGTTATGGTGGTGGTGGACCAAGATAAGGAAACCAAGGTGGTGGATATGGTAGTGGAGGAGGATGATGGTTACAATGAAGTAGGATATTTTGGTGGTGGTAACTATGGTGGAGGTGGGAACTGCAGTGATTTTGGAAATTGTAGAGGACAACAGCAGTGCAAGTATGGACCCATGAAGGGTGCAGTTTTGGTGGAAGCAGCTCTGGCAGTCCCTATGGAGGTGGATATGGATCTGGTGGTGGAAGTGGTGGATATGGTAGCAGAAGGTTTTCAAAACAGCAGAAAAGGGCTACAGTTCTTAGCAGAAGGGAGAGCGAGGAGTTGTCAGGAAAGCTGTAGGTTACTTTGAGACAGTTGTCCCCAGTGCAATAGAGGAACTGTAAAAATCTGCCACAGAAGGAGCGAAAAGTTACTGCAGCTTAAACAGAAAATCTTCCTTTTTTTTTTTTAAAATTTTTATTTATTAGAGAGAGAGAGATAGGTAGAGAGAGAGAGAACACGCCAGGGCATCCAGCCCCTGCAAACGAATTCCAGATGCATGTGCCACCTTGTGCCTCTGGTTTATGTGGGTCCTGGAGAATCTAACCTTGGTCCTTTGGCTTTGCAGGCAAGTGCCTAACCATTCATCCATCTCTGCAGCCCAGGAAACCCTTCTTATTCAGAACTGTCATAGCCACAGTTTGCAAAAAGTGTAGCTATCAATAAATGCAGTGTAGTGTGAATTTCATGTACATTCCTGAGGACTTGCATCTGTTACAGCTTTGGCTTTTTCTTTCATTATATCAGGTATATTGTCCTGGAAATTGTGGTAGTGGTACCAGGAATAAAAAATTAAGGAATTTTTAACTTTTCAATATTTGTGCTCAGTTTTTGTACATTTTAGTACGGAAACTTTAACAAAATGCAGTTTTGAAGGTGTTTTCTTGTGAGTTAACGAGTAAAGATCATTGTTAATTACTATTTTGTATGCATTTTGCTAAAGTTAACTGTAAAGAAACAGCTCCTGACTTGCAGTTTAAGGGGAATGTGTTTCCCTACTTCCAAACCATGCTATGAATGGGCACCGACTTGTGGAGAGGGTAGATATCTGCATGTTTGCAATGTGTGTTTTAGAATATTTAGGATTGGGTATTTCATAATTTGGATATTTGAGAACTTAATAGCATTAAGGTTACCTTCAAATGAAAGAGATCTCAAAATTTCAAAATAACCCCCATATTTAAAAGTTTATTTATTTGAGAGGACAGTGAGAGTCAGGGGAAGTTGGGTGTACCAGGGCCTTTGCACTGTAGACGAACTCCAGGCACATGTGCCACTTTATTCATGTTGCTTTATGTGGAAACTGGGGAACTGAACCCTGTGCCAGCAAGCATTTTTGTTTTTTGTGGAGAGAGAGAGAGAGAGAGAGAGAGAGAGAGAGAGAGAAAAATGGGCACGCCAACAGCCTCTCAGCTGCTGTGAATGAACTCCAGGTGCGTGCACCCCTTGTGGTCAAGTGCAGCATTGCACCCTTGCGTCACTTTGCATCTGGCTAAACGTGGGACCTGGAGATTGGAACCGGCGTTCTTTAGGCTTAGCAGGCAGGCGCCTTAACCGCTAAGCCATCTCTCCAGCCCAGCAAGCACTTTTAACTGCTGAACCATATCCCTAGCCCAGAGACAGGATCTTTTGTTCCCTTTTCATTGATAGCTTCCATACTTATAGAAAATAAACAATGACAATTTCCTCCCTTCCCCTGCTTTCCCTTCACAGATATACACCACATCATATCCCCTCCCTCTCTCCATTAGTCTCTCTTTTATTTTTATGTCATCATCTTTTCCTCCTATTATAAAGGTCTTGTAAAGATAGTGCTAGGCACTGCGAGGTCATGTATATCAAGGCCAATTTCTGTCTGGTCAATTACATTATTAGCAGTCCTACCCTTCCTTTGGCTCCTACATTCTTCCTGCCACCTCTTCTGCAATGGACCCTGAGTCTTGGAAAGTGTGATAGAGATGTTTTACTCTGTCACATCTTCTCAGCACCATGGTGCCTTTTGGGTCATCCCAGTGGTCACCAGTGGTCACCACCATTTAAAAAGAGAAGCTTCTCTAACCAAAAGTGAGAGTAGCATTAATATATGGGTAAGAATATTAAGTAAAGTGTTTACAGGGCAGTTTGATGAGCAAAATATATGCATTTAGCCAGGCATTTCACACTCCTAATGCTCATGACCTCCCCCACTATAGGCTTTTGATTAGGTTTTCAGTATCAGTAATGTATTCTCTCCCATAGAGCTTGTGTCCAGTCCAATTAGAGAACAGTTGGTTTCCCCCATAACAGATGTGCCACTATTGCACCTGTTGGCTTGATTGGCCTGGCTGGCCAAACTTGAGGCTTGCAGTGTCCACTGCTATCACCACTGATGGCTTCTGAAAGACAAGATTAAAAAAAATTATTATTATTATTTTGGTTTTTCAAGGTAAGGTTTCACTCTAGTCCAGGCTGACCTGGAATTCACTATGTAGTCTCAGGGTGGCCTCAAACTCACAGTGATCCTCTTACCTCTGCCTCCCAAGTACTAGGATTAAAAGTGTGCACCACCATGCCCGGCTTAATTATTTTTTTTATTGACAGCTTCTACACTTACAGACAATAAACCATGATATTTCCCTCCTCTCCCCCCATTCCCCTTCAGAACTCCACTCTCCATCATATCCCCTCCCTCTGTCCATTAGTCTCTCTTTTAATTTGATGTCATCATCTTTTTCTCAAATTTTGAGGGTCTTGTGAAGGTATTGCTAGGCACTGTGAGGTCATGGATATCAAAGCCAATTTCTGTCTGGGCAGTTGCATTGTAATGAGTCATACCCTTCTTTTGGCTCTTACATTCTTTCTGCCACCTCTTCCTCAATGGACCCTGAGCCTCAGAGGGTGTGACAGAGATGTTTCAGTGCTAGACACTCCTCCGTCCCTTCTTCTCAGAACTATGTTGCCTTTTGGGTCATCCCAGTGGTGAAAGACATGATCTTTTAAGACATCTCATCAATTAGGTCAGACTGGCTGGCCAGTTGTCCTAGTGGTGCTATCCCTACCTCTCCACTTCTGGGTTTGTAGGTGTGGTGACCCCATGTGTACCATTTTGTTTGCTTTATGTAAGTACTGGAGATTGAACATAGGTCCTCATGCTTGTGGATCAAGCACTCTACTGACCGAGCCATCTCCTCAGCTCCTGAGAACTGGCAGTTCTTGGTGAAGCCATACAACTCTTTTTCTTGATCCGTGCAATCAAATGTCCAAGAAGCCCCGCTGCCACAGTTTCTTCCACCTTGGCCAGAAACCCATTTGCAAAGATTATTTCATGTGGAAAAAAACCACGTATTTGTTTAGCTGAAAGATTACAAAGAAGAAAATGGATACATTTTAATGTATTTGAAAAGAAACACTTTAAACTTATTAATTTTTTTTTAAGCTGGTATGGTGGTGCATACCTTTGATCTCAGCACTTGGGAGGCAGAGGTAGGAGGATCACTATGAGTTTGAGGCCAGCCTGAGGCTACAGAGTGAATTCCAGGTCAGCCTGGGCTACAGTAAGACCATTTCTCAAAACAAACAAACAAAAATAAAACTTATTAGGTTTTTAATAGACATATGACATTGCATGTATTTATTGAGTATCATATGATGTTTAGGTACATCTGGACATTAATATTCAAATCAGAGTGAGCTTATCGATTTCCTCAATCCTTCATAATTTGTTTGTGGTGAAATCATTCAAACTCCTTTCCTTGAGCTTGTGTGACATGTATAGTCTGTTACTGTTGCCTATGGCTACCCTACTGTGCAAGAGCACACCAGAACTAATTTCTCCCATTTAAGTGTAACTCAGAGCCTACTGACCAAGTTGTTCTAGTCCCCAGCCCCCACTTTCTCTCTCCTCTCTGCAGCCTCTGGTAACCACCATTCCATTCTCAACTTTTATGAGATGAACTTGAAAGAACATTTTTATATGAGTTTCTCCCTACCCACAACCCCCCCCGTGTGTGTGTGTGTGTGTGTGTGTGTGTGTGTGTGTGTGTGTAAGCCAGAAGAGGACAACTTCAGTTATCAGTTCTCAGACGCCATCTACTTTTTAGTTTTTTTAAATTAAAAAAATTTTCTTTTGGTTTTTCTAGGTAGAGTCTTTCTGGCCCAGGCTGACCTAGAATACACAGTGTAGTATCAGGGTGGCCTCAAACTTGTGGTGATCCTCCTACCTCTGCCTCTAGAGTGCTGGGATTAAAAGTGTGCACCACCATGCCTTGCATTCACCTTTTTTGAAATAGGGTCTGTCATTGGCTTGGAGCTTACCAATTAGGCTACACTGCCTATTTCTGCCTTCCAGTGCTGGAATCACCCCATACATCACCATGATGGCATTTTTATGTGGGTTCTGAGGATCAGACTCAGGTCCTCATGTTTGTGAGGCATGCATCTTACTGGCTGAGTGTCATTTCTAGCTCCCAGACATTGTATTTTTTTAGTCTTTAATAATTTTTAAAATTATTTAGAGAGGAATATATATATATATATATATATATATATATATATATATATATAGATAGATAGATAGATAGATATAGATATAGATATAGATAGATAGATAGATAGAGAGATAGAGAGATAGAGAGATAGAGAGATAGAGAGATAGAGAGAGAAAGAGAGAGAGAGAGAAAGAGAATGGGTGCACCAGGGCTTCCAGCCACTGAATGAACTCCAGATACATGCACTGCCCTTTATAGTAGGGAAGCCAACCTGGATCTTTAGGCTTTGTAGGCAAGTGCCTTAACTGCTAAGCCATTTCTCCAGCCCTGTAATTTTAAAAAAATATTTTATTTTATTTATTTACTTGAGAGGGAAATATATGCACATAGAGAGAGACAATGGGTGCACCAGGGCTGCTAGTCCTGCAAACAAACTCCAGATGCATGTGGTACCTTGTACATCTGGCTTATGTGGGTGCTGGGGAATTGAACCTGGGTCCTTTGGCTTTGTAGGCAAATGCCTTAACCTCTGAGCCATCTCTTTAGCCCCTGTAATTTTTTTTTTAATGCCCAAATCTCCAAGTTGACTAAAAATGGCAAAAAATGCAAGCGGGTTTGTGATAAAGACATTAGGAAATTGTGAAAACATTGAACTTCCTGTGGGGCCCTGAGCTTGTTCCAGGATGGCAGTTGATTCTCCAATGCAGTGCCTTCCTTTCTTCCTAGCAGGCTATTTGGCTCACCAGTTGCCTCAGTGGTTTGGCCTGCAGAATGGGAATACTGCTACACCATTGTATAGAAGTGAAGAGTACAAGTAACTAAGATTTTTGCAGCTTTTTTTTTTTTTTTTTCAAAAAAGGGCAAAATGTTCTCTGTGATTCAAGTGTTAGAAACATCCATCCCTCTCTTGCAGAGCAGTCAGCTTTCTGTGTATGTTTTCCATTGCATTGCCAGGGTATTTATCTTTTCAGTATAGCTCTATTATCCTAAAATACATATTTTTCAGATCATTATAAGATGCCTGGTGTGATAACATCGGAGAGAGAAAAATCCATGCGTGCAAGCCAGATGTGGCATGGTTTGAGCACTTCCAGTGAGATGGCATGGGCTGTTTGGAAGGCCGGCATCTGCAGAGTGCGCTAGGCCATACTTACCCATAATGCATGGTTTTAAGGCCACTGCCGGTTATTATCTGGCCGGTAATGACCACAGAAGTATACATTATTGCTATTAGGAGCCATTTTGGGACTATTTTCAGTTTTTCTTTTTATCGAGTAACTGCTGATAACCCCAGACCTTCGCAGGGTAGGATTACAGTAGCTGGGAGTCTCCGTCACAGCACTGGGTTTTGTTTAGGGGGGAAGTTGGTGTACAGCTGCTGCCGTTCATAAGCTGTCAAGGAGAATGAAACTGATTTGAAATGTTCCTTTTATCTTTAAATGGCACTTGGGACTTTTCACCCCGAGAAGCCTTATTTTCTTTTCCCTTTAAGTGAAGGACTAAGGTAGGCAGAGAAGTTGAATTTGTTTATTTTCCCACCTTTTCTGAGTAATTAGTTGTGTGTCTCAGTGGAATCACAATGTAGGGTTATATATTCTGGAATTCTAAAGCATCTTTTCAGGAGGCTTCACCTTTCTATGAGGAGAAATCAGGATAGGGTTCAGAGTTAAATGCATCTCCCACCACTGTAATTGTAAATCATACTTAGGATTATCTGTTCTTTATCTTACCAAGAAAACAGTAGTGTCAGAGCAAGAATTAGCCAGATCTTTATTTTTTAATTGAGCAAGCATTTCTTTTTGAAATATTTACTCTTAAATAAAACACCGCTAAAGAGTTTTTGGTTAAAGCTCATTATTTCATTGCTAGCTTCAGTCAACTTTCATTGTGTGTGTGT
Organism: Orientallactaga sibirica; assembly: GCA_036365145.1. Lineage (NCBI taxonomy): Eukaryota > Metazoa > Chordata > Mammalia > Rodentia > Dipodidae > Orientallactaga > Orientallactaga sibirica. The sequence goes on along the minus strand of JAEOAD010000018.1, from coordinate 20,088,357 downwards.
GTGTGTGTGTGTGTGTGCGCGCGCGCGTGCAGAGATTCAAGTAATTATTCTAGAAGTCACACAAGGGGAAGAATCAGGAAGGCAACCTTATGACAATTTGAGCCAAGATGTGAATTCTCTCCATGAGAGTACACAGTGGTATGATTCTGTTCAGCTGAGCAGTTGATATAAAGGTCTTAAAATGAAAGCTTGCTTGGACAGCTTTACTTTCGGACAGCAGGCTTTATTATATTGGTCATGTTGATTTATTATTTTTAACTTGTTTTACATATGTATGCATGCTTATGTAGCACCTTCCCTTGGATTCCCCCCCCCCATTGCTTTGTGAACCTATGAAGGAACAAACACATGAACATTTTTCTGAAAGGAAAATATTTTATTTGGAAAGATGCAATGGAACCTAGTACATATGCAGAACTGAATGCGTAACAAGGCACTTCTCTGGGTCAGGCACCGGGGTTCAGCTTGAGGAGGTCAAACAGTGACTTCAGAGATGAGAAGTGTGAGGAATAGGCACAAATCCAGGCGGAGCATAAACATATTTTGTCACCCCTACATTAACATTTTTAATGGGAGATTTTATGTAGGAATAGGAAACAACTAACATTAATTATTATACTTGTCTAAAGTAGAGAAGAATCTACACCATCTATCATTGTCTATTTATGTAAGTGTCTAATGGTGGATAAATTATACCCCAACTGCTGCAGTAAATTAAAAAATAATAATAGTCCTAGCTAGCGAAGCCGTTTTATAAATCTGTGGGTTGATAGAAATATTTCAGGAGAGGAAGAAGTTTCCTTAGGACTTTATTATGTCACGTATGAACCTTTGCTAATGTGTGTCATTATGGTACCGTTATTAAGACAATAACCAGGGCATGTTGTATCTTAAGATGTACTCTATTATCTATGACCATCACAGGTTTTCTTCCACAAGAGAGATCAGATGGGTGGCAAGTTGCATTTTGTGTAATTCTTTGCCAAATGGGAGGGCCATTGAGTATTTGGATGATGACAGAATAATCTTTTATACTCTTAAATACATAATCCCAAGAAGGTTTAAATCAATGAGTTAATTGGTAAGTGATACTGTAATTATATGCATAATCAGGGAAATTTTGAATCTAGATTATTTACTTGCTCTCAGGAAATTAATCTGCAGAGGTCATATATTAGATTGCTTGTTTATTAAGTGGAACCCCTGTAGTTACAAAATGCTGGCTGGTTCTGCCCTCCTGAAGCATTCTTCTAGATGTTCCCAGCAGGTGTCGATGGCACAGAGCCTCGAGTGCTTATTGATCCAGATTCAAACAGTTCATTAATCTAAGCACACATTATATAGATTTTTCAATGCAATTTTGAGAGGGTTGAAAAACTATATTGAATGATGAGATATGATACTCAAATGATGCTTCTTATAGCACATCTCCCTTGGGAGTGTGGCCTTTCAACTGGGGTAGATACTGGGACCCATGGCATGTGGTTCCCCCTACTTCTTTTTCTTGAGAGTTATCTGAGAAGGTGACCTCATATTGCTCTTGCCTAGTGCTCTTCCCCTTTACTACTTTGCATAATCACTGAGGATATCCAGACAGTGTGCCCCCCCGAATCATGTCTAGACACATAAAGCCTGAAAAAAAATCACATAGGGAACAACAAAAATTTTTTTAAAGGATCTTCATTTTTCTCATGAATACAGTAAGTTTCTCTAAAGTCCTTCAGTTATTATCCAGTCCTTTAGTCTTATGTTTATGCCATGTAGTTTGAAATAATGTTTTATTTATATCATTTTAAAAAAACTTTTGGACTGGAGAGATGGATCCATGGTAAGGTACTTGCCTGCAAAGTCTAATGACTTGGGTTTGATTTCCCCTGTACCCACATAAAGCCAGACATACTAAGTGGCACATGCATCTGAAGTTTATTTGCAGTGTCAGGAAGTCCTGGCATGCCCATACTTACTCTCTGTCTCTCTCTCTCTCTCAAATAAATGAAAATTTAAAACTTTTTATTGACAACTTCCATACATAGAAAATATACCATGATCATAACCCACTCCTGCTATCCTTCCTTTTCCTTCCATCCAAATCTCCCCTCCACTGAATCCCTTCTTTCCATTTTGATGTCATCACATTTTTCCCTCCTGTTATACAGGTCTTATATAAATAGTGTCAGCTACTGTGGGATCAAGAATACTCGGGCTTTTTTGTCTGTGGAAGACAGTATTGTAAGCACTTCTCCCCTTCATTCTTTCCACCACCTCTTCTGCAGTGGCCCCTGAGTCTTGGAAGGTGTGGTAGAGATGTTTCATTCAGTGCTGAACACTTCACTGTCATTTCTTCTCAGAACTATGGTTGAGTTTTGAGTCTGTCTAGTGGTTACCACCATTTGAAAAGAGAAGATTCTGTAACCAAAAGTGAGAAAAACATTAATGTATGGGCATAAATATAAGTATTGAGAGGGCAGTTTGGTGGGCATACTATATTCATTTAGCCAGATAAAAGTAGTAGTTTCCTTCCTAAGGCTATCCTCTTTTGGAGGCAAGCACAACAGACTGGCCTTTTTATATGAGGTTGGGGGGTGGGGAAGGGAGAGAATTAGCATGTCAGGGCCTCCAGCCACTGTTACCAGCTTGTGTGCATGTGTGATCTTGCGCATGCATCACCTTGTGCATCTGGCTTATGTGGAATGTGGGGAGTTGAACTTGGGTCCTTAGCTTTGCAGGCAAGTTCCTAACTGCTAATCCATCTTTCCAGCCCCCCATAGGCTTTTGATTAGGATTTCAGTACCAGCCTTGAACTCCCTACCATGGAGCAGGCCTCTAGTGCAATCAGAGAGCAGTTGGTTTCCCCATAACAGCCATGCCACCATTGTAACAGTTGGTATATTTGGCCTGGCTGGCCAGCCTTAAAGCTCACAGGGTCCACTGCTGGCTAATCCTGTTGATGACTTTTCTCCCAAATGGGCTGCATAGCTCTTTTTAGCATCATTATATTATTATATTCTAGAAGCAATAAAATGAGACACTTAAGTTCTTAGAAGGTGTTAGGAAGAATCATTGTAAAATCTTGAGTTCCACCATCATGGTTGCCTTTCTGTATGGCTTTGTCTCAGTGAAGGTCATGTATCCCAAAGGTGTCTAAAGAGGTTTTTACCTTTTTTGGTCTGTTGCACATGTTAGTTCCTTCAATTTGTGGTAATGCCTTTATAGCTTCTGCTGGAACTGGCTGAGGCAGATAACTGTATTATTCATATAAATGTGTAAATATTAGCATATTTCCTAAGAGAAAAAAAAAACAGGACTGTTGAGGATAGTAATTTGACAGGAAGAGAAAACATAGAAAGGGAAAGGCTAAGAGGCCATTCACGTCCTCCCCACCCTGCAGCATGGCTCACTATATATTTTAACTCAACAGTTGACAAAGCTTGATTACAAATACAATGTTTCCTTGATTCGTGAGAGAGATTTACTCAGCCCTGTTTTGTGCAGCTAGTTTAATAGAATCACGCATTCATATTCTCCTTGGGTTTCATCTGGAGCAACTTTGACTTCAGTGATAGACTGAGGTATCTGACAATCCTACCCACAACCCTTCCTACGTGTCAGACTCCGGAGGGAGTGAATCGAACATGGGCCTTCATCTGGAGGCAGCCAGGTCCCTGGCTTGTCACCAGATAAATTATTGTGGCAGGTGGGTAAATGCCAGTGTGATGAGACAACCTCCAAGTAGACAGCTCTGGAGGAAGTGGGGATCAGTTTGGTCTATATCAGCACGAGAAGGCTTTTTGGGCGATATTGAACTGGAATTCAATATGTATGTACATGGTGTTTACCAAGGATGGGAGAATTTCTAGTATGGTTCGATATCTGTAATAGCATAGAATCGGGGCTGAATTTAATTTTGTTTGAAACCCAAGGTGCCTGTGTCCTGCCATCTCAGAGCACAGGCTTGAGTGGCTGCAGGACTGCTGGCCTGTTGAATTGGAATGCTGTCATGCTTAAGGGTGCTTAACTAGTGGGGTGCAATTTTGCTTACGCAAGCATTTGCAGCTGATTAAAGCCTTATTTCCAGAGCTTGCCCATTGTTTCATAAGTAATTTGTGCATGATTATAGAAGTTACTGTATTACCTATTTATGCTAACTTTAACATATTCCATACTAAAAACCATTAGGTTATTAAAAACATTTGCCTTATACGGCCACCGTTTTCTGTGAGAACACGTTTTCTCTTTTACTGTTCAGGAGAACAAAATAAAATGCATGTTGGTGGCTTACACTTTATTCTTTGGGGTATGGGTAGGTCTCCGTTAATAAGGGAAGGCTTGCTACAAGAAGCAGATTTGCTTATGAGTCTTAAAGCAGGAGAGTGAAGGACGAAAAGCTTAGGAAGCTGCAGGCATGGGAAAGGGGTTGATGTAAAGAACCTGAAGTGGAAACGTCAGACCATTGGCTGCAGATGCTATTGTGCCTTATAGCCACGTCTCCATTGTGTGGGCTGTCAAGTTTTCTGTTTGATTATCTTGGGTGAGTGATGCTCTAGGTCAAAGGCCAGTAACTTCAGTTTTTCTTTACTTTTTAAATTCAATTTTATTTAATTTAAAAAATTTATTTACTTTATTAATATTTCATTTATTTATTTGAGAGAGAGAGAGAGAGAGGCAGAGAGAGAGGCAGAGAGAAAGAGAGAGAGAGAGAGACTGGGCATGCCAGGGCCTCCAGCCGCTGCAAACGAACTCTAGATGCATGCGCCCCCTCATGCATCTGGCTTACGTGGGTCCTGGGGAATCGACTGGGGTCCTTAGGCTTCGCAGGCAAATGCCTTAACCACTAAGCTATTTCCCCAGCCCCCTTTACCTTTTTTATTTTTGGAAAAGGACAGCCAATTAATATGTTGGCCTTGGGAGCCATGATGTCTCTCACTACCACTCAGCCCTGCTACTGTAGGGTGAACGCTGCCACAGGCGCTATATATGAGAGTGCTTTTGTCCAGTTTGAAGAGTGGGCTCTGGTTTGACTCCACCTTGAGGACTTTGTTTTACACCTTTTGGTACTACTGTTATGATCTAGTAGCATCTATATTATTGCTTATTTAATTCTTTTAAATGTGTGTGTGTGTGTGTGTGTGTGTGTGTGTGTGAATGCATGTTTTTGTGTGTTCATGTGTGTGGGTGTGCATGTGTAAGTTTGTGAAGGCCAGAGGACAACCTTTTTACCTTTTTTTTTTTTTTTGAGACAGGGTCTCTCATTGGTTTAAAGTTCACCAAATACACCAGAGTAGCTGCCTGTTGAGACCCAGGGACCTTCTTGACTCTGTCTTTCCAGCAATGGGATTATAAGAATGTGTCACCATGCCCAACATGTGAGTTCTGGGGCTCGAACTCAGGTCCTCTTATTTGTGAGGGAAAGCACTTTACCAGATGGAGCTATCCCCCTGACTACTCACATTTCCCCTTATATGGATTTACCTTATTTTTACCATTTATTTTACAAGGAACTCTGCTATCACTACCCTGGAAAGGCAATGTTGTATGTTATTCATAGAGGAATACTGCAAATTAAATGCAATGGATACAAAGCATTACAGCCATATAGTTTGTGTATTCCTCCTCCTCCACTTCTTCTCTCTCCTTCTTCCTCTTCTTTTAACAAGATGACTTATAATCAGTCTCAGGTGGACGACTGTCCCTTAGACATCTTAGAAGAACAAAGCCAGGCAGTTACTGCCCTGGACGCTGTCTAAGGAGGGGCTGGGACAGGGGCTACTGCATAGAAGACCAGATAATAGCGGGCAGCCCCAGAGGTCTTTGGGGTTGGATCAAATGTAGAATAGCCATTAAACTAAATTCTAGATCATCAACAAAAAGACTTTCTCTCTCCCTCTTTTATTTTATTTAATTTGCAAACACACTCACAGAGGGAGGGGGAGAGGGGAGGAGAGAAGAAAGATAATGAATGGTCACACCAGGGCCTCCAACTGCTGCAAATGAACTCCAGATGCATGCACCACTTTGTGCATCTGGTTTTATGTGGGTACTGGGGGATCAAACCCAGGTGGTCAGACTTTACAGGTAAGTGCCTTAACCATTGAGCAATCTCTGCAGTCCCAGAACTTTATTTTTTATCGGTTTCTTCTTCTGTCCTCCTCCCTCCCTTCCTCCCTTTAGGTCCCTTTCCTTTCCTTCCCCTTCCTCTCCCTTCCCTTGCTTCCTTCCTCCCTCCCTTCCTTCCTCCCTTTCTTCCTGCTCAATCTAGTGGTGCTGTAGTCTGAACAGGTGTGTCCTGTGGTGGGGAATGGACATTCATCTAGAGAAATCTAAATTTCCAGTTCCTACAGTATCAAGATGTGGGTTTTGGGGGGTTCTTACCGATAAGCTTGAGGAACTTGCTTTGTTCACTATTGAGGGCACAGCTATAGTGTGCACACCAAGTCTTCTGGAGCTTTGATTGTTGACTTCCTAGTGTTCAGAGCTATGAGAAGCAAATTTGCTGTCTATAAGCCACACAATCTAAGATTTTTTTTTTTTTTTGAGGTAGGGTCTCACTCTAGCTCAGGCTGACCTGGAATTCAATATGTAGTCTCAGGGTGACCTCGAACTCACAGAGATCCTCCTACCTCTGCATCCCGAGTGCTGGGATTAAAAGCGTGTGCCACCACGCTCAGCAATCTAAGATATTTTGTTAGATCAACCTGAATATGGCACTTATACATGGTCTAGCAACAAAAGCTGGTTTGAGGACATGCCAAGGGATGGTGGCGGGTTGCTGAATGTAGAAGGTGGGCAAGGAAGCAATCAGTTTGGCCTACCTGACAGTCTGTGGAGGGTCTCAGCAGCAGATGGAGGACACTGGCCCTTCAGAAGGCCTGGGTCAGAAGTTAAGGCAGACGCAATGACTTGGAGTCCCAGCCAGAAGTTTGCACATGATCAATCTCTGTTCCAGAAAGCCACTGGAGGGTGATGAAGAAGAGCATGTGGTAGGGAAGAAATGAATTCCTGAAAAAGTTCCGTGTTAGCCTATTTATGTAGCGCCATCATGCCTTCAATACCCTGGAAAAATAATCAAAGGAGAATTTAGAACTGTTCTCGGATTGTCAGTTTTTCATCTAAAAATGTTAATGTACATTAAACTTTTAATTAAAAAAAGCATATCCCATCACAAACTATTTTTAATAGGGAATATTTAGCGGTGATGCACACGTTCTGTTCTGAGCTCCATCCGGCTATTAACCAGAATAATTTGGGTTTTAAAATGCACTGAATTAGGTTGTGAACAACTCTAGTTAAGTCCCAAACAAATTGCATTATTTAGACTGCCATCCTTACAAGGTGCATGCATGCTTTTGTTCTGTGCAGGGTGAAGCTGCATTTCTGTTGTGTTGTCCTGATGGCATCAGAAATGCCAGCAACTGACAGAGCCATTTATGGAAAACAGGAAAGAGAAAATCTCATGACAGGTCTTTGGAGCCCAGACTGAATCTTCCTTTTTGCTTGGAGATAATTCTATTTATATAATTGCAGGCCTGGAAGACTTGAAAGGGCACAGGGTTGCCTGGGTTGAGCTCAAATCTCTGTGCACATTTGTGGATTTGCATGAGGATGCATTTGGACATGAAAACCTAAAGTTGGCAGGAATTTTTTTTCTATCCTCTTTGTCTCTTCTGGGTGATTTGGATGTGATTATAATCAGGAAATAGTTTGAATGTGCTAGAACCCTGATGATTCCTAATTCTGGCTGTCATATGCACCAGCCACTTGTTTCTCTTTGGAAGGAATTGAAGAGTCAGCAGATAGGAGTTGCTTTTTTCAGACTGAGGGAAGAGAGTGCGCGCCTAGCTCACCTGGCCACTAGGTGGCACTGCAGCCACAAGGAAGTGTGGTCACGGTTACATAGTTCGGCTGTGGCATTAAGGAAGTTCTCCAAGGCTGTATGCCTTGGGCCTCCCTGGATGGCAGGACTGTTTGGGTTTGGCTGTAAGCGCTGGGCACCCAAGATGCCACTGAAAATAAAGAGTCCTGATGGCATCAGAAATGCCACCAACTTCCTGGCTATATTGTAACACACACACACACACACACACACACACACACACACACACACACACACTTTGAAGATTTGCAGGGATGGGCGTAGAATGGGCAGTGAGTGTCACACTTCCGTGGTTTCTGAGCAGGGTGGTAGGTTGCAGCCAATCAGCAGATGGTCTCCCGCCCTTACCTTTTTCTCTGGTGTTTATCTACTGGAAATGGTCCTTTAGTAGAGACATCCAAATTCTGGAAGCTGGTGAATGTCATCGCCTCTCCCTGTACGCCAGCCTCGGCTTCCAGTTGTTTCCTGTTTCTAACCGCTGAGAAAAAAAACAAAACAAAACATTATTTGTCCAAAAGAATGATTTTGCTTTTTCCCTTTCAAACAGAAGCCCATATTTGAAACTTGGAAACCCCAGCCACTGCCTGGAAGAAGAAGCTAGCAAGAGTGTCAGAGGGTGAAAATGGAATGACAGCTGTATAAGTTGTTCTCCAAATACTAGAACTAGCCACGTTAGCAATTTTGACCGAGAATTAACAGTCTTCTTTTTCCTAATTGGTGAAAGATGTGATAGTGACCAAAATTAAAATGTGCTTGGTGAGATGAAATTTACTATCGACTAGCTTGAGGACAGTTGTGCTCAGAGTGTTGGTCATTAAAGCAGTAAGCAGTGGGGATCAGAGTGGAAATGTTTCTGGCTGTGTTCATGGAGGTCCTGCTACATGGCAGGAACTGATGTATAAACATTTAGCCTTTAGCCTGGGTCTGTGGAATGAATATTGTCAACCGGTTTGGCACATAAAAATGGCAGTTGGATGGTTTTATATCTGCCTTAGGTTCCAAAACTCTGATGAAAATTAGGTCTTTTGGGTTCTGACCTTTGTGTTCCCGAGCTTAGGAAATGACTTGATAATGGGGCATGAAGGTGCAGACAAGGTCAAAGTTATTTTTCATGGTAACTCCAGGACCTGTGATTGTGTCTGGCTGGCTCACAGTAGGACTTTGGTACACTTTTGTACAATCTGTAGATAACTACCAGACAGCTGGAATATTCCATGGCTTTTAAACTTCAAAACTAGTACAGAATGTTAAAATAGCTTCAGACATGGCTTCTCTTTCTAGTTTAGGACTGAAACTTCATTTCATTTCTAAATTCACTGGGGTAGGTACTGTCAACAAACTGTAGAAAATGAGAAAGCTGGATCTCTGTTGTTAAGGAACATTCCAGAAGCTGGGTTGGTAGAGTCCAGATTGTCTGATTGGGAGGTTATAATGGGGTTCCATGGAGAATATTAGTTCTTATAAATTAAAATTATGTATAATGAATAATATCCTTATAGGTGTGTGTGTGTGTGTGTGTGTGTGTGTGTGTTTTTCAAGGTAGGGTCTCGCTCTAGCCTAGGCTGACATGGAATTCACTATTCAGTCTCAGTCTGGCTTTGATCCTCTTACCTCAGCCTACCAACTGCTGGAATTAAAGGTGGGTGCCACCATGCCTGGCAGTTTTTTTTTTTTAAGCTATATATGATCTATATTTCTACACCTAAACCAAAATAAATGGTCTGAGTTGGGGGCAATAGTAGGTGGGCATTGTATTTATTACTTTTCTCGTTGCTATAACCAAATACCTGACAAGATGCAACTTAAGGGAGGAAGGCTCTGTTTTGGCTTATAATTCCAAGGTACAGTCTGTCATGGCAGAGAACGCATGGGGGCAGGAGCAGAAAGCACCTGGTCACATTCAATCCACTCTGGAGGTTGAGGTAGGAGGATTGCTGGGAGTTTGATGTCAGCCTGGGCCTACAGAGTTTGTTCCAGGTCATCCTGGGCCAGAGTGAGACCCAGCCTCCAAAAACAAAAAAAGCAAAACAATAACAACAACAAAAACAAACCTTGATCCATAATTAGGAAGGAGAGAGAGAGAGAGAGAGAGAGAGAGAGAGAGGGAGAGCTGAAAGCTGGTGCTCAGCTTTCTCTCTTTCTTAGGCTATCCAGGATCCCAGCCCATGGAATGGAACTGCCCATGTTTAAGCCTGGTCTTCCCACCTCAGTTAACCTAATCTAAAAATGCCCTTGCAGACATACCCAGAAATTTGTTTCTATGGTGATTCTAAATCTCATCAAGCTGACAACCAAGATTAACCATCACACTTAGAAAAGCCATTTCACTGAAAATACCAGTTTAAGGTTTGCCTATAATGCTGATTGAAGAAAGCTTAGCAGATATAGATAATCAAAGTGTAATAAGATGAATTTCATTGATAATTTCCTTTGACAGTAAGAGATAAACATTTTATATAATCTGTATTTTTTCTATACATATATGTTTTCAAGCAGAGATTGTTTTGCAACTTTTTAAAACTTAAAAAAATTATTTTTTCAAGGTAGGGTCTCGCTCTAGCCCAGGCTGACCTGGAATTCACTATGTAGTCTCAGGGGGCCTTGAACTCACAGTGATCCTCCTATTTCTGCCTCCCGAGTGCTGGGATTAAAGGTGTGTGCCACCATGCCTGACTAAAACTTTTTAAAATTTATTTACTGTTTTTTGAGAGAGAGAGAGAGAGAGAGAGAGAGGCAGAGAAAGTGAGAATGGGTTTGCCAGGGCCTTTTAGCCGCTACAAACGCAATCCAGATGCATGTGCCACCTTGTGCATCTGCTATGTGGATACTGGGGAATTGAACCTGGGTCCTTTGGCTTTTCAGGCAAGCACCTTAACTGCTAAGCCATCTTTCCAGCCCCCTTTTAAAGCTTTTTATTGACAGCTTCCATAAGTCTAGACAATAAACCATGATAATCTCCTCCCACCACACCCAATTTCCACCTTCCACTGAATCCCTTCTTTCTAATTAGTCTCTTTTCTATTTTGATGCCATCATTTCTTCCCCCACTTCTCTTTTTCAAGACAGAGTCTTGCTCTGGCTCAGGCTGACCTGGAATTCACTTTGTAGTCTCAGAGTGGCCTTGAACTCACAGGGATACTACTCTTAACTCTGCCTCCCAAGTGCTGGGATTAAAGGTGTGTGCCACCATGCCTGCCTCTTTTCCTCTTATTATGCAGGTCTTGTTTAGGTAGTGTCATGCACTGTGAGGTCATAAAGATCAAGGTCATTTTGTGCCTCCAAGACAGTGTTGTAAGCAGTCCTCCCCTTCCTTTGGCTCTTGCATTCTTTCTGCCACCTCTTCTGCAATGGTGCCTGAGCCTTGGAGGGTGTAATAGAGAGGTCTCAGTGCTGAGCACCCCACTGTCACTTCTCAGCACTATAGTTAGTTTTCAGTTACCCCAGTGGTCACTGCCATCTGAAAAAAGCATCTCTATCCAAAAGTGAGCATAGCATTAATATATGGACATAAACATAAGCAGTTTGATGGGGCATAATATATGCATTTAGCCAGACAACAGTAGTAATTACCTCCACCCACTAGGCTTATGACTCCCTAAGCCATAGGATTTGACTAGATTTTTAGTACCAGGCATGAATTCCCTACTGTGGAATGGGCCTCCAGTCCAATCAGAGAGCACTTGATTTTCCTCATAACAGACGTGCTACCATTACACCAGTTGGTATATTTGGCCTGGCTGCCAACCATAAGGCTTGCAGGGTCCACTACTGGCTAAACCTGTTAATGATTTCTGTCTCCCAAAAGGTTGCATGCTGCAGCAACTTTCTTTTGAAGTTTCATAGTACACAGTTTTTGTATCAATCACTTATTTCTACATCATAACTATGTTTTTTGAGGCAAGGTCAACAGACTGTTTTTTTTTTTTTTTTTAATGTGAGAGAGCAAGCAAGCAAGAGAGAGAGAGAGAGAGAGAATTGGCATGCCAGAGCCTCTAGCCACTGTAATAGAACTCCAGATGCATGTGCTTCCTTGTTTGCATAGTATGACCTTGTGTGCTTTAGTCACCTTGTGCTTTTGGCTTATATGGGACCCGGAGAATCACACATGGGTCCTTAGGCTTTAATTTAGGCCTTAACTGCTAAGCCATCTCTCCAGCCCCATAACTTTTTAAAATAATATATTTTATTTATTTATTTGAGAGAAAGAGGGAGAAAGAAGGAGAAAGAGAGGGAGAGAGAGAGAGAGAGAGCGAGAGAGAGAGAATGGGCACATCAGGCCTCTAGCCACTGCAAATGAACTCCAGGCCCGTGCGCTACCTTGTGCATTTTGCGTATGTGGGTACTGGGGAATTAAATCTGGGTCCTTAGGCTTTGTAGGCAAGTGCCTGAACTGCTAAGCCATCTTTCCAGCCCTCCGTCATAACTATTTTTTCTTTTTTCAAAGTAGGGTCTCACTCTAGCCCAGGCTGACCTGGATTTCTCTATATAGTCTCAGGGTGGCCTCGAACTCACAGAGATCCTCCTACCTCTGCCTCCCAAGTCAGGGACTAAAGGTGTGCACCACCACGCCTGGCTTCCTTCATCATAACTTTAAATGGCTGCAAAGTGTTCTCTACACATTGAACATATAATCATATAATCTACTCATAACTTTTTTCCTAAAATTATTTTTATTTATTTATTTTACTTAAAATTTTTTAAATTAATTTTTTAATTCCAGGCTGACCTGGAATTCACTATGTAGTCTCAGGGTTGCCTTGAACTCATGGCAATCCTCCTACCTCTGCCTTTCGAGTGCTGGGATTAAAGGCATTTGCCACCACACCAGGCTCTGTTTATTTGAGAGAGAGAGAGAGAGAGACAGAGAGAGAGAGAGAGAGAGAGAGAGAGAGACAGGTAAAGGGAGAGAATGGGGGCGCCAGGGTCTCCAGCCACTGAAAATGAACTTCAGACACATGTATCACCTTGTGCATCTGGCTTACGTGGGTCTTGGGGAATCAAACTTGGGTCCTTTGGCTTTGCAGGCAAGTACCTTAACCAGTAAACCATCCCTCCAGCCCTCCATCATAACTCTTAATAGCTGCAAAGTGTTCTACACAATGAAGAACATATCATAACTTATTTTATTTATTTATGTATGTATGTATGTATGTATGTATGTATGTATTTATTTATTTATTTAGTTTTGTTTTTCGAGGTAGGGTTTCACTCTGGTCCAGGCTGACCTGGAATTAACTATGTAGTCTCAGGGTGGCCTCAAACTCATGGCAATCCTCCTACCTTTGCCTCCCGAGTGCTGGGATTAAAAGCATGTGCCACCACACCCGGCTATTTTATTTTTTAAGTTTTATTTATTTGAGAGAGTCAGAGAGAGAGAGAGTGAGAGAGAAAGAATGGGCACAACAGGGCCTCTAGCCACTGCAAATGAACTCCAGAAGCATGTGCCACCTTGTAAATTTGGCTTATGTGGGTCCTGGGGAATTGAACCAAGGTCATTTGGCTTTGCAGGCAAATGCCTTAACGGCTAAGCCATCCCTCCAGCCCACATTTATCTGTTTTTTTTTTTTTTTTTTTCCCGAGGTAGGGTCTCACTCTAGTCCAGGCTGACCTGGCATTCACTATGTAGTCTCAGGGTGGCCTCAAACCCACAGTGATCCTCCTACCTCTGCCTCCTGAGTGCTGAGATTAAAGGGGTGCACCACCACGCCCGGCCCATATCATAATTTATTTATCCAGTCCCTTATTCTGAGCCACTTGGGTGATTTCCAGACTTTTACTATAACAAAGCAACATTACAATGAAACATCCTTGAATATGTCTCTTTGTGCAGTTAATCTTGACCTATGAATTTATACAGAGCCCAAGAGGTTAGGGGATTTAGCTGAGGGGCAGACCGTGGCCCGGATTCCGGGTTCTTCCATCACGACAAGCTGTCTTTCTGTCTCATCAGTCGAGGTCACAGAACCTGTCTGGTGGTGGTGGCCGTTGCCTCTCTGGCCCTGCGAGGAAAGAGAGTCACTCAGAAACAGAGCTACACTATCCCCAGACAGTAAGTCAGGTTCAAAAAAAGGCAGATCTGGTAGTTTTATTAACACTGTTAATAGAGCCCTGAGTCTTAATCCCTTTCTTGCTTTCCTTCTCAAACTTTTCATTCCCTTACTTTCCTTCCTGGTTCTGTAAGTACCCCTTTCTTTACCTCCTACCTGTCAGCTCTCAGGGTTCTTATTTGAGTTCCTGCTTTTCGTAGTGCTGTTTTCCTATTTTAGTGTAGGCAGCAGACTCCCAACTTGAAACCCTGGTCCTGATGTCCTTCACAGCCCAGTTGTACTCTGTCTCTCAGCCACTGGACATTGCATTCTGGGAGGTCTAGCTGAAGCCATCGCTCTGTGCAGGCTAGATCGTGAGCCTTCTGGTTTTTCACTTGCCAGGTCTAGCTGGCCCTGGGTATCTGGCACTCAGCCCTTCCTTCCATCCCTCCACCTCTGCTCTAATTCCAACTCACATCACCTCTCCCCTGGATGGTTTCACTGGCCTCCCATGATTCCACTGCTTCTCTCCTCTCCCTGGCCAAGGCAATTTACACAGGCTTGGCCGATTTCTCCTTCAGGTAGGTCTCCACCCCAATGCACAATCTTCATCTAATAGATGCCAAAGCCTGGCCTTCAAGACTTTGCACTCTGGCCTCAAGCTACTTCTTCACCTTGGCTACCCTGTTTCTCTGGAGTTGCCATGCATGTCAGATTGGGCTCTTTGTCGCTCTCTTAGTCCTGCCTGCTCATGCCTGGCTCCGAGCCTGGGCAAGGCTAAGTTTCTGGCCAGTAGTCCCTGGCCTGCTCTGCCTGCTGAATGCCACATCTTCCAGGGTGACTGCCCTAGTTGCTATTTTTTCTCCAGAATATTTGATTTATTTATTTGCAAGAGGAGAGGAGAGGAGAGGAGAGAGAGAAAGAAAGAGAGAGGAGAATATCAACAAGGCCACTGCAAACAAACTCCAGACATATGCATCACTTTGTGCATCTGGCTTTAAGTGGGCACTGAGGAATTGAACCCAGGCTGTCAGGTTTTGCAAACAAGCACCTTTAACTGCTGAGTCATCTCTCCAACCCACTTAAAAATTTTTGTTTTTTCAACCTAGGGTCTCAACTCTAGCCCAGGCTGATGACCTGGAACTCACTCTGTAGTCCCAGGCTGCCCTCAAACTCACAGAGATCTTCGTACATCTGCCTTTGGAGCACTGGTATTAAAGGTGTGTGCCATAAGTTTTATAAATGTACATAATGTATTTTGATCATAACCCCTTCCCGTTATCTTCTCTTGTCCTTCTTTGTCTTCCTTCCACTGAACCACTTCTTTCCAACTAGCCTCTCTTCCACCTTGATGTTGCCTTTTTCTGTGTGTGTGGGTGTGCACACGCACATGCGCATGCATGCACGTGTATGCACGTGTGAAGGATCACCACTAAGTCACATTGGCATTGCCTGCATGATCACGGGGTAGGGATTATTTACCAGAGCTTGTGCAACCTGCCAGTGGCTATACCACTGAAGAAAATGCCTTCTGTCCTGCAACAACTATTCACTGCCACTCATTCCTCAGGGAGGGATGGGAGCCTCACGCCCTTCTACAATACCCATGATGGAATGTTAATGGCCCAATGTTGTGCAGGTGATGACAGCTGCTGGGAGATTATGAAAGCAATGGCTATGTCATGTCTACCTGTCTTCACAGCAATAGTCCCAAAGCAGTCCTCCCCAATCTCTGGCTCCTACATTCTTTCCGCCACCTTCTCCACAGTGTTCCCTGAGCCTTGAAGGGGGTGATATAGATGTCTTATTTAGCACTGAATCACTCCACAGTCACTTATCTTCATGACTTTGATTTTCAAGTCTCTCTAGTAACCATTGCTGACTGCAGAAGGAAGTTGTTTCTAACCCAAGGGGAGAGAAGTACTAACCTATGGGCGTAAACATAAATATTTAGAAGGCAATTTGATTGGTTGATCCATTTAGCCAAACAAAAGTAGTAGCTTCCCTCCTAGGGCCCATGATCTCCCCGCAATAGGCTTTTTTTTTTTTTTTTTTTTGGTGGAGAGAGACACCGAGAGAGAGGGAGAGGGTGAGGAAGACAGACAGAGATGGGTGCGCCAGCAGCCTCTCAGCTGCTGAGAACGAAATCCAAATGCGTGCGCCCCCTTGTGGTCAAGTGCGGCATTGCGCCCTTGACTCACTTTGCATCTGGCTAAATGTGGGACCTGGAGATTGGAACCAGCGTTCTTAGGCTTAGGAGGCAGGGGCCTTAACCACTAAGCCATCTCTCCAGCCCAGCAATAGGCTTTTGACTAGGCATGGATTCCCTCCTGTGGAGAGGCCTCAAATTCAATTAGATTGTGGTTGGTTGGCCCCACAACAGTTACGCCACTATTGTATGAGTGGACGCATCTTGCTAGCTAGTCAGGTACATAGCTCACTGAGACTATCACTGGGTAAGGTGATTGATGGCTTTTCTCCCCCAGCAGCCTACATAGCATCTTTTAGCACTAAGACAGCTAGCCAGCATGGAGTACTCTTCCAGCTCAATCCCTTTCTTGGTTTTGTAAACCAATAGTGACCTTGGCTTTGGTTAGTCATATCCCTTGTTTATTAGAGACATGAAATAGCTACTGTAGCTACTTGGGTATATATATGACTCATGTCTCATCTCGGAATTTTTAGTCTCCTTAGAGCCAAGAACACACTATCTTTCTCAAACCACTGCAGCCTCAGTTTCCCCTTAAAATAGGTGTCACCCCATTCCAGGTTATTATCTACTGGTTGCACAAAGCAATTAATGTGGGGTTTAAGAAGCTGTACATAAATGTGTCAGAAATACACCCACAGTATAAAGCAAAGAAGGACTCACTGCAAAGCCCTCCTGTATGTGTTCATGATAGCTGTTTCTTGTTGGACCTTCTTGCTCAACGTCTTGGCCACACATATGAATGAGATTCAAAAACAGCTGCTCTGAAGGTCAGTGGAGTTGGCTGGGAAGTTCTGTTTTGTAAGTGGGAACCCTTTTCTCTGTGTTTAAAGCATACTCTGCCTCATCCCTTCTAGCAGAAAGGCCGCAGAACTAGAGCCAAAACAAGTCTAAAACAGTTGACCTCTGTTTCTTAAAAGCTGTGTAATCCCATGCAATTTTTGTTATGTGTAACACAGTGATGTGGGTACTATATTACTTAAATATTGCGTTTGGCTGTCGGTTATAGACATTTGATATGGTGGCTTGAAAATAAAAAAGGTTTATTTTTCTCTCTTGTACGTAGAGTCAGAAGATAGCCTAGAGTTTGACAGAAATGAGTGACCCCAGCTCTTAGCATCTATTTTGCCCTTTTTGTGTGTCATTTCATATTTGAGGTCATCTCCTAATGGAGCAAGATGGCTGCTTGAATTCCAGCCACCACATGAGTTTTCTTAACAAGTGGAAAGGGCCCCAGATCACCTCCTTCTCCTTGAGAAATTTCTCTTCAAATAATTTTAAACAGTTTTTTTTTCCCCTGAAGTTTTACCCAATAACTTTGGTTTAGAGCTGGTGCAGCACTTAGGCCCAACTGTATAATTGAAATACATGGGAGCTTTAGAAAGTATCTATACTTGGCCTCAGCTCCAATAAGTTAAATCAGAATGTCTATGGTTGGGGGTCAGGATTTGGTATTTTTCAGTAACCCCAGGTGACCCAATTGTATAATCAAGATTGAAGAGCTAGGGTGAGAATACACTTAATCGTTCAAATGGGGACCCTTCAGAGCAAACAGAGTGCAAATGGCACCAACTGGGCATGTGCCAGGTGAACCCAGAGGAACAGTGGCTGTAAGTACATAACTATAGCTCACCCTGTACCAAGCTCTGTAAGGTTCCTCGATGCAGTGTTTTCTCCTGTGTATGCTCTGGAAGGAGAAGAAAGAAGGGGAGACAAGATATTAGCTGGGCCTCTAGTACTCCCTTCTGTTCCTGCTTAGGCCCTAGAGCAGCGTTTCATTTCATTATCTTAAAATGAAAACGAAATCACTTTGTAAGATACAAATGCTTTAAAGCTGTGTCTATCAGTACTATCATAATTTAGTAGAAATCCGCACACTGATGGCTAGAAGGAACCCAGCTTGTGTTTGATTGGCTTGTGCCTTCAGGCCTTTTCTTAACTAAAGTGTGGATGCTGGACACCCTGGGTTCAAATCCCAACTCTGTTCCTGGCTTGGTTTGTCTCAAGTTTTCCAGAGTTCCAGTAATACACTTTGCCTCTGGGGTGTTAATGAGGATGGAAGAGATGAACGCCTGGAAGACATTTCTTCTAGGGATGGGCATGTGGCAGACATTCAGTCATTGACCTTCCTTTATCATTCCTGGGGTCCCTTGGAAGGGTGCTGAACAAGGCTGTCTTTTTCTTTTAATATATTTTATTTATTTGAAAGAGAGAGAGAGAGAGAAAGCTGTAGAGAGAGAGTGGGAGAGAGAATGGGTGCACTAGGGCCTCCAGCCACTGCAAATAAACTCTAGACTCATGTGACCTCTTATGCATCTGGCTTACGTGGGTCCTGGGGTATCAAATCGGGATCTTTTGGCTTTGCAGGCAAACACCTTAACCACTAACCCATCTTCTCCAGCTCAAGGCTGTCTTTTTCTTCTTTCAAGTCTTCCATGTCAGGGATCTTCTTGGGTGACACTGGGCAGGAGTTCTTTTCCTTTTCTCTTTTTTCTATTTATAAGAGAGAGAGAAAGGTTGGGTGTGTGTGTGGAGAATGGGCACACCAGGGCCTCCAGCCACTGCAAACAAACTCCAGAAGCATTCGCCACCTTATGCATCTGCTTATATGGGTCCTGTGGCATTGAACCAGGGTCCTCAGGATTTTCAGGCAAGCGCTTTTTCTCTAGCTCTCCTTTTCTCTCTTCTGGGAAGGAAGCAGAGGATGGACAGAATTGCGGATCCCAGATGACTTCCATTCTCACTGGCTCCCTGTCCTGCCTTCCCACTAGGATCTGTCTTGACATACCGGTGGGGATCCCAGAGGGCTCAAGAAACTAACAGGCAGAATTCAGTGAATGATCGCCACGCCTTGGCCCTGACTTTGGGAGATTTGTGCATCTGCAATTACCTTTGCCAGTGGCTGTTCCCTCTCACCGCTCTCCTCTCCCTGGCTGGCCACAGGGTTGGCCCTATAATCTCCCTTTCCATCCCGCTGCCTTGCTAACTTGTAAAGTTTCTTCCCTGGGGCTTGCTCCTCTAATCTTGCCTGCTCCGTGTTTTGCTGTAGTCATGTCTTCCTTTATTCCTTCTGCATTGCTTTTATCTCCTCACCTTTCCTCCTGTGGAGTGTAAACAAACCTTAAGGCAAAAAAAAAAAAAAAAAAAAAAAAAAAAAAAAAAAAAGTCAGGCATGATCCTGCTTAGCTCCCTTGAAGGAGAAAACACCAGCTAAGTGTTAAAGACAGCACAAGGAACAGCTGATAGAGTCCAAATTCAATACTTCCTACCTGTAGCAAGTCTCCCTAGACAGTACAGAGATGCCCGGGAAAGTAAGAAAGTTTGCCTGGAGAGGAGCTACCTGCTTTCCCGTGAGCTGTGGGACGCCGCTGCGAGGTTCATTGTCTTCAGAGACAAGACACTTGTCATCACATCTGATGCTGTGGCTGAGGCTGGGGACCTTCTACAGTAGACTGGGCAGCCCTGCTGTCCATGGCCAGGACCCCACTCAGCCACTGGTTGCAAAAGCAGCTGCACACAATGGGTCAGCAATGTGTATGTAGCCATTGTTACCAATAAAACTTTATTCACGGACACTGACATTTGAATTCCTGTCATTCTCGTGTTAACAAGTCTATTCTTTAAAAGGTGTGCAAACCAGGTTGGGGAGATGATTCAGTGGTCAGGAGTGCTTACTGTTTAAGCACGAAGGTCTCTTGGGTGGGAGACCTCCAAGTTTGACTCCCCAGAACCCCTGTAAAAAGCTAGGTGTGACCATGCACATCTGTAATTCCCAGTCCACAGGGAGAGGAGGAGTGGAGACGGGATGGCTGGAGCTTGCTGACAGACAGCAGCTGTGGGTTGAAGGAGAGATCTCCGTCTCAAGCAGTATGTTGGTGAGGGTTAACAGGTCACCCAACGTTTTACTCTACCCTCCACACTCATGCACACATGGACCCCATGTGCACATGTGTGCATATCATTCATACACATCACACCACACACATATTCTAGACACACACATGTGAAAACTGCAAAGTATTCTTTGCATGTAGGTGGTGGGTAGGGTTTGACCTTTGTGTTACAGCTAGATGACCCCTGGCTTCGTGATATGCAAGGAAGACAGTGATGGTTCCCAGGAAACTGATTCCAGTCACTGCACTTGGAGGCTAGATTCTGCTTGTTTACTTAAAAAATTAGGTTAGCTGGCATGGTGGTACACACTTTTTTTAAACTCATTTTTTTAAATTGACAATTATAGACAATAACCCATAGTAACTCCCTCCCCTCAACTGTCATGGATACCCAGGCCATTTTGTGATGCACGCTTTTAAC
Organism: Orientallactaga sibirica; assembly: GCA_036365145.1. Lineage (NCBI taxonomy): Eukaryota > Metazoa > Chordata > Mammalia > Rodentia > Dipodidae > Orientallactaga > Orientallactaga sibirica. The sequence goes on along the minus strand of JAEOAD010000018.1, from coordinate 20,067,938 downwards.
CCTAGCACTTGGGAGGCAGAGGTAGGAGGATCACTGTGAATTAAGATTAGCCTGAGACTGCATAGAGAATTCCAGGTCAACCTGGGTTCAAGTGAGACCCTACCTCAAACCCCCCCCCCCAAATTAGGTTAGTCAGGCATAGCAGCACTTTGGAGGCAGAAGCAGGAGGATTATTACACAAGTTCAAAGCCAGTCTAATCAACATGGAAAGTTTGAGGCTAGCCTACTCTATACAGTGAGTTTCTGGTCAGCCAGGGTTAGATAGTGAAAGACTGTCTGAAAAAAAAAAAAAAAACACAGCTGAATGTGGTGGCACATTCCTTCAATTCTAGCACTTGGAAGACAGAGGTAGAAGGGTTGCTGTGAGTTTGAGGCCAGCCTGAGACTACATAGTGAATTTCAGGTCAGCCTGGGCTAGAGTGAGACTCTACCTTGAAAAGCCCCCAAAAAAAAAAAAAAAAAAAAAAGAAAGTGTTGAACCAAATGCTGACAAGGATGTGGGGCCCCAGGAATATTCACTCACTGCTGATCGGAATGTACAATGGAGCAGCCATGTTGGCGGTTTCTCACAAAGGTAAGTGTACTCCTGCCATCCAAGCCAGCAATCATGCTCCTTGACATTTATCCCTGCAAAGCTGAAAACTGACTCTCCACCAAAACCTTCACATGGGTGTTATAGTGGTTTATTCATAACTGCATTAAGCTGGAGGCAACCAAAATGTCCTTTGATAAGTGGATGGAGAAATAAACAATGATATCCCCATCAATGGAAGACTGTTTAATGTTACAAAGAAATGAGCTACTGAGTCCTGAAACACCATGAGGAAACCTCCAATGCACAGTGCTAAGTAAAAGAAGCCCTTGAGATACACCTGCATACTCTGATTCCAACTGCACGACTTCGGGGCAAGGCGTACCATGGACAGCAGCAGTTGCCAGAGACCCAGGGCCAGGGAAGGCATGAGATGGAGCACAGGGGATCTTTCAAGCAGGGAGGCAATTCTGTAGGATGCCACAGGTGGTGGCACGACAAAATACGGGCCTGTTCACAGCAAGGAGGCTCTGAATTCACAGAGGAGGAGAGAGAAGGAAATCCATACTGTGTGCTTAGGGAATCTGTACCATCTGTTCAATTTTACAGTGACCCAGAAACCTAGTAAAAATACAAGGTTAATGATAGCTGCTCAACTTCACTCAGCAGATCCAATGTGTTTGTTTTTTCTTTTCTTTTTGTTGTTGTTTTGTGACAGGATCTCATGAATTCCCTGCTGGCCTTGAACTTGTTATGTAGCCACTTTAAATTCTGATCTTCTTGTCTTCACTTCCCAAGTGTTGGGATTACAGCGCTGGGTTAGTTGTAAAGCATGGAGTTAACAGGAAGTTTCTAGCACATGTTAGTTACAGAGTACAGGTAGCTTCTCTTGGGTGTTCTGAGGAACAAGAATCTGGAAGAATCTCTTGAATAAAACATGTCTGCGGCCTTTTAGAGACTCACAACGTGCACGTTAATGTTTCTGAGAAGACCTGTCATTAAAAACAACTGTCACCAAATGCAAGGATCTCATGGAGGTGCTTTAACCCCGTGTTCCCAAACACATGGAGAACCTCAAAGTGTACTAGCAAGTGGAACACTGTTAAAAGGAGGTGGCCTGGGGTCTGTGTCACTCTTTGAGCAATGCTAGCCTAAGGCATTTCAGAAAAGGTGCTAGCCAAAGGCCACAGAAAAGATGACCACGTGCTAAAGATATATTTTTGTGAAATTTCAAAGCTGACGGAGGGGAAAAGACATAGTATTATAGATTTACATGATGACAGCTCTATTGCGATTTGATGTTACCTGACACATTATTGTATTTTATTAGAAAATTATAAGACATTAACAAATGTATGGATTTAAGCTGGCTTCTTAAATTTGATCAATTAATCCTTCAGTTTTTCAATATTAAAAGACCATTGAAATGGAAAGGTAGGTTAGACAAAACAAAGAATTGGCTTTAATTACAAAACTCCCTCCTCAAACTCAGAACACAAGAAAGATGTAAATAGAATTATACTTTTTTATTTTTATTTTTTATTTTTTTGTGGTTGGGTTTCACTCTTTCCCAGGCTGACCTGGAATTCACTATGTAGTCTCAGGCTGGCTTCGAACTAGCAGTGATCCTCCTACCTGTGCCTCCTGAGTGCTGGGATTAAAGGTGTGCACCACCACACCCAGGTGAAAAAGATATGCTTCTTAATATGGTAGCACATGTTAGTAGATTAATTTGTTAGTGGAGTTAATGACTTGCTAGACTCTTTGGTGTTTGTGAGAAGAATTAATTATCCAAATGGAGCGGCATTTCTGAGCTGCCCACTCTGCAGGCTCCAACGTGGATCTTCTCACAGCAAGAAGCAGCTGGTGACCTCTCATAGCATGTCCCGTGGCTTCCTGGTCCAGACACTGCAGCTCTGTGGACTGGCTGTCACATGCTTCCTTAAACACCCTCACTTATTTTGAATGTCCCCCCGTGATTAAGGATGTACCTCTTCAAGATGCCTCCAGTCCCAGAATGAACCTTATGTCTCCCACATGGCTCTATTTAATCAGGCTACCTCAAGTGTATTCTCTCAGGTGAAACTGAATATAATATGTATTTGTTTATGTATTTTTGGTGTGTGTGTGTGTGTGTGCGTGCATGTGTGTGTAGTATATGTGCTGTCAGTGCCTGTGGTGTATGTTTGTGATGTATACACCTGTGTGTGATGCACATGGCTTGTGTACATACGTGTGGAGGCCAGAGGAGATCCTCTTATTTATCTTCTATCCTCCTCTATTTCCCTTCTGCCTTATTTTCTTGAGTCAGAGTCACTGAATCTGGAATTCATTATTATTCAGTCAGACTGGCTGACCAGCAAGTCTCAGTGATTCTCCTTGTCTGCCCCACGGCACTGGAGTTACAAGCATATGTTGCTATGCCTGGATTTTTTTTTGTTTGTTTGTTTGTTTTTGTTTTTGAGTCAGGGTCTCACTCTATCCCAGATTGACCTGGAGTTCACTCTGTATTCTCAGGGTGGCCTTGAACTCATGGCGCTCCTCCTACTTCTGCCTCCCAAGTGCTGGGATTAAAGGTGTGAGCCACCACGCCTGGCTCCTGGATTTTTTTTTAAAACTTATTTATTTACTTGAGAGAGAGAAAAAAAGAAAGAAAGAAAGAAAGGCAGATAGAAAGTGAGTGAGTATGGCATGCCAGGGCCTCCTGCCACTGCAAACGAACTCCAGATGTGTGTGCCACTTTATGCATCTGGCTTTACATGGGTACTGGGGAATCGAACCTGGGCCCTTAGGCTTTGCAAGCAAGCGCCTTAACTGCTAAGCAATCTTTCCAGCCCACATTTGTTTTTTGGAATAGAAATTTCATGTCATTTATGCTGGTAGGCAGGTCTTCACTAGTGATATAATATCAACAGGGCCTTGTGAGTAAATGATTTATTTTCCATTACAGCTTGCAACAGTTACATGCATACTGTCATAGCACTTTAAAGCATATACTCTCCCTTTATCATGCTAAGCATTGGGCACCTTCATCAGAAGCTCAGAGAGGTTGGAAGATGTGGCCAAGGAACTGGGACAGGACTCCAGGTCTTTCTTTGATTGCTGCCTTCTGGGAGAAGGACTTCTGCATGGACAGATTATCATGAACATGTCAATTGTATATTCAAAAAATATCTTTAATTGCCTCAATTGCATGGAATCATCCAATTGCTAATAGTCGTCTTCTCTCTAAATACTTTGACCCTTGTCTTGCTAAATCTTGTTCTCTAACAAAGAACTTTCCATAGAAACCATTTCAGGATATCTAAGAGGAAGGAGAAGGAAGGGCTGTAATCATTCTCTTGTCCTCCTTTGAACAATTAGCCACACATGGCCAAGCTTGATTTAACCATTAGCCTGATTGATTTGGAGATCCTAGATAGTCACCACTGTCCCTGTTAGTATTTAGGAATGCATCTCCATCAGGTCAAGTTTTCGGACTGTTTGGCTGCAAAATAAACCATCTCCTGACCCAGAATGATTCACAGTTACTGTGCTTCTGCGGGTTGCCTGACCTCAGCCAGACAGGGTTCGCTGGAGTTCAATGTGACTGTAATCAGTTTTCCATTAAGGCTACTGTTTCCAGAGAGGTGTGAGGGCAGGGTCTCCAGGTGGCTCAGCTCACTCACCTGACTCTCAGCTGGAGATGCAGGTGTGGCCCTTGCCTTCTAATGCATGTTTTTCCTGTGCTTTACTTCTCCCAGCATAACTTCTGGTTCCTAGAGTGACTGTCCCCAAAGCAAGGGCTTGGAGATGCTTGTGTAGAAGTGCAATACTCTTGGGGTCACAGACCACCCTTCCACCTTCCACTGAGGGAGCATATTAAGGCTGCCCCAGACTCAACAGATAGAAGTTTGTTTCTGTCCCTCTATGGGGAAAAGCCATTGAGTGGGGGTACTTCCTTAACACCACATATGCCTTGTTAGTGTTCAGATTGCTTCAATTTTAGCTTTTGCTTCGATACACCTGCTTTTTTTTTTTTTTTTTTTTTTTTTTTCCACATCAGGACCAAAATGAGGTGTACACATTGCATTTGGTGGATAAATGTTCCTATTCCTTTGATCTTGAGGTGGTCCCTCCTCCCACCCCAAGCATACAGCCAGTTTAAAAAAAATTTTTTTAAAATATTTACTTTTATTTTGGAGAGAGACACAGAGTGAGACAGAGAGATAGGGAGAGGAAGACAGAGAATGGGCACGCCAGCAGCCTCTCAGCCACTGTGAATGAAGTCCAGACATGTGCACCCCCTTGTGGGCAAGTGCGGCATTGTGCCCTTGCATCATTGCATCTGGCTAAACGTAGGACCTGGAGATTGGAACTGACGTTCTTAGGCTTAGCGGGCAGGTGCCTTAACCACTAAGCCATCTCTCCAGCCCATACAGCCAGTTTTTTAAGAATCAGAGTAGCTTGTGCTGTTGAAGTTTCCTCAGTCTGGACCTGCTGCTCAAATCCATGGTGGCTTCTGTCCCTTTTATTCCAGTTGCAAACACGCTGTAAGGTCCAGAAGCTGGATGAAGTTCAGGTCCAAGATTTTGGTGTACTTCTTACTGCACTCCCTGCCAGGAGGTGCGACGTTAGTTTCCTTCTGTCTGCTGATGTTGAAATTGATTTGTGGGTTCAGGTAGTAAATCCAGAGCTTCTGACTCCAATTTGGCCTTTTAAAAAATATTTATTTGAGAGAGAGAGAGAGAGAGAGGCAGATAGAAAGAGAGAGAATGGGTTGGCTGAGGCCCGTAGACACTGCAAATGAACTCCAGACCCGAAGGCTACCTTGTACATCGAGCATTAAGTGGGTACCAGGGAATCAAAGGCTTTGGAAGCAACTGCCTTTACTGCTGAGCCATCTCTCTAGCCTGATTCAGCCCTTTAAAAGGAAGCTTTGATAGGGCATGGTGGCATACACCTTTAATCTCAGAACTCAGGAGGCAGAGGTAGAAGGATCCCTGTGAGTTGGAGGCCAGCCTGAGACTACATAGTGAATTTAGGATCAGCCTGGGCTAGGGTTAGACCCTAACTTGAAAGTCACCCCCACCCCCATAAATAATACAAATAAAGAAAAAGAAAAACGGAAAAAAAAAAGGTAAGCTTTGAAGTAGCCATCTCCCACTTGGCAGGCTCAGGATGTGAGTCTGGGAGGGTCTATGTTTATCCGTCTCTGTCTGCATCTACTGTGTTCTCACCACATGCCAGATATCCTGTCCGACACTTTCTGTGAATTATTTCTATGGTAATTATTTTATTTATTTTATTTTATTTTTTTGTCCTATGGTAATTTTTTAATTAAAAACCCAATGGACGATGCATGTCAGAACCCCATTTTACAGAGGAGACTGAGGCATAGACCCCCTGTGTGCCCAGCATCCAGGTCACCAGTGCTGTCTAGATTGTTCTGATTTTCCAGAGGGATAGTTACCATTTTCAGAACTGGATCCAGGAGCACCCAGGGATTAGGAGACAAAGTCTGCCAGCTTCCCCATGGAGGAGAATGGTGGTTCCACAGGAATGCCCTTCGCCCTTTGCATTAGTCCCGGGTAAAGTGGGCATCAGGGTGTGCCTGTTACCTCTGCCAAGGGCGTCGTGTTGATTCCCTGGGTTTACATTAGTCCTCCTTGTTCTGCCCAGATGCTGGGCGCTTGCAGGAGGCTCAGAAATGACAATTTTATTTTAAAGAAAATATTTGCAAATGCAATTTGCAGTTTGTACATGAAGAGTAATGAGCAAAATGGATGCAGCTGTCTCTGAAATGAACCCTGCGGTGCCATCCTGTTTTGCTTTCCTACCGACGTGATAATGCAGACAGCTTTTGTGCCTTTTGTGAGAACTTAGGAGCCCTCTAAAGCTTCAAATAGAGAGTGGAGTGAGGCTAACAAATTCTGTGTACGCCTTGTGGTGCCCGGTATGCATCCTGTCCTTAGAGATGGCTGCCAGAGCCGAGAAAGAGAAGGCTTGCAAGAAGAGAACCAGGAAGATGGATGGCAGAGAGATGGAGCCCTCCCGCGAGTGAGGAGCAGGGGCCAAATCCAGCCGGAGAGGCTCTGTCTGGTGTCAGGGGCAGTGACTGTTCTCCAGGGAACACTGCTGACTGGCGGCAGCATTTCGGGCATCTCTGCAGAGCTCTTTAGGACTGTCTTGGTCCTGGGTGTTCGTTGTCAATGTGATCTCCAGCAGTCATGCCCTGTCCGCCTCCTGCGCTGTTCCCTGACTGCTGAGTAGACATGCCCGCATCGTTGGGGCTGAGTGGAGCTCGCGTCATTCTCAGGGCAGGACGTTTTGGCAACCCTGACCTTCCCCCATGGGCGTGTATGTGTCCCACTCCGTGTGTCCACGTTGACAAATGTTTGGGAAGGGGAGATGTCTAGTTCAGATTCAGAAAATGCCATCTCTTGGCGCTGCTAGCACGAGTGTATGGCTTACCTTTCTCACTGCTGCAACAAAACACTGACGAGAACTAACTTAAGGATGAAGGGTTGATGAGGGGATATGGTTCATGGTGGCAGGGAAGACATGGGAGGTAGGAGCAGGAGGTGGCCGGTCTCCTTGTCCACGGTCGCGTAAGTGCTAGGCATACTGCTGCTCAGTTTGTTTTCCTCTTTATTCAGTCTGAGGTCCCAGCTCCAGGAGTGGTGCCACTCATAGGGTGGGTTTCCCCCAATCTAACATAATTATTATTATTTGATTTTTCAAGGTAGGGTCTCGCTCTAGCCCAGGCTGACCTGGAATTCATATATAGTCTCAGGGTGGCCTTGAACTCACAGCGATTCTCCTACCTCAGCCTCTCAAGGGCCCCACCATATAATCTTGAAACTCCCTCACAGACATCCCAGGGATTAGTCACCTAGGTGACCCTAGATGCTGTCATGTTGACAACATTAAACGTCACAGTTTTTTCAAAGGATGCTAAGTGAGTGAAATTCATTACTCCAGCAGACGCAAGGGTGTGCCGAGGACTCAGCGTAAAAGGGAAGGTTCCGTAAGTATAGCAAGGGACACACGTTCTCATGAAAATGTTGTGGTCCCATGAGTAGCTAGGACTTGCTTGGTCATATTTCATGGCTTTATTTATGGGCAGCCTGACTTCCTTTTGTGGGGCACTGACTGTGGCTGCCATATGGACATTCCCATCAACTTGAATGTATTGACTACTCTGGGCAAGGATGTTCCAACTGACCAAGCAGCCTGCCTCCTTACGAACGTGACAAAGGGTAGGTGTGTGAGGCACTGTGGAGGCTAATTACTATTTTGAATCAGTTTCTGTAGCACATGCCTTTCCCACAAAGAGCCACTGTAGCATGTTGCCATGTTTGGCCTTGTGTTTTAGAAATTGCACCTTTTATTTTGTATCAAAACAGCAAGGCTAGGCGTGGTGGCGCACACCTTTAATCCCAGCACTTGGGAGGCAGAGGTAGGAGGATCACCATGAGTATGAGGTCACCCTGAGAATACATAGTGAATTCCAGGTCAGCCTGGACTAGAGTGAAACCCTACCTCGAAAAACCAACAACAACAACACCAACAACAAAAACAGCAGGGAGGAAAAGGAAGAGTAGAGGTGAAAAAACAAGGAAGGAAGGAAGGAAGGAAGGAAGAAAAAAAAGGAATAAGAAGAGGAGGAGGAGGAAAAGGAAAAGAATAGAGTGAACTGAGGAAAGAAAATACATACCATGCAGTATTTAGGATTGGGCACCTCACATGGGTTGAGTTCCTGGGCAGCTCACATGCATTGAGTGAGTTCAATGAAGCATTGTGGACAGATTGTCCTCTGAGATCTTCCTTCCTTAATGAAGGGGACTGGTCACCTTGGCTGGTTGGAGGCCACCATTGGTTGCATCTGCATCATGGGAGAAAAGTTTAGTGTCTCAGGTGGGGCTCAACAGCCAGGTGTGATGTGATTGGGAGTTTCTGTCTCATGCTTGTATGTCATTCACACAGTAGAGCATCATGGGAGCTGGGCCGGATTGATGTTCTCTCCAAGAATAGCACTGATTATAGAACAGATTTTCCCATATCCAGAGCCATTTTTAATTCACTGCCTACCACAGCTGCCAGCCTGCAGAGATAATTCCTTCTAGCAGAATAGCTTTAGATTATTATAGGGAAATCAAATTTGCATAAAAGCACTCTCTCTCTTCTCTCTCACTCTCTCTCTAAACAGATACTGTCAATTACTTCTGTTGGAAGAACTTTTTTGGAGGGGAAATACATTGTCTTTCTGAAACATTAAAAAAAAAAAAAAAAAAAAAAAAAAAAAAAAGGTGCCACCTGCAAGATTTCCACATGTCAGAGGTTTGGAGAGCTAGTGGTTTTGGTGACATTTCTCATTTAATGCTTGCTTTACAGAATTCAGTTCAACTAAGTTTTTTGTTTTATTTTTACATATCTGGTTTATTTATTTGCAAGGAGAGACAGAGAGAGAATGCACATGCCAGGGCCTCCAGCCACTGCAAATGAACTCCAGATGCACGTGTCACTTTCTGCAGTGGGCCCTGGGGAATCGAACCTAGGCTGTTTGCAAGCAAGTGCATTAACCATTGAGCCATCTCTACAGCCCCATTTTATTTTAGTTTTATTTTGATCAAACCCTGGCTCTGATGACATAAGTTGAATGATCCTTGCTTTTGAAATGCTTATTTTTATTGGATTTATTCAAAAGTTGCAAAAGTTTTATTGCATTTATTCAAAAAAGCCTGAACAAGGCAGGCTTCCTCAGGTTCATTTTGCTGATGAAGAAAGCAAGGCTCCAGGAAGTGCAAAAGATGACTGGGAGGTGAGCCACAGTACCTGATAGTTGAAGAGAAGAGCTAGCTCTCGGAGTGTGCTTTGAGCTTATGTTACCATAGGTACTATGATGTCATTCCAGGGAGGAAAGATCACAGTTGCCAAGTGTCAACTTGTGGTTGCCTGTTCAACTTTTAAGTTGACATCATTGAAAAAAGTCAGAAAAATGTTATTTGCCCTTTCTCCTAATAACAGGCTTCTCTTGAAAAAATACCATCAAACTTTGAGCTGATATTCTGTTGAAGTGATATGGTCCAATGTCCACTACCTACTGCCCTTTGCCCTTGCACCCCTGAAGTCACTCATGGAATCTTCTAGCTGGAGATTTTACATTTCCCCTTCTGCTGACTCTGGAAGAACATAGGGATGCTATTTAAAACCATATATATATACACACACATATATGCATACATATATATGAACTTTTTTTGAGGTAGGGTCACTTTAGCCCCGACAGACCTGGATCTCACTCTGTAGCTACACGTTGGCCTCAAACTCACAGCGATCCTACTACTTCTGCCTCCCCAGTGCTAGAATTAAAGGTGTGTGCCACTATGTCCAACCTAAAAAACTATTTTTATTTATTTGCAAGTACAGCGATATAGAGAGAAGAGAGACAGAGAACGTGGAGGTGCCAGGGCTTCCAGTCACTGCAAATGAACTCCAGGTGCATGCGCCACTTTGTGCATCTGGCTTTACATGGGTACTGGGGAATTGAACCCGGTTTGTCAGGCTTTGCAGACAAGTGCCTTAATTGCTAAGTCATCTCTTCAGTTTCCTCCTCCCCCCCCACCCCTGAAGTAGGGTCTCACTCTAGCCCAGGCTGACCTGGACCCTCCCCTTTTTAAACATGGATTTAGTTCATATTCTTGCTCTGATTTTAAAATAGTCATTTAGTTTTTCCATGCCTCAGTGTGGTGGCCTGAATGTAAAATGTCCCCTGCAGACTCATGTATTGGAATGCTTAATCCTCAGTCGATGGTGCTATTCTGGAAGGTTGAAGAGCATTTAGGAGGTAGAGCCTTGCTGGAGGACGTACGTCAAGGGGGTGGGCCTTGGGATTTTACAGTGCAGCCCCCCTTGCCACACTCAGCTCACTCTCTCTGCTTTCTCCCTCATGACATGAAGATGTAGTGCTGGCTGTCTGTTCCCGCCACGCTTTCCCCACATGATAAAACTCCCCCTGGTAACTGTAGGTGGGAACAAACCCTGTCCTTCCTCAGATTGTCTGCTGGGTATTTTCTCCCAGCAATGAGAAAGTGACTGGTACACTCAGTTTATCAGCTTAAAAAGTGCTGGTGATCTCGTCCCCTGTGAGTTCTGATGATTCAGGATTTGGGGACTCAAGCTTTTTATTTTACTTACCAATGTAGGCTGGAAGTCTACTTGTGTTCATGAGAAAGCCTTTATGGCTATCGTTTTATTTAATTGCTTTTTTTTTTTTTTTAGCCATTTTTTTTTGTGGTGTGGGGAGGGTAAAGAGAATAGAAATCTATCCAGCCTTTGCTTTTGCAGGAGGTCTTTGCTTTCTTGATTTCAAATTTCTATGCTGTATCCAGTCTCATGTTACTTGGAAAATGAGGCTAGGGTTATTACAAGAAATACAAAGAGGAGCTTGGTGCTGAAAACTCCTCAGCTGCAAGGTGTTGCTAAGTTCTAATTTGCTGTGCAAGCTTAATTAAAGCATTTGATTTAATCATGGAAGTTGCAGACTAGACAGATCACCCAGGAATCTAAACACAACACCGAAGCCCTAGGGACTTCCTGAGCAGGGATCTTCCACTGGAGGACATCCTGTTCTGAGACCCACATCCGGGCTGCCTTTTCCTCACTCTGCTGCTATCACGTTTGCTCAGTTAGGATTGATGTGACTTTCTGTAGAGGTTTCCACACTGAGCAGAAAGTACCTTTGGATGCTCTTTGCATAATCTTGCCAGTGTGCAGCTGGAATTTGGGGACCCTAATCTCTACCCACCTACTGAGAAAGTGCCTGGGAGCAGTGTCATTGATTTCAAACCTAGCAAAGCAGTTCTATCTGCTTCAGCCTCCTCCCCCCAATGCCTCTTTCTTCCTAGTGCTTAAAATTCCACTTAAGCTGTTCTGTTTGGCTTTAGGCTTTGATTGTGTTAAGAAATCAGTTTCTAACCTTTCCCAGGTGCACAGTTTGCAGGACACAGTCATACTCTTTATCTCATTCCATCTTCACAGACAGACACCCTGTAAGGTAACGGAGGTGACATTGTCTCCTTTGGGAAGGAGAAATACAGGGGAAAGAGAATGATTTGGGAGCCAGATAGGGTGGCTTTGAATCCCAGGTAGACCGCTCATTAACTGTATGACCTTGGACAGGGGATTTGACTGCCCGAACTCAATTGCTTTCCCAACATGAAGAGGCTTCGAGTTTTACTTCATAGAGTGATTGCAAGGATTGTGTTTTCATTTTACTACCCGTTCATGATTCATTTATTCCAGAAATACTGATACAGCCCCTACTGAGAGCCAAGCACATGTCCTCAGCTTTGAAGATACTTTAGAAAGTGAGGCTAACTCTGTCCCTGCCCTCAAGGACCTTACAGAATAGTACCAGGCATGGTGTGGTACCCATAACTTCCTTGGTAAATAGGTGCTAGGAGAGGTGGGCCCAAAGCCTTATGGTGAAGACTGTGCAGAACCAGGAGCCTTGCTCAATTCTGGAGCCTTTGTTTTCAAAGCCTTTGACTGGTGGGTTCTGTCCACCAGTGCTATGCAGCCAGGCAGCTCACTAGTATGATATCCTGAGCCATTTTATTTCTGTCATCATCTCTGGTTGGTGTTTTAGGACAACATAGTTAGATGGACTCTGACCCACTTTTGGTTGAGCCCAGGCTCTGCTATTGACCTGTGAGTCCTTGGATCATTGACCTGACCTCCCTCAGTCTCAGATCCCTCATCTGCAGAGGTCAAGGGCCAGCCTTCATTTTGCTTCAGTAGCTCATCGTGAGGACGAGATTAGGAAATGTCCAGGATGATGGTGCTGTGCTTGCTCTGTGGTGGTGGTGATCTGTGATCTGGCTCTCAAAGAATTCCCCTCTGGTGGAGAAAACGCAGGCCTCGTCCTCAGTATTGGCTGCCCTGTCTTGGGACCAGGAAAGTGAGGTCTGTGGGAGCCAGGCCAGGTGTCTGTAGAGCACCTTCCTTACCTCAGGTGGGTCATTCACACCCTCTATCTTTAAACCAGGCTGGGCTGAGGCAGGTTAGGCATTGACTAGGTCCAGAGGGAAGGCCTTTCCTTGGTTCGCTGCAATCCTGCCTTTGACAGGTGCTACAAAGACAGAACTCTGGGAAGTATGGGGAAGATAGCGCATGTCTCACTTCTTCTTTCAGTCAGGGTCTACAACAAGATAACTGTGTTCAGACCCCAACTTTTCTTCTCATGGCTAAGTAATCTGACTTTTTTTTTGTCATTTTTTAATCATTTTTTTATTGACAACTTCTATACTTACAGAAAATAAATCATGATATTTCCCTCCCCTCCCCCCATTCCCTTTCAGAACTCTAATCTCCATCATATCCCCTCCCTCTCTCCATTAGTCTCTCTTTTAATTTGATGTCATCATCTTTTTCTCCTATTATGAGGGTCTTGTGAAGGTATTGCTAGGCCCTGCAAGGTCATGGATATCGAGGCCAATTTCTGTCTGGACAGTTGCATTGTAAGGAGTCGTACCTAATCTGACTTCTTATTCCACACTTTCTTCACCCGAAAATAGGATTACAATAGCAAAGACTTTTGCTTTGACCATGTTCTGTGCACTTTACATCTACCAGCTCATTGCTCCCACACCAGTTCTGTGTCGGCAACTATCATTATACCTCCACGTAGATTAGGACACTGAGAAGCTGTTAAGGCAAATGAGGGAGTCGAGATTCAGACCCAAGCATTCTGGGTCCAGATGTTTGTGCTTTTATTTTTATTTATTTTTTAAAAATATTTTTATTTTTATTTATTTATTTGAGAGAGAGAGAGAGAGAAGGAAGAAAGAGAGAGAGACAGGAGAGAGAGAATGAGAATGGGCACACCAGGGCCTCCAGCTACTGCAAACCAACTCCAGATGCATGCACCCCCTTGTACATCTGGCTTAAATATGGATGTTCTTTTAAAACAATTAATTTTTTTGAGAATTAAACCTTTTAAAAATTCTTTTATTTATTTATTTATTTGTTTATTTATTTATTTAGCAATGCACCTTAACCACTAAGCCATATTTCTAGCCCAGATGTTTGTGCTTTTAAAACAATTAATTTTTTTTGAGGCAAGCCCAACAGACTAGCCTTTAAAAAATTTTATTTATTTATTTATTTATTTATTTATTTATTTATTTATTTATTGAGAGAATGGGCATGCCAGGGCTTCCAGCCACTGCAAACAAACTCCATATGCATGCGCCCCCATGTGCATCTGGCTTATGTGGGTCCTGGAGAATCAAACCAGGATCCTTTGGCTTTGTAGGCAAACGCCTTAACCACTAAGCCATCTCTCCAGCCCCAGACCAGCCTTTTTATATGCAAGAGACTGAGAGTGAGTGGGAGAGGGAGAGTGGGAGAGAGAGAGGAAGAATGAGAGAGGGAGAGAATTAGAGATAGAGAGGAAGAGAGAGAGGGAGAGGGAGAGAGAGAGAGAGAGAATTGGCAAGCCACGCCTTCCAGCCACTGCAATCGAACTCCAGGTGTGTGCACCATCTTGTGCTCATGTGTGTCCTTCGTGCTTGGGTCACCTTGTACACCTGGCTTACATGGGACCTGGAGAGTTGAACATGAGTCCTCAGGCTTCACAGGCAAGTGCCTTAACTACGAAGCCATCTCTCTAGCCCTTAATTTTGCTTTTGTTTTTGTTTTTGAGGTAGGGTCTTGCTCTAGCCCAGACTGACCTGGAATTCACTAAGTAGTCTCAGGGTGGCCTCTAACTCACAGCGATCCTCCTACCTTTGCCTCCCAAGTGCTGGGATTAAAGGTGTGTGCCAGCACACCTGGCTCAGCCCTTAAAATTAAAAAAAAATATTTTTAGGGCTGGAGAGATGGCTTAGCAGTTAAAGTGCTTGCCTGCAAAGCCAAAGAACACAGGTTCAATTCCCCAGGATCCACATAAGCCAGATGCACCAGGGTGGCATATGTGTCTGGAGTTTGTTTGCAGTGGCTGAAGGTGTGCCCATTCTCTTTCCCTCTGAAATAAATAAATAAATGACTTTTTAAAAACTTTTTTTTTTTTTTTTTTTTTTTGAGAGACAGAAAAAGAGAAAGAGAAAGAGGGCATGCCATGGTCTATTGGCACTGGAAATGAACTCCAGATGCATGTGCCACTTTGTGCATTTAGCTTTACACGGGTCCTGTGGGGACTCAAACCCAAGCTATCTAGCTTTGCAAGCAAGTGTCTTTTTCACCACTGATCCATCTCTTCTGCTCTGTTATTTGTGCTCTTAACCCCTCTCCTGTGCTCCTCCTCTCACGGGGCAGAGCACTAAGAATCTACCTTAGAGGATCAGAGAGATAAACAGGAAAAGTAGTAAGCAGCATGTGTGGCGTGTACCGTGTGCTCATGAAGTAGGAACCCTGTTGGGGGGCTCTGAAGGTGGGTGTGCATCTCTCTTCTTGCCCCTAGAAGTAGCAGAGCCTTGAAGCATTAGGTGTTGCAGACCTTCAAAGACCTTAGGTTCCCCAGCATGCAAGTCTGCCTTGCCCTCATGATGGAAGCTTGAAACCTAATGCACACAAAGTGTACCATAATAATCATTAATGTGGACCTCTGTGATAAATACTAATATGTCCATCAATATGAAGCCTGTGTCAGGTACCTGCACACATCTGGTGCAATTTCATATGCTTGTGGTGCAGATCTTGAATCCTACCTGTCTGGAATTTTAGGTCCAAACAAAAGGGCTCCTTTTGTTCTGCTCTGGTTTTTGTTTTGAGTCACTTGGCGTATGCACCTCATGTTTTCTACACTGACACTTAAAAATATTTATTTGGAGCCTGGTGTGTTGGC
The DNA here is from genome assembly GCA_036365145.1 of Orientallactaga sibirica. Taxonomy (NCBI): domain Eukaryota; kingdom Metazoa; phylum Chordata; class Mammalia; order Rodentia; family Dipodidae; genus Orientallactaga; species Orientallactaga sibirica. The sequence goes on along the minus strand of JAEOAD010000018.1, from coordinate 20,052,576 downwards.
ACAGGCTTTTAATCCAGCACTTGGGAGGCAGAGGTAGGAGGGTTACCATGAGTTCAAGGCCACCTTGAGACTACATAGTGAGTTCCAGGTCAGCCTGAGCTACAGCAAAACCCTACATCGAAACTCCAAAAATGAATTTTATTTATTTATTTATTCGAGAGAGAGCACCAGAAGGAGAAAGAAGGAAAGAGGAAATGGGTATGCCAGGGCCTCCTTTGTTGAAGCAAACTCCAGATGCATGTGCTTCTTTGTATATCTGGCTTTATGTAGGTACTGGGGAATGGAACTCCAACTGGCAGGCTTTATAAGCAAGTGCCTTTAACTGCTGAGCCAGTTCTCCAGCCTCACCATGGACACTTTTAAAAGCCATTCCCACCCCCATCATCATCATCAACATACTCATCATTATCACCATAGGAGATGCTTACTGTGTGCTAGGTGTGTGTTTCTTAATTCTCACATTAGCACACAAATTGAAGGTTTCAGCAAATTAGACACATACAAATTAAAGCAAATGTTGTATAAATATTTCTGAAAGCAATTATAATGGAGGAAAGGAATACATCTCAGTTCTTTGAATATTTAAGAAGCACCTTTTAGGGTATTTGACAAGATTTCTTTCATATATATATATATATTTATATATATGATTAGAATGCTGAAATATGCTGAATGTAAAATACTGACAAGACTCTTTTTGGCATTCTGCTATCATATGGATTTTGACTGTCCTTCGAGGACCCATGAAGGCTTGGAATCTAGGCCATGATATTATTGAGAGGTGGTGGAACCTTCAGGAGGCAGGGCCTAGTGAGAGGAACGTGGGCCATTGGTGCCAACATCAACCTTTCGTCTCTTTAAGTTGATTATCTCACATACTGGTTATAGTAACAGAAAGCTGACTAACACATACCCATTTCTAAAATGTTGTCGAGTGGACATATGCATTTGTATTTTGTAAATAATTAATGGACCCCCCTACTATGTTGTGGGACCTTGGCCTACTTCTGGTTACTTGTGGAAATTCTTGATTTGTATGTAATCATGGTCCACTATGGTGGAAAATTAGTTAATCTGGTCTGACTGAGTATGGTGCAGGGATTTTCTGAGAGCTGCCTCCCCATGCTGAGTATTTTTCAGTGATGGGTAAAGTCGAAGTTTTTACAATAGTTAATAGGTGAGTTATCCTCCATTCTAAAAGCAGAGGTTCTCTTGTACTTACTTTACAGTTTTCTGATTATAAAAGAAACCAAACTTTTAATTCTGCCTATAAGACTGGGTGATCAGATAGTTTGCAAAAACTTCCTGTTCAAAGAACCTAAGAATTCTGGATAAAATATAACTAATATATTTCCATAATATCTGCAAAAAAGTGAGTGAAATTTCCATGCACTAAAAATAAAGAGGGAGATGGAAAGTGGGTGGGAAGCATTAGCTGAGGCTCTACCCTGAGGGTACTTGCTGAGAGCAGAAAATTAGACTCTTGAGCTTACAGTTCTTCTGGGATAGAAGCCAGCTTTGGGCCTTTGCCACATGGAAAGTTGAAGCTGAGACCCTGATATAAAGCTCAGCCCCTTGAGGGGCTCCACCCCCTGTGAAAATGCAGATTAGAATGAAAGATCCCCCAGTTGGCAGAGATTTCTTAGCTGTAATTCCAAGCAGAAGAAAAATGTCTCCTTAAATTAGTGTTTAAAATCCTAAGAAGATGCAGATGCTCTTTATACTAGCCCAGTGGTATCTCCACAACAGCCTCGGATCACCTGAGAACCCAAAGTTGCAAACACAAAGATTTTCATTGTCTTGTATTTGAGTCAAGGGAAACAACAGGTAGCAGAATGAGAGCCTCAGGCACCTCACATAGTGGACTTATGGTCGCCCAGAACAATGACATGGAACATGAGGTAAGCAAGTTTGCAAAAATGCTCAGTGAGGGGTTGGGGAGATGACTCAATGATTAGTGGTGCTTGCTTGCAAACCTGCTGACCCAGTTCTGATCCTTCCCAGCAACCATGGAAAGGCAAATGCAAAATGGCACACATATCTGGATCCCAATGTAACTATGGCAATGGGAAGTGAGGCCAGGAGAATTTAGAAGCTTGTAGGCCGGCTAGTGTGGTATGTGATGCAGCCAAACAACACCATGAGAAACCCTGTCTCAAAGAAGGTTGAAGGAGTGGAGGGACACCATGAAGCTGTCCTCTGACCTGCGCACACATGTCGTGGTGTGTATGTGGCCATGCGCACGCACATTAAATAAATAAATAAGTGAATGAATGAATAATAAATAGTGCAGTGAAATCAGAGACCTGATGTGAGGAGCAGAGCAGTATACATTTCCCAGATAATACAGTTGTAATGTGCACATGTGCCTATACATGTGGGGACTAGGAAGACTTGAAAACAGAGCAAGTAGAACATTTGAATGTAAAAACTAAACAATTAAAATTGGAAGAAAACTTACGGTCTTTGTCAGAAAATTGAAAACAATCATTACCTCTCAGAGTAAGCAATACTAATAATATTTTTAATATAATTCATTCAAAGTTTTTTCTGAACATTTTACATTGTAGAATGTCTTCTAAACATTTTACAGGGTAGAATCTATACAAGTATAATTTTTGTATGATATAATTTATTTTTGTATAATAAACATCTTCCATCATTTTATGGAATAAGATATGGGTAAAAAATCTATCATCTGTGTATCTATTTATCTATCTATTTCTCTGTCTATTATCTATCTATCTATCTATCTATCATCTATCTATTGTGACATGCCATAAAAATGTACATGACATGCCATAACACAAGTGTTCTTCTACCATTGGATTTATTTATTTTTGCTTATAAACAGTAGTTAAATAACATTTAACAGAAGCTTCCTGACTTTTTTAAAGCTTAGGCTGGGAACTAGCACAATGTCACTTTCTTCATATCCTACTAACTTAAAGAGTCACTGTATTCTCAGGGTCAGTCTAGCAGAGGCTGATATATGTTGAGACTTTGGAAAGCATGGTTCAGGGGAAAACTTGCTGAAACATACATTAGTATTTTTTATTTCAATAAAAATTACAAACCATAGCATATTCTATAGCATTTTGTGTCTTGCTCTAATTAATCAAATATTATACCATACATTTTATATTACATATATTATCTGGGATTAGGTTTGGCTACAAATAAAACTCCAATTTACTGTGACTTAAACAAAATAAAAGTTTATTTCCATCTGGAGAGATGATTCACTTGGTAAAGTGCTTGCCATGTAAGCATAAGGACATGAGTTTAGATCTCAGGAGTTCATGTAAATGCTGGATGTGGTAGTGTACACCTGTAATCCCAGCTCTCAGGAGTAGGAGGCAGGTACGATCCTTGTGGCAAGCTAACTAGTTCAACTAGATGACTAGGTGAGTTCTGGGTTTAGTGAGTGACCCTATCTCAATAAATAAAGTGGAGAGCAATAGAGAGAGACATATAAAATTGATCTCTAGGCTCCACATGTATGCAACATGCGTACACACAACCTTACACACATACATGTACCACATGTGCACGTGCACACACACACACACACACACACACACACACAGATGCACAAAATTTATTTCCTTTCTGTATTTAAAAGGCATTGAAGGCCTGGAGAAGGTGGCTTAGCAGTTAAGGCGCTTGCCTGCAAAGCCAAAGGACCCCAGTTCTATTCCCCAGGACCCACATAAACCAGATGCACAAGGGGGCGTCTGGACTTTGTTTGCAGTGGCTGTAGGCTCTGGCACATCCATTCTCATTCTTTCTCTCTCAAATAAATAAGTAAATAAAAAAATATTTTTTTAAAAAGGCATTGAGGCCGGGCGTGGTGGCACACGCCTTTAATCCCAGCACTCGGGAGGCAGAGGTAGGAGAATCGCTGTGAGTTCGAGGCCACCCTGAGACTACATAGTTAATTCCAGGTCAGCCTGGACCAAAGTGAAACCCTACCTCGAAAAGCCAAAAAAGAAAAAAAAAAAAAAAAAGGCATTGAGGTATCAGATACAGCTCTTTATTTTGTTGTTCTACCATATGTGACTTCTCTAAACAATGAAAATCCGGACTGGAGAGATGGCTTAGTGGTTAAGGCGCCTGCTTGCAAAGCCTAAGAATGCCTGTTCGATTCTCCAGGTCCCATGTTTAGGCAGATGCAAAAGTGACACAAGTGTGCAATGTTGCACATGTGCACAAGGGGGTGCACGTGACAGGAATTTGTTCACAGCGGCTGAGAGGCTGCTGGTGCACCCATCCACTATCTGCCCCCTCTCTCTTTCTCTCTCAAATTAAAACAAACAAGCGAACAAAAAAACCAAAAAACCCCGAAAAAAACAAAAAACAGTGAAGATCCAAGATGGCTGCTGGAAAGGTAGCCATCAGTGTTCTTCCAGCTAGGAAGAAAAGAGGAAAGAGGAAGTATATCTGTCTTTAAGGACCCTACTTGGAATTTTCACCAACCTTTAGGGGGGTTCACATGTAGACATTTATGTTACTGAGGAAAGAACTCATTTACTGGCCACGACCAAGTGCAAGGGAGACTAGGAAAGGAAACATAATCTTTTGTTTTTTTCAAGATAGGGTCTTGCTGTAGCCTAGGCTGACCTAGAACTCGCTATGTAGTCTCAGAGTAGCCTCGAACTCATGGCCATCCTCCTACCTCTGCTTCCTGAGTGCTGGGATTAAAGGTGTGTGCCATCATGCTCTGCCAAAACATAATATTTGTTAGAATTGGCTGTGTACCCTGTAAAAAAAATGGACATTAAGCTGGGCATGGTGGCGCACGCCTTTAATCCCAGCACTCGGGAGGCAGAGGTAGGAGGATCGCCAAGAGTTAATTCCAGGTCAGCCTGGACCAGAGTGAGACCCTACCTCAAAAAAAAAAAAAAAAAAAAAAAACCCAAAAATGGACATTATATAATAGGAGAAAAAGATGATGACATCAAATTAAAAGAGAGACTGATGGAGAGAAGGAGGGGATATGATGGAGAGTGGAGTTCTGAAGGGGAAAGGGGAGAGGGAGATATGATGGTTTATTGCCTGTAAGTATAGAAGTTGTCAATAAAAAAAAAAAAAAAAAAACAGGAGATTCTCTTCCAAAAGAGGAAATACCAGGAAAGGCAAGGAACAAGGGTGCTGAGGAGAGTGCTACATCAGCATGTCTACAGCAGAGCTAAGGGTCAGCACAGCGCTCTTTGAACTGAATGTCAGGGCTGTTGGAATCTTACTTTTTAAGGGCTAAAAAAGAAGAAGAAGGAGGAGGAGGGGGAAAACTTGTGTTAAGATAAGCATTTTACTTTCGTTGTTTCAAAATAGAGGAGATTGTAATGACACCTCCTGTCCAATTGAAGGCGCTATAGAGACAGCCACCTTGGCTTTTTTTCCCTTGAGAGCACTTGGTAGACATTGTCTCATTTCATCTGCACTGCAAGGCACCCATCACAGAAATGCCATTTGACCACTTTAAGTGCTTGACTATAGAGGCCAAGGGTCAACAACATTACAGGCAGAACCTTCTTATAGAGATGACTAGATTCAGTTGCCTAATACTGCCTAGCTTGTCAACTGTGGAAGTAAGTTTAGAGTCAGGGCCTGTGAATCCCATCTAAGCTAGCACCTTCCTGCAGGCCCAGCCACCTCCATCTTCACCTTCATCCTTATCTTTTGTAAGAGCTGGGCACAGTGCTCCCTGGAGTGACAGAGCTGCCCACGGAGTCCCTCTGCCCTCTTGTTTCTCTACTTGAGAATGGCACAGTCCTCAGAACTTTCCTGACCAAGGATCTAGAGTTGCCCAGCTCAGTCCCTCAAAACATAGGAGCAGTGACACGTTGAGCCTCTCAGGAACTTGCTTCCTCTCCCGAAGACAGATGAGAGGGGGGTGAGAGGCGGAGAGTCAGTGTGAGAGAACAGCTCACCACCAAGCATGAGAAAGCAGAATGGATGAGGAACAAGAAGATGGAGTTACCCTCTGCCCTTTATGATGGGGAAACACGAGTGAGTGGGACATCTGGAGCGAGGCTTGACCTTCCTTCCTGGCCCCGTTACCTCCAGTAGTGTGACCCACGTGAGTCAGTCTCTTCCTCCATGGGTTGAATTGTGTTGTCTTAGTGAACACCGGGGTGTGATGGCTCAGCATGGTGCAGCTTGAAAGATCTAGAGCGGCCCACACAGTAAAGAGAAGTGGCTTTGTCAACAAGAAGAGCCTTTCCTCAGGGAACATTGTGGAAGATGGGGCCGGAAAGATTGTGAGAGCCACAGAGTGGGTAGGAATATCCCGAGGCAAGGTCCCCACTACGCTACCCCACAGGGAGTGACTGAGGCCTTCATGACCCCACAGTGAATACCATGACCACAGTGAGGCAAATCTGTTCTAAGAGCTGTGGTGGGGATAGATCACCCCCGAGTTCCTCTTCAGGAGGATTCCCCTGTATGGACTTGGAATCCAGGAGGAGAAAGGACAGGAAACCACAGGAAGCCTGAGTGTGGGATTGTAGACTGGCCCATGCTAATGAGCACACCCCTATGGAACCCAACCCTGTTTTCTGGAGACCTAACGTCTGTCAGACTGAATTGAGGCCACAGAGGACTGTGCTCTTTGAGTCTCATAAAAAAAGGCACACACTTTTAATCCCAGCACTTGGGAGGCAGAGGTAGGAGGATCCCTGTGAGTCTGAGGCCAGCCTGAGACTACACAGTGAATTCCAGGCCAGCCTGGGCTAGAGCAAAACCCTACTTTGAAAAACTCAAAAATAAGAAAAAAGGAAACCCCAGGGTTAGAGAGAGGGCTCAGCGGCTAGGAGCACTTACCATGCCAGCCCGAGGACCAGAGATCATTTCAGTTCGATTCCTTAGCACCCATATAAACAGTTGGGCATGGCCACACACCCCTGGAATCCTGGTCTTCTGGGCAGTGGAGACTAAAGACTGTCTGGGGCTTGAGTAAGCTGCAAACTCAGGAATCATTGAGAGGCGCCATCTCAAGGAAAATGCAGATATGTGATGGGGGAGGGACACCCAGTGCTCTCCTTTGGCCTTTGTATGCACATGCACGAGTTGAATGCTTCTGCGTACACATGTACATATATCTCACACACCCCACCCCACACCTTAGCACACATGACGATCAATACATACACACATGCATGCAAAGAGAAAAAAAAATTTTACTAATTGTGTTACCACTAAAAACATGCATTGCTAGTGGCAATTGACTGTTGTCACAAATCTAGGCAGGAAGTCACCTGGGATCCTTGTGTTGACTTTACCACTTGGAGAGAAGGTTCAAATATTGAAAGATAGGGACCGGGACGATGGCTCAGTGGTTGAAAGTACTTGCTTGCAAAGCCTTCTGGCCTTCAATTCCCTAGCCACTCACATGAAGCTGGGCAGGTGTTCAATAGCAATGGCTAGAGACCATACACCCCACGGGTGTGCGGGTGTGCACATTCACACATGTGCCAATAAATAACTTTAAAAATGTTGAAAGATACAAAGAGTACTTTGAAGATGAACCAACTGAAGTTTTGAAAGTTTGTTACTTGTTCAAGTTTTCTACAGCTAGTAAGTAATGGGAGCCAGCTCTTTCTGTCTGGGCTTAGAGTTACTGTGATATCCTGTCTTGTCTGTAAAGGATGACAGTTCATTATCATTACTAAAGCTTGCTAAAGCCACTGAACAGGACATTTATACTAAATATGCTTTTTCTTGTTAAAAATATTTATTCATTCGGGCTGGAGAGATGGCTTAGTGGTTAAGGCGCCTGCCTGCTAAGCCTAAGAACCCGGTTCCAATCTCCAGGTCCCACATTTAGCCAGATGCAGTGACACAAGGGCGCAATGCCACACTTGCCCATAAGGGGGCGCACACATCTGGATTTCGTTCACAGCAGCTGAGAGACTGCTGGCGCGACCATTCTCTATCTGTCTCCCTCTCCTTCTCTCTCTGTCTCTCTGTGTCTCTCTCCAAAAATAAAATAAAATAATAAAATAAAAACCAAACATTTAAAAAATATTTATTCATTCATTTATTTGAGAGAGAGACAGATCTATTATATTATATTTTTTATATTACATATATATGATGTCAGGGAGGGAGAGAGAATTAGCACGTCAGGGCATCCAGCCACTGCAAATAACCTCCAAACATATGGGCCACCATGTACATCTGGATTACATGGGTACTGGGGAATGGAACTTGGGTTCTTAAGCTTTGCAGGCAAGCACCTTAACTGCTAAGCCATCTCTCCAGCCCAGATATGCTTTTTCATTGTTTTCTGAAAACCAATTAACTTTTAAGTTCCATATTATTTGCTCTTAAGCAATAGTGATAAATAGCATGTCTCACTGGGTCCAAGACAAGCATTTTCCCCTCATTCTAACATTCCTCAAATTGTATTCCTCTAACCAGTGATGGTGTATCATAGTTTAATGGGCAGCCTCATTCTTTCTTAGTGGCACATAAAATAGTGGTGTATCTCACAATTGATAGCATCTTTGTATGGAAAGCAGTAGCAATGACTTGGTTCAGAGGAAGGATGAACAGCACAGGGGACTAGTGACACAGTGTTACATTGTGTGTCAGGGTAGGACACCATGGGGGGTGGGTCACATAACCTATTTTCTATCCCATCTCCTGTTTTCCCAGTGAGAACTCATGGCTTCCAACTAGACTCAAGTGTGCTGACCTGTTGGCTTCTTGTCTTTCCCTGTCTGCTTCTCTTTTCCATTACTGTGTCTTACAATGACGGCAGGAGCACCCCAACATGGCATTGAGTCACCTGACCCCTGAGCACTTTATGCACTTCATAATTCTCTCAACCCTTTCAGGGACCTTGAAGAGAAAAATCTTAGTTCTGATGGAGGGACATCTGTAAATGGATGAGCCTTCCCTTTGTCTGTTTCTCCCCCTCTTTTTAAAACCATTTTTAAAATATTTAACTTATTTATTTATTTGAGAGAGACAAAGAGGGAGAGAGAGAGAGAGAGAGAGAGAGAGGGGGAGAGAGAGAGAATGGGTGTGCCAAGGCCTCCAGCCATTGCAAATGAACTCCAGATGCAGGTTTCCCTTGTGCACCTGGCTTACGTGGGTCCTAGAGAATAGAACTGGGATCCTTTGGCTTTTCAGACAAATGCCTTAACCACTAAGCAATCTTTCCAGCTCCTGTTTCTCCCTTTTTTCTTTTGAAATTTTTATTTATTTATTTATTTATTTATTTATTTATTTATTTATTTATTAGAGACAGAGAAAGGGGGGGAGAGAGAGAATGGGCATGCCAGAGCCTCTAGCCACTGCAAATGAACTCCAGACGCATGTGCCACCATGTGCATCTGGCTTACGTGGGTCCTGGGGAATCAAGCCTTGAACTGGGGTCCTTAGGCTTCACAGGCAAGCGCTTAACCGCTAAGCCATCTCTCCAGGCCACTTCCCTTTTTTCTTAGCATATTTTAATTGTTGAAATAAGCATTTACTGTAACATTTTCACACATGTACATCATGCATGTGGATCTTTCCCCCCATCCCACCTTGTCTTGGTTCCATAGTATTCTCTCCTTTTCCTTCATGTCTTTTTTTTAACTTAAATTTTGCATATGAGAAAAATTCCACGCAACATTTCTGAGTCTGCGTTATTTCACTTAACACGACAATCTCCAGTTTCCCCCATTTTACTGTAACTGATATGATTTCATTCTTCTTTATGGCTAAATCATACTCTGTTTTTTATATATACAATGCATTCACTCTTTCTTTTATTCATTGATGGGCATCTAGACTGATTTCCTAACTTGGCCATTGTAAATAGTGCCTCAATAAACACAGGTGTGCACATATCACTGTTGTATATACCAGGAGTGGTATAGTTGGGTAATACATCACCTTCCTTTTGTAACAGAGAGAGGCCAGACTCATGCAAGAGAACTTAGCAGGAATTTCACTGTTTATTTTTCATTTGTTTTATGTGTATAGCTATATTATACTTGGGGCAAGATACAGTGGATTTCCATTTACAGTAATGCCACAGAATTGCCTTTTAAAGCAGAAATTTATTTCACTACAAATGTCAAGTACCAGAAAAAGAAAGGATATTAAACAACTATTAATGCAGATGCTTATGGCAAGAACTGTGAATGCAGAATTCGCTTGACAGAAGTGGGGTAGCAGTGACCTGTTCCAGGGACTTCCACTTCTCTGTGTGCATGCCCACACTGCTGCTCAACCCTCAGGGCTCCTTTCCCTTCCCAGTAATGATGGGACGCCTGTCCTTCCTTCTCCAGGACCCTGCCAGCCAGCCAGAATCTTGCGTGTCCACAGACATTGCTTCACATCCCACCATGTTGTCATGCTACTCGGGTTTCCCCAGTCAGAGAGATACTCATATGCTGACTCTGTTGTGACTGGAAACCGGACAGGCAGGCACCCCTTCCCCATCCACCCCTGGGGCTTCTCAATGTCTTTGCAGTTATGACAAAGGAGCAGTGTTGGAGTTGAAATTCCTGTTGGTGCTTGTTCTTTGTAACGACCTCTCTTGCAGTCGCCTAGTCCATGTGAGACTGCTTCCTTGCTTGGCTTACACTGAAATGTCGTTGTAAGTGCGCTCCTGGGGTATCTGTAGAACCGGCACTGTTCCTCAGCATGAATATTTGTAAGGAAGGTCACAGGGTCGTCTTAAACAATGACAAAGAAGTGAATTTTAAGGTAAGGCTAGAGAAGGGACAGGAAGATATGTACTACTGTGCATGTGTCTGTACATGTGTGCATGTGTTTATGTGCATATGTGTATATATATGTAACTATGTATCTGTGTGTATATGTATACATGTGTGTGAAGGTGTATGTGTGTATGCATGTGTGTGTGTACATGGCAATGTGCTCATATGTGTGTGAACATGGGTACACATGTGTGTGTCAATGTGTGTATGCATGTATGTGAGTGTGTACATGTTTGAGAATGTGTGTATGTGTATAGGTATGTGTGCACATTTGCACACCCATATGTATGCCAATGGAGTAGTGATTCATCAGTGTACATATGTGTTTGAATGAATGGCATGTATGTATATGTACATATATGTGTGTGCATGTTGACATCCTCGTGTATATGCCAGTGGAACATTGGTCCATCAGTGTACATCTGTGTGTATATGTTCATATGTGTGTGTATGCACACACATGTATATACTGGTGGGCAGTAACCAATCAGTGTACATCTGTGTGTGTACTTATGTGTGTGTGCACATATGTACATGCTAGTGGAGCAATGATCCATCGGGCTTAGAGCATACCTTCTGGTTGACTTTCCTCTTCAGCAGAAGACAAAACTCAGTGAGCAAAGATAATGGTAATCTAAGCAGAAAGAGAGAGAGAGATAAATAAAATACTAGCAGTTTTTATACTTGAGCAGTCCCGTTATCCTTTCCAGGGTCTTAGATAAGGAGCTTTGCTCAGCCTGCCCAGCTGAGGCGATGGGGAAGTGTGTGGAATTACAAAGATAGATGCTGCTTCTGGAGAGAAGTCGATTCTGTTAGCTGCGCTGTCTCCCAGAAAGAGAGAGCCGCAAAAGATCTGGTAGCACTACCCCGTGGGCTCAGGTGGACCGTGGTGTCTCAGCAGCTCCTCAGAAAGGGTCTGTTTACGAATCTTATCTCTGCTGTGAGGTCGATGCCAGAGTCTCTCTCCGAAGGGAGGTGATAAAAATAGGAGGCAGCTTTATGGGACACGCCTTTTATCTTCCTATGAGTCTTTCAAGGCAGAGCGCGTGGCTCTCTATCAAAAATAGCCGCGTTCAGTTCATATTCATAGTGCATTCTTGAGGAATCTGCTGGGGGCCATGAGGCTGCATCTGGGCTTGCTTTTAGGGTTCATATGCACCAAGGTGCAGTCAACATGAGAGCTGAACTGTACTCCTGGGAACATTTCAGTACAATCAAGGATGACACACTATGGTCTGTGGAATGAGGATCCCTGTTTTTTTTTTTTTTTTTTTTTTTTTTTTTCAAAAAGATCGGCATCTAGTTGTCAGTCATTTACAAAGGAGAGTTGGGTGTAAATTACTGATGCAGTTGGACACTTTCTGCTACCGTTGCTGCACCTTTTCCTTAGGTCTTAGCTGGGGGATCCTTCTAGAAGGAGTGGACAATGCTTACACTATCAGAATTTCTTAAGGTCTCTCTGTTTTTTTTTTTTTTTGGCAAACTGAATTGGAAAAATAATTAATTTGATCAATTTTATATCAAAAACTAATTTCTTCTTGTACCTTCAGTATCCTTTGTCAGGGCAAAACCCTGTGGTTGGCTGATCTTTCAAAGAATATACCGCGAATCTATCTCAGAGTCCATTGAAAGCAATTTACTATTCACATGTTAAATATATGGGACAGTTGGTCTTGCTACAGCAATACAATTATTCTGGAAAAGAATTTTCAATGATGAAAATAAAAGAAAGTTAAAATAGTCATAATTTACTGCTGCGGAGTACTGGGCAGCTGTTTTCTGCCTCGATCTGTATTCTAATAAGTCTTTTAAATGAAGAGATTTATGAGATTATTTTAATTTTGATGTCTTTTTAATGCTTCATGCATTTTAAATACAACCTTTTAATAGTTTTTGAGATTGAAGAATTTAATTTTGTTTTATACTGCAGAAATAAATGTATTCTCAGGAGACCACACCATTATTGTAGTTCTTTCTTTTTCAAAATTGGCATATCCACTACATGCAGCTAAATGACTCCCAGAACCAATAAAGTTAGATTTCAACAAGGCATTTTCTAGATGGGGAGCCAACAAACTTGAAGAAAGCATGTGCCAGGGCGTCACAATGGAACTGGCACTAAATAGAATTTGTGGGTTCAGATGCAAATTTATCTAAACAAGGCAAAGATTTCGACTTCTCAATTAAGATGACCCGTGTTTATCTGTTCATTGGAGAAGTGTTGTAGATTCAGTATGCTGTAGCTGGAATCCATGGCTGTGTACAAGGTAGGCCAAGTCAAACACAGATCTGGAGAGATCATTGCTGTATGTACTACAAAAATGCTTTCAAAGTTTTTTTGTTTGTTTTAATTTTAGTTTTGTTTTTCAAGGTATGGTTTTACTCTAGCCCAGGCTATGTAGTCTCAGAGTAGCCTCGAACTCATGGCTATACTCCTACCTCTGCCTCCCAAGTGCTAGGATTAAAGGCGAGAACCACCACACCCAGCTACAAAATGCCTCCAAAAGATTATATACTGGACAATAGTCACCCAGAAACATATTTTTAGAAAAGCAACAACCTTCTGGTACAATTAGGTTATTTTAGAACTTCATAATATTTTATTTTTATATTCTATTCAGAAAAAACTATAAAATTAGGGAATGTTTTCCTATCCAAAAGATTTAAAATATTTCAAAACAGGCTCATAAGATATAAACACAATGTATTATTCCTAACTAAAAGCCTTTTCATATATATACATATTTTTTTTAGGCAGGGTCTCATGTAGTTTTCCCTCATATTCTAAGACAAATGAATTTCAGTTCTAAGTTTCTTTATTCATTCATCCATCTGCTAACTGGAGTTTTCAGAAGTCATGAAACTAAGATCTATCATTTCAGGTCTTTCAAAAATAGAAGAACATTCTTGACTATTTACTTTTGTGTGTGTGTGTCTTGGCAGTAACACATACTTCTTCTTCTTCTTCTTCTTCTTCTTTTTTTTTGAGAGAGACACAGAGAGAGACAGAAAGAGAGGGAGAGGAAGACAGAGATGGGCCTCCAGCAGCCTCTCAGCTGCTGCGAACAAAATCCAGATGTGTCCGCCCTCTTGTGGTCAAGTGCAACATTGCGCCCTTGCATCACTTTGCATCTGGCTAAACGTGGGACCTGGAGATTGGAACCGCTAGAGATGAGAACCAGCGTTCTTAGGTTTAGGAGGCAGGTGCCTTAACCGCTAAGCCATCTCTCCAGCCCGACTATTTACTTTTTGAGTTTTTCTTTCCTTCTTTCCTTTTCTCCCCCTTCTTTCCTTCTCTCTCTTTTCTGCCTTTTCTCCCTTCCCCTCTCTCCTTTTTCTCTCCCTTTCTTTCACTTTCTCTTCTTTGGTGAGACTGGAACCCAGGACCTCAAGTGTACTAAGCATACAGTCTGCCTTGAGCTATGTCCACAGCCCCTTTTACTTATTATTTTTCTTTTAAAAGTAAGTGATCAAAATTCAAAGGCTATTAAAAATACCACTGCAAGCAGTCTTTTGTAGCATGGGACAGGTTCCTGATAACATGGTAAATGAAAAGCAGGCAGGTGGATGAGGAGACAGGTCAATTGGTAAAACTCTTGCTGTGTAAGCATGAGGGCCTGAGTGTGATCCCCAGAGCCCACTTGGGCATGGTGGCCCATTCTTGTAATCCCAATACTGGAGAGGTAGAGGTAGGTGGACCTTTGGGATTTGCTCGCCAGCCAATGTAGTCTATGTGGCAAGTTCCATGTCCATAAGACACTGTCTCAAAAACAAGAATGGGCAGGCCCTAAGGATGGCAGTAAGGTTGACCTCTGACCTCCACATGTATGCACACATGCACAGAGAGAGAGAGAGAGTGTGTCAGTGGGATAAAGGAGCCCATATAACATCTCAGTGATGAGAGAGTGAGTGAGAGAGCAGGCTTTTTTTTTGGGGGTGTTCAAGGTAGGGTCTCTCTCTAGCCCAGGCTAACCTGGAATTCATTATGTACTCTTAGGGTGGCCTTGAACTCACAGTGATCCTCCTACCTCTGCCTCCCAGTCTGGAATTAAAGGTGTGTGCCACCACAGCCCAGCTGAGAGTAGATTTTGGTAAGAACAGTGAAATTATGATGTTAGCTGCAGAAAGTGAAACAGCATTGTAGGTGGGAGGCATGTAAAAGCAAGAGCACATGGCCTTATCTTGCATAGGTGAACCATTGTACTATGAAGAATGGCTAGTGATCATAGAATTTAGAGTGATTTGTCACTTTCTCCCATAATTTCTCATAAGAAAGGTGTTTAAATATAGCACCAAAACCTGATAAAATGCATATACTTGGGCTGGAGAGATGGCTTATCAGTTAAGGCATTTGCCTGCAAAGCCGAAGGATCCTGGTTTGATTCTCCAGGACCCACATAAGCCAGATGCGCATCTGGAATTCGTTTGCAGAGGCTGGAGGCCCTGGCATGCCCATTCTCTCCCTCCCTCCCCTCATCTGCCTCTTTCTTTCTTTCAAATAAATAAATAAAGTATATTAAAAAAATACATATACTTGTATAAATCAAAACATAACAGGGGCCAGAGTTCATTCTATACATTGCTATAAATCCTCCCTTTTTGTTGTGCTCAGTATTTTCACATAGTGATGAACATTACATATAATATCAAATATATATACTTGATTTTGCTTTTTTAACAAGGTAGGGTTTCACTCTAGCCCAGGCTGACCTATAACTCACTCTGTAGCCCAGGCTGGCTTGAAGTTCAGATTTCTGAGTGCTAGGATTAAAAACATGTGCCACCATGCCTGGCTACATAGTGATATTTTTGTGTGCATTTGCAGGGTATGGAAGTGATAATGTCTCGTGTCTGGATTCTGGTCTCACTTTATAGCTGCAAAGCCAGCTTTGCTGAAGGGTGATCACGTTTCAAGACTCTCTCAGGTCGTGGCTACTACAGTGCCGTTTTCAGAGGGCTGCTTTTCACAGCTCTCCCTTCCCTTTCAATCATTTTCTCTGGGAAAAATGTTACTTACAATTCATGCCCTGATTAACGATTACTCCAGTTTTACAATACCATTAAAATCCCCAAACCCAGCAAACTGGCTTTGTCAACAAAAGGCAGGCCATAAACTCCCAAGTAGTTTTTTTTTTTTTCTTCTCATGCACCCTGGGTTTACACTGTCTGAATCTTTAATTTGTAGCTTTAGAACCAAACCTCTTTCAGCCCTTAAGTAACATCTCTATTCGTGGGGGAAGCCTGCCAATTGACTTGTTCTGGAGCTCAGTTTCCTGAGCTATTTAATGGGTTTAAGACTTTGGAGAGTTGTCGTGGGATTGCAAAAATGCAAGCAAATGATGGCATATACACAAATGAAGGCATACATGCAAATGGTGGTGTGTATGCAAATTAAGGCATACATTCAAATGGTGGTATGCATGGGATCAGTGTGATAATTTCTGTTGTCTTTATTTATGTTATCATTATTAGTGGTAATAAAATCAGCTTCCTCAAGGTTAAAGCTCCAATTCTCCTAGTATCCCTGTGGCCCCTAATAATAACAGCTAATATTATCTGTGTGCTTATTGTGTTCCAGACATATCTCTCAGTGCTCTGCATACATTAATCTCGCCTAATTTCTACAAGGCCTCCTGAGAGGGTTACTCTCTTGCACACTTTGCAGATAAGGAACTGGAAGAGCGACCATTTCTGTAGCTCATGGAGGGTCTCCAAGCTAATAATGTTGGAGCTTGGATTTGAACCCCAAAACTTTGAAATAGTAAAACAATTTTAGATGAAGCATTATGATAGGTGATATTTAGTTCTCATGGACATGTTGGGAAATAGTCTTTGTGAGTCTAAGTTCCTTAAAGTTAAAGCAGCAGACTCAGGGGTAGGGGATATGGCTCAGTGGTAAAGGCACTTGCTTACAATGCTTTCCATTGCAGATTCAAACCCCCCAGTGCCCATGTAAAGCCAGACACAAAAAGTGACTCATGCGTCTGTAGTTTGTGTGTAGTGGCACAGGCCCTGGTGTGCCCATTCTTTCTCATAAATAAATAAATAAAACTTTAAAAATATGTTATTTATTTGCAAGGAGAGAGAGAGAGTATGAGAATGAGGGGGGAGAGGAAATCGGTGTGCCACTGCAAACAGACTCCAGATGCATGCTCTGCTTTGTACATCTGGCTTACAATGAGTAGTGGGGAATTGAACCCAGGCTGTCAGGATTTGCTAGCAAGTGCCTTTAACCATTGAGCCATCTCTTCAGCCCTAAATATATATTTTTAAAAAGTAGCAGACTCTTCTAACTCTTTCAAAGTGCCCCTACTTGTACATATTCACAATGTTTCTAAAAATATTTTAAAGATAAAGCTGTCTAGTGTACATAGCATTCAACTAAAAATACAACAACTGCATAATTTAGCATTTCACTAAGTTTATGCTAGAACTATCCTGCCATCTTTGTTTGTTTTCAAGAAAATTGGTGAAATAAAGATTAAAA
The DNA here is from genome assembly GCA_036365145.1 of Orientallactaga sibirica. Classification (NCBI taxonomy): domain Eukaryota; kingdom Metazoa; phylum Chordata; class Mammalia; order Rodentia; family Dipodidae; genus Orientallactaga; species Orientallactaga sibirica. Next base: position 20,035,365 of record JAEOAD010000018.1, on the reverse strand, counting down.
ATATATTTATAGGCCCTGACTATATAGATAACAACATATCTGTCAGTCCAGCTTCAGTGAGTCACCCTTGCAAATGGATGGCTCCATTTAACCTTGTATCAGTTCTAAACAGGGCTCCCAAGTCTACAAATGCGTCACAGTCTCCAAATAGTCTACAAACAAGCTTAGAGGCATTTTTTTTTAGAATTCATTTTTCCTTACTTAGGACTCTTTCCTTTCCATTGATTTTGGGCCTTAGTTATTCTGCCATCCACCTCCAGCCTCCCTTTTTCTTCCTTTCCATCCTAAATTCTGAATGTTATTATAAGAACTTTAAAGGGAAATTTCAAAAAAGAAACAAAAATAATCATCATTCCTGCAACACAGTTTTTTTTTTTTTTTTTGAGTTTAAATTTGTTCATTATTTTATCCTAAGAAAAATTTGGGTTTGTATACATAATTTATAATTATACAATTGCTGTTAAAGTGAACAATGTTATTTGCTTTTTCTGCATTAGTCCATCAAGCTGATGTTTATAATTTATGTAGTTTTAATCCATTGCTGATTTTGGGGGGTGTTTCTAAGTTTCTGTTCTTTAATTTGGATAATTCCTAGTGAACATATTTTTGTATATAGCATTTGGTTTTGCCATATGGCAAATTTCTGGGTGAATTATTGGATTACACATAAAACTCTTTATGGATGTCACTGCATATAATGAAATGGGTATTTCTATGTGAATTGGCAGTAACTTTGACCCCACTGTGTGTTGAAGTTCCTAGCAATAAATCAAATACCTCCAGGAGAACTGCAGTAAAAATGAAGTTTCATAATTTTTTGTCCAAATTTCATTTATACCATACAAATGGATTTTTACCTAATCAACTTCAAGCCTATTTAATGTTGAAAGAGTTATTCAGTTAATTTAATCTTGGATATTCAGTAAACAGTTTAGGTAAAAATAAATTCAGTCCTGGTTTCAAATTATTTACAGTTATCCACTGAATTCTTTCTGTTAGTCAACTTTTCAGTGACCTGGTTAGCATAAAGATTTAAGGTAAGACTTTAGAAATGGATTGTGGATTCATTTCTCATTAACAAAATCCCCTGTGCATTTTAGAGGACGCTGAGATTTTCACAAGTAAACATTTGGGCATGTATTGTCATATCTTTGTTTGGTGACCATGAGGCTTCATTGTCATTAGGTCAGCCAGTGACCTACAGTTCAGTTGTAGGCGATTAACTACTAAACAATCAAGGCTTTTCTCTCTGAGCCTGTGGTCACCACTCATGCTGGTCCTTTCCCCTCAGTTCACCGTTAAGTTTGTAGAAGGAGTTGCTGCATTCATACTCTCATTAGGAGAGAATCACTCCTGCCTGAGCCCTTCATCACAGACATTGCTCCAACAATGGGCACTGAGGATTTATCATCAAACAGAAAGGATGCACTTTGGTTCTTATCCTCCTTGACTTCTGTAGTATCTGACTCCCTGAAAATTCATGACCCTTAGCTCTTAGCATTTCACTTTCTGACCATTCCAAATTCATCATTTTTTCTTTATTAATATTAACAACATATTTTGTATGGATACATCATGTGTTGGTATCCTCTTTTCCCTTGTTCCTGCCCATATTGTTAACTTTTTAAGAAAAATACTTTTATATATTTGAGAGAGAGAGAGAGAGAGATAAAGAGATAGAATGGGTGTGCCAGGGCCTCTAGCCACTACAAATGAACTCCAGATGCATGTACCACCTTATGCATCTGGTTTATGTGGGTCCTGGGGAATTGAATCTGGGTCCTTTGGCTTTACATGCAAGCACCTTAACTCTGAAGCCAGCCCCCAAATTGGTTACTTTTGCTGGCTCTACTTTTTGACCCTAAGAGAAGCAGTAACCCAGGTCTCTGGATGCTTTGCTTTGCCCAGTCATCTACAGTGATAACACACACACACACACACATACGTTGGAAGGGGGGGGGGTGGAGAGAGACAGAGACTATGTGCCATGTATTTCCAAGTCTGCTATTGCAGGCTGCTATTCATTTTTATCTGGAAACCCAGAGTTAGTTTAATTCTTTACCTCCAAAGTCAGGTTTTGTCTCTTACTCAGACCTTCCTCACTTAGGTAATGGTAGTACTGTTTACTCAGTCATCTAGTCTAGAAACCTGGGAATCACCTTTGCTACTTTTTCTAATTTACCCACGTCTTAACTGGCCACCAAGACATGTCTATTTCTAAAATTTTTTTTGTTTATTATTTATTTATTTGAGAGCCACAGACAAAGAGAGAAAGAGGCAGATAGATAAAGAATGGGGGCGCCAGGGCCTCCAGGCACTGCAAATGAACTCCAGATGCATGCTCCACCTTGTGTATCTGGCTTACGTGGGTCCTGGGGAATCGAGCCTTGAACTGGGGTCCTTAGGTTTCACAGTCAAGCGTTTTAGCACTAAGCCATCTATCTAGGCCCATCTATTCTGGTTTTTAACTGGCCCTGGGTTTTGTTCTTTCTTTGTCCATTGTTTTTGCCTGGGATGAAACTGGGAATTCCTCCAATTCTCTGCTTACTTCAACTGGCGTGACTGAAATAACTCATTGACTCCTGTTAGACTCTTGAGCTGACCCGTTACCATGCCTCCTTTATCAGAAGCTCCATATGTCATCTAGAAAGGATGACAATGGACTCTTCCTAGCAGTTGGAGTCTTCTATGACCTGTCATGGGCCGTCTCCGTCATCACCGTTTGTGATTTTTGGCCATAGTCTGCTACAACGACTCTGCGTTTTCCTTGCTGTTTCCACATGCCTCATGGCTCCCTACCTCTGCATGTTATTTCCTCTGGATTGTCTGTTCCCTGACCTTGTCAAGCATCTGTTCACCTTGTAACATGCATCTCAAGGTTCTCGTCTTTCTCCTCTGGCCTTCCCACCTGCGTTACTTTCAGGGGCCCTGAGATCTTTTCCCTCAGAGTTGTCACGTGCCGCGGGACTTTCTGCCTGTCCAGTAGAGTGTGAGTTCTTCAGGGCAAGGTTCATTTTACCTCGGTGTTTCCCTTTAAATGACTTTGATGTCTCATGATATGAAAACAAAACACTCTAAGTCAGGTGTGGTGACACATATCTCTAGTCCTAGCTTCTTGGGAGTCTGAGACAGGAGGATCACAAGATGGAGGCCAGTCTGGACAACTTAGCAAAATCCTTTCCAGCGTTAGCACAAAAGGGCTAGCAGTATAACTCAGTAATAGAAAACTTACCGAGCATGCACAAGGCTTTGGGTTTAATCACCGGTACTGTGAAAGGCAAACAAGACACACATATGCTCTCTCTCCATATGTATATAAGTGTGTATGCAGGTATGTATGTGTATATATATCTTATATTTTATTGGGAATTTAAAGAATAAGTTGCAAGGAATCATACTCTCCATTCCACCAATATTCGTTTCCCTCCAAATTACTTATACATATATATATGATTCTTTTTTGTTAGAGATAAGATCTCATGTATCCCATGTTTGTATTAAACTTGCCTTATAGCTGAATATTATCTTAAACTTCTGATTCTCCCGTCCCACCTACTTAGTGCTGAGATTATAGAAATGTCCTACCTAACTGGTTTATTTTATTTATTAGAGAGAGAGAGAGAGTGGGCGGGCACACCAGGGCCTCCAACCACTGCAAATGAACTCCAGAAGCATGTGCCATCTGGCTTATGTGGGTTCTGGGGAGTTGAACCTGGGTCCTTAGGCTTTGCAGGCAGGCGCCTTAGCTGCTAAGCCATCTCTCCAGCCTTAACTGGTCAATGTATTGCTAGGGATCCAGGGCTTTGTGCATGCTAGGCAAGCACTACACCAACTGAACTACATCCCCAAGCCTCTATAATAATAATTATTATTATTATTTTACACAGTCAGTTCATGGGCTGTATAGAGAATATTATAAACTTTAAAAAACTAACATATGAAAATCTTCCTGTGTAGTCTTTACAAGCATAATTTCGAATGGCTGCATTATATTATGTCATATAGACATACCATAATTTATTTAACCATCTCCAATTGATGCATGTTTTAATTTTTTTTCAATTTCAATATGCTAATGCTTCACTGAATAACTTTTATTGATATTTAACAAATTTTATGAAATAGAAGAGTACAAGGAAGATTTATAACACAAGTTTAATTTCTTCAAACTTTACAGATTCAATCAATGGGAGAGTTTTATGTAAAGTAACAACTGTTTCACACATTAAGAGCTTTGTTAACCCTTTAGATTTTTTTTCACAGTATTAATAATTATGCATGTTTTAAAAAATACAACAGTTACTGTATGTTAAACACAGAGTGTGGGAGAGTGAGTGTTACTCAGAGAACTTTAGCTTTCTCATTTTCTGGTTTTGCAGTAATATAGCTTTTTATGTAACCAGTTCATATTTGTGAAGTGCTTTGAAGATGAAAGCTATTATGTAAAGGCAAAATCACTTCATAAAAATGTTACATATAAAATACAAAAATCCATAGACAGACTCCAAGATTTTCAAAGCAACATCAGCTCTTTCATGTAATCATTTATAACCACCATCTTTAGACTAGTAATCCAGGATTCATTTATAGATTATTCTTGGAGCATTTTTAGTATTATCTGTTACGGTGAAATTGTTTTCACAGTCAAAGACTGTGGTTAGGAATGACGTTATTCTTTTCAACAGCGGTTATTGAAGATGTAGTACAATTTATAAATAGGTGAAGATAAATAAAAATTGGCCATAAATATAAATCTTTATTTCTGACACCCAACATTACTGCCATCCGGATTGGGATTTTGAAGAACAAAATTTCATCATTTGCTGTGTGGGTTTTAAAGTTGCAGTAATCGTAAATTACAGATCATTTTATTTCTGTGAAATGTTTGAAGAAAGAAAGACTATGAGTGACAAAGCTGGAGCAATGACTAGTGCTCAGCCAGGATTTTTTCCAAGCAGTGTCTCACCTCTTCAATGTGAGATCCCTAACCTCAAGGTGTATTGTGTGAACACTGGACTCCTTTCATTCACACAATCATTTTCATGTTAAAATATTGCATATTTTCAGTGATTGCTTATAATTACCAAAACACCACATGTCACTACGTTTCAACTCACCCACTCCAAATGCTTACCAAACTGTCCTGTAACAGATGAGACATGTGGCAATTTGAATGTGTGGCCCCATAGACTCAAGCTTGAATCTTGAGTCTCCAGTGGGCATAGCTCTACTAGGGAAGAGATATGTACTTGGGGGTAGATCTTGGAGTCCAGTCCTAAGATCAGTACCCTCAAACACACCTTAAGTCCTGTCCTAAGGTGTGTGTAGGCCAGTTTGGAGTTCTGGCTGTTTGTACTGTTGTTGTCGTTTGCTGAGTATTTAGTGATGTCTCTCTGCTCAGATTTATGGAAGCGAGCCAGCTTCTTCTCCCATGGATGGTGTTCCTGTGGGTCTCTAAGCTTGAAATATGTTCTTCCTTCTCATAAGCTGTTGCTGGTTCGGTGTTTGTCCAGCAATGAGAAGCTGACTGCAAACAACATATTTCCTTGGCCAGAATTTCAAGTTAGTGGTAGTGAAGTTAAGATTAGGTTTTAGAATTGCTACAACTCAAAGCACCAAGAGATCAGGCCAAACTTCCAGCTCAACTGACACAAATGGAAGTCCAGTAATTTCGCTTTTGTGCTTCAGACTTCTCCGCTGAGGTTGATGGATACGTGTATAAGGTGACTTCAACTTTGGAAAATAAGCAAAGTGTTTTCTGCCTACGTTCTTGCTCATTTACTCTTAGCTCATACTTTCCTGTGCTCCTGAGTGCCCACTTTCTACTTCCTACCCCTGTCATACCCCTTTGTCCTAGGCTGGGACTGGTTGGCTTTTTTGGATACTGAAGTTCAGGTACATGTGAACTATGACAAAATTAATGTTGATTTGGAAGTCTTTCTCTCTCTCTTTTTTTTTTTTTTTATGACCTTTTTGTGCACTTGAAATTGCATTTAATATTTCATTACTACAGATCTTTCCATTTAATTTCCTGGATTTTTTTCCACTTGGAAAAAAAATCTACAAATTTGGTTTTGTGATATAGAATTATGGGGTCTAATAATTCTCCAGTCTATGACAGTTCAGTAACTGGTGCCCTCTAGCATTTTTATTGCACACAATTTTATTGCTAAAAGGTTAGGCCATTTGACCATTTTATTTTAGACTTATCCATCAAATATTGCTCAGGGAAAATTAAAATCATGCCCAATTTAAAACCTAACCAACATGTTGTCAGATTTGGAGGTGATCTCCTTCAGCTCATCATAAGAACCCCCAAACTAGAAGCATGCCATACCCAGGTGGAGTTACATCCATGTAAAGGTGGGTAAGTGGTAGCACAGGTGGCCTTGTATTGCATGCAGCTAGCCATGCTGTAGCGAAAGTAATAAGTGAGTATTTATTTCCCTAATAGCATTCCTCTTTTAGTCAGTCAGCCATACATTTTTCCGGAACATTGATCTCTTGTCAAATGGTGAATGCTCTCATTCTGATGTGACGGAGAACAAGATCAGTGAGCTGGCTAAGGAAATTCTTTTGTAATGTTTTATTTTCCAAATGGCTTAAGTGTGGTTAAGAGAAGTTTAAGCTGGGAAGTGGGAAGATGCTTCCTGTAGTTGAGCACCTTTATTTATTTATTTTTCTTTTGATGGCCTGAAGATTTCCCTGTCTGTGGAGCACATGGAGTATGTCCCAAATATGACACGCTTTCATGGAGACCTCGCCACATTTTTTTTTTTTTCAAGGTAGGGTTTCCCTCTAGTCCAGGCTGACCTGGAATTCACTATGGAGTCTCAGGGTGGCCTTGAAATCATGACACTCCTCCTACCTCTGCTTCCTGAGTGCTGGGATTAAAGGCATGTGCCACCACGCCTGTCCACTTTTTTTTTTTGTTGTTGTTGTTTTTTTGAGGTAGGGTCTCACTCTAGCCTGACCTGGAATTCACCATGTAGTCTCAGGGTGGCCTCAAACTCACAGCAATCCTCCTACCTCTGCCTCCTGAGTGCTGGGATTAAAGGCATGTGCTACCATGCCTGGCTCACTGCTTTTTTGTTTGTTTGTTTATTGAGGTAGGGTCTCATTCTAGCCCAGGCTGACCTGGAACTCACTTTGTAGTCCCAGGCTGGCCTCAAACTCAGTGATACTCCTACCTCTATCCCCTGAGTGCTTTGCTGGGATTAAAGGCGTGTTGCCACCATGCCGGGCAAACCTAGCCACTTTTACACTGAATCTTCTTCACCCTCTACATAGTGCTACAGGACGCATGAGACTTGATTTCTCTTGGTTCTCACAGACTTGATGAAACAAAGGCTCTTTCATTGCTCGTGGTGGCAAGTTTGTATGCTTCTGTGTACTAAGCATTAGCCAACTAGAGTTATTTATCACATTTCAGCTTGTGTTGGACCACATAGAAACAGTGCTCACATGAGATATATTGCTCAGTGACACCGTGGACTTCTTAGTTTGTGTAAGTACTCTACAATAATCACAGTGTGGAAATTTCCTAACAATGAAATTCTCAGAACATGTCACATTGCCAAGTGATACATGACTGTGTGTGTCACACTTAACATTTCCTTAATGAGTTGTTGATAATATATAATGATCATTGTGGTAGTTTGAATAGATGGCCCCCAATATATTCAGTGTTTCATTAGTTTGTAGTTTGCATCTGCAACCACCTGGCTGGAGGCAGTGTCACTGGGTGGATCTTAAAGTGTGGTGGTGGGTTTAAGATTTCAATCTAAAGATATGCAAAATGTGCCTAGCTGGAGTTCCTGAAATGTGCTGTGCTGTGCTGTGCTGTGTGGCTTTTGGTTTTTGGCTTGTGGCTTAGCTGTCTGTGTTTGGTCCTATGAAGGCAGGCCAGCTTCTTCTACCATTATGGAACTTCCCCTGGATCTGTAAGCTTCAATAAATATCCCTTCCTCCATAACTTTGCCTGGTCTGGAAGTTCAGTCCAGCAAACCTGAAGCTGTCTGCTACAATAATAATTTCCCAAAGGATAAGAAAATGTATGGGATATTAGGTGTTATTTAATGTGTAATTGGAGAGCTCTTGAAGGGAAGGAAGAGCCCAGTGGGTAGTGTTTGTTCTGCTTGAAGGACTCTCATTTTGCACAATCTGCACAAATGATCTTATTGTCACTCATAATATCAGTTGTCATTACAAGCCACCTGGGGGTGCTCTGCCTCTCATCTTCACCCTTGGGCTCCAAACCATCCAAACCACAGTCAAGATCTTGGGTTTACCCTTTCTTTTGCTTGAGACACTTCTCTTAGGTTCACTTCCATCCCATCCTCCCAGCTCGGTCTCCTTTCCTTCCCTCGAGGAAGGGGTAGCTATGACTGTTACTATTAATTGTCAACTCGGATGAATTGAGAGATACCTAGGAGACTAGTAAAGCATAATTCGGAAGTGCCATTTCCAGAGACAATTTGATCATGAAGATTCCGAGCTAATGAAAAGATTAACCCTTTGATGGATTCATGATCTGATGACATTATTGGGAGATGGGGAAAGGTAGAAGATGGGATCTAGTTGAAGTAGGCTGCTGGGGACTTGTCCTTGGGAGATAGCTAGATCTTACCTTGGCTGCTTCCATTGTTCTGTTTCCCCTCTTCTTGGCAACCATGATGTGAGCTGTTAGGCTTTACCGTGTCCTTCTGCCATGATGGACAGATACTTCTGAAGCTATGAGCCAAGATAAATTTTTTTTCACCTTAAGTTGCCTGTTCAGTATTTTTTTCAAAGTAGTGAGAAATTAACTAATAAATAGGCCATCTCTTTATTACTCTATCATAATGCCCTTACTATGTCCTAGGTGGCTTTAGTTTAGATTTAGTTTTTAATGGTTTTCTTTAGTCAGAGTTCTAAGCCTGAATAGAAGAGAAGCTTTATTCCTTTCTTTACGAATTGCTGTTACTAGCTCTTACCACCTCAACTGTCATAGAGTATTTAATAATAAATATTGTTTTTACTGAATTAATTGATAAAAATGACCAATTTAAGCACAATTTTCATTTTAGCTAGTTGACATGCCATTTTCCTTTTTAGCTGTACTTTTAGCCTATTTCCCATTCAACTGTTGAAGAAACTGACTGACTTTGATAAAATTTGGTACACTGCGCAGCCCAAGTCCCATCTTGAATTGGATTTGTAACTCAGTCTGTCATCTTGAATCCAAGTGGTGGCAGATAAAACTTGACAAATGTGACTTTGAGCGCATGTCTATACAGTTGGATACGTGGGTCGATGTACCATTTAATCGAAACGTGTGGAGTCTAAATTTCACAAATCTTAGCCCTAACCTAAACCCACCTCAACCCAATTTTCCTTTTTAATGATATTTTTTTTCCTTCAAAACTTAACATTTGAGGCTAGATTAAAAGTGTCTTGGGAGGTGAAGATCAACAAGGCATTTTGCTGGTGGAGATTTAGCTATTTTTCTTTAAAAGTCCTCACATCCCTCAACCTGACAGGGCTAGTGATTGGCACAGTGTTCCTGCATGACCCCTGGCAGCCAGGTCATGTGGAAAGGTCTCAGAAAATAGAGTGACAGGGTGTGTGTGTGGCTGGGGGTGGCGAGGAGTGTTCTCCGCAGTCCCCCTCTGTCCATACCAGCAGGCCAAGGGGACATGCAGGTAGAAGAAAATGCATACCAGCCTTAGCTCAGTAGAAATGAAGGCTTTCTCACACACAGAGCTATTCCTCCCACCCTGGGAGGGGGTCAGTGGGGATTAAAGGAAGCAGTTTTTGAACATTATTGGGAAATTTTTCACTCTGGTATTTGGGACTTCTTAGAAATCCATGGCCTCCCATACGAAGTTTCACGTGTATCCAGACGGGAGAAACTCTCTGTTTTAGGAAGTCGAGTTTCTGCCTCCTTGCTGTTCCGTTAGGTTCTGTATGCCTGGGCTGAATGTGAGGTTCCTTTGCCACAGAGTTGGCAGGGGCATTCCTCAGCGGTTTATTTAGGTCTGCAATCATGTAGCAATGCCTAGCATCTTCCAAAACACCAGAAAAGTCACTGCCACTAGGATAAACAAGAAAGGTGAAAATATAGACTGCAGGGTATTTGCTATTGGTAGTTGTAGCAAATTCTGACCCGAATGTCCTGAGAAATGTGGCTCTTGAGTGAGGGACCGCATTTCCTTTGTTTTGGAAACATAACTCCCCCTCTTGGTATGTACTCTTGTGGCCTCTTTTCCGTTTTCCTTGCTAATAGAAGACATCAGCTTAGTGTAGATTTGTGACTTGTAGATATGTATCTGAGAAAGTAGAAGTCGCCCACAAATTCAATACCGAGAGAGACACCACATTCACATGGTGTTAGCATGTTTCCTTCCAAGGTCTGTATGTGCCTTGATAGGGCAAAGCTAATTTGCAGCAGCGATCTTACAGCTTCAGAGTGAACATGTTCCTTGCTACTCATTCTCAGTGGTCTGAGAAATTCACTAGGCAGCCTTGCCAAAGATAAAAAGGGCAAACATCTATTATTTGCTTATCTTTTCCCCCCTCCATCTGTGCAGACACCTTTCTGCCCTGGTGTCACCAGACCTGCCCATTTGCTCCTTAGCTCCCTCTGAACTCACGCCTCCTTTTCTCCTGCTCCTTTGGCTGCAGGAGTCCAGGACTGGCCTACTTGTCTCCTGGCCTGCAGTCTGTGAGCTCGCAATTGTAGCTGCTCCCTCCCAGCGCCAGGCTGGGCTGTGTCTCTGCTTCCCTGTAACTGATGGCCCGGAGGCATTGCTGCTCAAGGGGAGGGCAGCCTAGCTTTGAAGCTCTGAGTGTCATCCTCACTGACACTGATCTGATCAGCCAAAGATTTAGGGATTCTAGAAAAGTCCAGCCTGGCTTGGCTCCCGCTCCTTCCTCAGTGCACATAGACCCTTTTGCTTCCTCCAAGTAGTAGGAAGAGAGTGGTGAGTGACAGAATCTGCATTTGTTTTCCACGCAGTCACTCTTCACTGTGGTCTGTGAGACAGGAATTAGACACCCCCACTCTGGTGGTGAGAGAGCTGAAGTTTAGGGAGCAAACCTCCAGAGTCCGTGTTTCACCAAACTGCAAAGTCCTTTTTGACAGGAAAGGAAACTTTAACAGTTTGCCATTGGCAGTTGGCCAAGAACTGCAATTGACATGAAGGGAAAAGTGTTTACGAAATAATGGTTGTGGAGATGAGTGGGCCAGTAGCCCTGAAATTAAGAGCAGGACCCCAAGGAACGTTAGTGCTTCTCTGTCCTTGGTATCCATTAAACCAAACCACATAAAGGTGCTGATTTTGACCCCCCCCTTTTTTGGACCCTTTTTGATCTAAAACAAGTCAAGAAAACCCCTCTATGATATCATCTAACAACTGTCACTCTTTTAACTTTCAGAAATATATTCCCAGAAAAAATTTCATGTTACCATTTTAAATGAAAAATAAAATCACTATCACATGTTACCAATAGAAGGATAACTAAGCGTTAGAAGAACTGCCCAAGTTAACATATTTAGGTAAGCATTGCTGTCGTTCTAAAGGACAGGGCCAGAACCTGTCTGTCCTGTGTTACAGAGGAGGAGGAGGAGGATTCAGAGAGGTGGTAAGGCTTCTTGTTCTAAGCCAAGGCTTTCTCTTGGATGGGATCACAGAGCTTGCAAACAGGATTGCAAGCAGCAGGGTTAGTGCTGGGTGCCTCTACCGCCCATGCGCTTGCTGCTGCTGTGGCACCTCTCACCGTGGGCAGCATGGAGCCACAGGCCTCAGTGTGACTTGCCGGGTCCCCGCTGGCTCACTAGCTTGGTGGGCATGGAAGTCTTGGCTGCCTTTGTTCATTGTGACTTAGTCAAATGTGTTGATGGCGGCGCAGTTGTGCCTTCTTGAATAATTATGCAACAGCAAATATGCCAAAATTTTTCTTGTTGCATTTATAGCTACAGCTTTGCAGGGTGTTAAAAAAGCATGGCATGCTCCCAGCTACCATGTGTTTAAAAAGTGAATGAGGAGAGAGTTTTATATTCTCTTGTCTGTGTGACCCTTATTGTGCTTTCTCTCCCTTCGGAGCTTCAGTTTCCTGGTGGTCAGCTTCTGTCACCTGCTTCACGGGATTTTAACAATGACTAGCGAGACAGTGACGAGCAGGTTGTTCTTACGTCCCAACGCTCTAATTCAAATCAACTTACCTCCAGCCTTCATGCCACCAAGTAGAATTCCTGTACCTCTTGCCCTCACCATGGAGAAGAAACTTCCAGAAGGAACATGTTCTCAATCCCTGATGGTCATTCTCAGAGTTTGAACATGGGGAGGGATGACATTGGGCTTTGTTTTCTTTTAAATAACTCGTTTTTCTGAAGTCTGTATAAGATCCATATACGTGTTAACTGAAAACAGCAATAAGCCAAAAGAAGCAAGTGTGCTTATCGGTGTTCTCAGTGTGTTCTAGCCTTTTCTCTCTGTTAATGCTGGCATTATTGACCAGGGACTCGTTAACTCCTGTGGCCCTGGGCTCAGTCCTCGCTACGATGGCACTATTGGCCAGATGGTGTGCCAGTGGGAGGCTAAAGGGTGCAGAGCCAGGCCCAGGCATCTCTGACATGTCTGCATCCCACTGTTGGAGAGTTTGTGAGTCTTCTTTCAAAGGATGGAAGAAAATGCTGAGAAGGAATGGAGTCCACAGGCCATGAGCAACTCTCCATCTCCTTTTCATGCTTGTGTCTCTCACATGCCACGTGGACATGCTGATGCTGGGTTTTGTAGCAGGGCAAATTCTGAGTTGATGTATGTAAGATTTCAGTTCCCTCCCTCTGCACAGCGCTTGAGAATGTAACCAAAATATTATCAGTTCATGGAGTAGCCCACTGGGAATTGAACACCTCCAGGTCTTTTTATTTCACATTTTGTACTGTGTAAATTACATATAGTATAAATTATATGTGCATAGAATTATGCATTGATATTTGAAAAACTTTTAGTCAAGGGATTGATCTTAAAATTATGCAGTTATATCATGAAGATACATATCGTATTTTTGAAGAAATAGATCTGAAAAGAGAAACTCCAGTATTGAATTCTATTATTATAGGAATCTTAGCTTCATGTAAGAATATATGTAAAAAAAAAAAAAGAAAAGAAAACTATAAGTAAAATGAAGGGAAGGTGGAGGGAAGTTTTGTTTATTTATTTTTGAATTCTCAATTTGAATGCAGGTTACTATGACTACAAAGTAGCCTTATCACACTTATTGAAAGTATCTGTTAACCTTCTGTGGCTGCTCCATTCATTGCTGTAATCCAGGATGGCTGCCCTAAAATGGTACAGTACTTCACGACTGCCTCTTTAACAGACTGCCTTGTCTGAGTTGAAGAAGTCCAGTGATTATGTAAATGGAGTTCAGAGAGCATTCCTTCTTACTGTGGCTTCCAGTGTGCATTTGACCCAGCTGGTGATGACAATCATGTTTCACATCTTAACATACAGCAAAGCCGTTTAGACGCCTGTGACTTGCAAGTAAATGAGACACGTCTCTTTCACTTTGGCAAGTTGTAGGGAGGTGCTTTTAGACAAACCTGGCTTATATAATTTATATAATGTCTCTCTTCTCCATGTAGGCGCCATAGGTGCATGAAAGTAGGGTATTCAGGGAGAATGAAGATATTTATTTCCCTTGAATAAGAGGCTACATTTCCTAGTCATATTCTGGGAAGGGTTGTCATCTGAATGCAGTGACTGTTCCTATTTTTCAGTGTTTTACCAGAAGAAATTGACTTCTATTTCTAAGCATGTAAGAAAGGAAATTTAATTCCTACATTTTAGGTAATATAAGAGGTTCCTGGCATCTTCTTCCCACTCTTCCTTCTAAATTACTCATTATTTGTATGAATCTGGAATTATTCTCATCTATTTCTTTTTTATTTTTTCGAGGTAGCATCTCTCTCTCTAGTCCAGGCTGACCTGAAACTCACCCTGTAGTCCCTGGCTGGCCTTGAACTCACAGAGCTCCTACTGCCTCTGCCTCCCAAGCTCTGGAACTAAAGGCATTCACTACCATGCCTGGCTTATTCTCATCTTTCAAAATTGAAGTTACCACACTGTTTGTAGGCTGAGGAGACTTAGCTGGCCAGATTCCTGACTCAGAAGAGCTCATTGCAAAGGCCATTTCATTTGGAAATTTCTAGTGGTAAGCCTTTCATAAGTGATTAAATAAGTGCCTTTTAAGTCAAGAGGAGTGTTGAAGGTCTGAACTTTTCTTTCTGTGTTTGCTTGTTCAGTTTTGATTCTAAGCTAAACAATTTGATTCTTGTGAACTAATCAGGCCCAGCTATGGCTATTTAGTCTTTATTTCTCTGGTGATGGCAATGCAGGCTTATTCTCTTTTGTGGTTTTTCTGAGACCCCCCCCCTTCCTCCTCAGGTGTCCACTTTTCTTTACACAGAAGTGGTCACTCACTCTTGGGCTCTTAATAGTGATAACCAGCCATTAGCCCAAATGCTTCTCTTGACAGCAATTGCTTTTCTAAAGGACCAAAGCCACAGTTGGAACAATTTTATCCATTATGATCTATTTTGAACGTGCACGGCACACGAGAGCAGGGGTTCAGAAGCACAGAGCCTTGTCACTTATCTCCAAGTGTGCACATCAAGTAACACTCTCAGCCTCTGCTTTCTCCCCTCCTAAAATGTTCCTGGATGGGATCCCAGCATCGTCGTCATCTCACAAGCATGATCACACTTGGAAGGTACCAGAAAAGGGTAGAAAATAGTTCTTCTTCTTCTTCTTCTTTTTTTTTTTTTTTTTAAATTTCAGAAGTAAACCTGCTTGTATAAGGCTGATTTCAGTGGGCTTTTCCTGTGAATGGCCTTTGAGAGGAGCCTGCTTAGGTTAAGTTCTGCTGGCTTTAAATTCCTTATACTCGGGGCATTGGCTAAAAATAGCATAAGAATTTAAACCTTGAGGAGGGCAAAATAGACAGCCTTGAACCAGGTTCAAGATTTTTTTTTTTTTTTGCCCAGCATCTGATTGAGTAGACATGACCTTTGGAACTTCTGCTGGTTCAGTTAGTATCAGTTTTTTATCACCCAGTTTGAAACAGGAGAAAAATATTTGCTGTTGGCTGTTGTGTAGGGAGATTTAAATTAGAAGATAAAAAGAAAAGGGATGTGGCTCAGTTGGTAGAATGTTTGCCTATCATGCACAAAGCCTTTGGTTTGATCCCCAGCACTACATAAGTTGGGAGTGGTGGTGAATTCTTGTGATAGCAGCTCTTTGGCGGTGGAGGCAATAGGATAAGGAGTTCAAAGCCATTGTTGGCTATAACAGGGAGTTAGAAGCCAGCCTGGCCTACATGAGACCCTGTCTTTAGCAATAAAAAACCCCAAATAAACAGAAACAAAACAAAATGCTCTCAACCCTAAAAACAAACAACAAATAATAATTTTTTAAAATTTATTTTTATTTGTATTTGAGACAGTGAGAGAGAGAGAGAGAGAGAGAGAGAGAGAGAGAGGGAGAGAAAGGGCACACCAGGGTCTCTAGGCAATGCAAATGAACGTCAGACACATGTGCCACCTTGTGCAGCTGGCTTACGTGGGACCTGGAGAATCCAACCTGGGTCCTTAGACTTCGTAGGCAAGAGCCTTAACTGCTAAGCCACCTCTCCAGCCCAACAAATAATTATTTTTCTTAGCTATATTACTAGTAGTTGCATCAAATATTATAGCAGAAAAAAAGTCATTATTCAATGAGTTCTGGACTAGAGAGACTTCAGGTAAGCAGCAACTCTCCCATAAATTGCACAGAGCCAATAAAAATTGGTCTAATCATTTGTTTTTGTTTTTTTGAGGTAGGGTTTCACTCTGGTCCAGGCTGACCTGGAATTCCCTTTATAGTCTCAGGGTGGCCTCGAACTCATGGTGATTCTCCTACCTCTGCCTCCTGAGTGCTGGGATTAAAGGCGTGCACCACCACGCCTGGCTCCTAGTCATTTTTTTTAAATGAAGGATTTTCTTTTTTTAAATTTTATTTATTTATTTGAGAGAGTGAGAAAAACACACACACACACACACACACACACACACACACACACAGAGAATGGGCACACCAGGGCCTCAGCGACCACAAACGAACTCCAGATGCATGTGCCACCTTCTGCATCTGGCTTACTTGCGACCTGGGGAATTGAAACGAGGTCATTTGGCTTTGCAGGCAAACTCCTTAACTGCTAAGCCACCTCTCCAGCCTGGCCTAATCATTTTAATAAACATGGCATGATTTCTTTTCTCATTAAAGATTTAAGAAGTCATGCTACATAAACTATAACTCTCTTCCATGAATGAAACTGAACAAAGTATATGAAAATAATTTTGGGCTGGCTCTCAAGAGGAGACGCTGGCATTTTTTGGCATAATTGCCAAGGAATCCTATTTTCCACTTAATATTTCGATCGTGTGAATTTTGGTTCTTGGTTAGGAAGTTCCTGACTAATGGGTCTTTCAGGCTGGTTCAGGCTCAGTGGCTTTTCTGCAAGTGTTCTGGAGAATGATATATACTCGGCTCTTTCCTCCACCTTACCTCCTCTCCTTCACAAGCTGATGATGAAGATGCCCACAGTGGAAGAGTGCCGCATACCAAGCGAGTGGACTCTTCTACAATTTTCCTTGTATCTTCTTTAGTTTTGAACCTGTCAAGTGTTATCTGTCCATCACTTGCCTGTGGCTCTTTAAGATTACAGAATGGTTAATGTGCATAAGAGGTTGACTAATTCCCATGATTAGCAATGGGACATGTAAGAAAAAAGAAGCACACAGAAACAAATAAAGAAACCAATTTCTAATAAAGACCTCAACGTTTCCTCATGAAAAAAATGGAAAATATTTGATTGGGGGAAAAGGCATTTTGGAGAATGGCTTGCAACTACAGTTTATCTGATGTACATTTAATAATATAATAACAAAGCTGCTATATCTTCAGTGCTTAAAAACAAGGGGATTATTAGATTTGTGCATAGAAGGCAAAATTACTGCAAAGAATTGCTTTGGGGGATAAACAAGATACAGGAAATCAAATGAAATAAAATAAATACAGGGGAGATGACTGCTTTCCCTGTTGTTGGGTGCGTTCAATTAATTGCTAATATAACACTGAGCCATGAGTTACTCCATCATGGCTGCTGTTTCAATTTTGGAATTTTCCTCTTAAATACCAATTGATTAGAAAAGAAAACTCATCGGGCAGGGAACATGGTTATGATTTCACAGTCAGCTGTGAAATACTGAAAAATATTGGGAAAAGGCTTTAAATAAGTTAGAAGACTTTTTCCCCCTCACTTTATATTGGTGAAGGCTTTATTGTCCTTAAAAGTCTCAGTGGAAGCTGAACTAGGTCAATTAGCTTTTCCACGTTCCCGCTCGAGCTCCACACTTGTCATTGTGGTTTGAGGGTCAGCAGGTGTGGGATAAATAGTAAGAGTTTTTCACTCAGACAGGACTGGTTCAAATCCTAGATTTCTTGGTTGCCAGAGGCATCACCCTAGTTGAGCTACAAAGCTCTGAAAGTTTTGGGCAATTAGGGCCTCTAGCTGCTACAAACGAACTCCAGATGCATGTGCCACCTTGTGCATCTGGCTTTACGTGGGTACTGGGGAATCAAACCTGTTTGGCTTTGCAGGCAAGCACCTTAATTGCTGAGCCATCTCTTTAGCCCCTAGCCTTTATTTCTTGATAGGCATATGGTGAAAGTTAGTAGTTCATTTATCCCCCACTTTTGAATACTGAGTCTCTGACGAGCACTGAGCTCCATGTGTTGGATCTAATCTAAAGATGGGAGGACTAAGACTTAATGAAAGCTTGCTAGCTGTTTGGGATCATGTTAATCATTTCATGTACAAGGTATAATTGAACCTTTATACAACATGCATAATACATATGTGCATATAGCTGTACAGTAACAAGCACACATAGACACACATATATATATATATATACACATATATACAGAACTGTAAACATACACACACACACACACACATATATAGAGAGAATTATTTATTTCTTTTTAAAATATTTTATTTATATTTCTTTATTTATTTGAGAGAGAGGAAGAGGCAGAGAGAAAGAGAGAATGGGCACGCCAGGTTTCCAGCCACTACAAATGAATTCCAGACACATGTGCCCCCTTGTGCAGCTGGCTTATGTGGGTCCTGGGGAATCAAACCAGGGTCCTTCAGCTTTGAAGGCAAATGCCTTAGCCACTAAGCCATTTCCCCAGCCCTGGAATTATTTATTTCTATAGAAGCATTCCATTATAGAAGTATTCTTTGCTCTCAGGAAAAATCAGTGTTCTTATCAGAGGTATATTTAAAATCCTTCTTTGTTTCTAATTCTTCCTTTTACTGTGATTAGAAGGACAGCCTGGTGCTGCAGGCTTGTAATACCAGCTGCTTAGGAGGCTACAACAGGAGGATTCCAAGTTCAAATTCTGCTTGAGCTATACAGCTAGCTCGAGGTCAGCTCGAGAAGCTAAGTGAGACCTTGTTTCAAAATAAAAAAAGAGAAAAAAGATTAGGCTGTAGCTCAGTTGGTTGATGGAACATTTGCCTAGTATATCTGAGGTCCTAGTTTCAAACCCCAGTACACTGAAAGAACAAAAAAAAAGGGAGAGCTGGTGTGGCGGCACAGGCCTTTCATCCCAGCACTCGGAAGGCAGAGGTAGGGGGATCGCCATGAGTTTGAGGCCACCCTGAGCCTACATAGTGAATTTCTAGGTCAGCCTGGGCTACAGTGAGACCCTACCTGAAAAACAAAACAAAACAAAACAAAACAACAACAAAGGCCTAGAGAGAGTGAACAAGTGAGCTGGAGAGATGGTTCAGCAGTTAAAGGCGCTTGCAAAGCCTGATGTCCTGGGTTCAATTCCCCAGTATCCATGTAAAGCCAGGTATCCAAAGTGGTGCATGCCTCTGGAATTTGTAGTGGCAAGAGGCACTGTTGTGCCCATTATTTCTCTTTCAAATCAATCAATCAATAAATATTAGAAGAAAGAAAAAAAAAAAAAGTCTTGACTACTACCCACCTGAGCAGGGCAGGGACATAGTGTCATGAAAGGCAGGCAATGCTTGGGACCTTGGCCCCTTGTGATTGGAGGGAGGGCCCCTGAGGCACCTTCTCCAGATGCAGTATGATGGAATCCATGGTTTTAACCTAGGGCTCATTTTGGCTATGGGTTTTGCCACTGGACATGCCATGAAAACCAAAATTTGCTGTATATTGAGGCGTACAGGGAGGGGACAGTGTAGGAGCTCATAGGAAATCCCTGCCATTTGAAGGGCTTTATTGTAAACAAGCTTCAAACACCTGCATCCTTCATACTCCACTGGCCAGCCGGGCCTCTTTTTCTATTCTTGTGAACCAGAAAGCTGGGTCACCCACTGCTGGTATTTGCATGCCATTTACTTTGCAGTTGTGGCTGTTGTTATGAGGGGGTGGGCTTCTTCAGGTGATCGTGGGTGTCTAAAGCTTAATCTGACGAGACAGTCTTTAGCCAAGTTGAGTTTTTAATCGCTGTGTTAGTCATCCTACTGATTACATAAGGAACGCCGTAGGAGCATTTCAAATGCCATCAGCTCTTGGCAGTGGAATGACAATGAGAAAAAGGCATTAAAAACCAGGTACTCATAAAGGCAGGCATGGAGAGGGGCCTCCAGTTCCCTGCTCCTGAATATGCCTCTACATCAACTCCGCTCTTTCATAAGAGAACTCACTGGAAGAAAAGCATAATTTGAATTAATTATTTGCACATATGGTGTGTTCCTGATGTCAGCTAATGCTACATTAAGGACAGACATGCTGGGCACCCATTAAATAATCAAGTAAATATTTGTATTGTTTATGATAAACGGATGCCTTCTGTGGACATTTTCTGTGCCTTTGTAAACATTCCTTTAGGAGGCAGATTCTGTTTGTTGGGGCTTCATACCGGGCTTAAATCTGACAAAGAGTGCTATTTAAATTCCAAATCCAACAAAGAAACCTCATACCCACTGTGTTTTTTTGGAGCTAAGTGAATATTTAGTAACACTTTAATATAATAGCCAGATCATTATGGTATATTACCAATCTGAAAGCAATGTTAATAGCATTAATCACATGCACTCATTCTTGTGCTAGCCTGGGTGTTGTAAGTATGTCTGTATGATTTCCACGATAATTCAGTGGTAATTAGTGACACAATCACTTCAAGCTGGCACTAAATGTTTATATTGAACCAACATGAGTGTTGGGGTGCAACATATAGATGAGCCAGCCTCTAAGTAGATATTAGGGCCCCATAAGGTGGCCTAGTTTTCCTTTGGTAATAGTGCTATGTAACTGGAACCTTTACAAGGTGTGGAAGTGCCCCGAAGACATGGTCAAGGTTCTTTTCAGCCTGCTCTCTGAAGGTCACATCATCACAGGGAAATATGTACAGGAATAATCTTTTTTCTTCTTTATAAAAATATCATCTTTTTGACAATTTCATACATCTATAATGCACTTTGACCATATTCACCCCTATTATCCTCTTTTATCCCCCCTCCCACTTCCATTAAACCCTTTCTTCTTCCAAACTAATCCCATTTCTACTTTCTTCTCTCTCTCTCTCTTTCTTGCAACTCGTGAGCTAAATTAGGTTTTTTTGTATAAGCATGGTGTGTGGGGGGGTTTATTTACTGGAGTGTGGGCGATTTACCACTGGCAACACCACTGAAGCACATGCCTCCCCCTTCTCTAGTAACCATCTGGGAGGAGTGGCATCTCGTGAGCCCCTCCTCCACCCACGATGATGGAGTGTTGAAATGGTTAATATCATGCAGAAATGTTGAAAGGGTTCAGTCCACAGCTACTGGGAGTCATCAGCATAACGAACATGTTGTAGTAGACACTTTTTTTTTTTTTTTGGTTTTCTGAGGTAGGGTCTCACTGTAGCCCAGGCTGACCTGGAATTCACTATGTTGTCTCAGGGTGGCCTTGAACTCATGGTGATCCTCCTACCTCTGCCTCCTGAGTGCTGGGATTAAAGGCATGTACCACCATGCCTGGATTTTTTTTTTTTTTTTCTTTCTAAAAAGAACCCAGTGTTTAAGAACAGCTCACATGTGGGAGAGAATGGCATTGAGGGGAGGAAGGGTCTAGGGATATGAGTGGAAATCTCAGAACGTTAATCCTAATGAAGGAGGGCCTATTGGAAGTGCACCCTTAAGGGTTCTGTCTCACCGAGCCTTAGGCATCTTGGCTATCTTTGCATGATGTTTACAATGTGCTTCTCTATACGCTCTAGGCCCTCCTTTGCATGGTGTTCGAATGAGCTTCTGTAGGCTCTAGCCCCTCCTTTGCCTCCCAGAAAGAAGGTTTTCATGTGTTGGATGTTCTACTTAACCCAGTTATGTGAAAGAGAGAGGTGGCGCTTAAGCATGATTCTGGGGAAATGGGCAAACTGTTCTGGGCTGTCAGCTGATGGGGATCAGTGTGACTGTTTGGATGAAGAACTTCTAGACATTTCTTGGAAAGCTCAGGGCTAAGATCTCATTCATTTTGGGAAAGTGGGGAAAGCGGGCCAATAAATGCTTTTATTCACTTGAAGGCAAATGTGGCTGATAATTGGCTACTTCTTGGCTGTGGAATTTACCCCATAAAAAGCATTAATCATGTGATCTCCCCCTGCACTTGGTTTTAAACAAAACAAATGTTAAGTGTATTTACTTTTTCTCTAACCCCAGGGACAGATCTCTGATCTCTTAATAAATGACTTCATTCTTTCATTTGGTTCCTGGTTGAACACACTTAAATGATTGCCTGCTGAGTCTCAGGAACTGGGCTGGATGCTGAAATTGACATAGGGATCCAGAACCTGTGATTTGGGGCTAGCAAAATGAGAGGTGGGAGACATAGATTTCTAAATATATATGAAGCCGATCATAGGCAGTGTCGGACATGAATGAGCTTCTGAAAAGGCAGGTATCCGGAGCGACACCCATGAGTGGAGTCTCTTTAGAATAAGATCCAGGCGACAGGACTGTGAGAAATATTCTGGACGAATTGAAACACTAAGTGAATACAAGTTGTTTTTTTGTTTCATTTTGTTTTGTTTTTCGAGGCAGGGTCTTGCTCTAGCCTAGGCTGACCTGGAATTCACTATGGAGTCTCAGGGTAGCCTCGAACTCATGGCAGTCCTCTTACCTCTGCCTCCCAAGTGCTTGGATTCAAGGCATGTGGTACAATGCCTGGGTGAATAGAAGTTTTTGTATAGAATGTTGTCTGGATATTCTTAAAACCCCTTCCTTTGCTCCCTCCTTTCTCAATCCTCCCTCCGTACCTTCCTTCCTCCCATAGCTTCCTGCATGCGGGGCAAGTGCCGCACCACGATCCACACTCCTAGCCTGTGACTTGTTTTTCTTCTTTACTCCCCATATGAGAACTCATGCAGACCATGAGCTTTGTCCAGGAGAAGGATTCTGCTCAGCTCCCTCCTGGAGTCCATTCCTTGGCACCTTCCACTTTCCTGGATGTCAGAACAGGGCCCCTTCAGCAGATCAGCAACTCCCCAGAAGAAAGTGGGCATCGTATGTGGGATGAGAACACTGTGCTGTGTTAGGGATCTGAATATAAGTTCTTCAGCCTTCTCCATGATGTCTTGCATTTAAAAATAGCACTAGAGAGCAAGGCATGGTGGCACACACCTTTAATCCCTGCACTCGGGAGGCAGAGGTAGGAGGATTGCTGTGAGTTTGAGGCCACTCTGAGACTATAGGTCAGCCTGAGCTAGAGTGAAACCCCACCTCGAAAAACCAAAAAAAAAATAATATCTATATCTATCTATATATCTATCTATCTATCTATCTATCTATCTATCTATCTATCTATCTATCTAGAGCTTTCTCATTGATTTTTTTTTTTTTTTTTTTTTTGCGAGGTAGGGTTTCACTCTGGTCTAGGCTGACCTGGAATGGTCTCAGGGTGGCCTTGAACTCACGGCGATCCTCCTACCTCTGCCTCCCGAGTGCTGGGATTAAAGACGTGCGCCACCACGCCCGGCCCTCATTGATTTTTTTTAACTCAGATTGTTTTAGGCTAGCAGTAGACAATCAAACAACTCAGGCTGTGATATACATGTCCCATCTATAGAAAGGGACATATGAGACAATGTGATGTGGTGATAGAGATGATAGAGATAGACACATGCAGAGAGAAATACACACACACACACACACACACACACACACACACAGAAAGAGAGAGAGGAGAGAGAGGATATGAATCTAATTCTGTTGGAGGAAAGCTTATTTATCACATTCACACCAACAGTCACACCATTTTGGACCTTGATGACTATTGCTATAGACACTGAACCCTTGGTCTGTCTGAAGTGAACATGGAGTGTTTAGTCCTCACCGTGACCTGATGTTTCATGTGTACTGTTTTCACAGGGGCAGTCCTGCCTCCCCTTTCCCTCTGAAGCCTTTGCGCCTGGCCTTGGGCACGTGTTTCTTGTCTCTAGCTACTTCTCCCCTTCTCTGCCCTGTGGTGGCTGACTCTGTGCTTCTCCACCCTGACACAAGTAGATGCCCGCGGACCTCATCAGAGATCTCACCATTGCGTCCTCATTTTCTCTCCTCTGCTTGCAGTTCCTCTTCTCCTCAAGGGCCAAGAGCTGGCACGAGGGACACCGCTTTTGTGGATCCTTTTCTGTGCTTACATGATCATTGCCCAACAGACTATTGAGTTATTTTTTTTTTTTGAGGCAAGCCCAACAGACTGTCTTTTTTTTTTTTTTAATGCAAGACTGAGAGAGAGTGAGAGACAGAAAACTGGTGCTCCAGGGCCTCCAGCCACTGTAATTGAATGCCAGACACATGCGCCACCTTGCGTGCATGTGCAACCTTGCACACTTGTGTCATTGTGTGTCTGTCTTACGTGGGACCTGGAGAGTCAAACATGAGTCCTTAGGCTTCACAGGCAAATGCCTTAACCATTAGGGAATCTCTCTAGCTGCAAACTACTGAACTCTTAAACTATACATCTGTGCATATACTTTATTTTTATCTTTTTAAAAAAGATTTTAAAAAATTTTTATTTTTTAGAGATGGAGAAAGGGGAAGAGAGAGGGAGAATGGGCATTCCAGGGCCTCTAGCCACTGCAAACGAAGTCCAGATGCATGCACCTCCATGTGCATCTGGCTTACGTGCATGGGACCTGGAGAATCGAACCAGGGTCCCTAGGCTTCTCAGGCATGCACCTAAACCATTAAGCCATCTCTCTAGCCTTGTGCATCTACTTTAAAGCCATATAATATCATTGAGAGAAACCATCCTACTGCTTATGCTGTATAGAACACTCTGTTATCCTAGTGGTAGGTGCATAGCTTTTAGAGGTGACAAGAAAAACTGAGCCTTCAGCAGGATCAGGCCCTGCACCACTGACACCATCCCGGCTGTGTATTTGTCCCCTCCCCTAACCTTATTGACTCGGCAGATGTTCCTTAGGCTTCTGATGAGCTGTCTCTTGTTTTGAGTGCCTGAAAACAGTGGTGCTTAAGATGCCTGTGTTCTCAAAGAGCTCCTATTCTAGGGAGGGGGGCAGGGAACACCCCTACACCTGTCATGGATGCTAAGAAATCAGGTAAACAAGCGTCTTGCTACTAGATGGAGGTGACTGGATGTATTAATTACCTTGTCATTGCTGGGACAAAATGCCAGACATAAATTAGTTTAGGGGAGGAAAGGTTTATTTCTAGAAACTAACCTAATGAGACAATCCCTCACAGGTGATTCTAGGTCCTGTCAAGTTGATAATCAATATGAACTATCACACTGGGGCTGGAACAGTGTGATGGGAGGGGGGTAGGTGGGGCATGAGGTCTAGAGGGTAGATGGACCACAGGGAGGCTGACTGGTGATCCTCCATGTAGTTTGGAGATTCTGTTCTGAAGCCATAAGATAGTTGAGCAAAGTGATACAATAAGACTTATTTTTTAAAAATTATTTTATTTAGTTTTTGTGAGACAATAAGACTTATTTTTAAAATTAAAAATTTTTGTGGCCTTGCGCCCTTGCGTCACTTTGCATTTTTATTTAAACATTTCCAGCCCAATATTTTTTTAAAATTAAAATTTTTATTTTTTATTTAAAATTTTATTTTATTTATTTATTTATTTATTTATTTGAGTGAGTGAGAGAGAGAGAGAGAGAAAGAGAGGCAGATAGAGAGGGAATGGGTGCTCCAGGGCCTTCTTCAGCCACTGCAAACAAACTCCAGATGCATGCACCACCTTGTGCATCTGGCTTATGTGGGCAGTGGACCATCAAACCTGGGTCCTGAAGCTTCACAGGCATTGTTGCAGTTAGGTTCATATTGCTGGCAGAAATCACCTGACCAAGAGCAGTTTGTGGGAAATAAAGGTTTATTTTGGCTTAAAGACTCAGGGAAGCTCTGTGATGGCAGGGGAAAACGATGGCATGAGCAGAGGGTGGACATCACCTCTTTGCCAACATCAGGTGGACAACAGCAACAGGAGAATGTGCCAAACACTGGCAAGAGAAAGCTGGCTATAACACCCATAAGCCCGCCCCCAACAATACACTGCCTCCAGGAAGCTTTAATTCCCAAATCTCCATCAGCTGGGAACCTAGCATTCAGGACACCTTAGTTTATGGGGGACGCCTGAATCACACCACCACAGACACTAAGCATCTTAACCACTAAGCCATCTCTCCAGCCTGCAGATTTATGTTTTTTTTTTTTTGTATTCTTTCTTCCTTTTTTCATTTATTTGTATTTATTTATTTGAGAGTGACAGAGAGAGAGAGAGAGAGAGAGAGAGAGAGAGAGAGAGAGAGAGAGAGAGAGAATGGGTGCACCAGGGCCTCCAGCCACTGCAAATGAACTCCAGATGCATGTGTCACCTTGTGCATTTGGCTTACGTGGGAACTGGGGAATTGAGCCTAGAACCAGGATCCTTAGGCTTCACAAGCAAGTGCTTAACCACTAAGCCATCTCTCCAGCCCCTATGTTGTTGTTTTTTTTAAAAATATTTTATTTATTTATTTATTTGAGAGAGAGATACAGAAATAGGCAGGTAAAGAGAGAGAGAGAGAGAGAGAGAGAGAGAGAGAATGGGTGCGCCAGGGCCTCCAGCCACTGCAAACAAACTCCAGATGCATGCACCCCCTTGTGCATCTGGCTTATGTGGGTCCTGGATAATCGAGCCTCGAACCAGGGTCCTTAGGCTTCATAGGCAAGCATTTAACCACTAAGCCATCTCTCCAGCCCTGTTGTTGTTTTTTTTAACAGCTGATTCTTATAGCTGTGTGGAGTGCGGACCATGATAGGTCGAGGGTGGCTGTAGGGGTGGATGGGTAGTTTAGGAGGCTTTCACTCCAATTCCAATAACTGGCAGTGAAGGAGGTGGTGAGGAGTTGTCAGGTTCAGACATATTTGAATGTCAAACCAGTGACATATCCTAATGGCTTGAATGTGAGCTGAGAGAGAAAAAAGAAAAGAATTGGCCCAGTGGGCAGGGAGCTGTTCCCTTCTGCCCAGATGGAAGGATTGAAATTCAAGATGTGGATTAGTGGCCAAGGCTGCTCTAACAACCTACCAGAAACTTGAATGTCTTAAAACACTTGAAATGGACAGTCTCCCAGCTCTCGAGGGTCAAAGCCTGTAGTTGGCAGCCAGTAGGTCAGCCTCCCTCGGGAGGTTCTAGGGAAGAGTCCTTCCTTGCCTCTTCTAGTGGTTTCAGTGTGTGGCTCTCCTTGGTTTGTAGAAGAGACTTTCCAGTCCTTGCTTCTGCAGTGACATGGCATTCTCCCTTTGTGTCCAAATCCCCTTTTCTTCTTTTTAACCTTTTTATTGACAGCTTCCATAATTATAGATAATAAACAATTATAATTCCCTCCCCATCCCTACTTTCCCCCTCACAAATCCACCCTCCACCATGTCCCCCATCTCAATTAGTTTCTCTTTTATTTTGATGTCATCTTTTCCTCCTATGATGATGGTCTTGTGTAGTAGTGTCAGGCACTGTGAGGTCATGTATACTCAGGCCATTTTCCATCTGGAAGAGTGCGTTATAAGCAGTCCTATTCTTCCTTTTGCTCTAACATTCTTTCTGCCACCTCTTCCACAATGGACCCTGAGCCTTGGAAGATATGTTAGAGATGTTTCAGTGCTGGATACTCCTCCATCCCTTCTTCTCAGCACTGTGGTAACTTTTGAGTCATCCCAGTGGTCACTGCCATCTGAAAAGAGAAGCTTCTCTAACCAATTGTGAGGGTAGCATTAGTATACAGGTATGAACATTAAGAAAAGTGCTTACAGGGCACTTTGGTGGGAATCAAATATGCCAAATCCCCTCTTCTTATAAGGACACCAGTTATTGGGTTAGGGCCTGCCCAATTCCAGTATGAACTAACTCAACTTTCTTTCCAAATAAGGTAACATTCATAGGTCCTGGGTTGATATTTGAACATAGGCTTTTTGGGGGGGAGGGGAGGTACAATTCAGCCTACAACAGTGAAGATAAAATTTGATTTTAGTTAGGTTACACTTAGATGGTATTAGGTATGCAAGGAAAGATGGCATGTGGCCAGTTGGGCAGAAGGATGTGAAGCTCAGAGCAGGGACCTGTTCTAGGCATTAATGGTGGCTCAAACCACAGGTTTAGGATCTCTGGAGAGCATGTATTTAGAGGTTAGGAGAAGCAGAAGGGAGGATTGGGTGGAGATAATTTGGCTTTGTGTTTGTCTTTTAAGATTTATTTATTTATTTATTTATTTATTTATTTATTTATTTATTAGAGACAGAGGGAAAGAGAAAGAGGGAGAGTGAGAATGGGTGCATCAGGACCTCTAGCCACTACAAATGAACTCCAGATGCATGGGACCTGGAGAATTGAACCCTGGTCTTTAGGCTTCACAGGCATGTGTCTTAACTGCTAAGCCATCTCTCCAGCCCAGCTTTGTGTTTCTCTTACCAGGCTCTGAGCTCCCCAGGAGCAGCAACCACCCAGCATGATTCACAAATTGAGAGGTTCCTGTAAATGTTTGCTATGTAAACACAAGTGATATTTGTTTTTTAAAAATATTTTATTTATCATTATTTTTTATTTGACAGGAGAGAGAGAAGGGGGGGTGAGAGAGAGAGACAGAGAGAGAGAGAGAGAGAGAGAGAGAGGGAGAGAATGGGCACACCAGGGCCTCTAGTCACTGCTAATGAACTCCAGACTCATGTGCCACCATATGCATCTGGCTTATGTGGATTCTGGGGAGTTGAACCTGGGTCCTTAGGTTTTGTCAGCAAGCACCTTAACTGCTAAGCCACCTCTCCAGCCCTTTTTTTTTTGTTTTTAAACCACAAGTAAATGTACAATGTCAGTGGCAAATTCAGTACCTACAGAGATGGGAGTGCTGACTCAATATGTAGCCAGGCCAACAGGTTTATAATCACCTTGGCTATTCCATGCTGTCTGCCTGGTAGGGAAGCCATAGTATGTGTGACATGGGTGTGGAACATCTGTTCTCTGTGGATCTTCCTTGCATGTCTCAACTGTTAAACAGAGCAAACCACTTGCAGTCTTCGCTAACTCAGGTCCTCTTCACAGCCTACTAAGGGTTTCAGTTTTGAGAAATTGAGAATTGTGATGGAATATGTAATAGTTACCCTATAGTTATAGTTATAGTTATAGTTATAGTGTTGCTGGGAAAAATCAGCTGATGGGAGGAAAGTTTCTATTTTGGCTTGCAGTCTCAAGGGGAAACTTCATGATGGCATAAGCACAGGCTGGACATCACCTCTGTCACAGCAATAAAAGAGGGAGCCAACTAATACCAGCCAGCTAGAGGCTAATAAGCCTCAAGGTCTACCCTTAGCAAAATACCTTCTCTCTAGCAGGGCTTCACCTCTCAAGTTGCCATCAGTTGGGGACCAAGCATTCAAAACACACGAGTTTATGGCAATCATCTGTCTCAAACCACCACAGAAGGCTTACACAAGACACGAACTACGTGGCAAGATCTGTAGAAGTGAAAATATTGTTGAAGAGTGAGAGGGGAAAGAAACAAAAGAAATTTGTATTCTGGAAGGCAAAACAGTGGGCAGAAGTGATGCTGTGGTGACACTGAGGACATTTCAATGTAGCAGAAAACATTTGGTTCCATGTAGAGTGTCATGGTAAAGAGAGCCAACAAACGCTGTGTATAAGACCATGGGCCAGAGGCTGGCAAGATGGCTTGTCCCGCAAGCATCACGACCTAAGTTTGGATCCCCAGCATCTACAGCAGCATCCACAGTGTCCACAGCGGCATCACAGAGGCATCCACAATGGCATCCATGGTAGCGTCCCACAGTGGCATCTACGGCAGCATCCATGGCGTCGTCCACAGTGGCGTCCACAGCAGTGTCCACAGTGGCATGCTCCTGTGATCCTAGGGCTAGGGAGGCTGAGACGGGAGGATCTCTGGGGCCCACTAGCTAGCTGGTCTAGACAAAGTGGTGAGCTCTAGATTCAGTGAGGGACCCTGTCTCAAAAAATAAGGTGGAGGGCTGGAGAGATGGGTCATTGGTTAAGGCATTTATTTGCCTGCCAAACCTAATGACCTTGGTTTGATTCCCCTGTACCCATGTAAAGCCAGATGCACAAAGATGGTGCATACATCTGAGTTCATTTGCAGTGGCTGGTGGCCCTGGTATGCCCATTCTCTCTCTCTTTTTCTCTTTATCTCCTTTGTGTGTCTCTCTTTGTTTGCAAGTTAAAAATAAGGTGATGAGTGATTGAGGAAGACGTATGATGACATTGACCCCTGGACTCCATACTCCACTGCATATACATGTTTGCCCATACCATGTGTCCATATATGTATGCATACACATACACATGCATAGCACACACTTGCCAAAAAAAAAAAAAAAAAAAAAAACTTGAATCTGATCTCTGTCATTTCCTTCATGCCTTTTGACAAGATCTGGGGCATCAGTACTGCGCCTGGACTTGAATCTGATCTCTGTCATTTCCTTCATGCCTTTTGACAAGTTCCTTAAGCTTCCATTGCCTCAGTTATCACCTAGGCATCGTGGGAGTACTGTCAGTGTCTGCTCCTCAGGGCTCTTTTAAAGATCAAGTTAGTATTTAAAGATCTTGGAATAGTACCTGGCTCATGTCAGCACTATTTGTGACACAAAAAGGAGCTTGGATCTGGGTATCACTTCTGATTCTGCCACACACTCACTGTACACCCTTAGCAGTTTCCAGTCTGTTTCCTCATCTGTAAGGTAAACACCTGCTTGGAAACAATGTTGTGAAGATAATATGGGTGACAGCCCTGGAGCACCACCAGATACATTGTAAATATTCATAAATACTGGCTCTCTACTGGTAGTGACATGATATAGGAATGTGATCATGTGTCACAGACTTAGGGGGTGGAATGTTTGCATTAAGAGTTAATACTGGTTACAGCCTTCAACCCTGACTATTTTAGCAAAAGATAGAAGTAAAATGGCCAGCAAAAGTTTTAAAGAAAAATATGGAATAATAGAATGACAACTTATCACTTGAGTGTGTTCATTAAATATTTTGCCAGGTACAGGATGGTGAATATTTGATAAAGACACCACGTGTCCTAGACTGAAAAGAGACTGTATAATTTGGGGGTGAGGTTTTGGTAGGATCCAGCTTGGGTTTGGTTCCAGCTCAGTCAGTTGTTGGTCATCTGGCCTTGGATGGATTGCACGCTGGCAACTTTCTGAATCCATTTTCTTTTTCTTCCTTCTTTTTTCTTTTTCTTTCTTTCTTTTTTTTTTTTTTTTGGTTTTTCAAGGTAGCATCTCACTCTATCACTCTGGCCCAGACTGACCTGGAATTCACTATGTAGTCTCAGGCTGGTCTCAAACTCACAGCAATCCTCCTACCTCTGCCTCCCGAGTGCTGGGATCAAAGTCGTGCGCCACCACCCCTGGGCCCAAATCCGGTTTTGATTCCCACCCTCCGGTTACTGATCTTTACGTGGATGCTCTTGAGGGAGAAGTTAAGGGATCCAGTACCCAGTGTGTGAATGAGCTGTGGACACCTGCAACGCATCCTGCCTAGGCTCTGGGTGACGGGGTGGCCTGACACAGCATCATCCCGTGCAAGGAGAGTGGGAGATCCAGGTTTTCCCACTAACTTGAACTTACGGTTTCCTGCGGGCCGAACACCCTCACCTGTGAGTGAGGAGGGGATATGGGTGAGTGCTAACAGGATCCAACAAGTCATTTGAACTCTTGAGGTCTCAGTTTCTTCCTCTAGGAAATGGGAAAAGTCATGGTTCATACCTCATAGTTCTTTGTAGGGATGAAGGGAGTGGGTGAACATATAATATTTAGTTCTTCCTGCTTGGTCTGTGCCCAGCCAGCAAGGAATGTGCTGAAAGAGAATGGCACAAGCAAGGTGACTGTCCCTTCCAAAGTCCATAGACAGTAGTCAGGAAATAAATTATTAGCGTTCCTGTCCATTTTATTTGCTTGGAGAAGTGCCCGTAATAGAATCTCATGCCCTTGGTCACTTAACAGGATCACGTGTGGCCGACACACAAGAAGGGCCATCTTGAGCAGAGAGCTGATAATTTACTTACAGGTGTATATAGTGGGATAACTCAGGTTAATGTCCATGAACAGAGAGCAACAATTAGCAAGTTAATGAGGGTCCTGATTTTAGTAGCGAAGGATAATCATTTATTAGCTTAGGTCAGACCCTGGGCCCTCCTGTGCAGTGACTTTTTATGAAAATATTGACTGAGAGGGAATCCCTGCACCTTGCCACCCAGAACTTACACAGCTGGGAAACTCATTATCTCGCATAGAGATGGCAAGGACCGTGGAAAGTCTAGGGCCTTGGCTTCTGCCAGCCTGTTTATACTGATGGCCTCAATATCAATAGGATTCTCACATGGTTGAATATCAATCTTCCTTCATGCACCATTCTGCTGGTTGGTGACTGCTACATGCTCTTTTCCACTCAGACATCTGACAAATTAACATCATCCATTTGGGCATTTATTGAAAAACAAACAAAACAAAACAAAAAAACCCTACAAATGGTACCATTGCATCTTGGGGCTAAAAAGCATCAGGAAATAGTCAACTTTACTTTTCTCTTTTTTTTTTTTTCACAGTGACAGCCATTGTCTTATATGTAGGATCATGTACAAAGGGGTTGGAGATTATAAAAATAAATCAAAATTTAGAGAGGGGGGAGGGTGTAGATTGGAGAGTCAGTTTGCAGTCAAGGGAGATTTGAGCCACAGTTCCTCTTTCTTCAGGCGAGGACACAGGGCTTATTGTGTGCGTTGTGAATACCCTTTCCTATGCTTCTCCCTTTCTTTTGGCACTAGTGTCTGCTTAGCATGTGGCAGAGTTGCTTAACATGTTCCTTGACTAAAAAGGGGGATGCTGGCCTGTGCTTCATAAGGTATAG
The DNA here is from genome assembly GCA_036365145.1 of Orientallactaga sibirica. Classification (NCBI taxonomy): domain Eukaryota; kingdom Metazoa; phylum Chordata; class Mammalia; order Rodentia; family Dipodidae; genus Orientallactaga; species Orientallactaga sibirica. The sequence goes on along the minus strand of JAEOAD010000018.1, from coordinate 20,002,863 downwards.
AAAGGATGATGGACAAGGCTTTTAACATCTGTTTGGCTCCCATTTCCTACTCCATCCATCATGAATTGTAAGAGCGAGTTGCTTTTGTTTGTAAAGTAGGAACAGAGGTGAGGGTGTGACAAACACAGTCTTGGTAATGTTTTTCAGCTTTCTGAAAGAAGCTGATCTAAAGCCCTGAAAACATCTTGCTTTCCCTTTTCTATGTAAACATTTTCCAGTGTTGGTTTAAGGTGAATTTGCCCCAAGAAAATGCTTGAATTTAAAAATCCAAGTTAAGGGCATGTTTATTAGTTAATTTCCTGGTTTCTGTGACAAAATCCCTGGCAAGAAGCAACTTAAGAGAGGGAGTGTGAAGGGATATATACAGTCTACCATGATGGGGAAGGCTGGCCAGTTCTCTCCTTTTCATCCAGTCTAGGATCCCAGACTATGGACTGGTACCACCCATGGTTAGGGTGGGTCATCCCACCTCAATTAGCCTGCTCTAGTAACCTCTCTCACAGATATGACATGCCCAGAGATTTGTCTCCTAGGTTATTCTAGATTTTGTCAAGTTGACAATCAATGTTAACCATCATAGGGTGGTTTTAAATTATTTTATTATTTATTTGCTGTGTGAGTATATCCTTGTGAGTGTGGGCATGCATGTGATGCAGGGTGTGTGTGGAGGTCAGAAGACAAACTTTTAGGTTGGTCCTTACCTTTCACATCATTTGAGGCAGAGTCTCTTGTTCTCCATTTGTGAGCTTCTGGAAAATTCTCTTATCTCTGCCTCATTTCTTGTAGTAGGTGCACTGGGAACACAGATGCCTACCACAGCATCCGGTTTCTGTGTGGAGCCTGAGGATCCAAATGCAGGCACTCAGAGTTGTGAAGCAAGTCCTTTATTCATTGAGCCATCTCCCCAGTTCCGTGGTTTTCAATTACATGAAACAGGTTTTTTCTTTTCCTTTTTTTCTTTTCTCTCTCTCCTTTTTTTTTGTTGTTTTGTTTTTGTTTTTGTTTTCCGAGGTAGGATCTCACTTTAGCCCAGGCTCACCTGGAATTCACTCTGTAGTCTCAGGGTGGCCTCGAACTCACAACAGTTCTACTTCTGCCTCCCAAGTGTTGGGATGAAAGATGTGCGTCATCACACTCAGCCAGTTTTTTTTCCTTCTTCTTCTTCTTTTTTTTAAATTTGTAACACTACCTTAGTAAACTTAGTTTTAGGACAACAAAGAAAAGTAAGTGGTAGAACTTCTCCAAACATGATCTTCCATGGCCGAGGTCCAGCATTATAGGTATAAATTGATGAACACTGATAACAGTTACTGATTGGAGAACTCTAGTCAGTGTCACTGGTGGACGGTAGAAAGCCCTAGCACCTGGCCTGCCCATCCAACCTGCTTGTGTGACAACAATCTTCTACCAGTTAGCTTCATCCAGGACCACATGTGTATACAAAGGGGTCAGTTACAGCTAGGCATAAACAGATTGGCTGATAAACTTTTAAACATTTTTATTGTTAACTTCCATAAATATAAACAATGCACAATAATCATAACCCCTCTCTACAACCTTCCCTTTTCTCCCTAAATCCCTCCTCCACTGAATCCCTTCTTCTTTACATCTAGTCTCTATTCTATTTTGCCGTCATCATTTTTCCCCTTCTATTATGCAGGTCTTACGTAGGTAACATCAGCCACTGTGAGGTTAGGACTAGTAAAGCCACTTTGTATCTGGAAGACAGAATGGAGAAGCACTCCTCCCCTTCCTTTGTCATTTACATTCTTTCTGCCACTCTTTCTGCAGTGGTCCCTGAGCCTTGGAGGGTGTGTTAGAGATGTCTCATTCAGTGCTGAACACGCCACTGTCACTTGTCAACATTTTGATCAATTTTGGTCACTGCCATCTGAAATGAGAAGCTTCTCTAACCAAAAGTGAGAGTCCATTAATATATGGGCATAAATGTAAGTCTTTGGAGGGCCGTTTAGTGGTCATAATATTTCCATTTAGTCAGACAACAGTAATAGTTTCCCTCACTAGGGCTTATGACTTCTCAAGCCATGGACTTTAAAAAAAATCATTTATTTATTTGAGAGAGAGAAGGAGAGAGAGAGAGAGAAGAAGAGAGAGAAGGAGATAATGGGCATGCCAAGGCCTCCCTACCACTATAAATAAACTCCAGATACAGGGTCTACTTTGTCCATCTGGCTTCATGTGGGTACTGGAGAATTGAATTCAGGTCTTTAGGCCTTATATGCAAGTGCCTTTAACCACTGAGCCATCTCTCTAGTCCCTATAGCTTTTTGATTAGGTTTTCAGTACCAAAAAGGTATTCTCTCCCATAGAGTGGGCATCAAGTCCAATCAGAGAGCAGTTGTTTTCTCACATAACAGATATGCCACCATTGTACCATTGGTTACATTTGGCCTGGATGGCTAGTCATAAAGCTTGCAGGGTCCATGGTTAGTTAACACTGTTGATGACTTTTAGACATTTTCCCCTGAATAGGCTGCATAGGTCTTTCCAGCATCCTTATGGCTTGTCAACAGAGAGGATTCCAGTTCACCTCCAGTTTGATTTCTCACTGATCTATATCCTGAGCATGTGGAGTCTTACCATCTATTTCTGTTGGGCAAGTGAAAGCCTTGGCAATGGCCTGTAATATTTTCGGGCCATCAGGGGCCTCCCTAGCCAACAACTTTCTGGAAGGTATCCATCTACTCCTGGCACTGAAATTTTACTAATAACAATCCATGACTTTAGGGCACAACACTATCCATCTCCACAAGATACTTGTGTCCAAACTCTTACTTTTTTTATATAAGCTAACATTTTATATAAGCTTACATTTTTTATATAGCTAACATATATATTGTTAGCTAGCAAAGAAGTATGTTTCCATAGGGCTTATTCATAAATCTTAAATTTGATTAACCTTCCTCCCACCCTCTCTTCTCCTCCATTCCTTTCTTTGATCCCATTTAGACCCTTTCACCCCCAGGATTTTGTCCCCCTACTTACATATTCATTGTACTTTCTCTTTAAGACCTCCCCTCTATTTTCCTCCCTCATAGCCCCTTTATAGATTCCTGGTCTCTACTATTGATTTTTATTGCAATGCACATACAAATCTAAACATTTGAACTCACACATGAGAGAGAACATGTGGTGTTTGACTTTCTAAACCTGGGCTCCTCAGTATAATCTTTACCAAATTCATCCATTTCCCTGCAAATTACATTATTTCATTTTTCTTTACAGCTAAGTAAACTGTTGTATAAATATACCCCATCTTCATTATCCACTCACAAGTTGAAGGGCACCTAGGCTTGTTCCATTTCCTAGCTATTATGAATAGAGCAGCAATAAACATGAATGAACATGCATCTCTGTACTAATGAGTAGAGTCCTTTAGGTGTATGTCAAGGAGTGATATAGCTGGGTCTTATCACAAATCTAGTTTTAGCTGTATCAGAAACTTTCACACCAATTTCCACAATGGCTATACCAGTTTATATTCCCACCAACAATGTAGAAGGGTCCCTCTTTTCCCACAGCCTCACCAGCATTTGCTGTCACTTGATTTCTTGATGGTCACCATTATGACAGATGTGGGATGGAATCTTAAAGTAGTTTCAATTTGCATTTACTTGTTGGCTAAGGATGTAGAACATGTTTTTTGATGTTTATTGGCCATCTCACTTTTGTCTCTCTTTCTTTTGGCAAGTTTTCTAAGGGTTTATCAATCTTACTTAATCCTTTCAAGGAACCAACTCTGTTGCATTGATTCTTTTCATTGTTTTTGGCTTCTATTTCATTAATTTTTATTATTATTTTTTTCATTAATCTTTATTATTTTTTTCTGTCTACTATTTTTGGTTTGGCTTGTCCTTTTTCTAAGGACTCAAGGTATAGCAATAAATTACTTATTTGTGACCTCTCTAATTTCTTAATACAGGTGCTTAAAGCTATCAGTTTATCTGTTAGGACTGTCTTCATTGTATCCCATAAGTTTTTGATTCTAGAATTTTTTTGGTTTTTCTCCTTGATTTTCTCAGTGACCTATTTATCATTCAGTAGTTGATTGGTTAACTTCCATAAGTTTGTGTATATTTTATATAGTCTTTGAAAAAAAAGTTTTGTTTTTTTTTTTTTTTTTTTTTAAACAACAAGATCCAAAATGGATGTAGTAGCACATGCCTACAATCCCAATACTCAGGGTCCTGAGGTAGGAGAATCACTGAGTTCAAGGCCAGCCTGGAATACATAGTGAGTTCCCAGTCAGCCTGGGCTAGAGTAAAACTTTGTCTCAAAAAGACAAAATGACAAACAAACAAACAAACTCAACTCCCCCTAAAACTAGAGAAAAAAAAAAAAGCAAGATCCAACTCTCTGTTATTTCCAAGAAACACATATAACTAGCAGTGACAGACATCCAGCAGAGTCTGAGGAGAGAATCAGCCCATCTACTTCACCAGGGCCACAGCTGAAACCATAGAGCAATTGTGGAAATGAGCAAGAGTGTTGCTTTCACGGTGAACCTGGTACCAACATAAGGGTGAAGGAGATAGACACAGAGAACACTCAACTCCTATCAAACCAGAGATCCAGAGACACAGAGGCTCCCAAGACCTCATCACTGAAGTAGACCTAAAACAAACCCAACATGGCTTAGGGAAATTCATGGAAGAGGGGGTAGAAAGATTGTTAGAGCCACAAGTTGGGACATTAAGCACAGACACATTGCCTCTTCCCCATAATTGATTGCTATCCTCACAATCCATGACCCACAATCCCCATGGGGATAACCAGCATCCCCAGCAAGGAGGGTCCATTGGGGGGGGGGATGACAGGGAGGAGGCTAAGGATGGTACCAACATGTGCTGTTTACACACTGAGTATGTACATAACTAATAAACTAAAAAAAAAGATAGACATCTACAACCTGAGTGTCAAAGGATGCAAAGCAACCTATCAAACAACAGAAACAGTGAATAAGATACAAGCATGGCTATTCCTTTTTCTGATAAATAGACCTAAAACCAAAGCTAATCAAAAAGAGGGACAAAGAGGGACCTTAAATATTTTAATAGAAGGAACAATCCATCAAGAAGACACAAAAGGGTAAGTTTTCATGCCTCAAATATTGGGATCCCCAATTTCATAAATACTAAAATGCATAAAAAGCACATTTGTCTAGACACAATAATAGTGTGACTTTAATACAATGCTCACATATTAAATATGACCTCCAAACTAACAATCAACAAAGATACTTCTAAGTTAAACTATAACATGGACTAGCTAGACTCAATATATATCTAACAAATATCTGTTAGATAGGGAATACACATTTTTCTCTGTGGTATGTGGAAGCTTCTCCAAAATTGACCACATTATAGCACACAAAGCCTTAACAAATATAAAAATAAGATAATTCCTTGTATTGTCAGACCACAGTGGAATAAAGCTAGAAATCAACAAGAGAAACTTCAGTAACTACACAAATACTTGCAGATGGAACAATACACTTTTGAGTGATCAGTGATCACTGAAGAAATCAGGAAGGAATTAAAAATTTTGTAGAAATTAATGAAAATTTTAACACAACTTAGTAGATACTCTGGGATACAATCAAGGCAGTCCTAAGGGGAAAACTTATAGCCATGTGTGCATATTAAAAATTCTGGGTGATGTTAATGGTCTCAATTCCCCAATAAAAAGGTTAACAGGGTGGATCAGAAGCAAATTGAATTAGGAAACAAGCAAGTGTGGGCATACTAATATCTGACAAACTAGACTTTAAACCAAAATAACCTATAGAGACAAAAAGGGAACATTTCATTAAGAAGATATAACAATCCTAAATATATACCCACCAAACACAGGTACACTAAATATTACAAAGCAAAGTCTACTAGAAATAAAGTCACTAATCACTAATAGATCACCTAAACAGAAAATAAATACACAATGGAGACAAATGACATCCTAGATTAAATGGACTTAACAGATATCTATGGAACATTCCATCTAAACTTTACAGAATACATATTCTTCTGAGCAGTACATGGAACCTTCTCTAAAACAGATCCCATATTAGGACACAAAACAAGTCTTCACAAATTTAGGAATAGTGAAGTAACTCCTTTTATTATTTGACCATAATGCAGTAAAGATAGAAATTAACAAGAGAAACAATAGAAAACATATAAATGTCTGGGGATTGAATAACACACTGTTGAACAATGAAGGAATCAATTGAAGAAAAAAAAAAGGAAGTCAAAAACTTTCTAGACCTCAAGGATAATGAAAGCATAATATACCAAAACTTATGAATTTAGTGCTAAGAGAGAATTGTATAGCTCTGAATGACTACATTATAAAAATCAATATATCTCAAGTAAATAAGTTAATGATCCATGTGGATACTTTGAAAGGACAAGAACAGTACACACCCTAAAGTACCAGAAGAAATAATCAAGATAAGGGCAGAAATCAATGAATTAGACATGAAGAAAACAATGAAAAAAAAAACTGGTAAAGCAAAGACTTGGTTCTTGGAAAAGATAAACAAGATTGATAAATACATAGCCAAGTTAACTGAGAGAGAGAGAAAAGAGAGAGAAGAACCATAATCAACAATATTAGAGATGAAAAGGGAGCTATTACAACAGATATCAATAAAATTTAAAAAATCATAAGGACACATTTCAAAAACCTATATTCTGCCAAACTGGAAAATCTAGAAGAATTGAATGAATTTCTTGGCACATATGATTTACCAAAATTAAACAGATACATAATTTAAATAGATTAAACAGATACATAATTTAAATAGAGCTATAAAAATATCCTGGATAGTTCTCATAATGCTAGAAAGCACTATGTGAGATGCTGAAGGGCAAAACAGAGGATCCTGAAAGCTACAAAATCAACCCATCAGGTAAAATGTACCCACAAATGCAATGATGATATGTGAGTGATGGGATATGAGTCCTGCTTGGTGGGAGGGAATTCATGCCTGGTACTGAAAGCCAAGCCAAAAGCCTGTGGCTTTGAAGGTCATAGATATTAGAGGGAAGCTTCCACTGTTCTTTGGCTAAACAGAGATGTTATGGCCACCAGAAAACTTTCTAAATATCTATATTTATCCCCTTGGATTAATGCTGCTCTTACTTTTTACAAAAAAAAAAAAAAAAAAAAAAAAAAAAAAAAAAAAAAAAGAAAAAAAAAAAAAGAAAGAAACCTGCTTTTCACAGTTGGGGACCCAAGTCTCATCAAAATGGCAAGATGAGAAAGCTGTCTTGCACTGGATGAGTCACCTCTGTCACACCTTCCATGGTCCAGAAAACAAAGGAAGTGGCAGGTTAAAACTGAGTGCTGCTCTCATTGTTAGCCAGAGAACCTTCTCTATGCAGATGAAGTAGACACTGAGGAGACTCAAAACTGATCAAAGCAGAAAATAAGAGGCTGCTGAGAAATCATTTAGGTGATTTTTCACATGCCCTTCAAGGCTCAGGGAACATTGCTGAAGAGCAGGTGGAAAGAATGTGAGAACCACAGGGAGGGAAGGTGTATGGTGGAGCACTGTTCTCCTGACATGAACTAGCAGGACATTCATGACCCTGCAGTGATCACCCACACCCCCAGAAGACCTGCACTGTTCTGAGCCCACAACCATGTTGACCTAGAGGATGGAGGAGGACAAAAGGAATGAGACAGCTAAACAGAGAACTACCTTGAAACAGGATGGCCCTTAGTGAGTAAGGGAGTGGAGAGAGGACAGAAGAGCACATGACCAATTTACAGTGTGTTACCATATCAATAAAAATTTTAAAAAGAAATGGAAAAAATTCTTAGAGATCTCAAATAATGAATGAAATAATGAAGCAAGTTAAGGTAACTGACATACAAGATGCCAATACCAAATCCAGTATACATCAAGGAATAATTAAGACCATGGCAGAAATTAAAGAAATAGAGCCTAAAAATGCACAACACCAATGAGACAGAGTTGGTTCTTAACAACATTGACAAACCCCTACCCAAACTAGCTACAAGAAAGAGAGAAGGCTTAAATGAAAGCAGACATGAGAAAGGTGTCATTACAATGGGCTATAATGAAATCTAGGATTACAAGAAAACACTATTAAAAATTACATTCCAAAAAGCTTGAAAACCTAGATTCCATGGACATGAATGCATATGACCCACCAACATTAAAACCAGAGGATATAACTTATTAAAAGTCTTTTTTATATTTTATTTATTTGCAAGCAGATACACACACACACACACACACACATATGGAAAGAGAGAGAGAGAGAGAGAGAGAGAGTGTATAGGCATGCCAGGGCCTCTAGCTACTGAAAATGAACTGCAGATGCATGCGGCACTCTGTGTATCTGGCTTATGTGGACACTAGGTAATCAAACTCTGGGCGTTAAGCATGGCAGGTAAGTGCCTTAACCACTAAACAATCTCTCAAGCCCCAGAAAATATAATTTAAGCAGATGAGTAATTAGCAATGAAATTAAAGCAATAATTAAAAGTTTCCCCACAAAGAAAAGCCCAGGACAAGTTGTATTCACTGTGGAATTCTATCAAACCTTCAAGGAAGATTTATACCAACACTTTTCAAACTGTTCCACAAAATAGATAGGAAAGGCATACTACTAAACCTATTCTATCAAGCTAGTATTATCCTACTAGCAAAACCACATAAAGACACAACAGAACAAAAAATTTAAATTAAAAATAAATAAAATTTAATTTTTAAAAAGGAAACAGCAGACTAGTTTCCTAGATAAACCCAGATACAAAATTTCTCAAAAAAATTCTTGCAAATCAAATTCAAGAATATGTTAAGGACATCATACACCATGACCAAACAGGTTTCATCCCAGGGATGTAAGGTCAGTTTAACATATGTGAATCAATAAGCATAATTCACCATGTCAAGGACAGATATCATCATATGATCATTTCAACAGATGAAGAAAAGGCATTTAATGAAGTTCAGCATGCCTTCACAGTGTAATTAGGAGAAATTAGGAATAGCTGGACCATCCCTCAAATAACAAAGGCTATATATGACAAAACTATAGCCAACATATTCTGAATGTAGAAAAACTGAAACCATTTCCTTTAAAATCTGGAATGAGACAAGGCTGCCAATGTCTCTACTCTTATTCAATATAGTTTACAAAGTTTTAGCTACAGCAATATGACAACAGAAAGATATAAAAAGTATAAAGACAAGAAAGGAAGAAATGAAATTATCCTCATTTTCAGACTGATTCTATACTTACACAACACTGCAGATGCTATCAGAAAACATTTAAATTTAATAACCACTTTCTACAAAGTTATAGGATAAAAAAGCAACACATAAGAACCAGTAGCTTTCATATACTACCAAGAATTTGCTGAGAAAGAAATTGGGAAAAATATCCCATTTATAATAGCTGTCCCCCAAATCAAGTACCTAAGAACAAATCTCACCAAGGATGTGAAGGATCTCTACAAAGAAAACTTTAAGACACCAAAAGAAGGAAAGAAAGAAAGAAAGAAAGGGAGAGAAAGAAAGAAAGAAAGACAAGAAGATGCCAGATATTGGAGAGAACTTCCATGCTCCAGGATTGGCAGAATCAATATTGTGAAAATATCTCTATTATTGAAAGTAATCTATAGATCCAATGCAATCCTCATTAGAGTTCCAATGACCTTTTTCTCAGAACTAGAAAAAAAAAAACAATTCATATGGAAACACAAAAGACCATGCATAATCAAAGCAAATCAGAATAGAAAGACTCTACTGGAAGTGCCACAATACCAGAGAAAAATACTATAAAGCCATAGTGGCAAAGACAGCATGGTTCTGGAATAAAAACAGACACATAGACCCATGGAATAGAACAGAGGACCCAGTAATAAACTAACACAGCTATAAACACCCAATTTTTAAAAAGGCATCAAACACATACATTGGAAAAAAAGGCAGCCTAGTCAACAGATAGTATTGGCTAAACTGGATCGTCACTTTCAGAAGAATGACATTAAACCAATATCACTCACCCTACATAAAGATCAATTCAAAATGGATCAAAGGGGGCTGGAGAGATGGCTTAGCCATTAAGGCGCCTGCCTCCTAAGCCTAAGAATGCCACTTCCGATCTCCAGCAGTTTCAATCTCCAGGTCCCATGTTTAGCCAGATGCAAAGTGACACAAGGGCGCAATGCTGCACTTGACCACAAGGGGGCGCACACATCTGGATTTCGTTCTCAGCAGCTGAGAGGCTGCTGGCACACCCATCTCTGTCTGTCTTCCTTTCCCTCTCTCTCTGTCACTCTCTGGATCAAAGGCCTTTATGTAAAGCCAGAAATTCTGAAAATACTATAGGAAAACATAAGCAACACATTGGAAGTTATAGATATAGATACAAATGTTCTGAAGATGACTCCAGTAGCTAAGGAAAGAGTCCTAAGAATCAACCAATTAAATTGAAAACTTTCTTCACAGCAGAATAAACTGTTAGTAGAGCAAGTACAAAGCCAACAGAATGGGAGAAAATCTTTGACAGCTATTTCTCTGACAGAGGGGTTCATATCTAGAATATTTACATATTCTAGAACTGCAAAAAACTACACCAAAAAACACCCTGCCAATCATTAAATGGACTAATGAAATGAACAGACAGTCCTCAAAAGAAGAAACATGAATAACCAGCAGATATTTTTAAACAATGTTCAGCATCAGAGCTGTCAGAGAAATGCAAATCAAAACCACTTGGAGAGTCTGTCATACCTCTGTCAGGGTGACGACAATGCTGGCAAGGTTGTGGTCTTGAAAAGGGGCACTCTCGTTTGTTGTCATTCAGAGTGTCAACTGGTGCAGCCACTGTCAAAATCAATGTGGAGGCTTCTCAAAAAGCTAAGACTTGCCGGGCATGGTGGCGCATGCCTTTAATCCCAGCTCTCGGGAGGCAGAGATAGGAAGATCACCGTGAGTTCAAGGCCACCCTGAGACTACATAGTGAAGTCCAGGTTAGCCTGAGCCAGAGTGAGACCCTTCCTGAAAAAAAAAAAAAAAAAAAAAAAAAAAAAAAAAAGCTAAGACTTGAGCTACCATATAACCCAGGTATACCACTCTTGGCCTTGTACCCGAAAGATTTAATGTCCTACCACAGAGATACTTGCACAACCATGTTCATTGTTGCTCTAGTCACAGTGACTAAGAAATCAACTTACATGTCCGACAACTGTGACTAGATAATGAATATGTGGTACGTAAATACAATGAAGTTTTATTCGGCTGTAAAGAGAGATGAAGTAAAATTTGCTGGAAAGGGATGAACTTGAGAAAAAATATATACTAAGTGAGGTAACCCAAGCCCTGAAAGACAAAAATTGTATGTTTTCTCTCATATGAGCATGAGTAGATTTATGATTTGAGATAGGAGGTCATGAGAGGGGAATAGTAGGTGATGAGGAGGTAGAGGCAAGGACAAAGAAAACACAGTGTGAATATGGAAAGGAGGCCATGTTGAGAGAAGGGAAAACTGTTTGAAAATATCACAGTGAAACCTAATTCTTTGTGTGCTAATGAAATAAAAAGTCACTTATCAAAACATTCTCTTGTATGGTAGGCAGAATAATGTCTTTTTCTCCTCTTCATATGTCTCTGTTCATTCCAGTGAGTGAAGCGGGGGGTGGGGAGGGGGTAGGGAGAAGAAATTTGAGGAAGACTATTGCTGGTTCTGAGAAGTTGAGGGCTGTGTTGTGTGCAAGGAAGGAACCAGCCTTAGTGTATAGCAGACGATCCTACTCTTGTGCCCCAGGAAGGAACACAATCCTCTAATAGTATATTTGTGGTAATTGGTGGCAGCAGCGATAGTAAACCTTACAATGAGCTTTCTTAATGATGAAATGGCTTCTGGACCTGTGTCTGTCTGCCACAGTCAGCGCGGGCTGCTCTATTTCTTAGCAGAGTGAAATGTTCAGACTCTGGTGTGTTTCAGAGAATCTCCACACCAGCTCCCGAGTTACTAGAATGTCAGAAGATGTAGATGGTGGTGAGCCAAGGAGACGTGAGTACCTGTCCGTGAGGCACCCCTGTTCCTGACTCTTCAGGGTGCTCACTGTCTGGAATGGTTGTGGGCATGCCTGTGGCGGTAGTTTTCTAGATGGTATTACCTGATGTGGTCAGACTTACCTGAATTGTAGGCAGCATTATTCCGTGGGCTGGAGTGGTGGTGGTGGTGGTGGACTGTATAAACAGGAGAAAGCTAGCTGAGTGTCAGCATCCATCACTCTCTACTTCCTGACTACAGACAGTATGTGACCACCTGTTCCCTGATCCAGCTGGGCCTTTCCCATCATGATGGGCTGTGACCTTGAACTGTGAGCTGAAACAAACCATCCCTCTTTAAGTTGCTTTTGTCAAGTATTTTGTCACAGCAAGGGAGGAAGTAACTACTATGCTGTTTGAAGCCCCACAGTTGTCTGTAATAAAGATACTGTATTTTACAGGTGGGACCCTGATTTCTGAGATGTTAAATGACTTTCCTGGGCTTTTCACAGCAACCATAAGTGACACAGTGCCATCCTGAAACTCCAGGAAATGTGCTTTTTGCCCCATGCCTTACTCATGCCTCCTCCCTTAGCAAGCCTTAGGAGTTTGGACATCTCATTCATTTACTGTTATGCTGTAGAAATTGGTAAAATAGCCCCACACAGCAGCTCCTATCTGCAATCACCACACTCAGGAGGCTGAGGCCAGCCTGGGCTACATGGTGAGTTTCAGGTGAGTTGGAGCTCAGCGTGAGAACGTGTCTACAAAACCAAACCAAAGACAACCAAACCAAAGCAAAACCAAACAAGGAAAAGAATAAAACAGAACTTTTTGTCAGTTTCCTCAGCTATTAGCATTTGGCTGAAGGCAGGAGACACTGTGCTTGCCTGTTGCTCACAATCCCTAGAGCACACGGGGTTCCACATAAGCCCCCTCTGTGCTTGGCTTTTAATTGCCCATCTTGTCTTGTGGCCTATGCAATAGCACCCAGTTTATTTGCAAAGGAATCACGTTGGTATTTAAGATGAAAGAGGATTTGGGAAAAGGAAAAAGAAAACCCACGATTGACTATTTCAAAGAATCTCTTGGGACTGGCTTAGAGTTCCTTCTGCACTAAGCCAGCTTTAGGCTACACCACTGACAGTGCTGGCTGGATTAAATGTGGGCAACAATGTCCCTGAAATCCCAAGACCCTCTGCCAGCCACTCGGTCGCCTATAGGGTAGTCCAGAGAGAATGGTGGCTGACACTTAATGAAGCCCAGACCCAGTGCAATGAAAGACAGGCTTCCTTGAATGCAGGCATACTGCTTACTGGGAGAATACTCACTCCACAGCATTTCGTTCTGGGAGATCAGAGAAGAAACAAACAAACAAAAAGTCTCTCTCTCTCTCTCTCTCTCTCTCATGTGTATATGAACTCAGAGTTCTAGGCTTAAGTCCTGGTCTATACTCCCAAATTCCAAACTTTGTCAATTCCAATTTCCTCATCTGCAAAAAGCTTAGACTATTATGATTATCTTACAGGGATGGATATAAGGATTAAATAGATTCTTATATGTGAAATGCTGTATGGTACACTGTACCCATTCTGTAGGTAGGAGATGTGATATTTCTTCCCGAGGGGATTGGCTATTTAAATAAAGGAAAGATTGATGTCCTACTTTTTTTTTTTTTAACTCCCTGACAGTCCCTTGAATTAAGCTTAACTTGAACTTGGCATACCACTTGGGACTTAGCTATGGCACAGTTTTGGTGGTTCAGAATGTACTGACCAAAGGAATTTCCTGGGCTGGGAATGTAGCTCAGTTGGTAGAATGCTTTCTTTGAAGGCATAAGACTCTAGGTTCAATCCCTAGCATTGCAAATAACTAACTAAATAATAAATAAATAAGTAAATCCCCAAGGTAGCAACATACTGAATCTCTGCTGCCAGCTTTAACAGATGCGATATTACCATTCATCAAGAAAGTCAACACGTTTTTGGTGTGGATCACCAGCTTAGTTCACTGCTGCTGCTACAATAAACTATCACAGACTGTAACTTATAAACTGTAAGAACTTATTTTCATAGTTGTGAAAGCTGTGCACGCACATGGTGGGAAACAAATAGAAGGGCAGGCAGAACTTACGTCTCAGTGCCTTCTGAAAGTTCTGATCTTATCCATAAGTAAGTGCAAATCCCTATGGCCAATCCCTTCCTAAACACCCTCCTTTTTGTCATCTTGGGGGTCAAATTCCAATGTGAATTATGGAGGGACCCAAACGTTCAAACCATAACAATCACTTTTCCTGAATTTATCGCCATGTCATGGACTCTAGCTTAGGAGGGGTAGACAGGATAACCCCTCTCTGAATATTGGCTTGGTTTGAATCAGGGAGCTGTAGAAGCCGTGTGTTAGCTAGCGGTGGTGTTTGTTATTCTAAAACTTTGTATTCTGGCCTTCTATCCCTCTCTATATAAACCAATTAACCTTCAGACCTTAGAGGGAAGGAAACTCACTGAGGACATCAAAACCCCAGGTTGGTGTGGCAGGTCAAGCTTCTGCTCTTTAGTAGTTTTCTACCATCAGTATTGGGGGAAGGTTGTCCTCTGCGAAGATGGGACAGAGGTCACCATAAAATTATTTGCCCCGGGGGGGGGGTGGTAGTGGCTTGGAGATATTTTGGGTAAAGTGCTTGCTGTGTTAGCTTGAGGTCTTGAGTTGATTCCCCAGCAACCGTGTACAAGCCTGGGATGGTGGCATGCCCCTGGGATCCCAGTGATGGGGAGGTGGAAACAGGAAGATCCCTAAGGAATTTTGACTCGTTGGTCAAATAGAATGAGTGAGACGCTATCTCAAAATCTAAACAATTGAAGAAGTCACCCGATGCCGCTTCTGGCCTCTGTAACACACATGCACAAATGTGCCTGCACATATACGTCTACCTGCACATATTGGAACATATATACACAATGCATGTACATACACATGCAAAAATTATACTTAGAGAGGCAGATACCTTATCCTATGGGCTAGCAAAGCAAAGCGTCCCGCTAGGTTAAACTAGGCTGGATAGTCACAGGATGATGGCATTATTGGAAGATGAGGGAACGGAGGAGGTAACTCACTAGGATGTGTCCTTGGGTCTATGTTTTCTCCTAGCCTCTTCCTATATTTCCTCTTTTCTGCTTTCTGGACACCTTAATGTGTACTGCTCTGCTTTTCCATTGCCTCCCCACTGTGATGGATGGAACTCTCTAACATCAGGAGCCAAAATAAATCTTTCTCCTTTTAAGTTGTTCTCTTAGATATTTTGGTCACAGTTATGAAAAAGTAACTAGTATCCCTCTGTAAAACTTGGATTTTTCACGTGTGGTCAGAGACACATGTGCCCACATATAGACATGCACTTTTTTTCAAAGTAGGGTCTCTAGCCCAGGCTGACCTGGAATTCTCTATGTAGTCACAGGGTGGCCTTGAACTCATGGCGATCCTCTTACCTCTGCCTCCCAAGTGCTGGGATTAAAGGCGTACGCCACCACACCTGACGACATGTACTTTTATAGATTTTTCAGATGTGAATGAACCAATACATGCAAAGAGTTTAAGCCACAGCCTAGAAATGCTAAAGACTCACTCAGTGGAAGTTCAGTTTGTATGTACTCATCAAATGCCTTTTTCTTTTTAAAAAATTATTTATTTCATTTTTAACTTTTTAAATTAATTAATTAATTGATTGATTGATTTATGAGAAAGAGGCAGATAGAGAAATAGAATGGGCATACCAGGCCTGCAACCACTGCAAATGAATTCCAGACATATGAGCCACCTTGTGCATCTGGTTTATATGGGTCCTGGGGAATCAAACCTGGGTCCTTCAAGGCAAGTGCCTTAATTGCTAAGCCAGCTCTCCAGCCCCAAATGCCTTCTTATTCCATGCACATGATAAGAAAGAAATGCCCTCTGCCTTGGAAATCGGAAACATGGTTGGGTGTGGGTCAGTTGAGTGTTGTGGCGAGATGATGGGGATACCTTTAAGGCAGCCATCAGACTGTTCAGGATCTGCCTTCTTTCACCTGTACAGCCTCATCCCAGGTTTCCCTCCTGACTTACGAAACTCTGGCCACACATGCCACATGCAGTGACTTAACCACTTAGCAGATATTTAGTGAGTGCCTTTTATAACAAGACAGCAGCCTGTGTGGGTGGTGAACAAAGCTGATCTGGCCTCTGCTGCCGGTACTGCCAGTGTCTCAGACATGCTAAGCTTTTATTTCCCTCCAGCCCTCAGTGTGTCTCCTTTGCCTAGAATGTTTTTCCTTCATTGCATTCCACGCACTAAATTCCTCTATCCTTTTTAAATGCTCTGTGTGTATATGTGTGTGTGCAGGTGGTGTGCATGTGCATGTGGAAACTGGAGCTCAACCTCAGGTGGCACCCTCAGTAATGTCATCAACCTCCCTTGAGAAAGGGTCTCTCCTTGGCCTTGAGCTCACCAATTTGGCTAGACTGGCTGACCAATGAGCCCCAGGGATCCTCCGTGTCTGCCTCCTTAGCACTAGGATTATAGGTGCTCACCACAATTCCTGGAACAATTCTCTTCTCCTCTTCCAATGCTCTTCCTCTTCCCCTTCCTTCTTTCCTTCCCTCCTCCCTCCATCCTTTCCCACCTTCCTTCCTTCCTTCCTTCCTTCCTTCCTTCCTTCCTTCCTTCCTTCCTTCCTTCCTTCCTTCCTTCCTTCCTTCCTTCCTTCCTTCCTTCCTTCCTTCCTTCCTTCCTTCCTTCCTTCCTTCCTCTTTCTCTTCTTCCTTCCTCACTACCTTTCTTCTTTCTTTTTTTCTCTACTTATTTTTTTTTTTGAGGCAAGGTCTTATTCTAGCCCAGGCTGACCTGGAAGTCATTTTGTAGCACCAGGGTGGCCTCAAACTCACAGTGATCCTTCTACCCCAGTGCTGAGTGCTGGGGACTAAAAGCGGGCACCACCATACACAGTCCTGGCATTTGTATGTAGGTTCTGGGGACTGAAATCACATCTTCATGTTTGTGAAGCAAGCACTTGATTGATTGAACTGTCTCCTCAGCCAACCATCTGTCTTTTTTTTTTTAAAAGATTTTATTTTTATTTATTTATTTATTAGAGATACAGAGAGGGAAAGAGAGAGAGAGAGAGAGAGAGAGAGTGAGAATGGGCGCTCCATGGCCTCTAGCCACTGCCAACAAACTCCAGATGCATGCACCCCCTTGTGCATCTGGCTTACGTGGGGCCTGGAGAATTGAACTGGGGTCCTTAGGCTTTGCAGGCATGTACCTTAACTGCTAAGCCATCTCTCCAGCCACCATCTATCTTTTATTTTGAGAGAGAGAGAGTGCTAGAGAGATAGAGAGAGAGAATTGGCACACCAGCAGCCTCTCAGCTGAAGTGAATGAACTCCAGATGCTTGTGCCCCCTTGTGGGCAAGTGTGGCATTGTGCCCTTGCGTCATGTTTTGCGTCTGGCTAAACGTGGGACCTGGAGATTGGAACAGGCCTTCTTAGGCTTGGCAGGCAGGCGCCTTAACTGCCAAGCCATCTCTCCAGCCCCCATCTGTCTTTTATATCTTAAAATTTCCTCTCTCAGACAAGCCTTGCAAATCTCTAAGCCCAAACTCAATCTAAGTTCAACTCCACCATTATTCTTTCTCAAAGTAGCCTTAACTATGATTTCAGAACACTTATCAGAGTTTATTTGAATCATTGTCTGTTTATTGCCTCGTGCACTAGGCTGGAAGTTCTGTGAGGTCACAGACTGTGTTGATTTTATTGGTTTAGCTCCTGCATGCAGACCTTAACCAGCTCCTGTTAGGTTCTTAAAAATACATACACTGATCTAATAAAAGACATGACTTAGCATTGAAATATGTTTTTATTTTGCAAGTGCCGATAGGAAATGTGGAGGCTTTTAGTGGTTATAATGCATTGAGATTGGTAGGTCTGTTTTGGTTCTCTAGCTGAGCTTATATCTATGTGTACATGTAATTTTTTTAATTGCTAACGTGTGATCCCAGGGAGCTATTCTTTATCGCTGAAAAGCTTTTAAGTCGTTTTCTTTTCCGCCCCACAGGATTAGCTTTTAGAGTGCTGTTCTCCCCCTTGGGATTTCATCTTTGTTATAGTTTGGGTCAGAATGAAAGTCCTTGGGTGTTACAGGGGCTCAATTCTGCAGTTGCAAAATGTAAATCTCCCCTTTGATTGCCTGTTGTCATTAGGTATCAACCCATGTTTCTGGAGATCTGCTCTTAGGAAAAAAAAAAAAACAATGAAGAAATGGACGATGCATAGAAGAATACTGCTTCTCCATCTGCTTGCCTGCTGGGGTTGGGAGCAGTAACAGCAAAGGAAGTAGGGTTTTCATTGGTTTCAATGTGTAGGGTGAATAATAGCTCCAAGCATTGCTCAAACGGAAAGCTAATCTTTTTTTTTTTTGGCTAAGTCAACAAACCAGCCCACCGTGTTACCATGTTTTGGATACATGTTCTTTCCAAGTTCCAGTACTGCTGTGAAAAAAAAAAATCTGCCATCATGGCAAATGATACTGTTGGATGTGGACGGAAACTCCATAAAATTGTATGGATGATATTAATTTAGTCACCTACGGCTTAATAGTCATTTTATGGACATTAAAAAAAAGTTTTGTAGCCATAATGTTTTATCTATCTTTATGGTCTCTTATGCTGTGTTTAATCAGTGTAATTATGGGAGGAGATAATTAAATATAGTACTATACAGTTCTTAAGATTTTAATGCTGTTATTACTAACTTAACCACAAAAAGGATATTTAAGATTTAAACCATGGCAACTACTGAAGAGAAATAATCCATTAAGAATTTTCTGTAAGCAATTGAAATGATAGAGGTGATGGTCTACCTTCACTGTCAGCTTTTTCATGTCATGTTTTTAAAAATGTTTTTTAAGGGCTGGTGAGATGGCGTAGTGGTTAAGGTGCTTGTCTGCAAAGCCCAAAGACCATCGTTCAATTCTCCAGTACCCACGTAAGCCAGGTGCACAAGGTAGTGCATGTCTGAAGTTCGTTTGCAGGGCTAGAAGCCCTGGTGTGCCCATTCTTTCTCTCTCTATCTGTCTCTCTCTCTCTCCCCCTCTCCCTTTCCCTCTTTCTCTCTCAAATAAATAAAATATTAAAAATGTTTTTTAAATATTTTATTCATCTGAGAGAAAGGGGGGGAGAGAGAGAGAGAGGGAGGGAGGGAGAGAATGGGTGTGCCAGCTCTAGCTGTTGCAAACGAACTCCAGATGCATATGCCACCTTGTGCATCTGGCTTACCTGGGTCCTGGGGAATCAAACCTGGGTCCTTTGATTTTGCAGGCAAGTGCCTTAACAGCTAAGCCATCTTTCCAGCCCCATTTAGTGTATTTTTTACTTACAAATGGGAAGAGCAAACCAGAGGAGGTGATACACTATGCTTTGAACCAAGTGATATGTCTACAGTTCAGAATGATTACATTGGACATGGTTTAGTGTCCAGTTATGACTACAATTTAATCCTGAGATTATACATGCAACATATTTTATTGGATATGTATGCTCATTACACATTAGCTATATGTTTATGGGTATAAATATAAGCAATTACCTTAAACAAATGACAACAGGATTACTATGTAATCAGGAAAGGTGTTTGGAACTGCTTGCAATAAGAGAGGCGGGTCTGAGCTCCCCCTTGTGGCTGGATGGACTAACTAACGGGTGTGCAGTAGTATGTGTGGTTAAGCTGGTGATCAATGGGGCTGTCAGAACAGGTAGGATTTAGGTTACTGAAAGCAGGGTGGAGGATGGGCCTGGTTGGCAGAACCACTGTGAGCAAAGGTGAAATGTCTTGAAATGTCTATGGAAAAGTTGAAGAGCTTGTGCCTAATCTCTGGGCTAGGGCATGCAGACCTATGAAATAAGTTAGTGGGCCTGGAGAGGGGCATAAGCCTATGAATGGAGTTTAGATTACCCAAACCGACATAAAGCCAATGTGCCTGTGGCTGGAATGCAGAGTTAGGAGACTTCCAAGGCTGGCGACCAGCTGGTTTGACATTTGCAATGGCAAAACAAGAAAAGAGACCCTGTCTCAAACATGATGGGAGATGCGGCCTCATACCCTGAGGTTTTCCTCTGACCTCGACATGTGTTCTGTGTCCATACCTACACACATGATACACACACACACACACAGATACAAAAATAAGTTGGGAGAAGAAAAATATTCAGGCCATAGTGTGGGAGAATTAAAAACCTTATACCTTAACTGTAGTAGGCTGAACACAGAGGAATATTATTCAGCTTTCAAAAGGAATGGCATTCTGATACATGCACAGCATGGATGAGTCTCAAAGACATGGTGCTAAGTGACATATGCCAGACATAAAGACATGGAATGACTCCATCTCTATGAGGGAGCTAGAAGTCAAATTTATGGTGACAGAAGATAGAATGGAGATTACTAGAAGACAGAGAAAGGAGGGGGAGTTATTATTATTAGCTTTTAATATACTTTATTATTTTCGAGGAGGGAGGGATAAGGAGAGAGAGAGAGAGAGAGAAACAGAGACAGAGAGAGAAAGAGAGAGAATGGGCACATCAGGGCCACTAGCCATTGCAAACGACTTCCAGACACATGTGCCACCTTGTGTATCTGGCTTATGTGGGTACTAGGGAATTGAACCTGGGTCCTTTCACTTTTCAGGCAGTGCCGTAACCAGTAAGCCATCTCTCCAGCCTGGGAGTTATTATTTTAACAGCTATAGGATAGTGGTATTCTTTGCACCACAATAACATGGTCTTAGTACCATGTACTATACACTTAAAATGACTAAGGTGGTAAATGTTATTTATATTTCACAACAGTAAGAAAAACAAAATAGGTATTGGATTCTTGAGTTTTGCAAGCAATGAAGAGATACTGAAGGCTCTGTGGAAGGGATAATGAATGGAATGAAGCCCTTGGTTTTATTTAGCCATGTGCTTTGGTTGGCACGCTGCTGGAGATGGCTCAGGTTTCTACATAGTTTGAAAATGGACCGTCAGTCCCTCTGCTTTCATGGTAAAGCAGCACTTACAGGCAGAAGTCTCTAGCAGAGAATGTGTAGTGAGGATTGGAATTGGGACATCAGAAAAATGCCTCGTATCTTCTATTTGAAAGACTTCTTGGCAATGCCAAGGAAATCGTGATTTGTTCGTGCACTTCTAGAAAACAAGAGACAGATGAAGCACCGAGGCCCCATGTTGAAAGTTATCAGTCTGGAATTAATGAAAAATGTGAGAATAGATCCCTCAGTTTTAGTGTATTTTTTTTTTCCCCACTGAATTGATGCTACATTCTTTTTCATTCCCCTGCAAATATATTCTCATTGAGTGCTCCAGGAAAATGATTAAAAAACATCATTAGAACACCTCTCTTCCTTTCTTCTTCATTGGAAGAAGCCACAAGTGTCTGCATTTTCAATTTGAACCAAACGTTCGCTTTTATTTTCTGATAGCTGTGTGGTTCATTGGCTCATAAGATTGTGAGGCAAGAGAATGGCAAAGGGGCCAGCAGACCATCACTTCTGATCTTCGTGAGAGATAGCTGGGGCCCAGAGAGTCATCATGGGCCCTCTTAGAATTCCACCAGTCATCTGGTAGTTAGAACAAATGGCAAGGTTAGGCCAGGTGATATATGTTGGGTCGCCAAGCCCAGGGACAAGGCAGTGCCCTCATGATGATAAGGAGAGGAGGACAGAGCCAGGGCCATGTCCAGGAGGAAGCGGGTGTGAGAGGGAAGGGACTCATTTGGAGAGAGCCTCATTTAACCATGTGGTCTTTGTGGTGGATATTGGAAGAGCTAGATGTAAACTTGAGAGCTTAGATGTGAGTCACCCTTCATTAACTAACTCTTGGCCAAGTTATTTACTCTTTTCAATCTTGGTATTCTCATTTGTGAAACGTCACTGTTATCTCTGGATAGAGCTGTTCAAGGGCAAGGCAGGGCTTGTAAGTCCAGACCAAGACTCAGGAAAGAACAAGAACAATTATCACTATCTGGTGAGCTGTCAGGCATCATCCCTACTGGAGGTCTTTCTGACCCCTCTGCCACCATCCCCTGCCCCTGTAGGAGCCCATGACCCATGCCAAGCTCCGTACAGAGTGCTCTGTCTCCCAGTAGAGTGTCTTATTTACATGCCAGCCTGCTCTTAAATCCAATTGTTCTTTTAGGTTAGCCACCGTGTTCTACTCAAGTTTATAACCTCATCATCCATCACTGGGCCTGGAAAATAACTGTTCAACAAGTGTTCAGTGATTGGTTGAGTGGATGAATGACTGGGAGAACGGACTTGCTTGACTTGTGTTGCAAAAAGGAGGAACAAAACTTTGCGGGCAGAAGCTGGTGAGCCTCTATACTTGATGGTAGTGGTGAGAGTTAAAGATGGGTCTTTTGCATAAGTGAGCAATCAGTAGTGATTATTTGCTTTATAACCCTTCTTGATAAAATTTGTGAAGATATTTTTGACAAGGTGTAGCAGACTGCTTCAGGTTCTCTGAGATGAACTTCCAGACCAGGCACAGTTATGGAGGAAGGGATTTATTGAGGCTTACAGATCCAGGGGAAGTTCCATAATGGCAGAAGAAGCTGGTTTGCTCTTACAGGACCAGGCAAGAGAGAGAGAAAGCTAAAAAAGCCACCCAGCACAGCATACCTCAGGAACTCCAGCTAGGCACACTTTGCATATCTTTAGATTGAAATCTCAAACCCACCACCACACCTTGAGATCCACCCAGTGACACTGCCTCCAGCCACGTGGCTGCAGATGCAAACTATAAACTAATAAAACACTGAATATATTGGGGGCCATCTATTCAATCTACCACACAAGGGATTTGGAGAGAACACAAACCTGTTCTATTAACATTAAAAAGAAACTTAAAAGTGCTCATGATTTGTGATCCATCAATCTTACTTTTCGTATTATTTCCTAAAAATTAATTGAAAATTGCAAAAAGAACATTATGTAAAAAAAAAAAAAGCTGTTCCTGGCACCATTAGCATTAAAAAATAGCAAAAAAGTATAGAAATGGAAAGAAAAGCCAGGCACCTACCAAAAGGGGTGGGAGCCAGTGTACTTTGGTATAGTTATACAGGAGATAGCCATGAAACTGATGTTGCAATAACAAGGACAATGCATGTGAAATTAGCAACATATACAAATTAATGATATTTATTAAAATCCAGGAAGAAAATATATGCACATTTAACTGTGATTGCTCATATGCTGTATCAAGAATGGGTAATGGCTCTCTTCATTTTTTACTATATTTACTTATAACTATAACTTTTATAATACTCCTGAAAGTACAGTTTCCTTCATCCATTTGAAATTAGACCAAACTGTAACTGGGTGCAACTTTCAGTACGCATTTCAGAAGGGAAGACGCTGGTCCAGGGTACCTGCCCCACCTCAGGTCTTCCCAGCTGCAGAAGAGGCTGGTGGGTTAGCAGGTATATCTTGAAGTTCTTTGCCACAAGGGAGGTGGTAGTTATCCCTCTGGGGTGTATTCTTGGACCAGGTAGAAACATTAGGACAAAGAGCCGGGGAAGTCATAGGGAAACAAGTGCTCCACAGGGATGGTGTATTAATTACTTCCTTGTTCCAGGAACACATAGCTGACCCAGAGCAATTTAAGGGAGGAAAGGTTTGAGTTTACAGTCTGAGATCACAGCTCATCATGGCAAGGAAGGCATGGCTGCAGGAGCTTGAGGCAGCTGGTCACATTCAGTCCACAGCAAGCAAGTAGAGAACCATGAACGCTAGAGCTCAGCTGGCTCTCCCCTTTATCTCTAGTTCAGGATCGCAGCCAATGGACTGGTGCTGCCCACACTGTAGGTGGGCTTCCTACCTCCATTAACCCAATCAAGATAATCCCATACTGGCATGCTCAGGTTTTCTAAGTAATCCCATGAATAGGGCAATCAAGATAAACTATCAGAGATGGAGAGGAAAGGGACAAGGGACGATAAAAGTAAGCAGAAAAAGGACATGGAGCCACAGGATGGAAAAGTTAAAGAGTAAGACAACTGGTGTTTTGGGAGAAAGATAAGACCCTCCAGTTAACCCCTTTTATTATTTCAAACTTCTGGTGTATTCTGAATAATAAATCACTAGGTGCTTGTATCTATCTATCTATCTATCTATCTATCTATCTATCTATCTATCTATCTATCTATTTTTGAGTGAGAGATAGAGACAGAAAGAGAGAGAGAGAGAGAGAGAGAGAGAGAGAGAGAGAGAAAGAGAGAGAGAATGGCCACACCAGGGCCTTTCAGCCACTGTGAATGAAATTCAGAAATTCAGACATGTTCACTCCCTCTTGTGGTTCATTTGTGACCTTGCATGCATGCATCACTGTGCGCCTGGCTATGTGGGACCTGAAGATTCGAACATGCATTCTTAGGCTTTGCACGCAAGCGCCTTAACCGATAAGCCACTCTCCAGCCCTCATTTTATTTTTTATTTCATAGTAGTAGCATAAAGCAACAAATAAACATGTTGGTGATCTCTAAAGGAACAGACCCAGTAGAATGAACATGTATTATGGAAGGGATTAATTAGACTGTCTTATATGATATGGGCTAGCATGTCCAACAATGGCTGCCTTATCTGTACCGTGGAGATGCTGAGAACCAGGCAGCTGCTCCGTCCAGGAGGCTAGATGCCTGAGCAGTCCCAATCTGGGACCAAAGTCCTAGACGGCTCCTGGAGACATACTGATTTTTCATTGTACATTGGAAGGCCAAAGAAGTTGGGTTCCAAAGTTCGCAAAGAATGTGAGTAGCAGCAAAAGGGTAGTTGCCGCCAGCAGAGGTGCTAGTGCAGGCAGGCCAAGCAGCACAGCTTCTCCTTGGGCAGTCTGTATCTGAGCTACCCTGGAAGGTGCTGCCCGCTCTGGGCAATGGCCCTCTCCCCTCATTTAATTCCTTGTGAAAATGTTCTTACAGACCATCCCAAAGGCACGTCTTTTAGCTGATTTCACATCCAATCTTGTTGACAATCAAGATTCACCACATACCACCTGCCTTCCGTCTGTCTCTAGGAGGCATTTCTTTTTCATTTTTAATTTTAAAAAATTCTTTATTTATTTACTTGTTTAGAGTGAGAAAGAGAGAGAGATAATGGGCATGTCAGGGCCTCCAGCCACTGCAAACAAACTCCAGACACATGCGCCACCTTGTGCATGTGGCTTATGCGAGAACCCCCCCCCCCCGGAATTGAACCTGGGTCCTTAGGCTTTGCAGGCAAGCGCTTTAACCACTAAAAGCCATCTCTCCAGCCCACTAGCAGGTTCATAGTTCTAATTCAAACTGGACACAGACAAATTTTTCTTCCTGTGAGTCTGTCAACTGGAGTAGCTGGTTCCTCCTGTACTGGCATTGGCAGTCCTGGAACAGACTGTGTGACTGTAATCTATATGAAAACCCTTTGTCTTCCCCGAGTAAAGGGTCCCCTGGAATCTCCCCAAGGGTGGCACCACTTTTTCCTTCCACAAACTGACCTGTAGAATGGGAATACCTTGCTGACATTTGTCCCTGGCTGGCATTTATCAAGATTTGTACAGTCCATGGAAGGAACTTGTTAGAGGAAAGAAACAAGGGAGGAAACAGTTTAGGGAAGTAGTAAAAAGGTTTCTTTTGGCACCCAGCACCTATGAGCTGGCATCTTTATGCCACTCTTCAGCTAAGCACCTGGTAAACATCACTTACTGTCGCAGTTACCTTCTTGTTGGGAAGGACAAAGCACCCAATCAAAAGCAGCTAATGAAAGAAGTTTTTTTTAAATTAATTAATTTATTTATTTGCAAGCACACACACACATACAGAGAGAGTGCATGCGTGCGAGAGAGGGAACACAGAGTATGGCCATGCCAGGGTCTCTAGCCAATGCAAATAAACTCCAGATGCATGTGCCACTTTGTTCATCTGGCTTATGTGGGTACCAAACCCAGGTCATTAGGCTTTGCAGGCAAGTGCCTTAACCATTTAGCAATCTCTCCAGCCCAAGAGAAGCTTTTATTTTGGCTTGAAATCTTGAGGGGAAGCTTCAGCATGGCGTGAGCAGAAGCTGGACCATCACTTCTGCCACAGCAGATGAAAAATAGCAAGAGAGTGAGCTGAATTCTAGCAAGGGGAACTGACTACAGCATTCCAAAGTCCACCCCCAGTAACACCTCCTCTAGCAAGGCTCCACCAGCAAGGCTCCGCCTCCCAAATTGTCACCAGCTGGGGATCAAGCATTCAGGACACAAGTTTTTGGAGGGACAACTGATTCAAACTACCACACTTACCTTCTACAATTCTGTATTCCTCATCTCTAAATGAAGATAGGCATACATAATAACTCAAAGATCACTATGAAGACTTTTGGGCGCAAACACCTAACACATACTTGGTGGTCCTTTGTGTGAGTTCCTGATCCATTTGTTAGCTTGCCTACCTTATGCAGTGATGATGTTAAAGGATTTCAAGGGCTCCTGCCTAGTAATTTGGAGAGTCAACTCTCATTATTTCCTATGAATGCAATAAAGTTGTTTTGAGTATATCCTGATAAGTAACTGCTTCCCTTAATGACCCTCCAGCGGGATACAATAGGGAAACCTCTGAAGGTTTTTATTCTTGAAACTAATTTTTAAGTACAAGTGCTTCCAATTAGTCTTGGCTCACTGTGATTTGTAGCATACCAAAAAGGCTTGGGTTTCTAAATATAGAAATCAAAATACCTTGCATCCTTTGAAAGCCAAATCAGAAAACCTGACACAAAAGGAGAATCTGCTTACTTCATTCTCCAGTGAAACTATCATAAGGAAAGTTGTCTCTCCAGTTGATAGGTGTCTCAGAAAGGGAAATGTTCAATCTGTTAATAACTTGTTCCTTGCCTCTGCCATCCCCAATGTAGTACAGAAAGGGATTTCTTGGAAAAACAGGTTCAGTAATTAAAACCCAAAAGCTTACTTAAGTAAGAGTTGGATGGTGGAGGACTTTGTCAAGTTTGTGGTTAAAAATTCATGTGCGGGGCTGGAGAGATGGCTTAGCAGTTAAGGCACTTGCCTGTGAAACCTAAGGACTCATGTTTGACTCTCCAGATCCCACATAAGCCAGATGCACAAAGGTGAAGCAAGAGCAAGGTCGCACATGCCCATTAGGTGGTGCAAGCGTCTGGAGTTTGATTGCAGTGTCTGAGGCCCTGGTATGCCAGTTCTCTATCTCTCCTCTGTCTTTGTCTCTCTCCTGCTCTCATTAGGTAAATTTAAAAAAATAAAAAAAAAACCTCCTGTGCAAATAGAGAAAAATGACAAACATATTCCATTACACTGAGATTTCTGGAATTCTTCTTTAATAATGAGGTAATGTTCCAACATCTGAGTCTTCTCCAGCATGTCACGTTCTGTTGGCACAAGAACTTTTTAGGGCTGTGTCTGATTTCCACTATACTCAGCACTTAAGAATATCTTGCACCTCACAAGGTCTCTGACAGTAATTTTTGAGGAGATGGAAACACCGGACCAGGGAGAGGTTAACTGACTTTCTGAAGCCTCCACTGATTCGAGTAACCAGCAAGCTGCATTTAAAACCAAGCTGATTTTCTTTCTTTCCTTCCTTCCTTCCTCCCTCCCTCCCTTCCTTCTTTTCTTTTTGATAGTCAGAGAGAGAAGAGAGAGAGAGAGAATGAGAGAATGGGCGCTCCAGCAGCCTCTTAGCCACTGTGAATGAACGCTAGATGCACGCACCCCCTTGTGGGCAAGTGCAGCATTACACCCTTGCGTCACTTTGCATCTGGCTAAATGTGGGACCTGGAGAATCGAACAGGTGTTCTTAGGCTTAGCAGGCAGGTGCCTTAACTGCTAAGCCATCTCTCCAGCCTCCATACTGATTTTCTAAGCATGGTTTTCTCTTCTGTGCAATGGGTATCATGATAGTTACCTAATAAAGATGCTGGGGACAATCAAGGACGTTGACATAGGAGAAAATGGTGTGCTCCCAGACCACAACCAGCATGTACATCATCCAGAAGCCTGTCTGAAACACAGAACGCTGGTCCCTGCTGGAGACTTTCAGGATCAGAAATTGTGGGGTAGGGTTCATCAATGTGTGATAAAGTAGCCCTCTGGGAGATTCTGATGCACTGTAAATCTGATGACTCGCAGGCCACTTTCCTTCATGTTCTTCTGGCTTTGTTTATTTCAGGTTGGCAAATAGTCAAGGCATTGCTGTTAGTGCCCAGACAGGGAAACTGAGGCTCAGTGGGACTAAGCAG
Source organism: Orientallactaga sibirica (assembly GCA_036365145.1). NCBI lineage: Eukaryota > Metazoa > Chordata > Mammalia > Rodentia > Dipodidae > Orientallactaga > Orientallactaga sibirica. Next base: position 19,974,495 of record JAEOAD010000018.1, on the reverse strand, counting down.
ATTTCTGAGACCTACCTCAGAAAATCAATATTAATAAGTATCACATCTACCAACCACTTCTCTCCCTGGGCTCCTAGCCCCATCAGTGGTGGGGTTTTGGAAGTCCTACATCTTAATTCATTTATAAAGACAGGGTCATAAGGGTGCCCAGGTGTTTTGGTTATTTATGGCCACCTAAAAGCCACCCCATAACTCAGTAGCTTAAAATTTGATTTACTATTCTCGATCACAGTGTTGTGGGTGAATTGGGATCTGTTGAGGGTGGGTCATGGACATCTTTCTGTGGCTGGGGCTGCAGTTCACTGAGGGTGAGACTGGGTTGGATGTGCAAGATGGTGCCTTCGTGAACATGTCAGGTCCCTTGGCTGGACAGTTTGCAATGGCTAGAGGTTGGGCAGATATCCTTGCCTGGAACCTTTCTCTATAACTAGTTTGGCTTTCCTCCCTGCATGATAATTTCAGGGAGTCAGAGTTCTTACGTGATATCTGACTTCTCCCAGAGCAAGCATTTCCATGCAGTGAGTGGATAGGAGCATGGTATCATTTTGTGTGGACTGTTCTGGTCAAAGCATTTGTGCTACAGCTCAAGTTTCAAGAGAAGGGACAAAGTCCTCATGTCTTAATGGGAGGAATGTTAAGGAATTTGTGCCACTGAGACCATTTTAAATTTTATTTACTTATTTTTTGCTTTTTCGAGGTAGGGTTTCACTGTAGCCCAGGCTGTCCTGGAATTCACTATGTAGTCTCAGGGTGGCCTCAAATTCATGCCAATCTTCCTACCTCTGCTTCCTGAGTGCTGGGATTAAAGGCGTGCACCACCATGCCTGGCTGAGTCCATTTTTTTTTATTTGAGAGGTAGAGAGAGAGAGAGAGAGAGAGAGAGACTTTCTCAAAGTAGCCTTAACTATGATTTCAGAACACTTATCAGAGTTTATTTGAATCATTGTCTGTTTATTGCCTCGTGCACTAGGCTGGAAGTTCTGTGAGGTCACAGACTGTGTTGATTTTATTGGTTTAGCTCCTGCATGCAGACCTTAACCAGCTCCTGTTAGGTTCTTAAAAATACATACACTGATCTAATAAAAGACATGACTTAGCATTGAAATATGTTTTTATTTTGCAAGTGCCGATAGGAAATGTGGAGGCTTTTAGTGGTTATAATGCATTGAGATTGGTAGGTCTGTTTTGGTTCTCTAGCTGAGCTTATATATATGTGTACATGTAAATTTTTTAATTGCTAACGTGTGATTCCAGGGAGCTATTCTTTATCGCTGAAAAGCTTTTAAGTCGTTTTCTTTTCCACCCCACAGGATTAGCTTTTAGAGTGCTGTTCTTCCCCTTGGGATTTCATCTTTGTTATAGTTTGGGTCAGAATGAAAGTCCTTGGGTGTTACAGGGGCTTAATTCTGCAGTTGCAAAATGTAAATCTCCCCTTTGATTGCCTGTTGTCATTAGGTATCAACCCATGTTTCTGGAGATCCGCTCTTAGGAAAAAAAAACAATGAAGAAATGGATGATGCATGGAAGAATACTGCTTCTCCATCTGCTTGCCTGCTGGGGTTGGGAGCAGTAACAGCAAAGGAAGTAGGGTTTTCATTGGTTTCAACGTGTAGGGTTAATAATAGCTCCAAGCATTGCTCAAACGGAAAGCTAATCTTTTTTTTTTTTTTTTTTGGCTAAGTCAACAAACCAGCCCACCGTGTTACCATGTTTTGGATATATGTTCTTTCCAAGTTCCAGTACTGCTGTGAAAAAAAAAAATCTGCCATCATGGCAAATGATACTGTTGGATGTGGACGGAAACTCCATAAAATTGTATGGATGATATTAATTTAGTCACCTACGGCTTAATAGTCATTTTATGGACATTAAAAAAAAGTTTTGTAGCCATAATGTTTTATCTATCTTTATGGTCTCTTATGCTGTGTTTAATCAGTGTAATTATGGGAGGAGATAATTAAATATAGTACTATACAGTTCTTAAGATTTTAATGCTGTTATTACTAACTTAACCACAAAAAGGATATTTAAGATTTAAACCATGGCAACTACTGAAGAGAAATAATCCATTAAGAATTTTCTGTAAGCAATTGAAATGATAGAGGTGATGGTCTACCTTCGCTGTCAGCTTATTCATGTCATGTTTTTAAAAATGTTTTTTAAGGGCTGGAGAGATGGCATAGTGGTTAAGGTGCTTGTCTGCAAAGCCCAAAGACCGTCGTTCAATTCTCCAGTACCCACGTAAGCCAGGTGCACAAGGTAGTGCATGTCTGAAGTTCGTTTGCAGGGCTAGAAGCCCTGGTGTGCCCATTCTTTCTTTCTCTATCTGTCTCTCTCTCTCCTCCTCTCCCTTTCCCTCTTTCTCTCTCAAATAAATAAAATATTAAAAATGTTTTTTAAATATTTTATTCATCTGAGAGAAAGGGGGAGAGAGAGAGAGGGGAGGGGGAGAGAATGGGTGTGCCAGCTCTAGCTGTTGCAAAATCGAACTCCAGATGCATATGCCACCTTGTGCATCTGGCTTACCTGGGTCCTGGGGAATCAAACCTGGGTCCTTTGATTTTGCAGGCAAGTGCCTTAACAGCTAAGCCATCTTTCCAGCCCCATTTAGTGTATTTTTTACTTACAAATGGGAAGAGCAAACCAGAGGAGGTGATACACTATGCTTTGAACCAAGTGATATGTCTACAGTTCAGAATGATTACATTGGACATGGTTTAGTGTCCAGTTATGACTACAATTTAATCCTGAGATTATACATGCAACATATTTTATTGGATATGTATGCTCATTACACATTAGCTATATGTTTATGGGTATAAATATAAGCAATTACCTTAAACAAATGACAACAGGATTACTATGTAATCAGGAAAGGTGTTTGGAACTGCTTGCAATAAGAGAGGCGGGTCTGAGCTCCCCCTTGTGGCTGGATGGACTAACTAACGGGTGTGCAGTAGTATGTGTGGTTAAGCTGGTGATCAATGGGGCTGTCAGAACAGGTAGGATTTAGGTTACTGAAAGCAGGGTGGAGGATGGGCCTGGTTGGCAGAACCACTGTGAGCAAAGGTGAAATGTCTTGAAATGTCTATGGAAAAGTTGAAGAGCTTGTGCCTAATCTCTGGGCTAGGGCATGCAGACCTATGAAATAAGTTAGTGGGCCTGGAGAGGGGCATAAGCCTATGAATGGAGTTTAGATTACCCAAACCGACATAAAGCCAATGTGCCTGTGGCTGGAATGCAGAGTTAGGAGACTTCCAAGGCTGGCGACCAGCTGGTTTGACATTTGCAATGGCAAAACAAGAAAAGAGACCCTGTCTCAAACATGATGGGAGATGCGGCCTCATACCCTGAGGTTTTCCTCTGACCTCGACATGTGTTCTGTGTCCATACCTACACACATGATACACACACACACAGATACAAAAATAAGTTGGGAGAAGAAAAATATTCAGGCCATAGTGTGGGAGAATTAAAAACCTTATACAACTGTAGTAGGCTGAACACAGAGGAATATTATTAAGCTTTCAAAAGGAATGACATTCTGATACATGCACAGCATGGATGAGTCTCAAAGACATGGTGCTAAGTGACATATGCCAGACATAAAGACATGGAATGACTCCATCTCTATGAGGGAGCTAGAAGTCAAATTTATGGTGACAGAAGATAGAATGGAGATTACTAGAAGACAGAGAAAGGAGGGGGAGTTATTATTATTATTATTAGCTTTTAATATTCTTTATTATTTTCGAGGAGGGAGGGATAAGGAGAGAGAGAGAGAGAGAGAGAGAGAGAAACAGAGACAGAGAGAGAAAGAGAGAGAATGGGCACATCAGGGCCACTAGCCATTGCAAACGACTTCCAGACACATGTGCCTCCTTGTGTATCTGGCTTACGTGGGTACTAGGGAATTGAACCTGGGTCCTTTCACTTTTCAGGCAGTGCCGTAACCAGTAAGCCATCTCTCCAGCCTGGGAGTTATTATTTTAACAGCTATAGGATAGTGGTATTCTTTGCACCACAATAACATGGTCTTAGTACCATGTACTATACACTTAAAATGACTAAGGTGGTAAATGTTATTTATATTTCACAACAGTAAGAAAAACAAAATAGGTATTGGATTCTTGAGTTTTGCAAGCAATGAAGAGATACTGCAGGCTCTGTGGAAGGGATAGTGAATGGAATGAAGCCCTTGGTTTTATTTAGCCATGTGCTTTGGTTGGCACGCTGCTGGAGATGGCTCAGGTTTCTACATAGTTTGAAAATGGACCGTCAGTCCTTCTGCTTTCATGGTAAAGCAGCACTTACAGGCAGAAGTCTCTAGCAGAGAATGTGTAGTGAAGGATTGGAATTGGGACATCAGAAAAATGCCTCGTATCTTCTATTTGAAAGACTTCTTGGCAATGCCAAGGAAATCGTGATTTGTTCGTGCACTTCTAGAAAACAAGAGACAGATGAAGCACCGAGGCCCCATGTTGAAAGTTATCAGTCTGGAATTAATGAAAAATGTGAGAATAGATCCCTCAGTTTTAGTGTATTTTTTTTTCCCCACTGAATTGATGCTGCATTCTTTTTCATTCCCCTGCAAATATATTCTCATTGAGTGCTCCAGGAAAATGATTAAAAAACATCATTAGAACACCTCTCTTCCTTTCTTCTTCATTGGAAGAAGCCACAAGTGTCTGCATTTTCAATTTGAACCAAACGTTCGCTTTTATTTTCTGATAGCTGTGTGGTTCATTGGCTCATAAGATTGTGAGGCAAGAGAATGGCAAAGGGGCCAGCAGACCATCACTTCTGATCTTCGTGAGAGATAGCTGGGGCCCAGAGAGTCATCATGGGCCCTCTTAGAATTCCACCAGTCATCTGGTAGTTAGAACAAATGGCAAGGTTAGGCCAGGTGATATATGTTGGGTCACCAAGCCCAGGGACAAAGCAGTGCCCTCACGATGATAAGGAGAGGAGGACAGAGCCAGGGCCATGTCCAGGAGGAAGCGGGTGTGAGAGGGAAGGGACTCATTTGGAGAGAGCCTCATTTAACCATGTGGTCTTTGTGGTGGATATTGGAAGAGCTAGATGTAAACTTGAGAGCTTAGATGTGAGTCACCCTTCATTAACTAACTCTTGGCCAAGTTATTTATTCTTTTCAATCTTGGTATTCTCATTTGTGAAACGTCACTGTTATCTCTGGATAGAGCTGTTCAAGGGCAAGGCAGGGCTTGTAAGTCCAGACCAAGACTCAGGAAAGAACAAGAACAATTATCACTATCTGGTGAGCTGTCAGGCATCATCCCTACTGGAGGTCTTTCTGACCCCTCTGCCACCATCCCCTGCCCCTGTAGGAGCCCATGACCCATGCCAAGCTCCGTACAGAGTGCTCTGTCTCCCAGTAGAGTGCCTTATTTACATGCCAGCCTGCTCTTAAATCCAATTGTTCTTTTAGGTTAGCCACCGTGTTCTACTCAAGTTTATAACCTCATCATCCAGCACTGGGCCTGGAAAATAACTGTTCAACAAGTGTTCAGTGATTGGTTGAGTGGATGAATGACTGGGAGAACGGACTTGCTTGACTTGTGTTGCAAAAAGGAGGAACAAAACTTTGCGGGCAGAAGCTGGTGAGCCTCTATACTTGATGGTAGTGGTGAGAGTTAAAGATGGGTCTTTTGCATAAGTGAGCAATCAGTAGTGATTATTTGCTTTATAACCCTTCTTGATAAAATTTGTGAAGATATTTTTGACAAGGTGTAGCAGACTGCTTCAGGTTCTCTGAGATGAACTTCCAGACCAGGCACAGTTATGGAGGAAGGGATTTATTGAAGCTTACAGATCCAGCACAAGTTCCATAATGGCAGAAGAAGCTGGCCTGCTTTCACAGGACCAAACACAGAGAGAAAAGACCACAAGCCAAAAGCCACACAGCACAGCACACCTCAGGAACTCTAGCTAGGCATACTTTGCATATCTTTAGATTGAAATCTCAAACCCACCACCACACCTTAAGATCCACCCAGTGACACTGCCTCCAGCCACGTGGCTGCAGATGCAAACTATAAACTAATAAAACACTGAATATATTGGGGGCCATCTATTCAATCTACCACACAAGGGATTTGGAGAGAACACAAACCTGTTCTATTAACATTAAAAAGAAACTTAAAAGTGCTCATGATTTGTGATCCATCAATCTTACTTTTCATATTATTTCCTAAAAATTAATTGAAAATTGCAAAAAGAACATTATGTAAAAAAAAAAAAAAAAGCTGGTCCTGGCACCATTAGCATTAAAAAATAGCAAAAAAGTATAGAAATGGAAAGAAAAGCCAGGCACCTACCAAAAGGGGTGGGAGCCAGTGTACTTTGGTATAGTTATACAGGAGATAGCCATGAAACTGATGTTGCAATAACAAGGACAATGCATGTGAAATTAGCAACATATACAAATTAATGATATTTATTAAAATCCAGGAAGAAAATATATGCACATTTAACTGTGATTGCTCATATGCTGTATCAAGAATGGGTAACGGCTCTCTTCATTTTTTACTATATTTACTTATAACTATAACTTTATAATACTCCTGAAAGTACAGTTTCCTTCATCCATTTGAAATTAGACCAAACTGTAACTGGGTGCAACTTTCAGTACGCATTTCAGAAGGGAAGACGCTGGTCCAGGGTACCTGCCCCACCTCAGGTCTTCCCAGCTGCAGAAGAGGCTGGTGGGTTAGCAGGTATATCTTGAAGCTCTTTGCCAAAAGGGAGGTGGTAGTTATCCCTCTGGGGTGTATTCTTGGACCAGGTAGAAACATTAGGACAAAGAGCCGGGGAAGTCATAGGGAAACAAGTGCTCCACAGGGATGGTGTATTAATTACTTCCTTGTTCCAGGAACACATAGCTGACCCAGAGCAATTTAAGGGAGGAAAGGTTTGAGTTTACAGTTTGAGATCACAGCTCATCATGGCAAGGAAGGCATGGCTGCAGGAGCTTGAGGCAGCTGGTCACCTTCAGTCCACAGCAAGCAAGTAGAGAACCATGAACGCTAGAGCTCAGCTGGCTCTCCTCTTTATCTCTAGTTCAGGATCGCAGCCAATGGACTGGTGCTGCCCACACTGTAGGTGGGCTTTCCTACCTCCATTAACCCAATCAAGATAATCCCATACTGGCATGCTCAGGTTTTCTAAGTAATCCCATGAATAGGGCAATCAAGATAAACTGTCAGAGATGGAGAGGAAAGGGACAAGAGACGATAAAAGTAAGCAGGAAAAGGACATGGAGCCACAGGATGGAAAAGTTAAAGAGTAAGACAACTGGTGTTTTGGGAGAAAGATAAGACCCTCCAGTTAACCCCTTTTATTATTTCAAACTTCTGGTGTATTCTGAATAATAAATCACTAGGTGCTTGTATCTATCTATCTATCTATCTATCTATCTATCTATCTATCTATCTATTTATTTTTGAGTGAGAGATAGAGACAGAAAGAGAGAGAGAGAGAGAGAGAGAGAGAGAGAGAGAGAGAGAGAGAGAGAGAATGGCCACACCAGGGCCTTTCAGCCACTGTGAATGAAATTCAGAAATTCAGACATGTTCACTCCCTCTTGTGGTTCATTTGTGACCTTGCATGCATGCATCACTGTGCGCCTGGCTATGTGGGACCTGGAGATTCGAACATGCATTCTTAGGCTTTGCACGCAAGCGCCTTAACCGCTAAGCCACTCTCCAGCCCTCATTTTATTTTTTATTTCATAGTAGTAGCATAAAGCAACAAATAAACATGTTGTTGATCTCTAAAGGAACAGACCCAGTAGAATGAACATGTATTATGAAGGGGATTAATTAGACTGTCTTATATGATATGGGCTAGCAAGTCCAACAATGGCTGCCTTATCTGTACCCTGGAGATGCTGGGAACCAGGCAGCTGCTCCGTCCAGGAGGCTAGATGCCTGAGCAGTCCCAATCTGGGACCAAAGTCCTAGACGGCTCCTGGAGACATACTGATTTTTCATTGTACATTGAAGGCCAAAGAAGTTGGGTTCCAAAGTTCAAAAGAATGTGAGTAGCAGCAAAAGGGTAGTTGCCGCCAGCAGAGGTGCTAGTGCAGGCAGGCCAAGCAGCACAGCTTCTCCTTGGGCTGTCTGTATCTGAGCTACCCTGGAAGGTGCTGCCCGCTCTGGGCAATGGCCCTCTCCCTCATTTAATTCCTTGTGAAAATGTTCTTACAGACCATCCCAAAGGCACGTCTTTTAGCTGATTTCACATCCAATCTTGTTGACAATCAAGATTCACCACATACCACCTGCCTTCCGTCTGTCTCTAGGAGGCATTTCTTTTTCATTTTTAATTTTAAAAATTCTTTATTTATTTACTTGTTTAGAGTGAGAAAGAGAGAGATAATAATGGCATGTCAGGGCCTCCAGCCACTGCAAACAAACTCCAGACACATGCGCCACCTTGTGCATGTGGCTTATCTGAGAAACCACCCCCGGAATTGAACCTGGGTCCTTAGGCTTTACAGGCAAGCGCTTTAACCACTAAAGCCATCTTTCCAGCCCACTAGCAGGTTCATAGTTCTAATTCAAACTGGGCACAGACAAATTTTTCTTCCTGTGAGTCTGTCAACTGGAGTAGCTGGTTCCTCCTGTACTGGCATTGGCAGTCCTGGAACAGACTGTGTGACTGTAATCTATATGAAAACCCTTTGTCTTCCCCGAGTAAAGGGTCCCCTGGAATCTCCCCAAGGGTGGCACCACTTTTTCCTTCCACAAACTGACCTGTAGAATGGGAATACCTTGCTGACATTTGTCCCTGGCTGGCATTTATCAAGATTTGTACTGTCCATGGAAGGAACTTGTTAGAGGAAAGAAACAAGGGAGGAAACAGTTTAGGGAAGTAGTAAAAAGGTTTCTTTTGGCATCCAGCACCTATGAGCTGGCATCTTTATGCCACTCTTCAGCTAAGCACCTGGTAAACATCACTTACTGTCGCAGTTACCTTCTTGTTGGGAAGGACAAAGCACCCAATCAAAAGCAGCTAATGAGAGAAGTTTTTTTTTTTAAATTAATTAATTTATTTATTTGCAAGCAGACACACACATACAGAGAGAGTGCATGCGTGCGAGAGAGGGAACACAGAGTATGGCTATGCCAGGGTCTTTAGCCAATGCAAATAAACTCCAGATGCATGTGCCACTTTGTTCATCTGGCTTATGTGGGTACCAAACCCAGGTCATTAGGCTTTGCAGGCAAGTGCCTTAATCATTTAGCAATCTCTCCAGCCCAAGAGAAGCTTTTATTTTGGCTTGAAATCTTGAGGGGAAGCTTCAGCATGGCGTGAGCAGAAGCTGGACCATCACTTCTGCCACAGCAGGTGAAAAATAGCAAGAGAGTGAGCTGAACTCTAGCAAGGGACTGACTACAGCATTCCAAAGTCCACCCCAGTAACACCTCCTCTAGCAAGGCTCCACCAGCAAGGCTCCGCCTCCCAAATTGTCACCAGCTGGGGATCAAGCATTCAGGACACAAGTTTTGGAGGGACAACTGATTCAAACTACCACACTTACCTTCTACAATTCTGTATTCCTCATCTCTAAATGAAGATAGGCATACATAATAACTCAAAGATCACTATGAAGACTTTTGGGCGCAAACACCTAACACATACTTGGTGGTCCTTTGTGTGAGTTCCTGATCCATTTGTTAGCTTGCCTACCTTATGCAGTGATGATGTTAAAGGATTTCAAGGGCTCCTGCCTAGTAATTTGGAGAGTCAACTCTCATTATTTCCTATGAATGCAATAAAGTTGTTTTGAGTATATCCTGATAAGTAACTGCTTCCCTTAATGACCCTCCAGCGGGATACAATAGGGAAACCTCTGAAGGTTTTTATTCTTGAAACTAATTTTTAAGTACAAGTGCTTCCAATTAGTCTTGGCTCACTGTGATTTGTAGCATACCAAAAAGGCTTGGGTTTCTAAATATAGAAATCAAAATACCTTGCATCCTTTGAAAGCCAAATCAGAAAACCTGACACAAAAGGAGAATCTGCTTACTTCATTCTCCAGTGAAACTATCATAAGGAAAGTTGTCTCTCCAGTTGATAGGTGTCTCAGAAAGGGAAATGTTCAATCTGTTAATAACTTGTTCCTTGCCTCTGCCATCCCCAATGTAGTACAGAAAGGGATTTCTTGGAAAAACAGGTTCAGTAATTAAAACCCAAAAGCTTACTTAAGTAAGAGTTGGATGGTGGAGGACTTTGTCAAGTTTGTGGTTAAAAATTCATGTGCGGGGCTGGAGAGATGGCTTAGCAGTTAAGGCACTTGCCTGTGAAACCTAAGGACTCATGTTTGACTCTCCAGATCCCACATAAGCCAGATGCACAAAGGTGAAGCAAGAGCAAGGTCGCACATGCCCATTAGGTGGTGCAAGCGTCTGGAGTTTGATTGCAGTGTCTGAGGCCCTGGTATGCCAGTTCTCTATCTCTCCTCTGTCTCTGTCTCTCTCCTGCTCTCATTAGGTAAAATTTAAAAAAATTAAAAAAAACCTCCTGTGCAAATAGAGAAAAATGACAAACATATTCCATTACACTGAGATTTCTGGAATTCTTCTTTAATAATGAGGTAATGTTCCAACATCTGAGTCTTCTCCAGCATGTCACGTTCTGTTGGCACAAGAACTTTTTAGGGCTGTGTCTGATTTCCACTATACTCAGCACTTAAGAATATCTTGCACCTCACAAGGTCTCTGACAGTAGTTTTTGAGGAGATGGAAACACGGGACCAGGAAGAGGTTAGCTGACTTTCTGAAGCCTCCACTGATTCGAGTAACCAGCAAGCTGCATTTAAAACCAAGCTGATTTTCTTTCCTACCTTCCTTCCTTCCTCCCTCCCTCCCTCCCTTCCTTCTTTTCTTTTTGATAGTCAGAGAGAGAAGAGAGAGAGAGAGAATGAGAGAATGGGCGCTCCAGTAGCCTCTTAGCCACTGTGAATGAACACTAGATGCACGCACCCCCTTGTGGGCAAGTGCAGCATTACACCCTTGCGTCACTTTGCGTCTGGCTAAATGTGGGACCTGGAGAATCGAACAGGTGTTCTTAGGCTTAGCTGGCAGGTGCCTTAACTGCTAAGCCATCTCTCCAGCCTCCATACTGATTTTCTAAGCATGGTTTTCTCTTCTGTGCAATGGGTATCATGATAGTTACCTAATAAAGATGCTGGGGACAATCAAGGACGTTGACATAGGAGAAAATGGTGTGCTCCCAGACCACAACCAGCATGTACATCATCCAGAAGCCTGTCTGAAACACAGAACGCTGGTCCCTGCTGGAGACTTTCAGGATCAGAAATTGTGGGGTAGGGTTCATCAATGTGTGATAAAGTAGCCCTCTGGGAGATTCTGATGCACTGTAAATCTGATGACCCGCAGGCCACTTTCCTTCATGTTCTTCTGGCTTTGTTTATTTCAGGTTGGCAAGTGGTCAAGGGATTGCTGTTAGTGCCCAGACAGGGAAACTGAGGCTCAGTGGGACTAAGCAGATTTCTGAGACCTACCTCAGAAAATCAATATTAATAAGTATCACATCTACCAACCACTTCTCTCCCTGGGCTCTTAGCCCCATCAGTGGTGGGGTTTTGGAAGTCCTACATCTTAATTCATTTATAAAGACAGGGTCATAAGGGTGCCCAGGTGTTTTGGTTATTTATGGCTACCTAAAAGCCACCCCATAACTCAGTAGCTTAAAATTTGATTTACTATTCTCTATCACAGTGTTGTGGGTGAATTGGGATCTGTTGAGGGTGGGTCATGGACATCTTTCTGTGGCTGGGGCTGCAGTTCACTGAGGGTGAGACTGGGTTGGATGTGCAAGATGGTGCCTTCGTGAACATGTCAGGTCCCTTGGCTGGACAGTTTGCAATGGCTAGAGGTTGGGCAGATATCCTTGCCTGGAACCTTTCTCTATAACTAGTTTGGCTTTCCTCCCTGCATGATAATTTCAGGGAGTCAGAGTTCTTACGTGATATCTGACTTCTCCCAGAGCAAGCATTTCCATGCAGTGAGTGGATAGGAGCACGGTATCATTTTGTGTGGACTGTTCTGGTCAAAGCATTTGTGCTACAGCTCAAGTTTCAAGAGAAGGGACAAAGTCCTCATGTCTTAATGGGAGGAATGTTAAGGAATTTGTGCCACTGAGACCATTTTAAATTTTATTTACTTATTTTTTGCTTTTTCAAGGTAGGGTTTCACTGTAGCCCAGGCTGTCCTGGAATTCACTATGTAGTCTCAGGGTGGCCTCAAATTCATGGCAATCGTCCTACCTCTGCTTCCTGAGTGCTGGGATTAAAGGTGTGCACCACCATGCCTGGCTGAGTCCATTTTTTTTTTTATTTGAGAGGTAGAGAGAGAGAGAGAGAGAGAGAGTGGGTGCACCAGCAGCCTTTCAGCTGCTGTGAACGAACTCCAGATGCATGAGCCCCCTTGTGGGCAAGTGCAGCATTGTGCCCTTGTGTCACTTTTGCATCTGGCTAAATGTGGGACCTGGAGATTTAATGGGTGTTCTTAGGCTTGGCAGGCAGGTGCCTTAACCACTAAGCCTTCTCTCTGGCCCTCCATTTTTTTTTTTTTTTTAATGTATCAGACACTGATGATCAGTGCCTCCAATGTTCTTTTCCTTAAATTTTTATTTTAAATTTATTATAAGAGGTTATGCTCCTTTGTCCCCTTGCCTCTGCTCCCGAAACCCTGGGAGTCCTCCTCGGTGGGGTTATGGTATTCACTGTGGGATTATGAAGACCTCAGTCAATCCCTGTGGGAAGTGGGGAGGGGCATGCCTCAGGGCAGTCCTACCCACTTTGTGGCTCTTACAATCTTTCTGCCTCCTCTTCCACAATGTTTCCTGAGCCATGGCAGGAGTGTTAGCAGTCTGATTTAGAGGTGAGTTCTTTGTAGTCTCTGGATTTTTGCTTTGATTGGTTTTGATTGATCACTGCATCTGTCACCATCACCCTGGAGCTGGTTGTCAGGCTAACAGTAAGAGCAGTCAGTGTTCGTGGTGCTGTTTCCTCTTTGCTTTCTCCTGAAACCTGGCAGATGTGGTAGAGGTGGTATGTCTCATGGTGGGCAGTTGGTTATCTTCTTGTCTTATCATTTTCTCTGCTATCTTCCTCTGGGTTGTGGCCTTCCAGGCAGTCGTCATAGAATCTCTGAGTCCATTTTTAACCACCACACTTCTTTATGGGTAGTTGTGAAGATTCTATAGCTGTGAGCATTCAGTGTACACTCAGTGATGTTAATGATGACCACAAGGGAGGATCTGGAAAGTGATGCAGCATGTATGATGGGACAGCCACGATGGGACAGTCAGTCATTGGAAATCTTGGAAATCTTACTCTGGATGATAGGTTAGAGAGAAAAAACTCACTGCCAGGGTTGTACACATGGGAAATGAAGATTTTGTTCTATTGGGTTTGCTGTGTTCAGTTCTCACATGGGCAGTCACTATCTCTTCCATACCTCCTTCTTTCCTTCATTCCCTTTCTCCTCCCTTTATCTATTCCTTCTTCCCTCCCTTCCTCCTTCTCTCCCTCCATGTATTTGAGCCAGAAAACACTAGGACGTTGTATTCAGTGCTAGATAGATAAGACAGAATCCCTATCAGTGGGGAAACAAACAAAAAAATTTAAATCAGTGTTCACCAGTGAATATTTTTGTGACTGTGTTAAGCAGGGCCCCAGGAGACGTGTGATGTCCTAGTCTCATCTCTACTGAGGATATAGTATCTGCAATAAGAAGGGTGTCCTAGGAGGGGTTGCCACTTAAACCTCCAAGAGGGGGGCCCCCAAACATCAGGGGCTGCTGGTGGAGAGGAATTTGGGGCAGCTACCCCAATGAGTGCAATATCTGTGGGGTCAGTGGCCAGAGCCCACCCTGGACAGGAGTAGGACCCCATCAGCTTGGAGGCTCGTTAAGGACAGCAAATTTGACCCCAAAGGTAATGGAGTTCACTGGAATGGTGATAGTTGAAGAATTCCCAAGTTTTCTATGTCTTTTTACCTGAAGAGGAAAAAGCTTAAAGTGATAGACAATGGTATCGAGGGATGAACTCAGCTGGTTTCCCTTGAACAAATAAATCACGGCTTGCCGTTTCTCCCCAATCAGCAATAATCCTAGCATTCTAACCTGGGGTCAGTCTGGACAAAAGCAGCCCACTTGGCCCCTTCCCACATTTGCCAGCCTGTAATAGCATCCTTATCAGAGGAAATCTCTCGATTGCTCCCTTACATAAACTGTTTGCTGGGCAGCCAGGGTCAGTGGTGCCTGCCAAGCTCGCAGACCGTCCTGGGTGCCCTGTTTGAACTGTATAGGTTCCTGGGAACTGAAGCGGGCCCAGCTGAGATGGTGGTGTTTACAGAGACAGGTTTGGGTCTGGGACTGTAATTTCTCTGAGTTTGTGAACACCACCGGAGTGAGCTAGTTTAGCAGCTGAATGACCAAGCAGTGTGTACAGCCAAAAGGACATTGCTTCTTTCCCACTGAAAGAATCTAGCCTTTTCAAATTATTTTTATCATGTGAGAAAGAAGATTTCCAATAGACTGTGGTGGGTGGTGTGGGGGAAAAAAATCCCCCTTTAAATCACAAAACAAAACATACAAACAATGTATACAGCTGTCACTCCCCCCAACCTCCCGCCCAACAGTGAAACAGAAATGGGAAGAGAAATGAGTTTAGTAAGTGAAATCCTTTATGTGCTGGACAAGCTGCCTGTGCTAAAGGGCTTTAAGGGTGTCAAAGGAGCAGTTAGAACTGGAAAAATCCTCCTTGCCCAAAGGGGTTAAAATGCGGACCATGTTTCTAAATGCCTCTTTTCTTTTGTTAATGGGAACTGACATCCCCTACAATCAGATGGGGCTGAGCTTAATCATATTCTCCATGACAGGAGAAATTAAGGTCTGTGGTAGAAGACATAATTCTGACAGAATTTTCATGCCCTCCAAAAGCCTAAATTACTCTGTTTACAAAAACCACATGTTGGTGGATCTTTGTCTTAATGCTCTGATTTGGGGGCCTGTTAATTTCCATTTTGTGGGGAGGGGACACTTCAGTGTTATTTGTGGCTTGCTATCATTTATCTTCCCTCGTGCTTGAGCAGATAAGTGGCTCCATCCCTCAATCCTTTGACTCCAAAAGCTCCCCCATGCTGGATGACTTCAGGCTTTGGACTGGCCAAAGGCGGCAGTGAGAACTGAGTCATTTTGTTTTTCTCTAAGGCCCAGCATGTTTCTTCCTTCTCAAATGATCTGTTTGGGATCTATCAGCACTGAGCTGCCCAGAATTGATTCAGCAGAGTACCTGAGGTCTGACCCCATGTTCAAGACAAAAACAGCAATTGTTTTTATTTTATTTTTTATTTTTTTTATGATGGAGTATGCTGCTGTTCAGTGCTTACATCTGAAAGTAGACACTGGAATGACTTCGTTTGGTTACACATTGTGATGATAATATTCACAGTACTGCACAACGGTTATAGCCGAAGCATGGCCAAATGAACACTATGGCCGGCAAGGATGAATGCCCATGTAAACAGCTGGCATCATAGGAGCTGTGGGTTGGCATATGCTTAACAATGGACTCTCCATCAAGTGCTCATGATTTCTGTGGTGTGTACACTCCCACCCATGCCAATTTCAAGCCATCACTGTGATATCAATTGGCCTGCACATGTAACAATTAGCTCTCACAAAGCCAATATAAGCACACTCCTGTTTGTAGTGTGTATCAGCTTAATATCCCTGAGCCCACACTCAGGCAAGTGCATATACGGATATGTCCACAGCCAAGAGAGCCCTCGGGGACTCTGCTGTTTCTTCTTTCAACAATGTGAAGTTATAAATGACACCTGTGCACAGTCCAGCATGGAAGAAAGTGTCCGTAGTGTCACAGGGTGCTTCCTGGGTGGAGTTCGTTACTGTTTCTCCATTGTCGTGAAGCTACAAGCTCAGGCTTCATTTTCAAAATGCATCTCACCCAATACTTCAAAAAAAATTTTTTTTTTGTCATTTTTTTAATACACTTCAACTGAGGGGGAGAAAATAATTTTGTGCCCTGGAACACCAGTGAAGCCAGCTTTGAAAGTTACCAATTAAAAAAAAAAATTCAGATTAGCTATGTAGGCAAAATAAGTGGAGGCTATAATCAGGAAATTCTGCATAAGAGCAAATGGATTTGAGCTGATTTTAACTCAGTGGGTAACAATTGTAGCTAGAAGCATTCCTCTCAAGGCTTCTTGGGGGCAGCTAAGTTCTAAAAATGGTTGATGCTTCTATTAGGTGAGTGTTCTCCACTAATCTGTGATCTATTCTAAAGGGAAAAAAAACCAACCCCAAAACAATTGCATGCAGTCTGTGAGATTTTTGATTTGACCCCCTTGGTCAGAGGACGATTATTTCTCTTTTGCAGACATGTCCAGAGTTGCTGCCTGCAAGTGAAGTCCTTACAAAGAATTCTAATAGGCGCCCTGCTGGGTTGTTGTCTGTTCTTAAGTTGCTTTACATTTGAATTGGAAAGAAATAGTGGTCAGCTGAAATGCAGGTCTCTTTGGAAATGGCCTTTGCAGAGCTAAACAATGCAAGCCGGTGTCCCTCCCTGCTCCTCAACACCCATTGCAACTAAATCAATGCAGTGGAGTTGCCTCTAGAAGAAAGAGGGCCATCTGCACATTGTACCACTTCTGACACGCATTGCCCGATCCATCCATAAACATGTCTGTGGGGTGCTGCTGTGTGTTCCGGAAAAGTGGTTACATCAGGGTGCTGCTGTGAAGGAATTAGAGAAATACATGTATCATCCTTCTTGCCCTTTTTTTACATATCGAAATTAGTTTCTGATTCTCACTTGGGAAAAAAAATAATACAGTAGCTCCTAGTGGAAAACCTGTCTTCAGTTATATTTAGCAGGGAAATGAGTCAAACTGTTGAGAGACTGCCAGCTTTGTCATTATAGGATTATGCATTTTAATGGAACACAAGTTCGAAGGCCTTTGGGTTTGGGAGTTGCGTCACACACATTTTATTTTCCCAAGCTTTTCTGAGGCCTCGAAACGGCTGAGATTTTAAAAGCCAGGTGCTGAGTGACCTCTGTTTCTTTTTACTTCGTTTTAATCACTTGATCCTTCTTACAAGGCATCATTGAGGATGAGGGAATCGACACCAGAGCATTTAATTCAAAGGGCACCTCTATTTTGGAAGCTTTACATGATGACTTAGCAGAGCAATGAATTTCCTCATCTTGGGAGCTTGTTTAGGTAATTCACGTTTGCATGGGGACAAGTCAGGCTCTATATCCTGTGGTGCTTCCTCAGGTGCGGCTGGGACTAGGTGAGAGAAAGGGGAACTGGATATCTTTGTGGCCTGGCAAGGATGATTTCTGGAAAGGGCTGGAAGAGTCTCATAATTTTGGAGGACTGTTAGGACAGGCTCTTTGGGAGTCGCTTTGTGGCTCTTGGCCTTGTTGGCAATAGGTATTCAATCCTTTACCATTGGTCTGCTCACAGTTACCCATGTGTCTCTCTTTCTTCGAACCTTCGTTGCTGCAGGGTCAGCATGCTAGTCAAGTTCTGGCACACCTTCCCAGGACCTTCACTGGGTTTTTCATAAGAAAGCCACCTGCTCACTGGCTTAGACATTCAGACCCATGTCTCAGATTTTATACGAGAATGCCCTGTGTTTTCAAAAGATGCTCAGCAAGAGTGGAGTGTGACAACCTGTGTCAGGGAGATGACAAGGGACAGTGATGACATTCAAAACGTGTCAGAGCACAAATTCAGAAGTTGCTGAGAGCTTACCACTTTAGTAGACTTATAACACACTCTCCCAGGCTCAGGGAACATTGTGGATGAGGGGACAGAAAGATTGCAATAGCCACTGGATGCGAAAGAGCATGGAGAGGCATTGCCCCCACCTTACCCGCCATCCAGCTAAGAGACTGACTGCTGCTGTCGTAATTCATAACCCCATGGTGAATACCAGTTACCCCAGTGAGGAAGACTCTCAGTGGAATGCGGGTGGGAAGGAGGAGAATGGAACCAGCACAGTTGTCCATCCAGCAAAGTTTCTAATTAATAAAAATAAAAACTAAAAATATTAAAAATAAAAACAAAAAAATAAAAAGAAACCCATTATCTAGAAATATGTTTTAAAGTTCTTACCCCTGAAATATATTTGAGAAATGCCCAAAGGAGTGAAAACAGTGTTCATTTCAATTGCATTACTTTGTGCAGAGAAATACAGGAGTGACAGAAGTGCATATGTCATGACTAATACTGAATGCTAGGGCTGTTAACTTTCCTTTGGAGTTGGCCAAGTGAATGCTAGGCTGTGGAATGGAGTCTGTGAGACATATAACTGATGATGTGGTATTTATTTTCTTTGAAGCAACTACATTATATATTCTAGAATAAAAAAGTCATGGGCCAACCTTCCCTCCCTCCCTCTTTCCTTCTTTCCTGTGATACAAAATGGAAGATACAGATCATTTTAGAAAACATTTCAGAAACCCCAGGAAATGCTACACCCCATGAAGGTTTAAGAGTGCTGTGGCAGTAGTCCACAGGAAACCAAACTTTTCTAAGGAAATCCACCATTTAGAAATTTAAGTTTACTTGAGAAATTAAAAGAACTCTTAGATTACTTTAAAGGGTGCCTTCAGGCACACCTCTCAGATCAATGTTATTAACTGGGTTGCCTTATATTGGCATTTTCTGGAGTCCTTGTCTTATATAATGTAAGACACATCCATATCTAGTAGGACTCTTGGAGTACAATTGTCTTTCTTTTTTGCTGAGCCAGATTTTTGGACAAGAAACATGAAAAAATGAAAAAAAGGGACAAAAAAGAGAATTATTGTGAAATCAAAGGCATCCCTATGGATAGAAAGAGGTACTTTAAGCCAGGCGTGGTGGCACACACCTTTAAATCCAGCACTCAGGAGGCAGAGGTAGGAGGATCACTGTGAGTTCAAGACCACCCTGAGACTCCAGGTCAGCCTGGGCTAGAGTGAGACCCTACCTCGAGAAACTAAAACAAACAAACAAACAAACAAACAAACAAAAGCACTGCTTCAGCTTTTATTTATTTAGTCTTTCTAGAATGGAGCGTCTCCTGTGTCTTACCTGTCTTGTTTTATAGATATAATGTAACTATGAGTGCCCATCTGATATAGTCACAAACACTCATTTATTAATTAATTGACTAGGTCCTTTTGCTTTTATTGACACTCCTTCACCATGAATTCACCCTCATTTCAGGACAAATGAAACCTTTCCTGAAATGGATGTTTTTCTTATTTCCTTTTTAAAAATTATTTTATTTTATTTTTGTAGTTTTTAGTTTTTTGAGGTAAGGTCTTACTCTAGCCCAGGCTGACCTGGAATTCACTACCTGGATCCTCCTACCTCTGCCTCCTGAGTGCTAGGATTAAAGGCATGTGCCACCTCTTAAATATTTTTTTTAAATTTATTTGCAAGCAGAGGAGAGAGATAAAAGAGAGAATGGGTGCATCAGGGCGTCTAGTTGCTGCAAATGATCTCCAGATGCGTGTGCCAGATCATGAGACTTTGTAGGCAAGTGCCTTAACCACTGAGCCACCTCTCCAGCCCTGAGTTTCTTATTTTATCCATTCCTTTCCTTTCCTTTCCTTTCCTTTCCTTTCCTTTCCTTTCCTTTCCTTTCCTTTCCTTTCCCTTTTCCTTTCCTTCCCTTCCCTTCCTTTTCCCTTTCCCTTTCTTTCAGGGTTTTTTCTTTTTTTTTTTTTTTTTTTTTTTTTTTGGTTTTTTGAAGTAGAGTCTCACTCTAGCTCAGGCTGACCTGGAATTCACTGTGTAGTCTCAGGTTGGTCTCGAACCCATAGTAATCCTTCTACCTCTGCCTTCTGAGTGAATGCTGGGATTAAAGGTGTGCGCCACTACACCTGGCTCTGAGTTTATTTCTGATCTCCACCTTTTCTAGCGGCTGGTGCCATTATTCTTCCTCTTTCCCTGTTTGAGTTGGGAAGGGACACCTGTCCCCTTCATCCACAGAGAAGTGTTCATCCTTGAAGGTGGTTTGTGTCCTGCCTTGTCTGCAGGTTCAGAGCCAGTCACACTGTGTGATCTTCTTGATGTTTGTGGTTCACCAACCACATTGCAGATTTTTGAGAACAGGTGCTCAGGGGTCCCCGAATTATGCACTTTGATTTGATCAATGCTTGTATGATTTACATAAAGACTTTTCTGACAGGGTTAGAGACCACCATAGATAGCAGGCTGATTTAGGCCAGAGCCTAGTAATACTTCTTGTGTATTACAAAAATGGTTTAAAGTCTGGGGAGATGGCTCTGTGGTTAAAAGAGCTTTCTTGCAAAGCTTGGGATATGAGTTCAATCCTCCCCAGCACCCACATAAAGCGGGATGCAACACAACCCAAGTGTGATGTTCTCAGCAAGCCTATGACAGTGGGAGGAGGTGCATGGAGAATCTGAAGCTCAGGGGCCAGTTTGACTGGTAGGATTTGCAGTGTCAAGAGACCCTTTCTCAAAGAAAGTAAAAGAAGTACACAGAGGTCTTGAGGTTGTTTTCTGACCTCCACATGCATGCTGTGGCACATGTGTGTCCCTCTCCACAAATAAATATTTTTAAAAAAACATTAAAAAAATTTATTTACTTATTTTGGTTTTCTGAGGTAGGGTCTCACTCTAGCCCAGGCTGACATAGAATTCATTATGTAGTCTCAGGATGGCCTTGAACTCACAGCAATCCCCTCCTACTTCTCTGCCTCCCAAGTGCTGGAAGTGCTGGGATTAAAGGTGTACACCACCATACCTGGCTTATTTATTTGAGAGAGAGAAAGAGGTAGTGTGTGTGTGTGTGTGTGTGTGTGTGTGTGTGTGTGTGTGTGTGTATGGAGAGAGAGAGAGAGAGAGAGAGAATATGGGTATGTGAGGGCCTGTAGCCACTGCAAATGAACGCCAGACACATGTACCACCTTGTGCATGTGGCTTACGTAGGTACTGGGGAATCAAACCTGGGTCCTTAGGATTTAAAGGCAAGCGCCTTAACTGCTAAGCCATCTCTCCAGCCCGTAAATGTGAACTGTTGGCACTTTTGGTGATGGTGGACTAAGAACAGGCACTCTTTGAAGCTGTCCACTGAGATGCATGAAGTTATCTCTGGAAAAGTTACCACTGATTCTGAATCATTCAAGGTAGAAATACTTACTTTGTCTTTTGTGATGCTCCACTTTGGATTGCTCACTCTTGTTCATTCTTTTCATTTCTTCTCCGTTTACCTTCAATTCAAACTTCAAGAGTTTCAGCTACTTTCACAGAAGATCTGAAAAATATTTCCTGTAACTCCAGTATTCACAGACTTGAAGACTGAGGCATCGAAGAATATTCTGAGATGTCTGGACTTCCTGACCTCTACCAGTTGTGGACTATTTTTCCTGACCTTACCACGTGGTCTCCTGTCATTAGCGGCTTGCATTTTTCTATTTACTGTACTTCATTTGACAAATCATTAAAAATAGATAGCACAACTCTGGCCTCAGGACTAATCTCTAAGCAGCCCCATTATTTTTAGCTTCCCCGGGTAGAGAATCGGCTATTTATCCCCGAGCTTCGGTTCCTCTCGGTTAAGAAGGCTTTAATCATGGCCGAACTTCACCTTTTAGCCCACAGTTCCCGGCTAGCCTGCCTGGCTTTAATAGCCTCCTATGAGAGAGACCTTCTCCACAGCCTTTAGAAAGTCTAAATAAATTATGCCCACAGATTCCTTTTTATCTGCTGTTTTTAGCACACAATTTCTGCACCCCCCACCCCCCAAAAAAGAGACCAGGCCAGAGTGCACGTTTGTCTTGGTAGGTGCTTTGAAATACCTTTCTATGGAATTTCTCTTTTCTTGAACTTGGGTCAAGATGGATGTTTGTCTGGGGCTGAGCTTGGGCTGAGGAGGGCGAATACTGAATACTGCCCACCCTCACCCCCCCAATACCGAACAACCTGCACCTCATGAGGCCACACAGCTCTGCCCCACTTTGCCGGGTCAGCCCTTTTGGTGTTTGCATTGTCTCTTCTTGATACAGCGTTCCTAACCTTTGGTTCCTCAAAGTCCTTTCTGTTACGAAGCCTTTTAGAAATTCCATCTTTTTGGGCTGTGGAGATGGCTCAGCAGTGAAAGGTGCTTGCTTGCAAAGCCTGTTGGACCCAGGTGTGATTCCTCAGTACTTCAAGTTTGTAGAGCCAGATGCAGAAAGTGGCACATGGATCTGGTGTTGGTTTGCAGGAGCAGGAGGCCCTGGTGTTCTCATGAATTCTCTCACTCTGTCTCCCTCCATCTCTCTCTCATAAATAAATAAATAAATAAATAATTTAAAAAAATCATCTTTTGGGCTGGAGAGATGGCTTAGCAGTTAAGGCGCAGGCCTGCTAAGCCTAAGAACACCGGTTCCAATCTCCAGGTCCCACGTTTAGCCAGATGCAAAGTGACGCAAGGATGCAATGCCGCACTTGACCACAAGGGGGTGCATGCATCTGGATTTCGTTCACAGCAGCTGAGAGACTGCTGGCATGCCCATCTCTATCTGTCTTCCTCTCCCCCTCTCTCTGTCTCTATCTGTGTCTCTCTCCAAAAAACCAAAAAAAATAAAAAAAATAAAAAAAATTCATCTTTCATGTCTATCCTACTTTCAGCCCAAAGGAGGCTTCCTGGGTACTTCTCTGTTCTGTCATAAAGCTGTAGCACTTTTGTTTACTTGTGTGTGTTAGTTACTTTCTCATTGCTCATGTAAAAAAAAAACACCTGACCAGAAACAGCTTAAGGAAGGTGGAGTTTGTTTCACCTTACAGTTATAGGGCTATATAGTCCATAATGGTGGGGAAGACGTGGGTGGCAGGAGAGGGAAGCCAGCTGGTCACATTGCATTTAGTGAGGGTGAGAAAGAGGGGTGCCACCATCTGGGGGCCAAGTGTTCAAACTCACGAGTCTATGTGGGATGTTTCACGTTCAAACCACAACACTTGAGTGTTTTAGCACTAAAATAACTTTCCCTGGTGCATGCTAGTCTGCAGGCCATTGTGTTAGACAGGTTCCTGTGTCACCTAGCCATAGAAACAGTCTAATGCAGACAAGGGTTAGTTATTTTGGCTCATGGCTGTAGAGGTTTCAGTCTGTGGTGGCTCCATGGCTTTGGGCCTAAGGTAATGGAGTATATTCTTATCATGGCAGAGGGCCCATGTGGCAGCCAGGTGGGGGCGGGGAGAGAGAGAGAGAGACTAAGGACAAGAGATAACCTCCACCAACTTCCCTAGTGACCTACTTCTTCCAGCCAGACCCATCAGTCATGAACTCATTAACAAATTAATCCATTGATAAAGTCCACACCCGCAAGATCCAATCGCTTTCTGAAAGCCCTACTTCTGCACATTGTATTGGGGATCAAGCCTTCATCACAGGAGCCTTTTGGGGGTGGGACACTTCATGTAAAAACATAGCACACAGTGATGGGTGAAATCATCTAAACAAATGGACTCCATGGCTTCAAAATCTAGCAAAGGGTCACAATATTTCAAGGATTCAATGTCTGTCAGTTGGGGCTGGAGAGATGGCTCAGTGGTTTAGGCACTTGCCTGCCAGTCCTAAGGACTCGGGTTCAGTTCCCTAGTACCTATGTAAAGCTACGTGAACAAAGTGGCACATATGCCTGGAGTTGGTTTGCAGCAGCTAGAAGTCCTCGCATGCCCATTTTATCTCTGTCTCAATAAATAAATAATTTTAAAAAGGAGACCATCAGTGTCTGTCAATCATTGTATAAATGAGTGATAGAGGCATCGTTTTATTTTTTCAGACAAAATGCATCACTGAAGAGCTTATGAAAGGAAATGAGTTATTTTGGCTCATGGTTTCAATCCATGGCACCTTGGCCCTGTTGCTCTACATTGCTCTAGGCCTGTGGTGAGATGTAACATCATGGCAGAAGAAAGCTGCTCAACTCATGGAGGCCAGGAAGCAAATACAGCATGAGGAAGGGGCTAGGGTTCCAGTATCCCCTTTGAAAGCATACTACTAATGACCCATGTCCTTCCACAGGGCTCTACTTTCCAAAGATTCTACCACTTCTCAATATCACTATCAGGTGGGCACTAAGTTTTAGCATGACTTCGGGGGATATTTAGGATCCTCACTATAACAATGAATAAATAAATAGGCTTGAGCAGCCATGGTTAAAGACAGCATACCCCTCCCCCGGCTGAGTGACCATGGCGAGGCTGCTTATCTAGGCTTTTAAATTTTATTTATTTCTTTGAAAAGAGAGAGAGAAAAAATGGTTGCGTGGGTGTGCCAGGGGCTCTAGCCGCTGCAAATGAACTCCAGACGAAGGCACCACTTAGTGTGTCTTGCAGCTTTACATGGGTACTGTGGAATTGAACCTGGCCATTAAGCATTTCAGGCAACAAGCCTTAACTGTTGAGCCATCTCTCCAGCCCTAGACTTTTTGTTGTTTGGATTTGCCATGCTGGGGATTGAATTCAGGGCCTTGCACATACTATGCCAGTGATATACTTCATTAAACCACTCCGAACTTCCAAAGCCTCATCTTTGTGTCTGTAAAATAGGGGTAATATTATGTACCTTATAGGGTGAAGATGAAGGTTGAGCCATAACATTCTTAGAAGAATTCTTAGTTGCAGTTTGATGTTATTTTATTTGCCAGATCAAAATGATGTCACTCCCCCCACCCCCCGTACTCAGGACAGAGATGAACATGGGTCCTTCAGGAGGACTGTGGGAATGGCATGGGCATCCACAGCTCTAAGACTACTTTATTAGGCACAGTGACTTCTAGAATACTCTTCCTGCTCAGGTGACCATTAAAAATTAATTATCTGCTGGGCGTGGTGGTGCACACCTTTAATGCCAACACTCAGGAGGCAAAAGTGGGAGGGTCACTGTGAATTCAAGGCCACCCTCAGACTACGTAGTGAATTCCAGGTCAGCCTGGGCTAGAGTGAGACCCTACCTCAAAAAAACAAGCCGGGCATGGTGGCGCATGCCTTTAATCACAGCACTTGGGAGGCAGAGGTAGGAGGATCACCGAGAGTTCGAGGCCACCCTGAGACTACATAGTTAATTCCAGGTCAGCCTGGACCAGAGTGAAACCCTACCTCGAAAAACCAAAAACAAACAAACAAACAAACAAACAACAAAAAAAACACAACCCCCCCCCAAAAAAAACACAAAAATTTAATTATCAGCAGGGCATAGTGGTGCATGCCTTTAATCCCAGCAGAGATTGGGAGGCTGAGGTAGGAGAATTGTTGTGAGTTTGAGGCCAGTTTGGGACTACAGAATGAGTGCCAGGTAATCCTGGGCTAGAGTAAGACCTTACTTTGACAAAAACCAAAAAGATTACCATTTTCAAAGCCCTTATGATGCTGCAAGCAAGTTACGTGTGATCTCGTTTATCCCTCGGAACAGGTGTTTAAGCTAGGCATGTTCATTCCCAGATGAGGAAATGGAAACTAAGAGGGTCAAAGGCAAGATCTTGCAGGAATAAAACTTAGAGCCAAGTATGGACTTAGAGTTTTTGTGCTTCCCCTGTGGAAATGTCCTGGGTGGCTTTGATTTGAAAGATGTTGTTATAAAAAAAAGTGATAAGGAGGAGTTTTAAAAAGTATTTTTGTATTGATGTTTGAGGGAGTCCATTTGCAACCAAGTCCTGACAGCAGAATACTTGTACCTCTTTATTTTTGCTTCCAAAGGATGTGATAAGACAGAAAGTTATTGAAAAACAGCCGTTAAATAACCATCACAAGTAAAGTGTTGGGACTTTGTGCCTATTGACGTCAAGGGTTCTGGTTTAGAATCTTGATGTGGCTCCTATACTGACTCAGCAGCTATGGCTGTCTGTCTGGCCCATATATCTCTCTCTCCTGGTCCAGCCGTCTCTGTACACCTAAGATAGAACCTGCTGTGGCACACACATTTGGTCTTGACAAATGCAGCGTCACTTTGGCCAGCCTCTTCCATCAGGAGAAATTGCAATGGTGTAGCTAGACCAAGACAGATGGGAACATTAATGGCCCTGAAAATTGTTCTGGAATCCAAGAGAAGGAATGAACCAAGCAGAACCCTGAGCCCATAAAGGTCAGGATGAAAAGTGCTGGGTTTAGAGGCTGCACCCTTGCCTTGGCCTATGTGGGTGCTGGGTGCACATTGACCTGGGGTTCTTCATGCAGGCTGGAGATTTGGGGCAGGCACTGTCCTTTCAGAAGAGCAGGTCCAGAGTGGAACCTTTAGATGACCCCATGGCCACTGTGTTTGGTCTGGCCTAAGGCAAGAGTTTTCCAGTTACAGTGTTCTTGGCATTTTGGGCCAGGTGATTTCTTTTGTGAAGGATGTCTTGTGCATTGCCTCTAGGGCACACCAGAATCTCTGGCATTTACTCAGTGTCAGTAGCACCTTCTAGTTTTGACAGCTGTAATATCTCCAGAGGCTATTAAATGTCTCTGGGGAGGAGAACCAAGTTGGCCTTGGTGGTAAAGCAGCGCTCTGGGGTCACTGGCTTGTGAAGTCTTAGCCTGGGCAGAGCTAGTTATGAGACCTGGTTCATTGACGTATCTCATATCCCAGGTGTTCCAGCAGTGATTACAGTCTATCACTCTTGCATGGAATTCTAGGAGATGTGTAGAGTTTAATACTGTGCATAAAACATCACACATTTTGAACTTGGGCCTGTCAAGAAAGACTGTTTTCTTCCAGCGGCTAAATCTCTGGGCTAGTGGATCTCGTACTTGGCTTACAATTTCTCCGCCAACCCATTTCGTACTCCTATGTTCAAGGCAGACACTATAAACCCATTACAGCCTCCTTTTTCTACTGACCCTGCTGGTTTCAACTCTTGCTTTTTAGAATTAGTACACAAGATATACCTGTTTATTGTCATCTCTGTGCTTGACCCATTGAAATCAGAGAGACTAGCCAAATATGAAGATAGTCGTGGGAAAGCTTTCATGATGTAACAGAGGGTCTGGGCCTTGGACCTCTAGTTGGTTTTGATCCATCTTTTCCCTTAACACTCACAGGCTTCAGTTTTTTTGTTCTATAAAACACAGCCACATTTTCCTAGCAGACATAGTCATGCCATAAAGAGCTTTAATTATCATTTGTGGATTTTCAGGTAATGGAAAGCAGATAGTCTTAGAAGGCATCTATCTAAATTTGCAGAAGACATAATTCCTGTCATTTTTCAGTCTAAATTTCCAAGGCAGATCTTCAGTGTAGGTTGACAACAGCTGTCTGTGCATTGAACAATAATTTGGTAAAGATATACTTTGTCTCCAGTGTTAGACAGAACACATTTTTTTGCATGTACAAAACAAATCATAAAACATAGTCTTAGCAAAGAAATTCTGTCACCACCCAGAATACATCACTATGAACATTTTGTCACATTTACTTCTTTAATTTTCTTTTAAACTAAGAAACAGATTATCTTAATCTACTTTTGCTGCTACAACAAAATACCCTAGGCTGGATAATTTTTTAACATTTTATTTATTTATTTGAGAGGGAGAGAGAAAGAGAGAGAGAATGGGAGAGAAAGAGGCAGATAAAGAGAGAGAATGGGTACACCAGGGCCTCTAGTCACTGAAAATGAGCATGTGCCACTTTGTGCATCTGGCTTACATGGGTACTGGGGAATTGAACTTGGGTCTTTCAGCTTTGCAGGCAAGTACCTTAACCACTCAGTCAGCCTCTGTACTGGATAACTTTATTTTTTTTTTAATTTTTAATTTATTTTTTGTTTTTTTTCGAGGTAGGGTCTCACTCTAGCCCAGGCTGACCTGGAATTCACTATGTAGTCTCAGGCCTTGAACTCGAGGCGATCCTCCTATCTCTGTATCCCGAGTGCTGGGATTAAAGGTGTGTGCCACCATGCCTGGCTCTGGATAACTTTGTAAACAATTGAAATTTATTTTTCATAGTTCTGAAAGCTGAGAAGTACAATCTTTTTTTTTTTTTTTTTTTGGTTTTGCGAGGTAGGCTCTCACTCTGGTCCAGGCTGACCTGGAATTAACTATGTAGTCTCAGGGTGGCCTCGAACTCTCAGCAATCCTCCTACCTCTGCCTCCCGAGAGAAGTACAATCTTGTACCAGTAAGTTTGGTGTCTAGTAAGGATCCATTCCTTGTAGCTGGCACTCTAGACATTTCCTCATGTGGTAGAAGAGACTAAGGGCCCAGGTGAGTTTCTTCCAGCACTTGTGTAAGTTGCTCATCCATTCCTGAGAGCAGAGCCCTTATAACTTAATCATCTCTCAAGGCTCTCACTTAATGTCATCACCATAATGGTAAATTCTGGAGCAAACTCACTTAACCATTGTAAATCATTGTGTAAAGCTTTTTTTTTTTTTTTTTTTTTTTTTTGCTTGTGTATGTGTGTATGTGTATTCATATGTTTGTGGACACATGTGTGTGTGCTTGTGGAGGTTGACACTGGGTGATTTGCTAAGTTGCTCTTCATTCCTTTTGTAAAAAAATTAAATGAGAACTTTACTATATGAACATAATGCATAGTGGTTATATATTCATTGAGTTATATTCTTTCCTTTTCTTTTCTCTTTTTTTTTTTTGGGTGGGGGAGGTAGGAACTTACTCTAGCCCAGGCTGACCTGAAACTCATTCTATAGTCCCAGGCTGGCCTCATACTTATGGAGATTCTCCTACTTCTGCCTCCTAAGAGCTTGATAAAGGTGTGCACCACCATGCCTGGCTCTGGGTTAGTTATAATCTTGTTTCCTTTCACCCATTCCTATTCAACTGAGGGCTCTCCTCAGTGGGGTTATCAGTATTCATTGTATTCACTGTGAGGTCATGAATGCACCAGTCACTCTCTGTGGAGTGGGGCAAATCCTCAGGTTACTATTCCAACTCTTAACATTCTTTCTAACCCCTCTTCCTGAGCTTGGAGGGTGTGTTATAAGCCTCCTTTAGTGTTGAGCTCTCAGCAGCTACTGATTTTCTGCTTTGATGATTTTGAGTCTCCTCAGTTTCTACCACTGTCTCCCTGGAGGAGGTTCTCAGGTTAGCTGTGAGAGCAGCACTCAGATTTAATCTCTACTTCCTCTGTAATGTCTCCTGGGCCCAGGCAGATGACAGAGATGGTTGCTTTTGTACTAGGCAGTCGTATTTCTTTTCTTGTCATTTTTAGGGGTCTTGGGTCTCCCTGGTATTTGTTACTATCTGTAAAAAGCAGTTTCTTTAAACAAGAGTGAGAACAGCATGGATCAAGGAGAATAAACAGACATTTAGAAGACTTTTTGCCAAGAATAACCCCTCCTTTTAGCCAAAGAACAGTGCACCCCATTTCTTTATTGAGATAGGGTCTATCTCTCACTGAACCCACAGCTCGCTAATTTGGCCAGTCTAAGACCTGGAGAATCCCCAATTTCTGCCTCCTCAGTGCTGGTGTTATGGGTGCATGCTGCTGCCCATGGCTATGATGTAGGTCCTGGGAATCTGAATTTAGGTCTTCATGCTTTCCAGGCAAGCACTCAATCAATTGAGTCAGCTTTCCAGCCCTTGTAACAGAACTCTTCACAGGTAAAATGAAATAACCTATCCATCCCAACTCTCCCAGTCTGCCTAGTCTTTTTGGACCTAGCCCACATTCAGAAACTGTTATATATCTTAATAGTATAATTTTTACTCTTTTATTTACATACACATGAATCTGTGAAAAATTTATTGTTTTCAGTGTTATTTAAATATTTTTACATACATTTTGACATGCCATTTGTTTTACCCTCAATGCCTTTCCTTCAAAATGTTATGATTTTGCAACCTTTCTGCAGTCATACATATACATCTCATTAATTAGGAGCTGAAAACTTTTCACTGCATATGCTTTGTATTCACTGGATGAAAATGTTTTATCATTCATTTCCCTATTTATGGACATTTATGTTGTTACCCATTTTTCACTTCTATGAATAATCTTACAAGGAACAATATTGTAACTTTCCCCAGAGTTTCCGTAGTGTGTGTACCTAGCAGTGAAACTAGTGGTTCACTGGCCCAGACATTGGAAGTGTCACTAGGTAATAACTGCTTGAATACAAATATTTGATATTGATATTAAATAAAATATAAGTATATTATAAGGTAATAGAAATGCTCTCTAAAACCGGTGGTCCCAGGTTATATTCCTACCAGCAATGGTTAGAGTTGCTAGCTCTGGCCATCCCCAGGTGGGTTGGATGAAGGCTTCCTTCTCTTGTTTGGCTTTTGATCAACCGGTCACTAGGGGGTATATTGGGCAGGATGGAGAGTTGCAGTTTGGAGAGCTGTTGACCATAGAAACAGCAAGCTTCCCAACCACAGTAGAATGTAACTGGCCTTCAGTTCACCATAGTGTGAAATGGCAAGGAATCAGAGATTATACCCGCCCTGCTTCCCAGTCTCCAGTGAACACCCCGCCTTGGCCAAACACGGCAAATAAGTCCTTCCACTGTCTTATCGACTTGTAGCTCCCTTTGATGTCTCTATTTGGGCTGGCCGTCTCTTTCACATAATAAAGTTTCTCCTCTCTTTCCTCCACTGCTTTATTCTCCAGTGTGAAAACTGAAGCAATACATTATTTAGTTTCCTCACAATCTCCTTATCCTACCAAACATCTCCTTTGTGCTCTGCTCATCTCACCGACTGGCTGATCCCTTTGCAGCCATCTCCTTTCCGATGTACTTAAAGAATTTAATATTATTTGTTGTGTTATCATTGGCTGTTTGTTTTCAAACACCATTTTTAATCCCTTCTAATCCATGCGTTACATCTCACCTGCTAAAGTTGATTTTTTTTTTTTTCTGTGAGCTTCACACTGGAATGGATTTTAACTTTCTGAAAGCTCTTTTTTCTTTGGTTTCAATATTCTTCTGAACCTTGGTTTTCTTCTTTTTTTTTATTGGACATTGTTTTTAAACTTTGTTCTGACTATAGATTTAAAATATGAGATTTTTTCCGGGGGAGTTTTCATCATATAATTACATGGAAGAATATCATATACTGTTTTATTGTAGCCAAAGCAGTCAATAAATGGAAAACTTCCAGGAATGTAAATTTCATGTTTTAATAAATTGTACTTTGTTCTACTGGTTACGTCATAGTTATGGAGCAGAGAGAATTGTCTGGACTGCCCAGGAAATTGTAAACTTCCTGTTCATGTTCAGTGAAATCCTTTCCTTTGTTGGGAGGTGGATGGAGTCATAGAATGGACCAAAAAGAAAATTAAAACTTCAAAGCTGATTTTCTGATAAAAAAGAAAATCGGAGTGCTTCCTTATTGATTCTTTCCTGTATAGAGCCCCTTGAATACTGCAGAGCTCCATTCTATCCTTGGACCACTCCTCTTTGCCTGACTTGATAACCTCATGCGGCATGCCTACTCACACACATGTACATCTGGTTTTACAAGGGTACTGGGAATCAAACCCAGATCCTTAGACCTTGCAGGCAAGTGCCTTAACCTCTGAGCCATATCTCCAGCTCAAGTACAGCTTTTTTGCTTCCCTTTTCCCACTCCTATCCCTCTTCTTCTTCCTCAGTCTCCTCTCTACATGTATCTTTTGCCCTTCACTACTCGCTCTTCCAGTTCATCTCTTTATATTTGCTTTTGGTTATAATCCTACCTTTATATGTTTACTTCTCATTTACTACGCTATATAGCCACACTTACTAGATCTTACAATCTAGAATCATTTCATATCATATATCATATCATATCACATCATTTTCGTATCAGAAAGAACATGTGGTTTTGGTCTTTCTGAGCTTAGGTCACTTAATATGATGTTTTCCAGGTCCATCTATTTTCCTACAAATTTCACAATTTAAATTTTCTGTACTGCTGAATAGAATTCCATTATGAATATATACCATATTTTCATTACCCATTCACCTGTTATTAGGTGTCTTGGCTGATTCTGAGTCTCACTTATTGTAAACAGAGTTGTAATAATCATGGGTGTGCAAAAACAGAGCTATAATAAACATGGGTGTACAAGTATCTCTGTAGTATATTTTGAAGTCCTTTAGGGTATATGTCCAGGAGTGGTCTGACTGAATCATATGGGAGGTCTGTTTCTAATTAAAAAAATATTTATTTATTTGAGAGAGAGAGAGAGAGACAAGGAGGGTGGAGGGGAAGGAGGGAGGGAGAGAATGGGCACTCCAGGGCCTCCAACCACTGCAAACAAACTCCAGATGCATGTGCCACCTTGTGCATCTGACTTACATGGGTCCTGGGGAATCGAATCTGGATCCTTTGGCTTTACGACAAGTGCCTTAACTGCTAGGCCATCTCTCCAGCCCTGTTTCTAAACTTTTTGAGCAATCTTCATACTAGTTTCTATAATGGCTGTACTAGTTTTCACTCCCACCAACAGTGCATGACAGCCTCTTTTCCCTGCATTCTTGCCAATATTTATAGTTTGTTTTCTTGATGCTAGTCTTTCTAACTGGGGTTAAGATCATGTCTCAAAATGGTTTTAATTTGCATTTCCCTGATAGCTAGGGAAGTTGAATATTTTTTAGAAGTAATCTTGGCCATTTTTGTTTTCCTAAGGTAGGATCTTACCCTAGCCCAGGCTGACTTGGAATTCACCACTATAATCTCAGGCTGGTGTTGAACTCATAGCAATCCTCCTACCTCAGCTTCCCGAGTGCTGGGATTAAACGTGTGTGCCACCATGCCTGGTCCTTGGGTTCTTTTTTTTTTTTTTATGAGCTGTCTGTTCATTTCATTAGCCCATTTGGGGATTGGCTGATTTATTTATTTTGGTGTTTATTTTATGTCTTTCTTTGTAAACTCCAATAATTGGCCCTTTGTCTGAAGTATAGCTGGCAAAGATTTTCTTCCATTCTGCAGGCTTTGTTGATGGTTTTTTTCACTGTCCAGAAACAAAAATTTGATTAGTCCCATTTGTTGATTCTTTCCCCACTTTATCTGATTTTCCTTAATACAGAGTAAAATTTTCCTAGTTTTAAAAACATGCTCCAGGTTTTCGATTGCATTCCAGACATTGTGGACTTTGTGTTGTGGAGATTTGGACTCTGCTATACTCCTCCAAAGGCATTGATGTATATATATTTATTTTAGCAGGCAATGAACTTGGTTGAATTCAAACAGAACTGTATCTCTTGGGTGGCAGCTGAAATCTGCCTGTAGCTGATCTAAGGCCCCAGGAAGCTGTGGTTAAGGGTCACCAGAGACTTGCCATCCTCTGAATTTTCAGTCCCCAAGAACAGGTTCTCCATTAAATTATCCCAAAGCCATAAAGATGGGAAACAGCTGTGACAATATCTTTTACCCATATTGATTTCTTTCCAGAATCTGCCAGCTTTTATTTAGTTTCTAGAGTCTTCATGTAGCTGTTTTTGTTATTTTGTCCAGAGTTTATATTTGTTATCTACAGGATAGTCAATCTGATAGGATCCTTCTAAGCCATATAGACATAGGTCTCAACCCATGTTTAAAATACTGTGTGGGGCTGGAGAGATGGCTTAGCAGGTAAGGTGCTTGCCTGCGAAGCCTTAGGACACATGTTCGACTCTCCAGATCCCACATTAGCCAGACCCAAAGGTGAGGCAAATGCAAAGTCGCACATGCCCACAGGTGGCACAAGTGTCTGGTGTTTGATTGTAGTGGCTGAGGCTCTGGAGTGCCAATTCTCTCTCTCTCTCTAAAAAAAAAAAAAAAAAAAATGCTGCTCTGTGTGTGTGCATGCCACATTTAAAAAAATTATTTTTTTTATTAATTAAAACTTTGTTGTATGGACAAATCATGTGTTGGTCCCATTCCCCTCCTCCCCGACTCGATTTCACTGAGGGCTCTCCTCGGTGAGCTTGTTTCACCATGGGGTTATGGATTATGAGAGCAGTAGTCCGTCATTATGGGGGGTGGGGTGGGCAATGCCTCTGATACTCCTTATCACCCTGTGGCTCTTACAATCTTTCCACCCACTCCCCTTACACAATGTTCCCTGAGCCTTGGCAGGTGTGCAATAAGACTACTTTAGTGTTAAGCTCTCAGCAGCTTTTGGATTTCTGCTTTGATCCGTTTTGAGAATCCACAGTGTCTATCGTCATCACCCTGGTGCAGGTTGTCCAGCTTGCTGTGAGAACAGCACTCTTGGCTTAGCTTGCCAGCTCCTCAGTGGTGTCACCTGGACCCTCACATTTTAAACTCCGGCCCTGATTACACACTTTTGTGCACCGGCATATGTGGTCAGTGGCCTGGTCATCATCTCCCTTTGGGTTTGTGGCAGCCATCTCAAACATGATACGCTTAACATGGCTTTATTTTAGTTTCTTACCTTCATTTTCAGGAAGTGAGATACCATTTTCCTTGAATATCAAACAGGAGTCACTTTGATTTTTTTTTTTTTTTTTTTGAGCTATGGTCTCATGTAGCTTGGGCTGGTTTCAGACTCACTGTAGCCGAGGATCACCTTAAACTTGTGATCCTCCTTCTTCCATCTCCCAAGTCTCGAGATGACGGGCATGACTCACCACATCTGCTCTATGAGGTGCTGGGGATGGAAGCCAGGGCTTTATGCATGTGAGGGAAGCACTTTTTTTTTTTTTTTTTTTTTTTGAGGCAAGCCGAACAGACTGCCTTTTTTGTAATGCAAGAGTGAAAGAGTGAAAGAGAGAGAGAGTGAGAGAGAATTGGTGCACTAGAGCCTCTAGCCACTGTAATCAAACTCCAGATGTTTATGCCCCCTTGTGTACATGTGTGACCTTACGTGTTTGCACAATTGTGCATCTGGCTTATGTGGGACCTGGAGGTTCAAACATGAGTCCTTAGGCTTTGCAGGCAATCACTTTCACTGCTAAGCCATCTCTCCAGCCCTAGGCAAGCACTTTCCTCCCAAATGAGTTACATCCTCAGGCTCAGGTGTCACTTGTGCCTTGCTGTTCTTCCTGAACCCTCAAACATCTGCAAACCCTATTGAATTTCCATGTATCATGTCCTTGAATCCATCTGTATGTGACTACCCTTCCTTGACAAATGTATCTTAAAAAAGCATCTTAGTATTGGTTCTTCTTGGACCTATCCCACATCCTTTTCTAAGTATCCATCATACAACATCCAGGATGTTTTTCAAATATAAATCAGATTACATATCTTGGCGTAGAATCTCTTGAGAGATTTAGATTTCTTGCTCACAGAATAAAGTCCAAGTTTTGTGTTATGCTCTATATGGCCAGATGTGACCTGGTTCCTGTCCACCTCTCCAACCTTATATTGGCCACTTTCTCTTTCAGGGCCTAGCCACATTGTCTCCTTTCCTGTTTCTCCATCACTTTTTTTTTTTTTTTCACTTCTAGGGATTTGTACTTGTGACTCTTTTGACCTGAAGTTTTCTCCCTGCTCCTTCTCGTTCTCCTGCTGCAGCTCAGAGCTTCCCTCCTTAAGTGACCTTTTCTAATCAATCTGCAGAATTACTTTCTGTCTCATCACCTTGTTTATTTCCCTCCTGGTGTGTGTCATATTTATAATTGTTTTGCTTATTTATTAGTTTGTCATTGCTCTCACCTATTATGGGTTCTGTGCTCAGTGACTACAGAATCCTATTCTGTCTTGATTGTTCTTTTTGGTGTTGGTGTGGCTGCTCACATATAGAAAGTGCACACTGATAATTGTTGAATGAGTGACTGACAGAGCCAGGAGTGCTAAGCTATTTAATATACTGACTCAACTCATCTATACCTCTTCTCTTTCCTAACACATAATGCTCAAGGATTTAGAGAAAATAAAAAAACAAAATACTGCTAGGTCTGTGAAATTCTCTATTGTTATCAGTTTGCTTTAAGATTTTTGGCCTCATCCCATTATTATTTAGCAGATTGTCCTGGATAAGACTTCTGTCTTCTTGGGTCCATATGTGATATAAGGAAGTAAAATGAGAATCACCACTTTACAATTTTTTAAGTGGTAGGAGTTTCCCCCTCTTTTATTTCAAATAAAATCCTATGATAAACTTCAAATGGATTCATTTATAGTAAAGCAAGATGTCCACAGTCCTTCTGGTCACTCTCTCACCTAACCCTGAGGCTTTGTTTGGGTCCCAAGGGCTTCAGGGTACAGCTTTGGGATTCAGGGTCCTATTGGCTTAAGCAGTCTCTGATTCTGGAACATGATCAATTTTCCCGAGATGAACAACAGGTAAATCTAAATCCTGCTGTTTCCACTGTGGTAAAAGAATGATTAATCCCTCTCTACTGTGTGGGTGGGTGTGTGGGTGTGTGGGTGTATACACACACATTCTTGCTAAAAAAATTAAGGCAAGAGAATGTTTCTCCTTAACTCAACAAAGTATGTAAAAGCCAACATGATTTAAATGTACCACTGAGAAAAATCCTGTCTAAACTGAAAAAAAAAAAAAAAAAAAAAAAGATCGCTTGGCATGACTGTACCCTCTGCCCCCTATTAGCTGGACAAGGTGGGAATTTGGTCATAACAACTCTGGAGCAAGGGTCTGTGTTCCTGTGCACGCTGCCAGCTGTGAGGTATGGGGCACTCATGCTATCATGCTATCTTAGATACTCATTCCAAAAGGGAGGGCAGGTTAGTGGAGAGAGCCATGACAAGATAGGGGGTGGCTCATGTGTCCATTGGATTGGGGTCACTGTTAATTAATGGTGCAAGCGTATTTCGTCTTTGGAGGCAGCTCTTCTGTTGCTCCTAACTCTAGACTTCCTTTTCTTCTTCGGTAGCTCGGTGCCTTTCTAAAAGTGTGTCATGGCTTTTCAGTCTTCTATGTGCTTCACAAAGACTCAGTTCTCCTGGCTCTTTTGAACTGTGTGGAGTAGTAAAATAGGACAGTCCTCAGCTCCTTCTGTCTCCCTTTGCTTTGGGGAGAGTGAAAGCTTCTTGATGCCAAGGAGGGTATCTTAGTCACTTTTCTCATCACTTTGGAAAATACTTGATAGAGATAGGAAAGATTTGTCTTGCAGTTTCAGAGGGGATCATCTACCATGGTGGGGAAGGCATGGTGTGGCTCATGGTGGTTGGAATGTGTGGTCAGGTCTCCTTACATCACAGCCACAGAAGAGAAGCAAAGAGTTAGAGTACAACTAAAGGTGGGCACAAGCTTCCTAGGCCTGTATGTTACTACACCTTATGTCCCAAAGATTCTACAGTTCAAAACAGCACCACTAGCTGGGAACCATGTGTTCATCCACATGAGCCTGTGGGAGGCACTTCACATTCAAACCATAACAAAGTATTAAAATTCCTCAAATTCATTTGACATTGGGCAATTCAAAGCAGATGTTTAGAAAATCATAGTTTCTTCTGTGAAAAGTAATTATTTAACACAGAAAATTTAATATCAGCAGAAAGCATTTCAGTAGTCTATTGGACGAGCTCCCTCAAAAGTCTTTCCAGATTTTTAAAGTGAAATCCTCATTATTAAATCTATGGAAATCTGATGGTCTTTTCCTGGTGGCACTGGAAGGACTTGAGTATATATGTATGCTGGACCACTGCTAGTGATTGTAGACATAGCTAGGCCCATGACTGAAACTTTTAAGCAAAGGAATTAAGTTGATTTTTGAAATTCTGAGTAAAGCCTTCTCTACCCCAACAGGGTACTTCTGCCCAAGCTCACTATCTTTCCCTCCTCTTCCTCCTCCTCCTCCTTCTTTTTAAAATTTGTCCTTTAATTATCTAAAGAAATAGGTTGATATGGTACTTATCTGTCCTGTTTTTAATGCTGTGTACCCCTTCCCTACCCCTCCATCCCTTCCCCTGCCCTGTTTAGACATTTCCAACCCCTGTATTCTGTCTAACTACTTGTCTGTCCCCTATCCCCTCAAACTTGTGAGTATTTTATTAATGTTCAGAACAATTTTAGTAAAATTCTGGAGCTGTAACTAGCTAGTCCTCAAACATAGAGAATAAAGAACAGAGAAAGGTCATCAAAATCAGTAGAAAGGAAGAGTAGCTAACCTCATTTCTTTTGTAGTGGACTGTTAGATGGAGTCAGGATATGCTATAGTCTATTGCATTAATTATGTATGTATAATATGTATATACAAAAATATACATAATATGGAAAATAACTCCATTAGTGTGCTTGACCAAGACTATCAAGGTTATTATTGTTCTTATTGCTTTGGGGGTAGGGGATAGTATG
The DNA here is from genome assembly GCA_036365145.1 of Orientallactaga sibirica. Classification (NCBI taxonomy): domain Eukaryota; kingdom Metazoa; phylum Chordata; class Mammalia; order Rodentia; family Dipodidae; genus Orientallactaga; species Orientallactaga sibirica. The sequence goes on along the minus strand of JAEOAD010000018.1, from coordinate 19,936,269 downwards.
AAGCAGAAGACTGTAGGATGACAGACACGTTCTGCAAGCATGAGGCTCTGAGTTTTGTTCTCTTAACACCCATGTAAAATGTTGAGCATGATTGCACACACCTGTAATCCCAGCACTGGGGAAGACAGAGCCAGGGCATCCTTGGGCTCATTGTGTAGCTAGTCTAGCTGAATTGGTAGCTCCAGGTTCAGTGAGAGAAACCTCATCCAAGAATAACATAGACTACATTTGAGGATGATACCCAATGCCAGCCTCTGGTCTCTCTGTGCATACACATGCACATGTACCCACACACATACACACACACATGCACACACACACGCCACACACACACACCCATGCACAAATAGCAAGCAAACATTATCCATCTGATTGTGATGTGTCAAACTTGTCAGCCACCAACCTACACACCTTTGGAACATCTGGTGGTTTCTTTCTGGGTGTTAATGCGTATGACCACAGCAGTAGCTTCAGTGCACACTTTCTTCTCGTGATCGGTGCTCAGCACTGCCAGTGCTAATTTTCAGATGCTTCTATTCTATGTTCGTGACCACTCTCCTGCCTTGTTCATGTCTCTAGACTAGTGGTGTCCTTGTCTGTAGGCTTGTATGCTTCCCATATTACACATAAGAGTTCCTTTAATACTGGCTCAAGTATATCACACCATTCTTGGCAAACATTTGCTGGCTTCCCACTCCCTATCGTTTGGTTCCTACTCCCTTTGTTCTTGCTGGTATAATGTCCTACTGACTCTTCCTTCATCCTTAACCAGAAAATCCCAACTGCTGCTGTAGTTTCTCTTCTCATCCCTGTGATTAAACGCCTGACAAGAAGCGATGTAAGGAGGCAGGGTTTACTTTGGCTCACTCTGGGGGTACAGCTCATCGTGACTGGGGAGACATGGCAGCAGGCGTATGAGGTAGCCCCATGACTCCCACAGTTGTGAAGCAGAGAGTGATGAATGCTGCCGTTGAGGTAAGCTTTCTCCTTGTTATTCAGTCTGGGACCGGCCCCAGCTCATGGAATGGACACAGGGAGACCTACCCTGCACGTGGGCATACCCTATCTCAGCTGACTCAATATCGAAACTCCCTCAAAGGCATGTCAAGAGGTTTGTCTCCTAGGTGATTTTAGATCATGTGAAGTTGACAATACTGTTATTTATAGCTACTCTGTGGAGGGTACTGAGAGCTTTGACTTTACTTTGATATTCATTCATGTACTCTGTCCATCCATCCATCCATCCATCCATCCATCCATCCATCCATCCATCCACTGATTAATGAGTGTATTGAATACCAAGTAAGATGTTGGGTGAGCAATGGAGATGAGACTCAGTCACTGTTTTCAGAGAGCTTGAAGCCAGGTCTGAAACTCTGTCACTTTGCTGGTCTACTTCTCTTTTCTTTTTTAATGATATTCTCTACACAGTGATTTTCATGACTCATAGGGAGGTATTTTCTTGCCTTGAAAAAAATATTTTGAAATGTAACACTTTTCTGTCAGACTTATCATCTGCTCTATCATTTACAGCTCTTCAAAAGATATACTGGCCACTGAATTGCAACTTGAGTCCAGGAGACATCTCCCTACTTTAATTGTGTAGTGATATCCATTTCGGTGGATGTCTTTGCAGACAGGGAATAGAGGGAGAAATGACCTAGAAGCAAAAGTAAAAGACTGACTGGTGCAATCTATGGGAGATTTGAGTAAGCCTCAATTTCAGTAAGTTGCCATTGGAATGCTGGTTATCTTTATGAATATTTTTTGTTGATTATGAATTTTGCTATATGACTCTATTAGGTGTTGGTCATATTCCCATCAGGTTATGGTCTTATATCATCTTCCCTACTGTCAATCTACCGAGGGCCATCCTTCTGATCTGGCCAAACTTAAGGCACTTTATCTCCAAGGGACTCTCCCATTCTCTCCTAAGGCTTCCATAAACTCATATTTCCTGCCTAATTGCAGGTGATGAAATTACTTATGAAAGTCATTCAATTTTTCTGTGCCTTCTATCTCATAAAACATATTTGGTGACAGTGGTGGCATTGTATTTGAAATGCAGGCAAGAACGACACTTTTTATTTTAATTGATGAATTAATCTTTATGCAAGTTTTAATATTTTATTTATTTAAAAAAGAGGCAGACAGAAAGAGAGAGAGAGAGAGAGAGAGAGAGAGAGAGAGAGAGAGAACACTAGGGCTTCTAGCCACTGCAAACGAACTCCAGACACATGTGCCTCCTTGTGCATCTGGCTTATGCAGGTACTGGCGAATCATATTTGGGTCCTTAGGCTTCACAGGCAAGCACTTGAATAGCTAAGCCATCTCTCTGGTCCCTATTTATGTAATTATTTTTGTTGACATACAGAGATTTAGCTATCATTCATTCTGGCATTTTCAAAAACAATTTGTTTTAGTTGATTCTTGTACCTCCTTTTCTTCCCAATCTCCTCTCTTCCCTTTCCCCTCCCCTAGTGTCCTCCCCTCTTTTGTTTACATGTCACTTGTGCTCTTTCACCCATCCCTTGCTCCTCTTGTGCTCATCTCTTTGTAGCTCTTGGCTACCATTCTCTTAGAGGTTTTACTCAAAATTCACACGCACATACATGTACACACGCTTACAGCTATGTCAAGCCAGGCTCCATATGTCTGAAAGAACATGTAGTTTTGGTCTTTCTGAGCTTGGGTCACTTCATTTAATACAGTTCTTTCCAGGTCCATCCGTTTTCCTACAAAGTTCACTTTCTGGACTGCTGAATGGAATTCCATTGTGTACATGTGCCACATTTTCATTATCCACTCATCTGTTGTTGGGCATCTTGCCTAACTCCGATTCTCACCTGTTGTAAATAGACCCACACTGAACATGAATGTGCAAGTATCTCTGTAGTAGAGCGTGGAGTTTTCAGGGCATATGCCCAGGAGTTGTATGACTGGGCCATATGGGAAGTCTATTTGTAACTTTTTGAGAAACCTCTATACTAGTTTCCATAATGGGTGTAATGCTGTTGCACTCCCATCACAGTGGATGAGGGTTCCTCTTTTTCCTGCATCCTTGCCAGCATTTGTTGCCTGTTTTCTTGATGATAGTCATTGTGACTGTGAGATGGTTCTCAGAGTGGTTTTAATTTGCATTTCCCTGATGGCTAGGGATATTGAATATATTTTTTTGATATTGAACATTTTTTTGGCTGTTTTCATTTTTTTGGTTTTTCAAGGTAGGGCCTCACTCTTGCCCAGGCTGACCTGGAATTCACTATGTAATCTCAGGGTGGCCTCGAACTCATGGCGATCCTCCTACCTTTGCCTCCCGAATGCTGAGATTAAAGGCATGTGCCACCACGGCCAGCGATATTGAACATTTTTAAAGGTACTTATTAGCCAGTTGTTCACCTGTTTCTTGATGTACCCAAATGTGGTCACACAGATGGGGCTTTCTTCTTCTTCCCTGCATAGTATTCCATTTAGAAGTTTCTGTAGAGCTTGTTTGGTTGGCATGAATTTGCCTTAGTATGTATTTGTCTTAAATAACCTGAATTTTTTTCCCATCAATTTTGAATGATAACTTTGTATAGCATTCTTGGTTGGTATTTACTTTTGGATCTTGGCATATGCCCTTCTATTGTTTTCTGACATTTAGGGTAGCTAATGAAAGCTCTGAGATTATTCTGACACTTCTGCCTTTGTATGAGAGTGATGTTTCTCCCTTATAGCTTTTAGTGTTGTTTCTTTACTCTTTTTTTTGGGGGGGGGTTCGAGGTAGGGTCTCATTCTCACTCAGGCTGACCTGGAATTCACTATGTAGTCTCAGGGTGGTCTCAAACACATGGTATTCCTCCTACCTCTGCCTCCCTAGTGCTGGGATTAAAGGTGTGTGCCACCACACCCAGCTTACTTTGTATTTTGACACTTTTATAATAGTGTGTCATGCAGAGGACCTTCTCTGGTCATGTCTCCTTGATGTTCTATATGCTTCTTGAGTTTGGATGTTAACTTCTTTGTCTAGGTTTGGGAAATTTTCTCTTAAAATTTGATTACTCAGTTGGTCAATCCATTTGCATTTATCTCAGTTCCTTCCTCTACTCCATGTATTTGGAGGTTTGATCTCTTGAATTTGTCCCAGAGTTCTTGGACGTATTGATCATGTTCTTTAATTTTTTTTCTTTATATGAGTCTGTATCATTGTCTTACCTTCATCCTTCTTCCCTGAGATCCATTCTTCGGCATTATCTTGTCTGTTAGTATTGCATTCGGATGTGGTTTTTATTTGATTGATCATAACTTTTAGTTCCATAACTTCTGTTTGATTCTTTTTCAGCATTTCAATTAATTTTCTTGATGATTTTTTCCTCCATATTTTGACTCTTTCCTCCAATTTACTTACTGTTTCAATCATTTTGAAGACTGTCTTGTTGAGGTGTTGTATATATATTTTTTTCATATCACTCCTACTTACTTAAGGTGTCTATATGGCCATTAACTGTTTTATTATTTTTTTTTAGAAGCTGAGCTTTAAATTCTTTCTTTGACATTTCAGTTATCTCTTTTTCAGCACCCATTATGGTTGGGGGTAGAGAGCTTAGGAGTGTGTTGTGACGGTCTACTGTTCACTACTTCTTGTGTGTCTTTGCTGTATCTTGGGTATTGGTAGTCATGGAGCTACCCTCTCAGCTCCCAGAGGACAAGCATTAAAACCCAACTGATAAAGCTTGTTTCTTTTATTTTTGCTTTAACAAAAAAGTAGTCATCTTTTGTTGAAAGATTTTCCTTCATCTGTATTTCTTCTTCTTTTTATTGACAACTTCCATAACTATAGTCAATAAGCCATGATAATTCCCTCCCCTCTCCCAAATCCCCCTTCACAAATCCACTCTCCATCACATCCCCTCCCCCTCTCAATTAGCCTGTCTTTTATTTTAATGTCATCCTCTTTTCCTCCTATTATGAGGGTCTTGTGCTTCTTTAACTAAAAGTGGGAGTAGCATTAATATATGAGTAGGAATATTAACAAAAGTGTTTAGAAGGCAGTTTGGTGAGCATAATATATGCATTTAGCCAAACACCAGCAGGTGTTACACCCCTAGGGCTCTTGACCTCCCCCATCATAGGTTTTCAATATCAGGCATAGATGCCCTCCCGTGGAGCGGGCCTCCCGTCCATTGAGAGCAAGTTGGTTTCCCCCATAACAGACATGCCACTATTGCACCCATTGGTTAGGCCTGGTTGGCCAAACTTAAGGCTTGCAATGCATTGCTGTCTATCACCATTGATGACTTCTTTCTCCCATAGGGCTGCATACGGCATAGCCTTTTCCAGCTTTCTGTCAGCTGGTCTACCAGGAGGAAGTTTCCAGCTCAGCTCCAGCTTGATTTCATGGTGACTTTGCAGCCCATAAAGCTTGTTTCTTTAGCGTCCTGCCAAAGTACAATCCTGTTTTGGCTTTCTGTACCTGGCTACACTAATGCTATCTTGGTGTGTGGGGACTGGCTGTTGCCTGGGATCTCTTTGCTGCCACTGCTGCCTAGTGCAGGTCACAGTTGTGTGTTAAGGGGTCTGGATGCCCTGCAGGGTCTTGCTGTCCTGAGCTTTTGTCATACAAGGTCTGTTGCAAAACATTCTGCCAGGCACAAACTCAGGGCAGTGATCCCAACTCAGGTTTCGGCTCCTGCAGAAATCTGTGTGGGTGTCTCAGGCCCAATCACCTCAAAGCATTAATTACTTTAGTAATGGTTATTGTGAGGTGCCTTTTAAAATTTTTATTAAGGCATAATCTTGACTATGTTTTGTAGAGCACAGACATATATCCTGACAAACTCAGTCAATGTCCCACAAAGCACAAGCATATAACATCTTGCTTTTGGCTTTACAAGTGGGCTGACAAGATAAACAGAGAAAGTTTTAGTGCATGTCTCTCACAGAAACTTAAGACCATTTACCTAGTTTCAAATGTGTCCAGTTTGCAGAAAAGTACCCACGTAAGCCATATACACAAGGTGGAAGAATTAGGTGACAGAACAGATCATACTTTCTGCTAGAAGGAAGGCAGGAAGCAGGAAAAACTCACCCTTTGAATTCTCAGCCAATGCATCTGATATGATATGCGATTTTGGGAGTCTGAGAATGTCAGAGCCCTTTTCAGCTTTGGATGGACAATAACTCATGAACTAAGGTCCTGGAAGGTCACTGTCACACAGAGCTTCCCTTCCCCTCAGTCTGTGGCCTTCTGGATTCTTGTTTTATGAATTTGCACAAATGAAACCCACAGACCAGAAGATGAAGTTTCGAGAGATTTTGTTACAGAGAGAGTGCTTGAGAGAAGGCAGGAATGTGGAGCTCTTGCTCAACTGGGCAGGAGTGGTGTTCCTGGAAAATGCGAAAGTCCACCTAGAAGCCTAGATTGGGGTCTTTGATGGACTGGATGAGAGCTGAACTATCCAGCCCCATGCCAGGTTTCTAGGAAGATCAGGTGCTTTTGGAAAGGGACAATCTTCCCAGGGATCTTAATCCTCCAGGAAGGGTGTAGCTTTCTGGGGGTAGGGTGAAATTGGGGGGGGGTGATTATCTCTTCCAGGAAAGGGGAACTCCTTTAGGGAAGAAGAGATTAAGAAAGGCCAGACCCTACTGACATTCCTGACCTCTAGCAAAGTAGAAGGACTTTTTTTCTTGTTGTTTTGTTTTTGAGGTAGGGTCTCACTCTAGCCCTGGAATTCACTACGTAGTCTCAGGGTGGCCTTGAACTCATGGCGATCCTCCTACCTCTGCCTCCTGAGTGCTGAGACTAAAGGTGTGAGCCACCACGCCCGGAGGAAGGACTTCTTTATGGGGAAGAGGATGCCCCAGATTCTTCCCCTATAGATTCAAAGACATTCCTCATTTTACTTTCAGAGGCACTCTTACCCCTATACTGCCTGACTAGTCATACATTTATGGGCAAGTGCCATTTCTTCCTCCCCTGGGATTACAGTTTGTAATGGTAGCACCACAGGTCAGCCAGATGTATGTGGGTCATTCAGGAGAGTTATATACTACATTTCTTGTCAGTTCTCTGGCTTGAGTAGCCCTGTACTCTAGGCTTGATAACAAACCGGCCCCCTGAGGGTACAAGATTAAAGCTACCCCACCAAGTGGGGATTTTTGTGAGCTAGAGGAAAGTGAAATTCTTGCCCACCTAAGAATCTTCCTGTGTAAACTGGGCAATCTTATTGTGAGCTTCTCTCCAATTGGGTGGCAGGAGGTATCTGCCTTCTCATAGCAGAGACCAGCTGAGGATTTCCAATCCCAGATCCATTTAGGTTCTGATCAAGAGCTTACCCTATGGCCTGGTTTTCACTGGGCAGTGCCCTCGTCTTCGAACTCACTGAGCTTCTTGTTCATGAGGTCTGCAGAGCTCATTGATGTGGACCCTGAGGTAGGGCGACTGCGATGCGGCATTTGTCAGGAAACAGCTGCGGCCCTCGGGAGATGGCGGTTGCCCATCAGGAGAGTGGCATGCTAGGGACTGTGGACCTGGGTTTGGAAATTCACAGAAGTCATTTGTTATTGTTGCAGAAGCCTCTGGAGTGGGTCCTCACCTTGTCTTTTCCAGTGGTTCTGTGGCTCCTCTTGGCACCTGAAAGTTGGCTTTCTGGTGCTAGAGGAAAACTGCATGTTCACTGTGTTGGTTTGAATTGGGCTTCCCCCATAAACTCATGTGTTCTGAATGCTTGCTCCTCGGCTGATGGCAATGTGGGGAGGTGGAGCCTTGCTGGGGGAGGTATGTGGCTGGGGGTGGACCTTGAGGTTTATTAGCCTCTAGTTTGCTGTGTTGGTTCAGTTTACTCTCCTGCTGCTGTTTTCCACCTGCTGGCAGAGGTGGTGTCCAGCCTCTGCTCATGCCGTGCTGCCCCCTGCTGTCATGAAGCTTCCCCTAGAAACTGAAAGCCAAAATAAACACTTTCCTAACCCATCAGGTTAGGTGCTTTGTTCTAGCAATGAGAAAGTAGCTTCAACAAGTCACTGTTTGGAGGAGCATCTAGTCACATTGCACAAAGTGACAGAATACCATGTATTCTGCCAAGGGAACAGGCCACCGACTATCTGTGACTGTCTTTGGGGGCTTAGCCCTAGTGCCTAGTCAGTGGGCCCAGTGGGGCAGGTGGCACTGGTGGCGGTGACATGGCTCTGCCTGGCTGTACTTTACTTGGTGGTCCCGGTAAGCAATGATCTCCATGTCAGGAAGGGTCCCATGGGCCTGCTGGGAAGTGTGTTAATTTCAAGTTTCCAAACCCTTCATCTCATGCTTGCCTGTGCTCTCCTGGAGACTCTTCCACTTCAGATTAGTGATCCAGAACCACAAGGTACTGGGGTCCCCAGGCAATTTCCTCTAGGGCAGAGAACTTGGGGCTGTGCTCAGAACTACACTTGGAAAAAATATTTAGGCTGCAGAGAAAGTTTGATTCCCCAGTACCCATGTAATCCAGATGTACAAGGTAGCACATGCATCTGGAGTTCATTTGCAGTAGCTAGAGGCCCTGGTATGCCCATTCCCTCTCTCTCTTCCTCTCTCTCTCATAAATAAATAAATAAATAAATAAATAAATAAATACATAAATAAATAAATAAAAATAAATAAATGAATAAAATATTTAAAAACCTTTTTTTGTTTCTAGATGTTTTATGCCTGTTATTTAGCTGTCTCACATGGTTCCTTCCCATCAATTACTTTGTAGAGAGTATAGACTATGGGCTAACAAGCATTGGTCAAATATGGCCTACCATGTGTTTTTGTGAATAAAGTTTTATTAGCACAATGCCATGTTTATTCATTTACACATTGACTTTGGCTGCTTTTGCACCCTCAGGACAAAGTTAATAGTGGAGCTGCAGATCCTGCAAAGTGTGAAATCTTTTGCAGCTAAGCTCTTTATCATCCAGGTTTCCAGTATCTGGTTTAGACCACTCAGAATTTGCAGAAAAGGAAACTGGTGTGGCCAGTGTTCACTGCAGTACCAAGATCTCTGGGTGAATCAGTGGCCCAGTGAAGAACTCATCGGGCATACTGGTTTTGTCCCACCTTGGTCACCTCTTCTATTGGTTGTGCTCTTTTCACTTGTAGGCTCTGGCTCCTCCAAACATCCTAGAATTTGTTGCCAGTCAGGTTGCTTCCATAGGATGAGAGCTCATCCCTGCCTTCCTATGCCTCTCCTTCAGGCCATGTTCCGCTATTGCAAAAGTCAGGCAGCAGAACACACATTGAGTTTTATACACTTGTAGGATTATGGATCTCCCTCTGATGTGAAGATCCAGACACCCCAATAATGATCATGACTGCCATCTTTTAAGCAATGGCAGACGTTGTGCTAGGTTTGTAACATGCATTAGCTATACTTATTTCCACCATGTTGTCATGAAGACATCATTGTTCACATTTTGTGCATTAAGAAGTGGAGACTGAGTGGTTAATTATCATGCCCAAAGCCATAGAGAGAGTGAATAGTAAGCGTCCAATTAGAATCCAGGTCTATTGCAGTCACCAGGTCATGGTCTTTTTTTTTTTAAAACCTTTCTCCTTAATGATCTCTTTCTCTCTCTGGATATGTTGCAGTTACCTTTGCATTCCTATAACAAAACACCCAGTCAAAAGGAGCTTATAGGAGGAAAGGATTTATTTCAGCTTACATTTTTGAGGGGAAGTTTCATTGTGATGGAGAAAGCATGGCCAAGTACCACATCTAGTCACAGTAGTAGGGGAAGGAAGTATTCTAAGGGAGCTAGCTGGCACTGGCAAATTGGGCCAATAAGTCTCAAGGTCAGAGATCCACCTCCTCTAGCATGGCTCCATCTCCCAAGTTGCCACCAGCTGAGGACCAAGTATTCAAAACCTATGAGGCAAAAATGGCAAACAGTTCACTTACACCCCCACAATGTATATATTACACGTCAGGGTATCCTCCAATAAGCATTATACGTATTATCTAATTTAATTGATTTTGATCCTCAAGAACTTATTGAAATGTGAGCTTCAAGAGGATGGGACTTTCACTTATTCTCAGCTATTATCTTAATATGTGGATCAGTGTTTGACCTCAATAGAAGCTCAGTAATGTTTGTTTAAGTGGGCTGGCATTCTAGCCCTTTCTAGCTTTTCTTAAATCCCACTTGCCTGTGACTTGACTGTTTCCTTACGCATTGTTGCTGTCAGGTTTGCATTGTTGGCAGAAAACACCCATCCAAGAGCACCTTCTGGGAAAAAAGGGTTTATTTTGGCTTATAGACTCGAGGGGAAGCTCTATGATGGCAGAGGAAAATGATGGCATGAGAAGAGGGTGGACACCATCTCCTGGACAACATCAGGTGGACAACAGCAGGAGAGTGTGCCAAACACTGGCATGAGGAAGCTGGCCATAATACCCATAAGCCTGCCGCCAACAATCCACTGTCTCCAGGAGGCTTTAATTCCCAAATTGCCATCAGCTGGGGACCTAGCATTCAGAACACCCAAGTTCATGGGGGACACCTGAATCAAACCACGAAAGGCATTTATTCTTGAACTTTAACACATACTTTCAGTGTAAGGGGATTACATATTCCCATTTTTGAAGGACAGTTCAAGTTTGCTCCTGTTGATTTCATGCAGTTATTAATGAGACCCACTGTTCACTCTCAAAAATGCCATGGTTAGGTAAATGAATCATGAGGTCATATATGCATGACACTGAAAACATTGATGAGCATGGAAGGGTTGAATTTGGGGATTTGGAAGAGAGACAGTTAAAAGTAAAGGCTCTGGAGCCGGACCACCTGGGTTTGAGTTTCAGCTCCATCACATATTGGCTGTGCAACTTGGAGACATAAGTTAACTTCACTTTGCCTCCATTCTCTCATAGAGACAAGGCTATGATCGATCTTACAGAATTGCTGGCCAGAGTTAATTCAAATGATCGCACAACATACGTGCAGCAAACCCTGAAACATTCGAATAGGACTATAAGTATCATCATTAGGAGTTCCTCATTCTAACACTTTGTAACAAGCTCTTTCACAAGTTATATGAAGTTTGGGGGCTTTTTGTTTGAAATATTTATCCTTTAGTTCTTGGTAAAAGCCAACCTAAGTACACAAAGCTCCCTTCTACAAAGCTGTCCCTTTGCAACACAAGCTGGTAAGCAATAAGGATTTATTAGATCAAAATGCACTTGCACTGAGCCTACACTTACTCTACGTCCTCCAAGGCATCCTGGATTTGTCAGCTTGGCCTCTGGTTACCTGACGCTTCCATATCAGAAGCCTTTTTTCTCAAAGCCCTCCTACAGTTCAAGGGGATTGAGTTAGGGCTAGCCTCTAAAGGTCTGCCCCTAAGCCAGATTACCATTCCCTATGTACATTTCTTCCCCCAGCCTGCGTACATTTCTTATTGGAACTTGTCCCATAGCAGACAAATGTTCCTTGTACATTCTCTGCTTCCTGGCGTGTTACTTTTGCATGTGTCTATGTGTGGGCACACGTGTGTCAGCACGTGTGTAGAAGTAAGAGGTTGATGTTGGGGGTCTTACTTAATCACTGTCCACTTTTTTATTTACGGAGGCAGGGTCTCTCACTTGTACCCCCAGAATTCACCAGTTTGTCCTGGGGATCCCCAGTCTCTGCTCCCCGAGTTTGGGATTACAGACCAGTCACCACACCTGTCTGTTATTTCCATGGGTTCTGAACATCCTCATGCTTGTGTGCCAAGTGTTTCTCCCACTCAGCCATCTACCCAGTCCCTGGCATTTGTTTTTAAAGTGAGATTATTTGAATACTGCAGAGTTCAGCTAAAGTGGACGTGCAGCCTCTGGTTTAAAAGGCACCAGGAAGAAAAACCAACCAATTTCAGCCTTTTTTTCCCCCTTCTTCTGTACAACACTGTTTATTAGATCCAATGATGTACTCGACTCCAAAACATTCATATGGAAAAAAATTGAAGAATTGTGATTAAAATTGATTTTTTTCCCTTTGGGAAGTTGGAATCAAAAATGGTTACCTGCTCATTTATGAAACAGATTTATTCTGTTGACATGGAGGCTTGTTTGAAATGTAATTGAATTTCTGTTACCTAATGGAAAGTGACAGTTAACAGTATTTATTTTCCATTTGTGTCTCAGCAGATAACATAACACAATTTTGATTTGTAGTTAGCTTCGGAATCTGAGATTGTTCTATCTCTGTAATTGAAAAGATGAGAGTGTGATGGCCCCAATACAATCCTTTTTTTGTTTTTACACAACCAGTAAGGGTAGCTTTAATACAGTAAACAGCCTCTTTCCCAAGCTGCTAATGGTTCTATTCAGCTCTACTGTGAGCATCCTGTCTTTCTTATTAGGTTCTGACACATCTTTCTATGCTGATAATCTCTCTATTTAGATTCACATTTGTTTCCCTCTGCAACTAATTTCTGTAAATAACCTCATCTCTCTTTTCTGCCCCTTATTTTAGTTAAAAAAAAAAAAATCACCTCAGTTTTGGAAATGAAGTGAGTGTTCTTTGGGGTTTAAACCGTTCCTGTAGAGCTGACATTTTTGGGTGCTGCATGCACGGGAGATGGATGTTGAGAAAGGGTTTGGAAAGTGGCAGAAGTTCCACAGTGGCCAGGCTTTTCCTCGCAGGGCTAGGGATGATTCTTTTTGCTTGGTGTCATGTTTTCTCTTTATCTGATTCTTGACCAAGTAGCCTCTTGCTTGTCTGTACAAGAATATAATGACTTCTAAGGTAGACTGACCACGAGAAGGAATGTTTGTTAAGATGGTTTCCTTTTCACTCTGAGAAGCTGAAATCAGTTCTTGAGTGCATCTTCCCAGGCAGCAATTCATTTATCTTCCATTAGCTTTATTCCTTGGGTCCTTTGCTTTCCCAGAAACCCCTTTGGGTGGATAATTCTTGACTGCCATATGAGAAAATGCCGTGTGTGCATGACAAATGGCAGAAGCGGAGGTTTCATGGCCATTGGACTTGATTATGGGTTGCCCTGCCTGGCCCTTGGCTTGCTAAGTGACCATAGGAAGCTCACTCCATCCACCTGCTGTAAATGAGAGCCTGGAAGGCCTTCAACAGTGGTTGGATGAAAGGTCTTGAGTGAAGCTATAGCTTTTTGATTCAATAAAACTCGCCCTCTGCCTCAGGGCCACCTCAATCAAACACCCTGTCAAAGAGCCCCGGTTGAAGACAAGTGGCCACAGTGGCCTGGAGGGCAGGGGCAGAGAGGAGAGCAGCCAGATGCTCCCATTCATAACCACAGCCTGTAAGGGGACAGGGAACATTTCTGCGCCTACTAATTTCCACTGCCCATCAGTCTCTGTGATCGGTGCAGAGTGCTAGAAATACAGGATTGCAGCAAGACGGAAATCAGGATGTTTTCAACTTTCTTTTCATGGGTAGGGGGTGGTAGGTGGTGTTTTAGCTATGCAGCCATGAAATCCAGCCTTTTATAGGACATCAGATACCATCACCATCAATTATGATTCTGCCATCAAACCATTTCCTTGTTCATGCTGAAAAAAGGAATCAAGAGGGAAGATAGAGTTTTGGAGGTAGCTTGAATCTAGAGTGGCAAAGGCTTATGAGAATTCAGTGTCTGCCTCCCAAGGACAAATTAAGGAGGAGGAATCCAGATGTAAGGTGCTTCTCCAAGGGTGCTAGAAATTATCCTTCCAGAAGGGTTTGGGAAAACAGAGAGTTCAGAGAATGAAGCAAATTCTCACAAGGCTGGCCAACACTTTACAGCGAATGCTTAAGAAGTTCAGGAGGCTTGAAGATAGCCCAGTGGGTCAAGTGCTTGTATTTCAAGCATGAAAACATGAGTTTGAGTCTCAGCATCCGTGTCATTTATGCGTGGCAGTATGTGCTTGTAATCCCAGTGCTGTGGACTCAGAAACAGGAGGATCTCTGGAGCTGGCTACTCAGCTAGTCTAGCCTTATTGGTCTAATTGGTGAGCTCCAGACCAACAAGAGATCTTGTCTCAAAAAAAGAAATGGAGCCAGGCGTGGTGGCGCACGTCTTTAATCCCAGCACACAGAGGAAGGAGGATCGCTGTGAGTTTGAGGCCACCCTGAGACTACATAGCAAATTCCAGGTCAGCCTGGGCCAGAGTGAGACCCTACCTTGAAAAACAAACAAACAAACAAACAAACAAACAAACAAACAAACAAACAAACAAACAAAGATGGATGGGGCTTGGGACTGGAGAGATGGCTTAACAGGCTTTCCTGTGAAGCTTAAAGATCCAGGTTCCATTTGATTCCCCAGTACCCATGTAAGCCAGATGCACAAAGTGGCATAGGAATCTGGAGTTTGCTTGCAGTGGCTAGAGGCCCTAAGGTGTCCATTCTTTCTTCCTCTCTATCTACCCCCCCAAATAAAATAAAGTAAAATATTTTTTTAAAAAGGGGTAGATGGCATTTCTAAGGATTAGCACCTAAGGTTATTCTACAGCCTCCATGTGCGCATGCATCCAAACATGCACATGCTCCCACACATATATGTACGTGCATGCATGCACATCACACATGCACACACACAAGCACCTCACCAACCCCCAAATTGAGATGTTGAACAGTGGGTTCCACAGAGTGAGTCTGGGCATGGATGGTCTGCTCCTTGAGAAAGCAGCTATTTATTTGCCTGAACAGGCAAATCCTCTGGGTAAGTGCTCTGCTAACTGAGCTGCATCCCCAGCCCTAGAAAGTAGTGATGGCCACTTGTCATGAGCCAGCACTGTGCTAAGTGAAGGGGGTAAAAAAAAGACCCTAGACAGGATCTTGGCATTGTAGGGAGCTACTGATTATGAAAACCAAGGAGCTTAGGGCTCTTTGCTATAAAGCACCCCCATACGCTTTTTGTTTTTTTGGAGTAGGGAGTGAAGAGGGGTGCATTTTAAATGCTGACTCTAGGGCTGGAGAGATGGCTTAGCGGTTAAGGCGCCTGCCTGCTAAGCCTAAGAACCTGGTTCCAATCTCCAGGTCCCATGTTTAGCCAGATGCAAAGTGACACAGGGGCGCAATGCCGCACTTGACCACAAGGAGGAGCACACATCTGGATTTCATTCACAGCAGCTGAGAGGCTGCTGGCGCGCCCATCTCTATCTGTTTTCCTCTCCCTCTCTGTCTGTCTCTCTCTGTGTCTCTCTCCAAAAATAAATAAAATAATAAAAAAATTTTAAAAATGCTGACTCTAAAGTCCTCTTTGGTGGCCTTACCAGGTGGCTAAAATCCCTCTTAACTGGTCTCAATACTCACTAAATAAGCCCCCAGGCAACTTAATGATTTGATGACTCCATTTCTCTGTTAGTAAATATGTCAGTAGTTTTACCTACCCCATGGTGTTATTTGCAATTTTCTACAAAGTTTAGGGATGAAAGGCTTGGAGCCTCTACTGGTGGTATTATTTACTTAACAGCTAGAGTGCCGGTCTCATCAAGATGAACCTCATTAACCCTGAGCTGAGGTGGTTTTACAGACAAAATCCTTCTGCTTCATGGGGTCTGAAAGATCCTGTGCCACTTTTTAAGATTAATTTTGAATAAAACAGCTACTTGTATTGAGGTGAAATCTGAACTGTATCCATGTATTCACTGTAAATTGGATCTTAAATGACTATTGTGACTTTTATTATGGAATCCTTTATACATACTGAAGTAGGTAGCAAATGCATTTTGGCTTAAGTCAATGTGAACTTTAAAAGACCTTTATTACTGGAAACTAGACATAAGCTCTGTAGTTGCACTACTGGTGTGGTAGCTCTAAAACTGTAATAGGGACCCAGGTCATGTCTGTCTTTCTCCTCTCCCTTTCCAAGACAAAAGGTAGCAACAGAATCCCCAGCTAATACTTTTGTTTTAGTTAAAAGGAAAGACTAGTGGCAAAAAAAAAAAAAAAAATTGATCACCAATCCTCTGTTATTTTTTCCATAGCTTCTTGGTCATCCAAAGGACTCCAGTTTACATTTTATTCAGTGTTCACCTCTCCATGCCCAGCCTCAAAAGAAGCTATGAAATACAAACTCAACTGGGCATCTTAGCATTCCAAATAAAATTGCAGCCTTGCTATTAAGAATAAAGGAGGGGGGGCTGGAGAGATGGCTTAGAGGTTAAGGCACCTGCCTGCAAAGCCTAAGAATGCCCATTCGACTTTCCAGGTCCCATGTTTAGCCAGAAGCAAAAGTGATGCAAGGGCACAATGCCACACTTGCCCACAAGGGGGTGCATGCAGCTGGAGTTTGTTCACAATGGCTGAGAGGCCTCTGGTGCGCCCCTTCTCTGTCTCTCTCTTAAAAACAACAACAACAACAAGAAAAAAAGAATAAAGAGGGGTGACTGGAAAGAGACTCAGCAGTTAAGGTGCTTGCCTGCAAAGGCTAACAACCCCAGCTCGATTCCCCAGTACCCACGTAAAGCCAGATGCACAAAGTGGCACATAAATCTGGGGTTTTTCTTTGCAATGGCTGGAGGCCCTGGTGTGCCCATTGTCTCTCTGCTTGCAAATAAATAAATAAAAATAAAAGAATAAATAATGAATGAATATTAAGTAGACAGCTTACCTCATAGATATTAGGTAGACATTCTCTGCCACATATAAACAGATGGGTCCTTTTAACTAGAAGCAGATGTCAATTTACTGCCAGACACCAAAGGTAAATAGTTTAACTGGAAATTGATACTCATAGTCATGTAAGTCATTTATAGTCATGTAAGTGGCTGATGCATACTTATTTTTACACAGCCATGCATTCAATATACACTTATGCAGGACATTACCACATAGGCACCAATATGCCTACATCATTTAAGGGTGTAACTTAGGCAAAAAATGAGATGGTTTGGAAAAATCCTGTTGCCAAAAAGAAAAACATAAAAGCCCTTGGAAGGTGATTTTACTTTATTTCTAGGCAATGAGGTCCTATCTATCACAACGTGGCAAAGTGAACAACAGTGTAAAATATGTGGAAGACCCAAGTGAGGAATGTGCACTGTCCGCTGAGGGAAGCTGAGAGCAGATAACGAAGGCAGGCAAGCGGGTGACCTCAGGCTTGTTTCCTGCGGTTCCCACCTCATCAGGCCTGACCTTTCGAAGGCTGTGATGCGTGGGGGACCCTCATCAGATTGCAAATGATGAATTAAGTAAAAGCTTCAATTGCAGACACAAAAATGTTTCATTTGCACATCACAAACAAGACTCCACAGGATGTTCTGATACAGATTGTATTTTTGAAATATTTTTATTTTTATTTATGAGAGAGAGAGAGAGGGAGGGAGGGAGAGACAATGGGCACACCTCTAGCCACTGCAAATGAACTCCAGATGTATGTACCACCATGTGCATCTGACTTATGTGGGTTTGGGGAGTCAAACCTGGGTCCTTAGGCTTTGCAGTCAAGCAGCTTAATCACTAAGCCATCTCTCCAGTTCCCAGACTGTAATTTTAACATACATTGTTCTTGTAGTTGGGGTTGATTTGTACACACTTAATATACAAAGATTTCCTGTTCTGAAACTGGTATTTTTCTTTTTCTTTTCCTTTTAAAATATTTTATTTATTTATTTATTTGAGAGGGAGAGAGAGAGGAAGAGAAAAAGAGAATGGGTGCACCAGGGCATCCAGCCATTGAAAACAAACTCCAGACCCCTTGTGCATCTGGCTTGTGTGGGTCCTGGGGAATTGAACCAGGGTCCTTAGGCTTCACAGGCAAATGCCTTAACCATTAAGCCATTTCCCCAGCCCTGAAACTGATATTTTTCTAGCCTGTACCTTGGCTAGAGTGACACTGTTCATATTGCAGGTGAGATGGTCTTTCCTGAAGGAACCAAACAGCACAGTTAGTGGTTTCTTTTGAGGGTCCCCAAAGCCTGAGTGATTCATGTGTTAGGGCTGGGGTGAATCAACCCTTAGCTTGCCATGCTGTGAGTCATAGGGATCTGACTGACCAACAATCTGTGTCCATGTGACCCTTTAGATAAGTCTTTTGACTTACTTGGAAAGTTCAGGTCAAACTATAGCTAACAATTGCCATGTTCTACCTACTGTGTGGCTGCACCCTAACTACAGTAAGACTGAGCAAGGTAGTTAACCATTTTAACCCCCTTCCAAAGCTTCCTTCTGCAAATTACTGGCCCAGGACATTCTGTAGCCTAAAGAAGCCCATCGACTTCCTTTCAGATGTCTTCTGTCACAGCTGCTCAGGAAATAATGTTCATGCATAAGACGCAGACTTCTAGCATTGGGATGCCAATATATTTTATATTACCCTGGAAAGAATGCCTTTAGTGAGTAATTTTTATTAGCCAGAGTCTCGTTCATCAACTAGGGTCTGTGGTCAGCTGTGGAAATCCCTGCTGACAAATGAAGAAATCAGTGACAGAATTTTAAATCAGGTCCTTTGAGGAGTTGTATAAAACAGAACATAAAATTCTCACTGCAGCTGTTCTCGTGTTCAATCTGTGTATTTGGCTGTGACTTTTGGCAGTGTGTGTGCCTTGGTTTTGGTGGGGGAATATTTGATCCCCTTTGTGGTAATGAGGCCTATGGATTCAGTTGACTCAATTCTGTGCTTCTTTTTACTGTGTGGTCCACCAGTGGCCCATTAGCTGTTATGTTACTGGAGCAGGAGGACTTGTTTGGCTTCTTATCATTAAATGCTTAGTACGTACATTTATGAAACACGTTCGTAGTATAAATGCTTTTTCACACAAGGAAGTCATAGGTGCTTCGAGCTGTTTACTTGTTAAGGAGTAAATTTGTACGATAGTCACTAGTAAAGCTTAAGGACTTTATAGGGACTATGCCTCTTGGACATCTGTTTCTAGGTTTTATTTTTGATGTTGAACGGAACATGTTAAAAAGCCATGCTTTACTGAGGCACTTTACATTTCCTTTACTATTTTAAGCACGGATAGGATCTTTTCCTGTGAGTGTTCAGTGCCTGTCCCACAATCTCGTCCCCGTATGCTTAGTGTGCAGTGAAATGAAGTAGACAGTTATGAGGTAAAATATTATAGTCAGGAGAGGGTGGGCTCTGCCGCAAAGACAGTCTCCAAATGTGGGGAACAGGACAGTCACATTTAGCAATCATAAGAAGGATGTCCCACATTTACGCAGTAGTGACAATGTAGTAGACAATATTCTAAACCATTTACATGAATTAAAACAGTCCTCAGAGCAGCTGAATGAGAGTACACTATCGCCATCTGACACACAAGGAACTGAGGCAAGAGTGCTACATGACATTGGCGATGGCCGCCAAATATGATGCAAAGTAGAACTAGAACCCTAGAGATGGTTTCTGATAATGAAGTACTGCCCTATATATATGTTTTTTTTTTTTTTTTTTGAGATAGGATCTTACTCTAGCCCAGGCTGACCTGGAATTCACTATGTAGTCTCAGGCTGGCTTTGAACTCACAATGATCCTTCTACCTCTGCTTCCCAAGTGCTGAGATTAAAGGTGTGTGCCACCATACTTGGCCTTTACCCAGTATTTTTGTAACCATCTTGCAGGTGTGTCCAACCTGCTGGTGAGGTGCTTGTGTCCCAGGATAGCTATGATTGTGGCCCAACACATTTGTAGATACAATGTCGTGTCATAATGTCAAAAGATTGAACACCCTTGAATGTTTCCTTCCTCTCTTCTTCCCTTCTTTTTTTTTTCCTCTTCTTTTGGTGAAAACACCAGATTTTTCTCTTTTCTAATGAGCCGATGGATTTGAGTTTCTTTCCCAGGTACTGGAGACGGACTGTAGCTGTAGCTGAAGTAGCTGTCACAAAGGCCCATCAGAAGGTCTATTGCCCTGTTTTCATTGGAACCTGACTCTCCTATTTTTCCTCTGGTCCTATGGTTTTCCACAAGGCCTTGCATTTTCTTTGTAGAACATTTATTTAAGCCTACCTTGACAAAGACAGTTACTATTCCTTGAAATCGAAGTTGCCTGATTGACGCCGAGCTTAACTGACAAGGGCGTGCTCATTCTCATTAACAGTTTTGATTCCCAACTCCGTGGGCGGGGGCAACAGGAGCTTTGCACATAGGACACTTAGGCTACCATGACCACTGTTCTGTGTACAAATGGGATTTTTTATTATTAAATTTTTATTTATTTGCAAGCAGAGGAAGATAGAAGAAAAAGCGAATGGGTGCACTGCCAATGGACTCCAGGTGCATGCGCCACTTTGTGCATCTGGTATTACATGGGATATGGGAATCTAACTCAGGTCGTTAGGATTTGCAGGCAAGTGCCTTAACCGCCATGCCATCTCTCCAGCCCACAAATGAGATTCTTGTCTATGGCTTAATTGAATCAAAATGTGAGTGAATCTCACTTCTCTTCCCCCAAAGCTCATATGAACTCAGGGAGTTGGTTATTTTCTTATTCTTTGGATAGAACCAAACAGTTGGGGTGGACCTACCTTGACCTTATGGCAATTAATTTTTTATTTTTTCCCTTCACATTGACCCTTTTCTTCTAGATACAAAACACATATATATATAGAGATGTAGTCTGTTCATTGGCCTTTAAGGAATGTAATTCATTTCCACTATGGCTCATGAAGGTAAATGGTGTTTGTGTTTTGAGATGAGCTGAAGGGTGTGAAAAACTCACAGGCCTAAAGGAGGCACTTTGAGAAGTACTTTTCTGGGAGGAGCATGTCCCTGAGCATCATAGTGGTTCAGAGTACGTACTTTGTGGGGAGGGGATCTTGGGACCAGGGTTTGATCTGCGTAGCATTCCTACTTGGCATTTTTTTTTTAACTTTTGAAAAATTTATTAGAGAAAGAGAGAGAATGGACTCACCAGGACCTCCAGCCACTGCAAATGAACTCCAGATGCATTTGCCACCTTGTACATCTGGCTTACATGGGTACTGGGGAATAGAACCTGGGTCCTTAGACTTCACAGGCAAGTGCCCTGACCACTAAGTCATTTCTCCAGCCCCCTACTTGGCTTCTTTGGAGAGTCTGCCTCATTCATACTATTGAGGTTATAATACTTACCTTCTATTGGGTATGTAGTAAGTTTTTCTTCCTCTTTTGTTTTTTCTTTCTTTTCTTTTCTTTACTTTTTTTTTTTTTTTTTGCTTTTTGAGGTAGGGTCGCACTCTCTCTAGGCCACACTGACCTGAAATTCACTATGTAGTCTCAGGCTGGCCTTGAACTCACAGTGATTCTCCTACCTCTGTAGTAAGCTTTTATTAAACATTAATAATAATGATGGGTGGCCTGATCTAATGTGTTAGCGCCCTGTGATAACCGCTTTGACACTTCTTTACTGTCTTTTACTTGGTGCTTTTCTTCTTGACCATAAAGTCCCTTGTCTTTTATTTTCTTCCTCCGCCATTACTGGAATCGGTCCCCAGTATGTAACAGTGTGGTGATTTGATTCAGGTGTGCCCCCAAAACTTATAAATTCTGAATGCTAGGTTCCCAGCTGGTGGCAATTTGGGAATTAAAGCTTCCTGGAGGCAGTCAGTGAATTGTTGGGGGTGGGCTTATGGGTGTTATAGCCTCATTCTGTATTCTTGCCAGTGTTTGGCACACTCTCCTGCTGCTGTTGTCTACCTGATGTTGGTCAGGAGGTGATGTCCCCCCTCTGCTCATGCTGTCATTTTCCCCTGCCATCATGAAGCTTCCCCTCAAGTCTGTAAGCCAAAATAAACCCTTTCCTCCCAGAAGCAGATGCTTTCTGCCAGCAATGTGAAGCTGACTGCAACAACAGTTCTTTATACCTGATCCATCTGCAACTGAAACAAATACTACAGAATGGTAAGATAAGAGGGTGTGCACTAGGCAGGATAAACCAGGCCTTTGTATGCATCCAGATGCTCCACTTACCAGCAGCTGACCAAGCAATAAAAAAGAAAAAAAAAGTGCCAGCATCACAGAGTTAGGAGATTTCAGAATGCTCAACTGCAAAGGCCTATTCCAGAGACTAGGTATAAGAATCAGTATGTTCAAGGCTGGAGAGATGGCTCAGGAGTTAAAGGTGCTTGCTTGCAAAGTCTGATAGTCTGGGTTTGATTCCCCAGTACCCACATAAGCCAGATGCACAAAGTGGCACATGCATCTGGAGTTCGTTGCAGGAGGCCCTGGAGCACCCATTCTCTTTCTCTCTATCTCTGTCTCTATTTGCCTCTTTTCTCTGTTTCCTTTTCTCTAAATCAGTATGTTCTTCTTTTTTTTTTTTTTTTTTTTTTTGTTTTGTTTTGTTTTGTTTTGTTTTTCGAGATAGGGTCTCACTCTGGCCCAGGCTGACCTGGAATTAACTATGTAGTCTCAGGGTGGCCTTGAACTCACGGTGATCCTCCTACCTCTGCCTCCCGAGTGCTGGGATTAAAGGCGTGCGCCACCATGCCCGGCTTAAATCAGTATGTTCTTGATGATAAAGTCATTCTTGTTTGGAATGGGAATGGACTGCCCTCTGAGGGCCACACCACAGGCACCCTTAGCTCTGGGGTGCACAGGTGGTGACATAACGAGGGTGTTGGCTTCCGAGCACTGTTGAGCCTGTGAATAACTTAAATAGATCTTTTACATCAGTGATCTGGGCAAGACAGACCTTTATATGAGGTTGCCAATTGGACATGACTTCTTGTCATCTCAGGGTTAAACCAAATTCCTTAGGAAAAGGGTTGAAAGATGAAGTATAGAACACTCAGTAAATTTGAATGTCCGATAAGCAGTGGATAATCGTTGGAATAAATATGCTCCATTCAATATTTGAAACATAATTATAGAAGGCATTATTTGTATTTTTTGGCATTCAAATTCAAGTGGAAATCCTGTGTGTGTATGCATGTGTATATGTGTGTGTCTATATATGTGCACATATGTATGCATATTTGTATGTGTATTTTTGTCTCTCCCTTTCCTAAACCTGCCAACTGTATTTGGGGTCTACGCAGCAACTAATCTTTTAATCTTGCAGCTGAAGTCAAGAATGGGCCTTTAGGGATAAATTTGGGTTTTTCTCTCTAGCCTATTGTGTCCAGGATTCTGGCCCAATATTATCTCTGATGCTTTCCCCACAAACTCCAATAGCGTTCCTTTCTTACCTTAATTTTGTCTTCATCTATTTTAATCCTTTTCATCAGATGAATAGCATTCGCTCATCCTATTTATATTATCTATTTATAAGCACTGCAAAAGAGAGGATATGTTTGGCAGGAAAAACAACTCCCATTTAGCAACTGGCAAACACTGAGGGAGGTTTTGGCTTCAACAAACATCTTTTAAAGTTGTTATGGAGGGAAAAGGATCATTACCATCCTGTACCTTTGGGTGTAAACTGAAGACGAGAAAACACACACAGAGGCATCCTTTCCCAGAGGGTGGAGAGACTTTGCTTCTATCCTTAGACAATACTTCTTGAGACTGCCTCTCAGCCCTAACTCTCAAGGCACTAAATAGTTAGCTTTGCATTAATTGGAGAGGCAACTGGGTTGAAAGCAGTGTCCGATGCCTCTGACTGACCACAGCATTGCCAGTGGTTCATGACACTGCTTTCTCAGATGTCTTCCCATGGGCTCACTGGGGCCAGGGAGGGCAGGGGCCTTGGGCTGTATTGTTCAGAATTCCCACTCTCAGAAAGCCTGATGGGTGTCATTCCAGATAGCCCTGACATAGTCTTGAAGAACTGGGCTTTCTTCTTGCTCTTCCATTGTATCTTTGAGGGATCAGGAGGAGGAATAAAAGACTTCCTTGGCCTGCTTTTTTCAAAGAAAGACACGGAAAACTTGAACATGCAGTGATTTGTTACCTATGGGTGAAGGGACCCACGTGGATGCTGGCTCATTAGGAATCTCCACAGGCCAGAGATTCCCTACCTACAAGAAGCTATGTTTGAGACTGTTGAGACCACTTTAGGTCATTCTGGCTTATGCTCATTTTTGTTTATTCTTTATTTATTTACTTTTATTTTTAATGTATTATTTATTTATTTGAGAAAGAAGGAGAGAGAGAGAGAGAGAGAAAAAGAGAGAGAGAGAGAGAATGGGTGCATCAGGGCCTCCAGCCATTGCAAACAAACTCCAGATGCATGTGCCACCTTGTGCATCTGGATTACGTGGTCCTGGGGAATCAAACTTTGGTCCTTTGGCTTTTCAGGCTAGCACCTTAACCTCTAAGCCATCTCTCCAGCCCTCATTTATTATTTAAATTGTGTGCACGGTGCTTCAGAATCACTTCCTGTTTATTTATTTTATTGACTTTTATTTATTTATTTGAGAAGAAAAGTAGGAGAGAGAGAGAGAGAAGGAGGGAGGGAGAGAGAAAGAGAGAGAGAGAGGGAGAATGGGCATGCCAGGGCCTCTAGTTACTGCAAATGAACTCCAGATGCATGCATCATCATGTGCATCTGGCTTACATGGGTACTGAGGAATCAAACCTGGGTCCTTAGGCTTTTCGGACAAGTGTCTTAACCACTAAACCATCTCTCCAGCTCCTCCCTATTTATTTTATTGATTTTTAAATTTTTTTAAAGATTTTATTTTTATTTATTAGAGAGAGAGAGTGGGAGAGAGAGAAAGAAAGAGTGAGAATGGGTGCGCCAGGGCCTCTAGCCACTGCAAACAAACTCCAGATGCATGCACCACCATGTGCGTCAGGCTAACGTGGGACCTGGAGAATCAAACCGGGGTCCTTAGGCTTCACAGGCATGTGCCTTAACCACTAAGCCATCTCTCCAGCCCTATTTTATTGATTTTTAAGATAACTTTATTTATTTATTTGAAAGAGACAGAGAGAAAGAAGCAGACAGAGAGAGAATGGGAGAGACAGCATGGGTACACTAGGGCTTCCTTGCCACTGCAAATGAGCATCCTTTTGTGTGTCCCTTTGTGCATCTGCCTTTACATAGGAATTTTGGGGAATTGAACCTGGGCCATCAGGCTTTACAAGAAAGTGCCTTTTACCTCTGAGCCATCTCTCTAGCATAATTTGCAGCAAAATACATACTCGATTTATTCCCAGAGAAAGACTTCAGGAATGAAAGCTCATACAAGAAGGTTTCCATTGAGAGATTATAACATACATTTTAGGGACAGTGCTTGTATACTATGAGCATGGAAGCATCACTCAGTTCATGTTTTGTGATTGTCAACTATATAACAGGAAGAGCATTGTGGCTATTATTTTTTGTTTTGTTTTGTTTTGAGAGAAAAAGAGAGAGAGAGAGAGAGAGAGAGAGACAGATAGAGGATGGGCATGCCAGCAGCCTCTCAGCTGCTGTAAACAAACTCCAGACTCATGCGCCCCTTGTGGGCAAGTGTGGTATTGCGCCCTTGCATCACTTTTGTGTCTGGCTAAACGTGGGACCTGGGGAATCGAATGGGCATTCCCTAGGCTTATGCAGGCAGGCGCCTTAATCACTAAGCCATCTCTCCAGCCCCGTTGTGGCTATTAAAATGAGTATGATAATAACCACCACTCTTACTGGTTTTCTGCCTACCAAACTTGATTGTAAAAATCTAATGTAAAAAGCCAATGTAAATTGGCTCACTATCTTTATATATTTATTCATCTCTTCATTGACACCCAATGAGGAGCTTCAAATTTGGCACAAGTTGTTAGAAAATGAAGTAGGAAAGAGATTGAGAAAATGGAATTTATACGTTCAAAGTCTTTGGCTTAAGTTCAAAAGAGAAGGCATGTTTTGCATGTAAAAATCAAAAAACAATTTAGGGTGACTTGAAATACTAGAATTCAGAGTAGAAGGGAAAGACTTAGGAAGCAAGATCATTCTAGAAAGCCCTGAGGAGAATACCTGAGTTAGGGATGAAAGAAAGATGCCTGTGAAGTGTTAGCGAGGCCCTGGGGTAGTGAAAAGCATTCTGGGAAGGAAACCTGGTAGCCATGGTGGGTGATGTTTCTGAGGTCTCTCTAAAAGGATGTGTTTGGTTAAACCAAATTCCTTAGGAAAAGGGTTGAAAGATGAAGTATAGAACACTCAGTAAATTTGAATGTCCGATAAGCAGTGGATAATCGTTGGAATAAATATGCTCCATTCAATATTTGAAACATAATTATAGAAGGCATTATTTGTATTTTTTGGCATTCAAATTCAAGTGGAAATCCTGTGTGTGTATGCATGTGTATATGTGTGTGTCTATATATGTGCACATATGTATGCATATTTGTATGTGTATTTTTGTCTCTCCCTTTCCTAAACCTGCCAACTGTATTTGGGGTCTACGCAGCAACTAATCTTTTAATCTTGCAGCTGAAGTCAAGAATGGGCCTTTAGGGATAAATTTGGGTTTTTCTCTCTAGCCTATTGTGTCCAGGATTCTGGCCCAATATTATCTCTGATGCTTTTCCCACAAACTCCAATAGCGTTCCTTTCTTACCTTAATTTTGTCTTCATCTATTTTAATCCTTTTCATCAGATGAATAGCATTCGCTCATCCTATTTATATTATCTATTTATAAGCACTGCAAAAGAGAGGATATGTTTGGCAGGAAAACAACTCCCATTTAGCAACTGGCAAACACTGAGGGAGGTTTTGGCTTCAACAAACATCTTTTAAAGTTGTTATGGAGGGAAAAGGATCATTACCATCCTGTACCTTTGGGTGTAAACTGAAGACGAGAAAACACACACAGAGGCATCCTTTCCCAGAGGGTGGAGAGACTTTGCTTCTATCCTTAGACAATACTTCTTGAGACTGCCTCTCAGCCCTAACTCTCAAGGCACTAAATAGTTAGCTTTGCATTAATTGGAGAGGCAACTGGGTTGAAAGCAGTGTCCGATGCCTCTGACTGACCACAGCATTGCCAGTGGTTCATGACACTGCTTTCTCAGATGTCTTCCCATGGGCTCACTGGGGCCAGGGAGGGCAGGGGCCTTGGGCTGTATTGTTCAGAATTCCCACTCTCAGAAAGCCTGATGGGTGTCATTCCAGATAGCCCTGACATAGTCTTGAAGAACTGGGCTTTCTTCTTGCTCTTCCATTGTATCTTTGAGGGGATCAGGAGGAGGAATAAAAAGACTTCCTTGGCCTGCTTTTTTTCAAAGAAAGACACGGAAAACTTGAACATGCAGTGATTTGTTACCTATGGGTGAAGGGACCCACGTGGATGCTGGCTCATTAGGAATCTCCACA
This sequence comes from Orientallactaga sibirica, assembly GCA_036365145.1. NCBI lineage: Eukaryota > Metazoa > Chordata > Mammalia > Rodentia > Dipodidae > Orientallactaga > Orientallactaga sibirica. The sequence continues at coordinate 19,909,167 of JAEOAD010000018.1, read as the reverse complement.
GGCCAGAGATTCCCTACCTACAAGAAGCTATGTTTGAGACTGTTGAGACCACTTTAGGTCATTCTGGCTTATGCTCATTTTTGTTTATTCTTTATTTATTTACTTTTATTTTTAATGTATTATTTATTTATTTGAGAAAGGAGAGAGAGAGAGAGAGAAAAAGAGAGAGAGAGAGAGAATGGGTGCATCAGGGCCTCCAGCCATTGCAAACAAACTCCAGATGCATGTGCCACCTTGTGCATCTGGATTACGTGGTCCTGGGGAATCAAACTTTGGTCCTTTGGCTTTTCAGGCTAGCACCTTAACCTCTAAGCCATCTCTCCAGCCCTCATTTATTATTTAAATTGTGTGCACGGTGCTTCAGAATCACTTCCTGTTTATTTATTTTATTGACTTTTATTTATTTATTTGAGAAGAAAAGTAGGAGAGAGAGAGAGAAGGAGGAGGGAGGAGAGAGAAAGAGAGAGAGAGGGAGAATGGGCATGCCAGGGCCTCTAGTTACTGCAAATGAACTCCAGATGCATGCATCATCATGTGCATCTGGCTTACATGGGTACTGAGGAATCAAACCTGGGTCCTTAGGCTTTTCGGACAAGTGTCTTAACCACTAAACCATCTCTCCAGCTCCTCCCTATTTATTTTATTGATTTTTAAATTTTTTTAAAGATTTTATTTTTATTTATTAGAGAGAGAGAGTGGGAGAGAGAGAAAGAAAGAGTGAGAATGGGTGCGCCAGGGCCTCTAGCCACTGCAAACAAACTCCAGATGCATGCACCACCATGTGCGTCAGGCTAACGTGGGACCTGGAGAATCAAACCGGGGTCCTTAGGCTTCACAGGCATGTGCCTTAACCACTAAGCCATCTCTCCAGCCCTATTTTGTTGATTTTTAAGATAGCTTTATTTATTTATTTGAAAGAGACAGAGAGAAAGAAGCAGACAGAGAGAGAATGGGAGAGACAGCATGGGTACACTAGGGCTTCCTTGCCACTGCAAATGAGCATCCTTTTGTGTGTCCCTTTGTGCATCTGCCTTTACATAGGAATTTTGGGGAATTGAACCTGGGCCATCAGGCTTTACAAGAAAGTGCCTTTTACCTCTGAGCCATCTCTCTAGCATAATTTGCAGCAAAATACATACTCGATTTATTCCCAGAGAAAGACTTCAGGAATGAAAGCTCATACAAGAAGGTTTCCATTGAGAGATTATAACATACATTTTAGGGACAGTGCTTGTATACTATGAGCATGGAAGCATCACTCAGTTCATGTTTTGTGATTGTCAACTATATAACAGGAAGAGCATTGTGGCTATTATTTTTTGTTTTGTTTTGTTTTGAGAGAAAAAGAGAGAGAGAGAGAGAGAGAGAGACAGATAGAGGATGGGCATGCCAGCAGCCTCTCAGCTGCTGTAAACAAACTCCAGACTCATGCGCCCCTTGTGGGCAAGTGTGGTATTGCGCCCTTGCATCACTTTTGTGTCTGGCTAAACGTGGGACCTGGGGAATCGAATGGGCATTCCTAGGCTTCGCAGGCAGGCGCCTTAATCACTAAGCCATCTCTCCAGCCCCGTTGTGGCTATTAAAATGAGTATGATAATAACCACCACTCTTACTGGTTTTCTGCCTACCAAACTTGATTGTAAAAATCTAATGTAAAAGCCAATGTAAATTGGCTCACTATCTTTATATATTTATTCATCTCTTCATTGACACCCAATGAGGAGCTTCAAATTTGGCACAAGTTGTAAGAAAATGAAGTAGGAAAGAGATTGAGAAAATGGAATTTATACGTTCAAAGTCTTTGGCTTAAGTTCAAAAGAGAAGGCATGTTTTGCATGTAAAAATCAAAAAACAATTTAGGGTGACTTGAAATACTAGAATTCAGAGTAAAAGGGAAAGACTTAGGAAGCAAGATCATTCTAGAAAGCCCTGAGGAGAATACCCGAGTTAGGGTTGAAAGAAAGATGCCTTTGAAGTGTTAGCGAGGCCCTGGGGTAGTGAAAAGCATTCTGGGAAGGAAACCTGGTAGCCATGGTGGGTGATGTTTCTGAGGTCTCTCTAAAAGGATGTGTTTGGGAGATAAACCATCAGATCCAAGATATCTGCTGATTTCTAACTGACATTTTTCATGGAACAGTGGATAGTCATCTTGACCTGTTAACTCTTTATTACATCTCTGTATTTAAAAAAAAAATCAGGGCTGGAGAGATGGCTTAGCGGTTAAGGGGCTTGCCTGCGAAGCCTAAGGACCCATGTTTGATCTCTCTCCAGATCCCACATAAGCCAGATGCACAAAGGTGATGCAAGTGCAAGGTTGCAAATGCACAGTAGGTGGCACAAGCGTCTGGTGTTTAATTGCAGTGTCTGAGGCCCTGGTATGTCAATTCTCTCTCTCTCTCTAAAAAATTTATTTATTTATTTGCAAGCAGAGAGAAACAGACAGAGAGAGAAAGAGAAAGAATGGGTGTGCCAGGGCCTCTAACCACCACAAATAAACTCCAGATACATGCACCACTTTGTGCATCTGGCTTTATTTGGATACTGGGGAATTGAAGCCAGGTTGTTAGGTTTTGCAGGCAAGTGCTTTAACTGCTGAGCTATCTTTCCAGCACTACATTCCTCCTCCTCCTCCTTCTTTTTTTTTTTTTTTTCTCAAAAGGGGCCAGGATTGATGTAGTCAGGTCATTCAATGTAATTCCCAGCAGTTGCTTCTTTCAGCACAGGATGTATTTATTGAGTGTCTATTTTGTACCATGAGATCTGTGTGTTCTTCAGGGGGTTCATTTCTGTGCAGGGGCAAGAACAAGGCCCAACTCCTCTTACAATCCCCCACAGAAGCCAAGTCCTGAGGCACCTGCGTGTGGGTGCATCTGTCCCTCACTCCCAGGTTTGCATCTTCATTTTGGTCCAGGTCTCTGCCCTCATCTTCAACAACTTCTCTGGGTTGCTGCCTGACAGCCAGTGTGCTAACCCCTCTTCCTTGATGCTTACAGGAGCCTCGTTCTGTTCTTCCAGCTGCTCTAGGCAATTTCTCCTTAGATTCACTTATGTCTTCATTTCTCACATTTCTCCAAAGAATTCTCTCTCTAGCTCTTCCACTCTTCACTGGTTTTATACCAGATGTTTCTCTCTGACTTGCTGTTTCTTTCCAGCTCCTTTTCGCATTTAATTAACATCCTTATTCTTCATGTATGTTGTTTTCACCTCAGGCACCCTGGCCCCTGAGTTCAGTGTCGGTGTTCAGAATGGTCAAGATCACTGACTTTGGGATCATCTAGACTTAGGCGAGAAGCTGCTTCTGCAGCTGTGTGTTTGAACTTTCCAAGCCGCATTCTTCTTATGTTTGGGAGTGAGGTGCATGTGGTACTCAGCATCTTGCCTACCAGGGAGCAAAAGCCCAATGAATGGCAGTCGTGGGCTATCATCCATTACTCACCACTATTATAGATAAAATTTGGGTTCAAGAAGTACTTTTTAAAAAAAAAATTATTTATTTGAGAGAAAGAGGCAGAGAGAAAGAGAGAGAGAATGGGCATGCCAGGGCCTCCAGCCACTGCAAACAAACTTCAGATGCATGTGTCCCCTTGTGCATCTGGCTTACATGGGGCCTGGAGAGTTGAACCGGGATCCTTTGGCTTTGCAGGTAAACGCCTTAACCGCTAAGCCATTTCTCCAGCCCCTCAAGAAGTACTTTTTAACATTGACATTGTATATGTATTTACACAGCATGGCTGCACGTGACTTCTTTGTATACCAAAAAACCATGACAGAAGAGGGAATAAATAATGGGAAGAAGTTAATTTATGCAGTTTAATTTAATTGATGCTATTTAAGGTATCTACCAACAATTTTGGGATGGAGAGATGGTTTCGCAGTTAAGGCACTTGCCTCTGAAGCCTAAGCACTAAGGTTTGATTCCCCAGAACCACATAAGCCAGATGCATATGGTGGCACATGTGTCTGGAATTCATTTGCAGTGGCTGGAGGCTCTGGTGTGCCCATTCTCTCTCTCTCATAAATAAACAAATAAAAATAAAGTAAATGAAAATTTTATTTTTTATTTTTTGAGATAGGGTCTTCCTCTGTAGGCTATGCTGGTTAGGGACTTCTTTGTAGCTCAGTCTTGCCTCTGTCTCCTGAGAACTGAGATTACAGGTGTGTACCACCATGCTATGTGAGAGCATTTGAAGCAAGCCGATGTTTTAGGCTCCCTGACTTGAATTTGTTTTGCGAAGCAAAGGAGACTAGCTTCTTAAACAAAGAAGTGACAGTGGCCATCTATTTTCAGGGGTACATTTGGCTGTTGGGTAGAATATATTAGGGAGATTGGAAACCATGTTACGGGTCACAGTGTTGATTTGAGAGGGAGAAAGTGGGATAAATACCCATATTAATGGGATGACTGTGGTACAGGAGATGTGGAAATGCAGGATGGGAGGAACAAGTAGAAGGGGAACTTATATTTAAAAAATAATGTATTTATTAATTTTCAAGCAGAGATAGGGAGAAGAGTGACAGAAGGAGAGAGTGGGCACACCAGGACCTTTAGCCACTGTAAACAAACTCCAGATGCTTGTATCACTCTGTGCATCTGGCTTTATGTGGGTACTGGGGAATTGAACCTGGGTGGTTAGGCTTTGCAGGCAAGCACCTTAACTGCTGAGTCATCTCTGCAGTCCCAGGACCTTAGATTTTTGACCACAGATGATCACAGAAATGTTTTGAAATGATCAAAATGGGGACTCAAAGGAAGAGATCTAGAGCAGAATGTTAGTTGTCCTGACTCAACTAAAACTGTGGCAATCCTCGCTTCCCTCACATGCACTTCAATATTAAAACCTCATAGAGTCAGAAGTAGGGCGATGACTGGAAATTACTAGCCTTAAGTTATTCGTTGCAATGTTTTGTTCACTTCGTTAGACATGCAGTTATTCCATGCCTACTATGTGCCCGACATGATTCTGCCAGTTGGAGGTTGGAGTCAATGAAACAAAGCCGTGCCCTCCTGGAGATGACATTGCAGTAGGAGACCACATGGGCAATCAAGGCAATGGTGCCCTGCTCAGCAATGGACCTGGATGATGTGACTTGTTCCTGTGACAGCTAGTGGAGACAGACTTGATAGTCTCCATGATATAGATGAGGAGATGGAGGCGGAGAGAGGGTGACTGGGGAGGGATAGCAGAAAGCTAACAGCCCAGCTTGGCAGGGCATTGACCAATGAAGCTGGGAGGGGTGGGCGGTGGCGAGGAGAAAAGTAGGAAGAAGGCATAGCAGAGGTCCACAGTGGAGAGAGAAATCGGATCAGCTGTAGACATCATCAATGTCCACGTGCCCCAGGAAGTTAAGCAGAGTAGAAAATGAGAAAATGTTGTTTCAGTGGCCAATCTCCCTGGGGAGTGCAAGCAGGTGATTAGGGCTGAGATTCCTCCCCAGATGGAGGACTATCTAGTGAAGAAATAGAGCTTGCTCATTGCAGGGGAGGGAGGGACACACACACACACACACACACACACACACACAGATTTATAAACATGACCAAAGGAAGTTATTTTTAGAGTGGTGAAAACTTCCTGTGAGGGCAAGTGCAGCGGGTAGAATGAGATGTTAGTATAGCAGAGAAAATGAAATTGGACCCTGTGGCTGGAGCAGACAGGGGTGGTAGAGGGAGCAGGAGTGGTAGGAGGGCTGGGCTCATCTCAGGGTGCAGAAACGGGAGGGGTGAGAGAGGAGACAGAGAGCAAGGCTTTGCTGCTGTGTGCAAGAGGGACTCTGACTTCAGATCACTCACTTTTTGGCTCAGCCGTGACATTCCATGGTATTAGTGCAAGCCTTGGTCAGCAGAAGCAAAGAGGGAGAAACGTTATGAGTAATGTATCACACAGAGCTTGCTCTTCACTGGGCTTCATTGTGATATGTACTGCTGCCTATTTATTTGTTTGTTTATTTATTTATTTATTTATTTATTTATTTATTTATGATTTTTTGAAATAGCCGTTCGTTCCTCTTATCCTGTTGGTGCATGTCTTATTCTTGTAGAGAAATGCTGGTGATATTAAAAGGAAATTTGTATTTGCACTTTCGTTAGTCTTTCGCATCTTCTTCCTGTCAACTTCATGAGTGTGAAATGCCATTAATCATTACGGTGTCATAAAACACGTTTTACAATCATGTTATTTCCCCCCTAGGTTTATTTCTACCATTCTAAGAGATATTTGTGTTAGAAATAGCTTTCATTTTGAGCCTTTCATCTTGAACCCCATAGTTATTCCCGGGACTACTGCCCCTTAGTTGATAATTGCTTTCGGATGCCTGTTACCAGCAATCTCCTGAGGGAGCTCTGGAAAGGGATGGGTTAGGCCAATGAAACCCTGAAATTATGAACAACAAAAAAAAATCACCATATGGTATTTCTGTAGGACCATGTATCCAAAGCCTGGGATTTAGAAACTCAGGTAGGGTCCTAATAAAGTAGGAAGGAGCTCTTTTCCCTGAGAAGCTGTCAGGGGTGGTCAGCTTCTGCAGGCTCCACAGATGGAATTCAGGTTGTAGAATTAATAGGCTCCTGGTGTTCAGGCTTGGAGTCTGACATTGAGGCTAGCTTGAGAATGAATGGGTTGAAAGATTGAGGGACTGAAGGAGAATCCAAGAGTACTGGGTTCCCGAAAGAGTGTACTTGGAACGTACCCAGAAGAGGAGGTGGAGGAGTGCAAACCCATAGAAATGGAAGGGTGAAGGCCTTGAGTCAGCTGGCTGTCTTTCTCCTTTGCTTCATAGGCAGTGGCTAAGGCTTCTGAATGGTGGATTTGCTGTTTCCATTTCAACTCTGCACCCAGGTAGATGAGGATTGGCTTTTTGCTGAACATGTGAGCTTCTATTAAGTGTAAACACTTCATAAAATATGGCATAATATGACTCTTCATTTTTGGAAGTGGTAGCATTTTTTGTTTTGTTTGTACATTTGTATTTTGACCTTCGTGTTCCTCCAGCGAAGCAGCTAATGCATGCGTGGTGTGTGTGTGTGTGTGTGTATGAGTGTGTGGTACGTGCATGAGCATGGTGTGTGTGTGCATGGTGTGTGAGTGCTTGCATGCGTGGTGTGTGCGTGCCTGTGTGTGTGGTATGTGTGTAAGGACACCAGTGATTTCACTCTGTTGTTAAGCCTGACGCTTTGCTTAATATATTTACTTAAAAGCTGGAAAATACTCATCTCTATTAATGGGTAAAATAAGTTGATAGTCACTTCATATCAGTGCTCGTGGCTTTATGTAACCAAAAGGCCAATATTAAGTGATGTAAACATTAGAGGAGTTGATTGTCTTATTAAAGTGAGATGAAAGCCCACAATGGCTCCTTGAGACTCCTCCTTCTTGCCATGGATTTTGTGACTTGTTATAAACCAGTGGCATGATTTGTCATCTAGGATATGTAGTAATGTCTAAAGACTATTGTTTTGCTCACAACTGGGAGGCAATAACAGTAATATTATCATATAGTTAGTAGAGAGTGGGGGTGGTGCTAAACATCACCAGTAGTGTATAAAACAACCCCCACAATAAATAACTGCCAAACCCCAAATGTTGAGAACTCCTCTGGAACACAGCAGGAAATAACAGGATGTCACATCGAAGAGTAGATTAGAAAGCTGTGTCTTCCATCTTGGTTTTCTCCCTCACGCTGCTCTTTTGACTGCTTTCTTTGGGCAGAGCCAGGGAGCATGCTGTTGGCCATTCCCTATTATGGTTGTGTGAGGGAGTTTGGAAGTAGATCTCATGAGGCTTCCCAAGAGCCTCACAAGTGGGCCTTGAGCTGAGTTCAGCCCAAAGCAGCATCTTGATTGTGGCCTGATCCTGTAACCCAACTCTTTCTTTCTTTCTCTTTTCTTTCTTTCTTTCTTTCTTTCTTTCTTTCTTTCTTTCTTTCTTTCTTTCTTTCTTTCTTTCTTTCTTTCTTTCTTTCTTTTTTTTCTTTTCTTTCTTTCTTTGTTTCTTTCTTTGTTTCTTTCTTTGTTTCTTTCTTTGTTTCTTTCTTTGTTTCTTTCTTTGTTTCTTTCTTTGTTTCTTTCTTTCTTTCTTTCTTTGTTTCTTTCTTTCTTTCTTTCTTTCTTTCTTTCTTTCTTTCTTTCTTTTTTCTTTTCTTTTCTTTTCTTTTCTTTTCTTTTCCTTTCTCTCTCTTTCTTTCTTTCTTTCTTTCTTTCTTTCTTTCTTTCTTTCTCTCTCTCTCTTTCTTTCTCTTGTTCTTTCATTTTTATTGACATCTTCTATACCTACAGACAATAAACCATGATATTTCCCTCTCCTCCCCCTTTCCCCTTCAGCATCCCCTCCCTCTCTCCATTAGTCTCTCTTTTAAATTGATGTCATCATTTTTTTCTCCTATTATGAGGGTCTTGTGAAGTATTGCTAGGCACTGTGAGGTCATGGATATCGAGGCCAATTTCTGTCTGGACAGTTGCATTGTAAGGAGTCGTACCCTTCCTTTGTCTCTTACATTCTTTCTGCCATCTCTCCTGCAATGGACCCTGAGCATTGGAGAGCGTGATAGAGATGTTTCAGTGCTGGACACTCCTCCGTCCCTTCTTCTTAGCACTGTGTTGCCTTTTGAGTCATCCCAGTGGTCATCGCCATCTGAAAAGAGAAGCTTCTCTAACCAAAAGTGAGAGTAGCATTAATATGTGAATATGAACATTAAGTGTAGTGCTTTCAGGGCAGTTTGGTGGGAATAATATATACATTCAGCCAGACAAGACCAGGCTATATACCCCTAAGGCTCATGACCTCCCCTGCCATAGGCTTTTTTTTTTTTTTTTTTTTTTTTTTTGGTTTTGTGAGGTAGGGTCTCACTCTGGTCCAGGCTGACCTGGAATTCACTATGTAGTCTCAGGGTGGCCTCGAACTCTCGGTGATCCTCCTACCTCTGCCTCCCAAGTGCTGGGATTAAAGGCGTGCGCCACCACGCCCGGCTCTGCCATAGGCTTTTGATTAGGTTTTTCAGTACCAGACATGTATTCCCTCCCTTAGAGTGGGCCTCCAGTCCAATTAGAGAGCACTTGGTTTTCCCCAGAGCAGACATGCCACTATTGCACTCGTTTGGTCATTTGGTCTGTCTGGCCAAACTTGAGGCTTCCAGTGCTGACTGTTTTCGCTGCTGATGACTTCTGTCTCCCATGGGGTGACCCAACTATTTCTGACCCACCAGTATGAGGGACGTTTGCTACTTAAGGTGTTAAATTTGGGGGTGATTTGTTATACAGTAGTAGACAACTAATATGCAGGGAGCTGAGAGATAGGTTCTTCTGGTATTGGATCAGAGATTCTGCGATGTCATCCAGGCTCAGTGCTCCCTGGGCCCTCACTTCACCATCTTCTGTGTTGACACAGGATCATGAGAAAGCACGCACAGTGCTCAGATCCACAGCAAGGAGAGAGATTTCTTCTTGAGCATCTTACTAGGGATGAAATCTTCTCTGGAGCTGCTTATGGAATCTTCTCTTCAGGTCCCTGTGGTCATGATTAAGATATGTACTGACATCTCAGTTGCAAGACAGGCTAAAAAATAAATACTATGCATTTTTGGTCTCTACTATGTTCTTTTTTTTTTTTTTAAAAAAAAATTATTTAGTTACTTATTAGAGACAGAGAAAGAGAGAGAGAGAGAATGGGCACACCAGGGCCTCCAGCCACTGAAAACGAACTCCTGATGCATGCGCCACGATGTGCATCTGGCTTATGTGGGTCCTGGAGAATTGAGCCTCAAACCAGGGTCCTTAGGCTTCACAGGCAAGCGCTTAACCACTAAGCCATCTCTCCAACCCTTCTACCATGTTCTTTATTAGCAAGAAAGAAGAAAGAGGTTGAGAAGAGAGAATTGTATACTCTGTTCTCTCTGAGCAGAAGCCTTAGCTTTGGACCACTTTTTCTTGGTGACATTAAATCTTGTCTCTAAACTCTGTTTAGGTCTCTGGGCTTCAGAGTCTTGGGCAATCACATATATCTTTTACAACACTTTCACAGGAGAGAGGCCCCACTGAGTTATGCTTGCACTCAGAGACCTGGTAAAAGAGGGAGAGAGCATGGGTGTGTCCAGGTATTTGGCTCCTGGCTGCTGGTTCAATCTCTGGGCAATGCTGCTGGAATACAAAGCATTATTCCCTCTGAAGGTTTGTGTAGAGGAGCTGAACACGGATGGATTGTGACCTAATAGTTTTGCTTTTCCTTAAGCTTCTGTGCAATCCCTGCTGCTTCTGCCTGTGACCACAGCCTTCTAGAGGAAAAGTTATGGAGAGAAATGAAAACACATATTTCATCCTCATGACTGCCTTGGTCGTTGTGGGATGATGATCAAGAATACATATGAGGGAGACAAGTTTATAAACCCAATGGCCTGCAAGGGAACGACTGAGGGCAAATTCTGCCTTAGAAATAGAGACCCAAGTTGATAGCTGAATTCCCAAAAGAGGTAGGTTTGCAGAGAGAGAAAAAGAGTGCAGGGGAGGTTGGAATTAGGAGATAAGCATGTTCAAATCTCAGCTCTGTCTGCTATTAGCTGTATGTTCTTGGCCTAACTATCTAACCTCTTTGGAACTTAGTATTATAATGTGTAGTTCATGAGAACACTTGGCAGGACAAGTAAACAGAAGTCACTTGACTTTTTGTGGGAGAGGGAATTTTGACATGTTGTTTCCCTTTCTCTAGCCTCTTTTTTTAAAAATAGAGATAGCATATGTGTGTGTGTGTGTGTGTGTGTGTGTGTGTGTGTGTGTGTGAGAGAGAGAGAGACAGACAGGGAGAGAGAATTGGCATACCAGGGCCTCAGCCACTGCAATCAAACTCCAGATGGTTGTGTTACCTAGTGTGCATGTGTGACCTTGGTCTTGTGTCACTTTTGTGTGTCTGGCTGACGTGGGATCTGGAGCGAAATCAAACCTGGGTCCTTAGGTTTCACAGGCAAGCACCTTAACCACTGATCCATCTCTCCCTAGCCTCTTTTTACAAACCTCCTTCACCCTTGTTTCTTATTCATCCTTGGGGACATGTAGAGCGTCTCACTGTGTAGAAGAGGAATCCGAGGCATATAGGTGCTTCTAGGTATAGCAATTTAATTTCTTCTCTAATGTGGGCACATTTGCATTGGGAAAGGAGAGTGCTGGATGAACCCAGGCTAAGTACAAAAGCATAAATTATATATAGTAAGATATGAGTAGAAAAATGTAGTGGGTGGGCACCATGCTCTTCAGTGGCACCTTTTTAAAGTTAGAGATAAAGTCTTGCAATAATGCCCAGGCTGGTCTGGAACTCAAAAGTTCAAGTGGTCTTCCTATCTCAGTGTCCTGTGTAGTTGGGACTATAGGCAAGCACAACCACATCCAGATCCTCTGTGCCATGTTAAATCACTTTATCTAGGCAATAGTCTGTTCCTCCTCTGCTCAAGACTGGCTGTGAAAATTCAAAGTTCCCATTAGAGTGGAAGGACCACACAGCTTTGGCTCTTGCTCTCTTTACATCATTGATGCTTTATTATTTTCTTCTTTCATTTTTTTAAAGTGCAAACCATTACACCACATCTGCCTACCCACTACTGGGATCACAGGCATGTGCTGTTGTGCCCAGTTTGCACATGGGAGCCTGAGGGTCCAAACTGGTCCTCGTGCTTATGCAGCAAGCACTTTACCCATTCAGCTCGCTCCCCAGTCCCCAGTTGCCCATTTCCAATATACTTCCTAAGCCTGCGAAGAAACTTATAGCTGAAAATGGCATGAAAAAATATATGAAGTGGTTAAGAATATGTACTCTGGAGTCTGATTGCCTGGTTCAAGTCCCCATGCTTCCAATTCACTAGTCATGACCTTGAACACAACATTTAATTAACCTCAAAGCCTTGGTTTCCTCATCCATAAAAATTGGATTAATGAAACTAATATTAGACAATGCTTATCTGAGCACTTATAATGTGTCCAGACCCATTCTCACACTTCATATGCACTGATTTACTTAATCCCCACAGCAGTCTTAAGGGTGGAGTGTCCTTGTCCCCATTCTCCGTGTGTGGAGCTCAGGCACAGGAAGGTCGAGAGTCACAGCCCTCTTTAGTGGGTGCAATACAACCTTTGTGTTATGCACCCCCAGCCCCTGAAACTAACTGCTCCTGCCCTGATTTCACGGGGTCTCTTGAAGGATGTATTGCAATGGTGTAGGCCAAATGATACAGTGTTTTCTAAGGGATATTATTGTCATCATTATTTTATATTTATTGGGCTCCTTTCTGGAAAAAGTATGAAATGTATTTTTCCAGGTCAATCAGATTAAAGAATGATCTATTAAGCACTCTTGGAAATCTCCAGAAAATATTTAAATGAAGCCCTTTCCTTCTTTTGCTCTTTTTTTTTTTCAAGTTCTAATGCTGCCAGCTATAAGGAGAACCTAGGTATGTTAAATATCTAAAGGTGGGTGTGGCAGACATATGATCCTTATTCTGAATATGAGAAAGGGAACCAGTGATGAATCACATGGCCAGTCAGCATCGGGGACTCCTGCCAGCTCCAGTGGGGGGCTGATGTGGAAATGGTGAAAAGGTAAGTAACAGTGGATCTCGCAGCTGAGAACAATTGTGTCTTGTGTTTGAACTTATCGTTTTGGACCCGATTCCACCCCCACACCCTGGTCACTCCACTTGAGCCTCACAAGGAGGTGCCTTGTGGTCAAGTCATGTTTCTCTGCCTTAAAATTGTTGCGAAGGAGAAGTGAAGGCCACCGACTCAGTTGGTTTGTAAGGACCCTAGGAAGTAACAGCCGTATTATTGGAGTTGACCTTCTGCTCAAACCTGTAGCTGCTTCATCAATCACCTACTGGTGGGGCTCCCGAAGGTCAGTCAAATGATTCTGTTAATCGCCTGCTCATTCTCGGGTTCTCGCTTCAGGAGTAATAAATTTTTAAAACTTTTTTAAAAATAAAAACTTGGCTGACAGGTGTGTATGGAAGAAAAATAATCAGATGGAAGAATAGTCATTTAGGAGCAAGAGGACAGAGCAAATTCTGGAAAAGAGAAAAGTTTCCTACGGCTGAGGAAGATCTCACTGCTCAAAGAGCCATGCCAGGATGGGCAAGGGGGATATGAGGTCCATGATATAGGGAAAGTTTAATCACCATTGCCACTGGGTTCTGTGTCCCCCCATCAGTACTTGCTGCCAATACTAAGGGAGATAGCCAAAGCTACTTGCAGGGGTGTTGGCGGGATGAACCGCATGGGTAAGTGACAAGCTCTGACAGACAGGCTCCTATGACTTCAGACAGCTGCCTGACCCACTTCTCATTGGTCACTTATGATAGCAGGCTGCCTCTTTTGTCTTAAATCTTATCAGGTGAGCTATAAAACTTTATGTCTGCTTTATTGTAAACAAGCTTCTTGGCTTGCAAAAATAGAAGCTGCATCTTATTGGTAAGATGGGGAAATAGAACTGCTGATGGGCCACCTAGGGAGGGGCTGTTTGATCGAGAGCTTTGCAGCACCACAGCTGTTTCAGCATCATGGGCTCTGTGGCAGAATGCTCTGAGTAGAGTCACTATCCAGTGTGTCTTTGGGACAGTTACTTAACCTTCCTGATTCTAACTTTTCTAATCTGTAGATAGGTATCGTCATATTTGCTTTGTAGGCCTGTAATTCCTACATGAGAGCCTTAATTCATTTAAACAATTATTGATGCAGTAAACCTCTTAAAATAGCAGAGAGGTTAAAAGGATAGATTTCAGGACTGAAGAGATGGCTTAGCACTTAAGGGCACTTGCCTGTGAAGCCTAAGGACCCAGGTTTGATTCTCCAGGTCCCATGTAAGCAGGATGCATAAGGTGGTGCATGTGTCTAGAGTTCATTTGCAGTGGCTAGAGGTCCTGGCGTGCCCATTCTCTCTCCCTCCGTCCTTCCCTTTTCTCTCTCTGTCTCTAATAAATAAAAAATAAAAATAAAAAAAGGATATATTTGAAAGCAGATTATAGCTGAGTGAATTGTGGTTTCACTATTCACTTGAACACTGAAGTCCTGGGAGCATCAATCTTAAACACACACACACACACACACACACACACACACACACACACACAACGGGGGTGGGGAGAGAAGAGATGAGACAGTGAGATCATGTACCTTCTGGGGTGATGGTGACGGTATGACAAGTTTCTTGCTATCTGAAAGCTTTAGGATGGTGTCTGACATGATTTTGAGGTAAAGACTATTACAAATCAACTGAAAACAGAAGGGGAGCAAAGGCAATATGGCTTCCCTACTGTTTTACATGGGCAAGATGGCTTCCTACTGTTTTACAAGGTCAAGACCAGACACATTGTATATTGTAGCACAGAGCCTGGTGTATAGCAAGTGTTCAATAAATAGTCATTGTGCATGTCATTGTATCGTTATTGTTTTAAGTTGACTAGACTTGGGTTACCGGATGTGGGACTCTTCCAAGCGGAGGTGGTTGACATTAGGCACAGTCCTCCCTATGTCATCAGTCCTCTTGTCAGGCCTGGGCCTCCTCCCCTCCTCTCATCTTGCAGACACCATGGATATTAACCTTTTTTTTCTGGGTGGGCTTTTATTTTTCGAGGCAGAGTCTCACTTTAGCCCAGACTGACCTGGAGTTCACTATGTAGTTTCAGAGTGGCCTCAAACTCACAGCCATCCTCCTACCTCTGGCATTAAACAGGTTGGCCATCACACCCTGCTGGTTAGCTCCTTTGCCATAAGCAGGGAGATGGGAGGCTACCAGGCAGCTTACTTGGAATGTGAATTTTCAACCATGATCACAAACATCAGGCTTTTCTAGTTGTGGCTGGTCGATTCAGCCATATAATTTCTGTGCCCATGAGAACATGGATATGACATACCATGAGTGATGTGCTCCATACGCCTTCCGCAAAGAATTGCTGTGGGAAAACATGCCCCAGCAGGCCAGAAGATCGGAGCCCACAAAAAGCCCCAGTCAGTGATGTCCTCATATAGGCAATGGATAGAGGGGCCTGGCACGTGGAGGATCATGGGAAATGAAATCTACTTTCTCATTAACTTTCACTGCACTATTGCACATTGAGGCCATTGAAAAACTTAACTCCAATTTCCATAGAAATGTGTACTATAGTAAAGAATATGGTCATGTGTCGTTCACCCCATCCCCCACAGGCCCCAGCAAAGTAAAAGAGCATCCAGGGCTCCAGGAAGCCAGATCCTAACACATTTTTGAAAACAAAACAAAACAAAACAAAACAAAACAAAAAAAACTGATCTGTGGCCCTTTCTGCTTCCTGGGAGGTTAGATTTCTTTATTTGGCATTTGTTTAGCATCTATTTACAAAGTTTAGGCAGCAGCTGTGACTTCAGCAGGTACACAGAGAGGAGAGCTAGCAGGCTGCCAAATTCCGCGAGTACACACATCACAGGTAATGCTACGTTGAGTGAGTTTGTGGCACGGTGTGTGAAAATTACACTTTGGACCATGGAGTTGCTAGGTGAGAAGAGAGACATCCACTGATTTCTTCAAGCTAGTGGTCAGCCGGAGAACAGAACACCTGTCTGGCTGAGAGGCCTGGGGCATGCTACTTGGGAGAGGGTGGGACAGGGGCATTGTTGTGGGAAGAGAGGCTGGGCCGGATAGTGGCTTTCTGGTTGAATTGGGCCTCTCTAATAATAGCTCTCCGAGGGAAAGGCCAATTTGCTCTCCTGCTGTTTTCTAGAATGCTTAAATTCCTTTTTCTCAGTGGCCCAGTTATGTGCCTTAAGCATATGGGGACTCCAACAACTATCTGCCCCAAATCGCACATCCCGAGCACATTTGGAGCGATGTGCCATTTTGATGGGGAGCGAAGAGATGGAGAAGGGAGGGCAGAGGCTGGCCCAGGCCAGTGCACCGTGACAGTCGCTCGTCCTTGCAGGGAGGGGCTGTAGAGGAAGTGGCGGTGCCTGAGGGTGCTGCGTGTGTCACCGGAGCTTTGTTACCATCTGTGGCAGGAGTGGAGAGCGAGGAGACCATGTGTGAGTCAGTGCGGGAGAGTCTGCCTGGTTCTGGCTGGTAGTGAATTCTTTGTTTGTTTGATTTTTCCTTTTTTTTTTTTTTTTTTTTTTTTTTTTTGGTTTAGAGAGCTAGACACCACTATAACAAATGTTGGCCCAACTGCAGGATTTAAGACGGAACTTTTCTCGAACATTCACATACTCTTTCTCTAGCTGCAAATTTCCCTCCACGTGACTCGATGGGTTTGTGCAAGAATTCATGCTTTCTTTCTCAGGATGCCTACCAATCACTAAATCTAGCTTTGCTTTTCACTTAGCATTTGGCAAAGTCAAGATTCCACTGTCTTCGGCACTACGTATTTGGGCCAATCAAACACACAAACAGTTGATTTAAGAACACAATTCTCACCTCAAAGGGAATGACAGAGATCTTATTCTGGAGCTAAATATGAGTAATCATGACCTAGGGAGCATAGATCTAGATTACCCCAACTTCCGCGTTCCAATCTGGTAACAGTTTCATGAAATCAAAAACAAATTTTTATTTATTTATTTGCAAGCAGAGAGTGATAGAAGAGACAAAGAAAGAGAGAGAGAAAGAGAAAGAGAGAGAGAGAGAGAGAAAGAGAGGCAAAGAGACAGAGAAAGAATGGTCACGCCAGGGCCTCCATCCACTGCAAATGAACTCCAGATGCATGTGCCACTGTGCATCTAGCCTTATGTGGGTATTAGGGAATTGCGCTCAGGTTGGTTGGCTTTGCAGGCAAGTGTCTTAACTGTTGAGCCATCTCTCCAGCTCTCATGGAAAAAAGAAAGTCATAAATACAGCACTTTCCAGATTCATTGACGGGTACATGCATAGGGGTTACAGCAAAGCAGGGAAATACCTGCTGTATGCTTCAAATGTTCTCTAATGATAGTCTTGACTTTTGGGATGCTGGGTGCTAGGGGTCTGTTCATCTAGTCCCAAAAGGCTTACCTAACAGTCATCGAGTATTAGCTCACACACAGAGGTGGGCAATAAATGGTTGAGGTAGCCCAAGATAATCTGGCTGTGAATCTGCAACGTTCCACCCTCTCCATGATCACTGAGTCAATTGGCCTCATAGATATAGCTCGTTTCCAGGACTTACAATTCACATACCCAACTAAACCAACCAAACCAAACCAAACCAAACCAAACGTAGACTGTTAACTCACTCACACCAAACACTGCTTCATTGTTCGAGTACATCAGGCAAGCTGGAAGGGAAGGGAAAATGTTTTTTTAAAAAATAGCTTAGGGCTGGATGGATTGCTTAATGGTTAAGGCGCTTGCCTACAAAGCCGAAGTACCCAGGTTTGATTCCCCAGGACCCACATAAGACAGATGCACAAGGTGGCACATGCATCTGGAGTTCGTTTGAAGTAACTGAAAGCCCTGGTTTGCCCATTCTTTCTCTCTCTCTCTGCCTTTCTCTGTCTCTCAAATAAATAAAATAAATTATAAAAATAGTTCATTTATTCGCAAGGAGAGGAAGAGAAGAGAGAGAGAGAGAATGGGTGTGCCTGAGTCTCTAGCTGCTGCAAACGAACTCCAGATGCATCCACCACTTTGTGCTTCTGATTTTATGTGGGTGTTGGAGAATCAAACCTGGATCATTAGGCTTTACAGGAAAGTGCCTTAACTGGTGAGTGATCTCTCCAGCACCCCCCATTTTTGGTTACATGGTGAGGTCACAAAAGTATGGTGTTGGGAGGCTGAAAAGGTTAGATGAGAAAAATGGCCAATCTTACTTGCCAGCTACCATGAGAAATCCAATACTCACACTTTGCTCAATCTTTTGAGCTTTTTACTTTGAGAAGTTTCCATTGGTTGGTTTTGGAGTGGAAAGGTGTGTATGGAACCCCTGCATGGGCTCCATAATGACAAGACAGAACATATGGAAGACATTGATGGAGAGTCTGTGTGCTCCTGACTAAAGACACACCCATGCAGCCTGACTCCTGTGTGCAGACACTCTCTTCGTATGAGATTTGTCCTTACAGATCTCACAGTGTAGGGATTTGCCAGCTTGTTGAGTCAAAATAGCAATGCAGTGTGGAGACTTAGAGAATGACCCAGTTCCGGGGCTGTGAGAACAGAGGCGAGGAGGTAGAGCGGAGGTCACTGAGAGATTCCAGAGAATGGAAACATGTTTTCAAGAATCACAAAGGATGGAGTGCTGAGCCTATGTGCAGTCCATGAATTTTTGTAAAAAAACCTTTTCCTACCATCTGCTTTTGTCTTGCATGTTGGAACTATAACCTTTCACAATGAGAAGTCAAGCTGGGACAAATTCCCAGTGCCTAGGACAAAGCCTGATCTGTAGCTGGCCTTAACACATACCAGTTGAATGAATGAATGAATGAATGTAGCTGACCATCATTTACATTTGTGGAAAGAATGTATGGAGTTTTGAGTGTTGTCTCTTTGCATTACTTTAAAGGTAGAGCTGTGCTGCTTGTAACAGCTACCATCTTGAATCCCTAAGATAGACAGAGTATATTCCAGTATCTCTAACTTAATCTCCTGCTTGTAACAGCTACCATCTTGAATCTTTAAGATACATGTGGTACATTCCGGTACATATAACTTAATCTACTGCTTGTAAAAGCTACCATATTAAACCCTAAGATAGATGAGGTATATCGTGTATACCTAGCTTAATCTCCTGGCAGCCCAGTTTGTTAATCGTCCCTTTTTTCCGAGGTGACAAAACTGGAGCAAAGAGAAGGCAAAGTACTTTCTAATGGCCCCTAGATGGGGAATGGCTAGAGTTACACTTGTTCCTCTATCTGTTTGACCCTCAAAACTGGGGCTCTGACGGCTTCTACCTGCCCCCTTGCATCACGTTAATGTTCACGGTTGATTGGAAAGCCAGTCTTTATAAAATTTATTTATTAGAGACAGAGAAACTCATGGGGAAGAAAATGAATAGATGTGCTCCAGGGCCTCTAGCCACTGCAAATGAACTCCAGATGCATGTGCCCCCATGTGCATCTGGCTTATGTTCTGAGGAGTCAAACCTGGGTCTTTAGGCTTTGCAGGCAAGCACCTTAACCACTAAGCCATCTCTTGCAGCCCTGAAAGTCAGTCTTTTAAACAAAGAAATAAATGAAACGAGAGGATTTTATGTTCCATCAGATTTCATTCCCCTCTGAGAGATTTATGTCCCTGGATTGTATTTCATTGAGGCTTTTTATGAGGAGCTAGATTTATAGGCAATAATCAATAGAGCTGGGTTTCTGTTGCATATGCATACTTTTCACAAAGAGCAGGTAAAAATGGATCTTTTTAGTCCTCCAGCACCCTAGCTGAGCTGAGGTTGCTGGAGGGTTCAGAACAGAGTCAGAATCCACACTGAGGGATGCTGGGGAAAGAGCAAGGGTTCAGGTCCGTCATTAGAGAAGCAGCACACGAAGAAACCTACCTCTCAGGAGGGATGTGACTCTCACACCAAAATCTCCACATGCATGTTTTTGAACATAGAGATCCAGAAAGGAAGCCTTGTTTGTAGTTGATGTCTCCTAGACCACCGTAGGAATCAGCAGAGAGCTCCCCTTGCCATCGGGCACTTGCCTTCCTCCCTCCTGAAGCTGAAAGTCCTGCCATATTGACACCCATGCATCTTGCTCGGAGGTTATGTATGATCAGAGAACCCATGTGTGTTCTGTGTGCAGGACTCTGAATCCACTCCTGCCTCTTTGATATCTTCCTCAGGGGTCTTTGCTTTGTCTTTTTCAAAACTTTCAGAGTTGCTCTATTTAATTTCTGCAGCATTTCAGTATCCTCTGGCAAGAGGACTTAAGCAGTTTCTTCTCCCAGGTATAGTTGAGTTTAATTTCAGTACCCTTAGAGACCAGAAAACCTTTAAGAGGCAAAGGAATGGATTGCTAATTATGGGATTCCAGGCTTTTGAGAGAGTCATGTTATAATCATTTCAGGGGCAAAGGGCTCTTCCCAGATGCCTTTCAAATATGATCACAGAGGCTACTGCTTGCTAAACTTGGAAGTACATAGGAATAACCTGGAAGCTTATTAAATCACAGGGGGTCAAGAACAGAGCTTACTAACCAGATGGATATGTTTGGAATACGATTTATGCGGTGCCATGTCTGAGACCCTGTGAGACAGGAGCTGCGTACTTGGCCTTTCTCTAAGGGTGGAAGTCATGGCATGAGTGCAGGTGGGCAGGTTTGTGCAGGTGTGCCCTGCACACACACTCATGTTGGCCCTAGAACTCCCAGTCTGTAACTCCTCTCCTGACATTGT
Organism: Orientallactaga sibirica; assembly: GCA_036365145.1. NCBI lineage: Eukaryota > Metazoa > Chordata > Mammalia > Rodentia > Dipodidae > Orientallactaga > Orientallactaga sibirica. The sequence continues at coordinate 19,888,876 of JAEOAD010000018.1, read as the reverse complement.
GACTCTAGGCTGCTTCCGAAGTTATTAACATGGCTCCTTTGTCCACAGAAAGCAAACAGGAGGCATATTCCTGTCCCCAGAGGAACTGGATATCTGTATGGTCCTTGAGTCTGGTAAACTCAGCTGCAAATACATGTGCCTGCTAAAGTTTTTAGTCTAACCAACCTTTGCCTCCTGGATGGCTGAGTGTGACCATCCATGGGACACAATGATCTCGTCACAGTGCATGGCCTTTTTCTTCCTTGTAGCTTTGCTGCTTTGGTGTTATCATATCTTCCTTCTCTCCTGTCCAGCCATCTTTCTTCCCTTTCCTCCTTTGACCCCTGGGGACAGAAATCAGTAGAATACTCAGTATTTTAAGATGCAGTGATGTAGTTCTTCCCATTAGCCTAGATGTATTATGTATACTCTTACCACTTACACATTTGTATTGGCAGTGCAGCTTATAAATGCTGCCGTAAAGCTGGCCTTCTCCATCCAGGATGGGAATGGAGTTGTTAAAGACAGCTGATGAGGTGGCATCTGTTGGCCAACAGTTTTATGCTGCGGTAGCTCTAAGCAGATAACATTAATAGGAATCACATTTTAAAGTTGTAAATTTGATGTAAAATACTAAATTTGACAATAATTGTGTTATAAAGCAAAGAGTCTGTTTATTAAAGGGCCCCCGCCTCTTCTTTGTGCGAGGGGCTCTGAAATTCTTGCTTGTACCTGCCCCTAGCAATTATCGTGCCTTCTCTAAAATTCTGTTTTATTTTTCCATTTTCATAACAACTACATTATGATGTGACATATTTTTTTCCAGATATTTTGCTTGAATAAATAAATAGGATATTAAATTCAACTAGGGTATTAGATTATAAATTAGTTCTGTAATAGGCGTCATAATGTTATTTAGATTTTCAGTTTACACAGACCTTGTAGCAACTCCCCAGAGCTATGCTACAGAATTAGAAGTAGATAGAAGTTGATGTAAGAAAATTGGTTTTTGTAATATGCTGATGCCAGTAGAGTTGCACTCTGCGTAAAGGTATTTAAATAGAACATTCCCACTTACTTCAACTGTACAGTCTAAGGATGCATAGTGATTCCAAATGACTTATTTGTTGAAGCTGACATTTGTCATGTGCAGCAAAACTACTTCTTCAAAATGGTACTTACATATGAAGGCTGTAAACTCCTGGTTATAGAGAGCAGGTCAGCTTCCCATGGGTGAAAGTTTCTTTCATCTGGTTGGTATAAGGGTATTTCACAACTGTTTCTGGTGACAGTCAGTCTGTTAAGTTATATTTCACATTGAGGAAGATTCCCCATGCAGCAACACTGTGTGGATGTAGAAGTTGTTAGTGACCAGGATGTAACCTTACTGAGCCATTTTACCCATATAACATAAATGGAAAACAAGCACATTTAAGAAATATGGGTTTGTCAGATAAGTGCTAATAGCAACACAATGAGAGCAACTAGGTAAAAAAAAGAGTATTTCTCTTTCTTGTTCTCTCCTTTCCTTTTATTTCCTTCCCTTCGTTCTTTCCTTTCTTTTTCTGAAACAGGGTCTTGCTGTATAGCCCAGACTAGTCTTGAACTTCTTGTCCTCCTGTTTTGGCCTATGGAATGCTGAATCCTAGGGCTCATCTCCATGCCTAGCTAGGGTTTTTCTTGATGGTAGGTTCCAGGTCAGTCTAAGCCAAGGATGGGAAAACTACCCTGGGTGAGACAGATCTAGTTTGTTGCTCATTTTTGTATAGTTCACTAGCTAAGAATGACTTTTTCATTCTAAAATGGTTGAGTAAAAATTAAAAAAGAAGAATGCTTCTCGACACATGGCAATGATTAAAAAAAAAATCCGTTTTGGTGGAAAGAAAGTTTTATTGGAACATGGCCATACCCATTCACTTTCATATTGTCTGTGCTTCTGTGTGTCAGTTAGAGTTGAGCAGTTGCCATGGTGATCATCCTAAAACAGCCACTAACTGGTCCTTTTCAGAAAATGTTTGCTGACCTCTGCATCGGGAAGCCCCATAGCAGAAAGAGAATGAATAGGGAGTGGATATCCTCTGCTGGGGATTTCTGGTGACTAGTGAACAATGGTGCTTTAATTAATAGGCAAAATATGAATTAACAGATGAGAAAGATGGTACCCGTGGGTCTTGTTTAAAAGAGATGCCAAGTAGAAAATCAGTTTAACTTCTGTAGCATGACTGAAAATATGCTACTGGGATAAGTTCATTTTAGTTATTCTTTAAGCATATGTGTGTGTGTTGTATACGATGGTGTGTGGGTGATGTGTGCATGTACAGTGTATGCATGTGTATATGCAAATGTGCACACACCCCATGTACATTTATTTGTATGGAGCCCAATATCAGGTGTACTCCTTGGTCGCTCTTCCATGTTGTTTTCTTGAAAGTCGAATCTCTTTGAACCTGGAACTGCTATTGATCTTTATTTTTTCTGGTCATACTGACTGACCAGGAAATCTCAGTCATTCTTCTATCTCTGCCCCCACACAGAACTGGGGATTACAGACATGTTTGGCCATGCCTAGCATGTTTAGGTGGGTGCTAGGGAATCAAACTAAGGCCCTCTCAGGCCCTCATGTTTAACTAGCATGTGCTCCAGCCCCAATTTCCAAGTTTTATGGATACCAGAGGGTCTGTGCACCACCAGGATAAATTGTCTCATCTATCATATAGCACCAGTGGGAAGGCAGTCTGGGCTGGCAGGTGAGCCCTGGGACTGTTTCTAAGCAGCTCCAACACTTGCAAAAGCCTCTGTCAGCCTGGAGCCTTGGTCTTTTCATGCATGTACTGAAGGGGCAGCTGGTCCCAGTGACCTATGAGATGACCCAGTATCTCTGCTTATAGACCCTAGCATCAGAAAGTCCCAGTCTTGGGAAACAGAACCTCTGATTTCTGGCATCTTTGTTGCTTCCTCGTGCCTTTAAAATTCTGCATTTCATTAAGGGTTCACAAGTCTTGACATGTTTGTAAAGAAAGACACGGCAGGAATTCATATGCCTTGCCTTCTAACAAACATGTTGTGAATAACCTATATTTGGAGCACAATTTGTCATAGGGATGCAGACAGGGTTTTAAATTCAAGCAAGCTTCTGCAATGTACTGCTTTATTCTTCCCCAGTAGCTCTTAGGGTGCTCCCACTTTGCACTGTGAAGGGAGTCTTTATTGGAGAAGCCTCTCTCCGTTTCTGAAAAATGGGAACATTTGCATTAAACGATGCAAGAGATGCCGTTGTAATTTCATGAGAATTACCCTTTCCAATGAATGTTAGATTACGAACCAAGTAAAATCCCTTGAAAGTGGCTGGAAGATAAATTAGAGCCGAGCTGCAGTTAGGTAGAACTAAATTTTATTCCTTCCCTTTAAAATGGTTTTTAATTGATTTGGCATACTTTTTAAGTTAATAATGAATACTGTACCTGGGTCTGCATGATCACTCCTGTGAATTAGATCTATGGCGCCTGAAACAGCTTTCGCTTACCGAGGACAGTGATTTTAATGAAGAGTCTTTGCTTATTGCACCAGTGGAAATGTGTTTCATGGTGGTTCCAGACAGTTCTCTAATTAGCAGTCCAGTCTGTTCTCCCAAATATTTTATCTGAAATGGTATGGAAATGTGGAGAGGGAAGGCGCTTTATCATGATGCCGGGAGGTCTGCTCCACTTTGTATGGAGGTCTTAGAGCTGGGGGAGTCTTGCAAAGATGTTGTAAGACCTAGAGATCTTGGGGAAAAAAAAGATGAAAATAGGTAACTCTGAATAAACAAAAGTGGTTCCTAGGTTGGAATAACAAACTTCACAGGACCTCTCTCTCTCTCTCTCTCTCTGTGTGTGTGTGTGTGTGTGTGTGTGTGTATGTGTGTATGTGTAGGAAGGGTATAGATTCCTCAATTAGGGCCTATGGACCAGGTCAGGTATGAGGGGGGCAAAGGTGGGAACTTGGCATTCTTGCCTTACCTGCCAGGCCATGGAGTTCCTCAGTGCTTTGCTTGTGTCATTGATGGACCAGAGGGTGATTCCTGTAGACATACTTACTGGCCATAGGTAGTGTCCAGATGAATGGGTCAGGGGTAGAGCTAATGCAAGACTTCCCAAGAGCTAAAAATGTAAAGTAGAACAGAGTGTACCCATTGACTCCCTTCACTGAATGAGAAGACAGAAAAGAAGTTTAAGAAGGGGTAAAGAAAGGAGAGAGATTAAAATTAATATTGTGTCCTGAGAGATAGCTTTCGGCATATTTGTATGTTAAATAGGACATTGGATCACTAATATTTAGATCATGATCTTGAAAGGTTAGGAAAATGATATGAATATGAATACAAAAGTGTAACAACCACTAATACAGAATTGAAGCCATCCCATATTTCTTATGCTATGTTAAGCATTATAACCAAATATGGGTTTGAGTTTTACTTTAGCCCCCTGAGATAGGTATTATTATTTTTCATTTTAAAGAACAGGGCTGGAGAGGTGGCTTAGAGGTTAATGTGCTTGCCTGCGAAGCCTAAGGACCCAGCTTCGAGTCCTTAGAACCCATGGAAGCCAGATGCCTTTGTTGGCACATGTGTCTGGAGTTCATATGCAGTGGCTAGAGGCCCTGGCACACCCATTCTCTCTCCCTAATAAACAAATAAAAATAGCATATGAAAAAAGGAACAGCAAACAGAGACACGGGGAAATTACCTTTAGCTAACTTTATGTGTCCACAAAGTGGCAGAACAAAAATTGGCATCCAAACCTCATACTATACAGGGAACTGGGTATGCTATTTGAAGGTGAAGAAAGCATTATGCAATTCTTGAACTCAGACAATGGCAGTCAGAGGTGGGGCTGAACTGAAGAGTTGCCAGTTCCCATCATGCACTTATAACAGCAGATCGCTATATGCTCTCTTGCTACCAAACTGTAATTAAAATTATCATACAGTATAATGATTTCTAATACATTTCAGAACAAATCACCATCTTATATCTGACATGTTGTTAATGTTTATCATCATAATTACCAATTTGAAATATAAGGCAGAAATTTTTATTAGTGTTTGGTTATGTATAATTATGTCAAATATGAGACTGCAATTTAGATTGAACTGTATCAGCAGAGCTCAAGAAAAGTGATTATCCTGTATATTTGACATCCTGGATATTTTATGTGTCTATAGATTTTTTTTCCTCCAAAAAATAAAAAAAAATATTTGAAGATAATAAAAAGGTTATTTATAATGTTTTTCATTTTAAGCATTTTAGAGTGTGGAAATGTACATTTAAAAAATGGGATGTACTGAATCATGGGTTAACCCAAAAGGGACAGAAGCACCCATTAGAGAATCTGTCTGGTGGGCTCGACTCTCTCACGGGCAGTTTGTACATCTGTTTTCTAATTCTCCCAGTAGTACACTCTTTCTTTAATTTGTCCTCCAGATAAGTAAGCCACAGAGAATTTTAGAGGTTGTTATCCAACTAGCACCTAGTGGAACTGAAATTCAAGTTCAAATTCATGATTTTACAGTTGTTCCTATAAGAGACTACCACTGCAGTGTGAATTCCTGTTATGCTCCTCAGCTTCTCCTTGCTGCTGGACCAAGTATGGAGATCATCACCTTGAAAGAGACAGATTTTTTGTAGGCTCCAGTCCATGGTTGATGACTCTCCTTGCTTTTGGGCCTGTAGTGAGGCAACACATAATGGCAGGAGGGAGTGGCAGAGAAAGCAGCTGACTTCATGGTACTGGGAAGCAGATAGGAAGAAGAGGGGTGGGGTTCTCAGTATCCATTTTAAGGATATGATGCCAATGAACTAACTTCTTTATACTAAGCCCAACCTGCTATAGAATCTATCAACTGCCAGTAGCACCACTAGCTGGGTTCCATGCCTTTAACAGAAGAATCATTGAGAGAAATTATCCAGAACATAGCACCTATAAAATTAGTTGGGCCCTATATTTAATGAGACAATGCATATTCTTGTCTTTCTTTTCATATGATAGTTTCTTTGGAGAAATAATCAATGTAGATTTTATATACAGAGATATACAATATACAAACGGTGAGGGGGGGATGAAAGATAGAGACAAAGACAGGCTAGTGGTATAAGTTATGGTCCAAGTTCAAAGGCAGAAGAACACCCCTGCCCCAGCTTAGAGACCAAGGAGAGAGAGAGAGAGAGAGAGAGAGAGAGAGAGAATTCACTCTTATTTTCTTTTAGTTCTATTCTATGCAGACCTTCAGTTGGTTGAATGAGACTTCTCTATACTGTGGAGGGCAACCTGCTTACCTCAGTGCACTGTTCCATCAGGAAACACCCACATAAACATGCCTAGAACAGTATTTAACCATGTGTCTGGGCACCTGGTAAGCCCAGTCTAGTTGACATATGAAATTAACCATCACATATATTTTCTCACAAATTCTATTAGGTTTATTTTAGAGCTAGGAAAATGCACCCTCAAAAGCTATTCATGCTTTCACAAGTTAATGAAGGGAAAGCTGGGACCTGTAGACTTCTGAATTAGATTCTAGTGTTTTCTCAGGACAGTTACCAGACACTCTGGCTGCCCTTATACAACATGGCTTGAGTTCTTATAAACAATCTACACTTTTCCCATGTTCATTTATTTCTTGTGCTGTGCCCCTTTCATAGGGACTGAGATATGGTGAAGTACATACACACAGTAGAGTCAGGATGTGAACACAAGGCTTGTCTGACTTTGATTTGAGAGTTGATTCTCTTGCTTATTCATTCCTCAACAAAGTAATGCTTTACTCATTTCTTTGTGATAAATGGCTCTAATTGTGTATCCTTCCCCAAGAAGATCTGTTTTCTATCCTCATATATTTGTATCATTATGTTTCATTCCCTTCAAAACTCTCCATTCTTTAATTAATATGTTTCAAAGGTTTGGTTGTCATAATTTATTCACATGTTCACATTTTGGTGATGAAAAACATGCAAAGAAACAAACAAAAATAAATCCAGAAACTAAAATCCAAGGTTAGAGATATAGCAGCTGTAGAATGTTTGCCTTATATGCACAAAACCCTGGGTTCAATCCCAAACCCTGGGTTCAATCCCAAGCACTACCAAAAAAAAAAAAAAATCCCATTTCAAAAATTAAAATCCAGAAAGATTATTTCCTTGTCTTGGTGAAAAAAATCAAATTATTGGAAATATTTTAGATTTTAAAAGCAATAACACTATGTAATACAGTACTTGTATATCAATTCAGTTTCTACTGTGATCTTAATAAACATATTCACTGGTTCATTATAACGTACTTAGAGAAGACAATAAGGAAAAAAAAATGCTGCTGTCCGCTGGGTGTGGTGGTGCATACCTTTAATCCCTGCACTGAAGAGGCAGAGGTAGGAGGATCACCATGAATTCAAGGCCACCTTGAGACTACATCGTGGATTCCAAGTCAGCCTGGGCTAGAGTGAGACCCTACCTCAAAACAAAAACAAAACACAACAAAACAACAACAAAGACAGTAAGCTCCCTAAAGGTTAGGACCTCTGTGTGTTCTGTTCATTACTGTATGTGTTAAGACCTGACCCATAGCAGGAACTACATTAAAATGTAGATATTAAGGAATGGATCAATGAAATACTAGTTTCTCCTTTGCTTTTTATGTTGTTAGCATGTCACATACATTTTTAATAATAATCCTTTTAAGTATAGCTTTAAATTTACAAAGCAATTGATTATTAGTGGGGAAGTTGCATCCCAACAAATGTGAGAATTTTGCCTTTGTCATTTTCAAATAGCTTCTTACTTTTGTATTGACCCAAAGCTGAAGTTATACACCTTTGTATAATAGAAGACTACGCTTTCTGGGTCCTACTCCCTGGCATCTCTTGTCTAGGAAGGCTGTGTCTAACCAAAGGGTATCTAGTCTGAGTTCCTGATTCCTTCAGTGCTGTGGGTTGTGTTTCCCTGACTAGCCATCATTGAAGGACCAGTGGCTTTCCTTTGCAAGGTCAGCAATAAGAACCAAATAAGGCAAAGTTTGACCATGTGATTATGATAAGTGAGCTTGCTTGGACTGGGATTGGATGCTGCTTAAACTCATAGCAGTGAACTTGGGTAATTCAGGGTTCTGTCTGAGTCACAGGGTACCAAACCAGATCATGTTGAAAAGCCAAAGTGGAAATTTTTTTTTTCATTCTGATTGTTTGTAGTAGATATTCATCATGCTTTATTTAAAAAGAAAGGCAGGGCTGGAGAGATGGCTTAGCGGTTAAGGTGCCTGCCTGCTAAGCCTAAGAACACTGGTTCCAATCTCCAGGTCCCACATTTAGCCAGATGCAAAGTGACGTGAGGGCGCAATGCCGCACGTGACCACAAGGGGGTGCACGCATCTGGATTTCGTTCACAGCAGCTGAGAGACTGCTGGCGCGCCCAGCTCTATCTGTCTTCCTCTCTCCTCTCTATCTGTTTCTCTCTGTGTCTCTCTCCAAAAATAAATTTAAAAAAATTAAAAAAAAAAAAGAAAGGCACATAGGCTAAGGATATGGCTTAAAGGACAAACAGCTTGTTCTGCAAATATTAGGACCTGAGCTTGCATTCCTACCCTCCATCTCAAAAAATAAGACTGGCTTGGTAGCTCTCATCTGTAATCCCATACTGGGAGGTAGAGACAGGAGGATCAGTAGGGCTCACTGGATAGCTCTCTAGTGAAATTGATGAGCTGTACATTCAGTGAGAGATCTTGTTGCAAGGAATAAGGTGGATAGCAACTGATGAACCCTCCTGACACTGATCTCTGGTGTGTGCACGTGAGTGCACTCACACACACATGCAAACCACACATGTGATTCCTGCCACCCACATATGATCATACAAACCAACACGAAAAAATGTACATGAAAACATCCAAAATGTACATGCTAATGAATATGTCAACATTTATATTTTGCTAAATCAAAATTATACATATATGTACATATATAGTTTTTGTTTGTTTCAAGTGCTTCGACCATCACAAAAAACCACAGAGACATGTGAACAAATCATTTTAAGGAAAAGAATCTTATAAATCCTTTAACCTAATTCTACAATTGATTTCCCTAAGAAAAGTTAAATATCACCATTGTTTGTAGATTGCTAGATCACCACAAAGATAATTCGTTTATAAATACAGATGGCACCCTTATGGAAATTACATGACAGTAAGGAGATGCCAATAAAAAAAAAAGTGACATGCTGATTAGGTCATAAAATACATTTCAATAGAATTATACTTCTCTTTCTAATTTATGGCCTATTTGAACTCACGATGCCCTGTTTTCATTTTGGCATTTAATAGGTGCTCCATTTAAAACAAAAAAAAATTAAAAGAACATGAATTTGATTGTCTTGAGCATACAGAACTCATCTTTGATCAGCGGGGAATCAGTGTGGAAAGCCTCCTGTTCTTCATGACCTCTGCCTGGTGTGACTTCATGAAGCTGAGACAATTTCCAGAAGGCTGAAAGCCCAGTGCTAGGCTCAGAATGACCCAAATATGAATTAATGTGCATGATGTTGGTGAATTATTGAGTAAAGTTACTCCTCTTGGTTTTGGCATTCAAAGCGGAAGGGGCGAAGGCTTATATGTTATATGTTTCAATGACTGGACATATACTAGACATATACTGTCCAGTCATTTGAAACCATCTCAGGTTTACTTCCCTGCTGGAGCTTTCTCTTCTATTTTCTGTGAGTGTACTACACCAAAATAACTGCCTCCCCTCCCCCTTCCATTGGTGAGAGAGAGAGAGAGAGGGAGGGAAGGAGGGAGGGAGGGAGGAACTATATCACCAGCATCAGGACGTGGAGGTGATTTGCATATTAGCATCGTGTTATCCACTTTCACTACTCTGTTTGTTGGTGGGTGGAATGTTGAGCAATGTTGCCCAACCTCTTGGAAACAGCACGTGAATAATCCTGTAATCAGTGTAATGTATTCTGCTATGGGAGTAATCAAGTCATTGAGCTTTGAAGTAAGATCCAATTTTTGGAAAGTGGCTGATGAATGCAGTTTCCGTATTCAGAGGAGGCGGATGTACCTGGACTATTTGGGTCTTTTGGTTGAACAGGAAAAAAAAGAAAAAAAAAAAAAAAACGTACTTCAGGAAACTGAAGTGGACCATTCTAAAAATAATCTAAGTTTCAGGATATATTTTCCTAGTGGCATAGAATGCAATTTGAGATTTTAAAATTAAACACGTCTGTGTGCTTTTGAATTTTGTATTGCCAAGAGCTTAGCTAGCTGGAAGGGAGGGATAGGGAAGAGGGGTCTCTGCTAGGTCTGAGGGTCATCCTCCCTCCTCCCGGGCTATCCTTTCCCTATATTTCTCAGGGTGGAGTTCTCCTAACTTAAAAGTTCTTGCTTCAGAAAATCTTTCTTGGAGCACATTTCCCCTACCCTAAGCCATAGAGCCATAGTCTCTCTCTACTCTCTTTTGTCTTCTTTTAATTATCATTTTCTTCCAGGCTCTTATCACCAAGAGAAATTCTTATGTACTTGCTTGTTTGCCCTCCTCGGGGAGATGATAAGCTCTTGGAGAGGAGAGACATGGGGCTGTTTATTGTGGTATCGATAAGCCCTTGAACAATTCCAGCCCTCTCAGACATGCCAGGGAGGGACTGGATGAAAGAATGAATGCTTGATTCTAAACTGGGGGCCCCAAAATTCTGGCACTCAAGGGAGTCCTCTCCACCTTTCATGAACACTGTTAAGCAAGTCCATGGACCAGGGGCATCTTCCCTATCGTGATAGTGCAAGCTAGCTCAACAGTGCTACACCTGATCCATCTAGTCCCGGGTGGGAAGCTTCAGCTAATTGGACAATCCTGTTCCCAGCTAGGCAACCGCCTGAAGTCATACAAGATGCTCCAGTGTCCCTGCTAGTGAATATTTATACTAATATGTCAGCTCAGAAATAACTCTGGCATCTCTGGGTTTGTTCTGGTCTTGATTCACAGGTCTTCAGCAGTGCAAATTCTCTGAATGCTGGAGCCCTTGAACAACGCCTTTGTGTTGACTTGGGTCCCCATCCTCTGTGAGCTTGTGCCCTGCCCAAAAACTTTCCAACTAGTCTACTGCTTGCCCCTCTCCTTTGCTCACTCTCTCTCTTCCCCCTCTCTTTTGCAACTCATTCTCTTCCTTTTCTTTTTCTTTTCTTTTTTTTTTTGTGTTTGTATGTGGTGTGTGTGTGTGTGTGTGTGTGTGTGTGTATGTATGCATGTTGACCTGTGCACAGGCACCCATCTGCACACAGATGGATGTGTGCACGTGTGGACACAAGAGGTGGACATCAGGCATCTTCCTCCAGTGACTCTCACTTGAGTCCCCAGCTCACCAGTTCAGCTAGTCTAGCTTGTGAGTTTGCCGCAGGAGCCCTTGTCTCCATCTCCTAAGTGCTAGGATTACAGGTGGGCTGTCATACCTGCCTGGCATTCATGTGGGTGCTGGGGGTCTAAACTCAGGTCCTTATGCCTGTGTAGCTAGTGCTTTACTGACTGAACCATCTACCCAGTTTGTACTCTCTTTCTCTCGCTCTTTCTCTGTCTGTCTGTCTGTCTTCCTTTCCTTTTACTTCAGAGAATATGAGGTAGTGGAGGGTTCTCTTTCTTTGTCCTTGTATTCTAAGCACAGGAGGAACAAGTTGAGCCCTCTTCCACCTCAGATTTATTTACTGTCCTAATATTAGATAAGGTCTTCATGGAAAGCCATCTAACAAATCTTCATGTAGAAGCCGGGAATGTCTGGGAAATCATCAGTGTACCCATGCATCCCTATAGACTTTTTTTTTCCCTCACATTGATTTTCTGCTTATGAAAGTAATGCATGCTCACTGTGAACAATTCAGATAATAAAGAAAACCTAGGGTGACTTCAAGCAGAAGGTTTCCCTGGTATAGCCAAATGAGGATTTGGTTTTAGAGAATAATTAACAAGACTATTTCAAGTGGTCATTTATTGCAGAACATGAGGGAATTACCTGTCTGGAGGGATGAGAAGTATTTAGATGTTGCTGGCAGATCCCTCAAATGCACCGTGGCCCCACGATAATGACTTTGTTTGTAAGAGAAGGCGAAGTTGCCATGGTTGAGTAGATAGAAAACACTGCTACTAGACTTTCTTGGTTCTTAGAAAATATTTCCAAGTTTGCTCTGTCAAAGAAAGCTGCCAGAGCACATCAGAGCCAAACAGGTATACATTCTTTATTTATTATTCATTTTTAAAACAATAAACACATACCTGGGTATGGTGCTGCACACCTTTAATCCCAGCACTTGGGAGGCCAAGATAGGAGGATTGCCATGAGTTTGAGGACACCCTGAGACTACATAGTGATTACCAGTTCAGTCTGGACTAGAGGCCCTACCTTGAAACCCACCCCCAAAAACGCACACGCGTGCACACACACACACACACACACACACACACACACTCATGTTTCTCAAAGTCATCAAATGTGATTTTTCCATGCCAAAGAGTGCCTTGCTCAAATATATTGGGCAATCATTCTTAGGATCATTTTTGATGTTTCTTACAGGCCCCTGATGCCCACAGAGAACCACATTATTTCATTTCCTTACTGTTTCCAAATCTACAGACATTTTTTCAAGTTTCATTATTTCACTGCAGGGAAGGGGGCTTGGAGTTGAGATAGAGTCTTAACCAGGCTGGCCTCAAACTGTTGGCAATCCTTCTGCCTTAGTATTTTCAAGTGCTGGGATTACAGTTATGAGACACCACACCTGGTTTACCATCTAAGGGTCCAAAGACAAAGAAGGAGAACAGTCTATCAGTGGTTCCATACCAGGCACTTTACTGGTTCCTCCCTTGCCTCAGTCACTTTGTGACCCATATAGCCACCTGTGAGTGCCATTTTGCAGATAAGAATCTTAAAGCTCGGAGAGGATGTGAGGAACTTGTGAAGGCTTCTCAGTGGGTGGGTGCTGGAGTGCAGGACAATGGTTCCAGCCCCCACTGTGGATTCCAAAATCCAGGAATGCTCAAGACATTTGTAAAACATGTCATGGTGTTTCCATTTAACACGCATCCTCTGGTATAATTGGAATCATCTCTAGATGACTTTTAATACCTAATACAATGCAAATGCTATGTAAATAGCTGTTATACTGTATCACTTAGGAAATAATGACAAGAAAAAAAGTTCTGTATATGTTTAGCACTGATAAAATTTTCACTTTTCTGACTTGTGATTGGTTCAGTCTAAAGATATGGGACCCATGAATGCAGAGGTGCAGAGGGCTGATTTTGTGTGTGTGTGTGTGTTATATGTATGTATTATCTGTCTATCATCTCTACCTATCTATCTGTCTATCTATCTATCATCTTATGCCAATATGCCAATTCTGTTCCATGGTCTGAAGCACAGGAGCAGCTTGGTAACAAATATATGAAATATGCCCATGTCCCTGCAATACATTACCCTATATGCATTGTGTTTTTTTCATGGCATTAAATCAGTCTTGCACATATATTTACATGCTTACTCACATCCAGGGCATCTCCTCCCATCTGGGTATGAACTCCTTGGAGGACTAGGTCTTTTGGTTATTTGTTCACTACTGTGAGTCTATGGTAGATTCTCTGTAAACATTTGGTAGAAGAATAAATAGTCCAATACAAGTTTTTACCGTTACTTCTTTTCCACAATCTCCTCAGGTTGCTTTCTCTGCACGTCAGCTTCTCTCTGAGGAGTAGTTAAAATCTACTTAGGGCTGTAAATAAAGGAAGTATGCCTTCTTAGCTATTCCAGTGTAGCCAATGCTGAGGGGCTCTGGGCTAGTATGTGTGGAGCTGGCTGCCTCGCAGACGCAGCTGTAGTCTCATGTATAGGCGGCAGTGCGACCACAGGGACAATGTGTAAAGTCACCATGCTGTGCTCTACTTTAGCCTGGTGTCCGGAACTGCAGAAAACCAGAGTTAGAGCAGCTCTCCTGCAGGTCCACTAAAACCACACCCTGTCAGGCTTCTTCACTTGGAATGAAAAGATACTTCAATATTGTTAATGTCCTCTACAATCCTTCATATATCATTCTTTCCTTCCTTCCTTCCTTCCTTCCTTCCTCCCTCCCTCCCTCCCTCCCTCCCTACTTCTTTCTTTCTTTCTTTCTTTCTTTCTTTCTTTCTTTCTTTCTTTCTTTCTTTCTTTCTTTCTTTCTTTCTGTCTTTCTGTCTTCCTTTCTTTCTTGAGCTCTAGCTAGCTCAAACTGACCTGGAATTCACTATATAGTCTGAGGGTGGCCTCAAACTCATGGAGGTGTGTGCCACCACGCTCACTTACAATACATCATTTTTGAAAGAAGTCTGTGGATTTACCAGAAAGCTCAGGGGATCTGGAAAAGTGAACAAGCCCTGGCTAGTAAACAGGCTGGGTGGGATATTGGGTTATGCCTAGGTAAGGGCAAAGGGTTGAAAAAAAAGGATTTTCTTAAACTTTGAAGTTTTGGGGAAAAAATCTATGTGTTTTTTCAATATTTGCCCCTACTCCTACACTCCCCAGCCCTCACATCCTTTTTCTTTCCTTTTCCCTCTCCCTGCCCTCCCTACCTCATATTGTCCCTCTTACACCATGACTTAGGGCAGAAAGATGGTTGAGGGAGGCAGGTTGATAGCCACCTTCACTCCTACAGAACTCTCAGAAATGAGTGCAGGACCCCAGTGGAATGCTGATGGAATTGAAAGGCATTTGGCCAGGATGTTTTCCATCCTCACTGGTAGACACTAAAGTAGCCCGCTCTGATTGGATTAGAACAGCCACAGAAGCACTTTAATCTCCACTGCTGCTACCTGTGCAGGGGAGGCATTGACGAGCAACTGGAAGATAGAGGAGGCTTTAGGAGGCTGAGCGTCTCAGCAGGGGGCTGCTGTAGGGGATATTAAAAGGCTCATTCCTGAGATAAAGCCAGGGTTCCCAAGGAATGAGTCTGTTGATAATTTGGAGCCTATGGTATAAAATTATCGTCAAAACAAACTTTTAGCATACACGCAGCTTGGTGATGGCAGATGATGGCTGTGTACCCAGGGCTGGTTTTATTTAGATAATAAGTCTAAACTTTGAAAAAGAGATATGCTTCAATAATGGGTGTGCGCTGAGGTTGGGGAGATGGAGGTAAAAAGCTGGATTATGAAGAAAGAGCTTTTTCATTGTCAGAACCAGCAAGCTAGAAGGAGGAAGCATGAGAGAAATGGAAGAACCTTAAACATAATCAAAAAGAAGTTTTATCTATCCAGGTAATTGGAAAAAATTAAAAGCCCTTTCTTGGAAATGGACCATGTTCTCTGGCCACTCAGGGTGGAGATCCATTCAAGGAGAAGACTGCTGCAGTTCTGGTGGTTGTGGGCCAGGAGAAGCAGACACTCTGAAGTTTGAGTCAATTTGCTGTTTTGGCTGAAAGAGAAAGAGTTTGCCAGAGCTGAGGTTCAAGAATGTGGTTGAATGGAGGGTTGGTTAGATCACTGGCGTTGGTATTTGGAATGGGTGGTAGCAATGAGTGATGGAGGCGAGAGGCACTATGGCAATATGCTCTACTACACAGGAACTATCCTGGTAGACTGTCAGGGAGGAGGGAGTGGTATGCTGCCTTCTGGAGCAATTCTTATGAAAAGATGTTAGGAGAACTGACAAGGAAGCAAACACAGTGATCCTTGGAATGGGACCGCCCTGTCTTTCTGTGTTCCCGGGATGTATGAGTCCATGTGTACACAAGAAAGTGGCAAAAAGTTACTGGGGGAGTGTCGAAGTTGAAATCTATAGCTATTATTTTTATGGCCTCTGGCTATAGAATCTAGCAGGTGAAGATAATCTAGAGACCCAAAGTGGGGAAAAATGACATTTTAACATTTTTGTCAGGTAGGCAATTTAAAAATAAACTCGAATTCAATGTATACCATTAATGCTAGAGGTTCTGTATAACGATGCAAAAATGCCTTCTTTTCGATGGTAGTTAAAAAAAAAATGAAAAGCCATGTTGTGGGGGCTGAGGAACCATATATAGAACAGGCATATGTGGTGGTGACAGCAGCCCCCAAAGCCACGGAAAACAGACCAAGACTGTGCCCTGCAGAATTAACACCGCAACCTATGTCAGATTCTGACTATTATCCTAATAGCAGCTTTTGCATTCTGTCCAGTCCCATTAGCGATTCCCATGTTGATTGCTCTGTTACTCGTGACTGTTAATTGCTTCTAAATCTCTTTGGATGTTCAGATGCCTTGGGGAAAAAAATTCTGACTGGCAAAGGTGCGACTTTTATTAATGTGGAAGTAAACAGGAAATCTGTTTAGAGCCCTGAGTGAAGTGTTTGTGACTTGAGACGCCATAAACAGCGGAGGTGGCATCTTTCTTTGCATGTCTGTCATATGTCGGTGGTGTGAGGGTGGAGGCTGGGTAACAGCTTTTCAGAGCTATCTGTAGGCTTTGTCCAAGGCTGGTGCACTCTGTAGGTATGTTTAGATGATCAGATCCTGCCCTGGAGAATACCAGTCAGCTTGGTGTGGAAAGGTGGACCTGAGACTTTTAAGATAAATTTATGCTTAATAAGTGCTATTAAGTCAGAAGATGTAAAAATGTGGATATGATGTGGCTTCTCACCCATTCACTGGTCCCCATGGTTTCTGAACTAGAAGAACCTTGTCAATACACTTCTTAAGCTTCCTTGCTTCCTACATACGGAAACAAAGGCCAGGGGGAGGGAACAAGGGAGGGGTGCAGAGCGGCTCCCAGAGAAGCTGGCCAGGCAAAAAGGCATTAAGCACAGAGACTGATGGCCACCCCCACAATGCACGACCCACAATTCCCATAGGGATGATTGGCATCCCTAACGAGGAGGGCCCCTGGGGGGGGGGCAAGGATGAGGGTAAGGATGGTACCAACATGTGCTGTTTACACACTGAGTATGTCCATAACTCATAAAAAAAATGTTCCCCACCAAAAAAGGGCTACCTGCCTCTTGCTTCAGTGATCAAGAGAAGATAAAAATGATAAAATAGATGTTTGTTATACTTTTCAGAACCATTTTTGCTGAGCATTAGTGGAGTTTTGCTTTTTTCTTTTGTGTGGAAAAATCCATGATCTAGTATTGGAATTCATTTATTAGTAATTCTAACAGCATATCCCGGTGAGAGAAAGCAGAGGTAGATGAGGAGGGAGGCCTTCCCAGGGCTATCTGAGATCTACTGATTCAATCAACTCCTGTAGTTTGTTTTGATCCTAGAATTTAGCAGTGAATAAAAATTTCCTGTTTGATGGAGTTTCTATTCTCGTGGGGTGGGGGGGTAGGGCAAAGAAAAACAAGCAAAGCAATGGGCTGCCTAACACTAGGGCACAGTAAGTCTGAGAGAGAGAGAGAGAGAGAGAGAGAGAGAGAGAGAGAGAAGAAGAGAGAGGAAGAATATAGTGGGCAGTGGGGTGGGGTGGGGTGGGGTGGAATGAAACTGCTTTAGAGCTGGTGGAGGAAGACTCAATGTGCAGTGGTCCATCGAAAAAGGCAGTACTGTGGCTGGCTGGTCCTGAGTGAGAGGGACAGGGGTCTGGGAGGTGGGAAAGTGCCTGAGGATATGTGGAAGAGGAAAGAGGTCAGTGTTGGAAAGGTGAGTAAGAAAGGCGTGGGAGACTGAGATCTTGAAATCCTGGGTATTGGGAAGATTCCAAAATTCCCATCTTTTAGCATTTCTGAAATCCTACATAGTATGTCTCATGCACAAAACCCAAACTCATATATTTTGAGAGTATTTCCTGAAGGTATGATCCTTCTGAGACAAATATCCATGATTCACTAGGAGTGTCTGGAAACTGACAGATCTTTCTGGAAGGCTTGATCATAGATTGGTTGCATTGGTACTAAAATCACTAAACCACAGGGTTATAAATTTCTTCATGGTAGGAACTGTGTCGTTCACATTCTTGTATCTTTTCAAGAAACCACACAAAATGATAAGCTTATGTGTAGTAACAACCCAATAAATATCAATTACTTTTCAATGCATGTAAAATGGCCCATGAATGCTGGAAAGGATGGGATGTCCTAGAAAGGATTGTTAAAAATATACCCTTCTAAAAATGTTGTTGTGAGATTATATCTGAATCATTCAGATTTCCTTGCACTATTTTTTAAAGAAAAATCCATATGCTGAAACGTGAACATAATTATATAACAAACTGAACAGTAGTAACATTATTTTCAGGCCAAACTTTAGTTGGATGGCTGCATTATGTCAATCTAATTTTCCCTCCACATTTTAAACTGAATATGACAAGATGTTTCAATCCTTTCTCTGGAATCAGAAGGATATATTGGTGCCTGGGTTTGTAAGAACATAGGGTCATACTCATCACTGCTTTACCTTGGGTCATGGCATATAGTCAGTGGAGATTGTGGTAAGAATTGCATGCGGAATGTAAGTCCCAAGAAAAGTGTGGGTGATCATGATGCACTGCGATGGGAAAGACCAAAGCTGTCATTCTGATCCTTTTCCCATTCCCAAATCCTCACCATAATCTGCTCATAATTTATTCCCTTGTATTTCAACAACCCCATCTGCTAAGTGGGGGTAACACAAACTTACCCTCTGCCTTTCAGGTGTTTTGCGAAAATCAGTGAACTAATATTGGTAAAATTGGAGCCCCATGGATGAAGGGTACTTTGTAAGTATAACACATTATTGTCATGTTATTTTCTATTACTCTAAAGTGCAAATACCAGATGTCTCTTTCCTCTCGCCATATCAGAAATTCTGGGACACCAAGTTTCTTACCCAGATATTGATAATCTGACTGTCTTTGAGGAATTTAATATTTCTGAGCACTGAAATGTTTTGTCAATATGTTTGATACAGAAAGCCACCTTCTTCTACAAAATTAAAGTATAATTTGGAAGAATATATGTCTAAATATATGTCTGAACCATGTGTAAAAGTGTTACTCTCATTTTAAACACGAGTGCAAAGTGTTTTCCTTTCTCTTCTCTCACTCTTTCCTTTTCATTTGCATCGAACTTGTGTTTTGAGACTGTTTGTGTCTTAGGGGAAGGTCTGGCTTTGATGAAGGGGAGCGATGTCTTGCTGATGAAAGTTAATCAGGTTTGCTAAGTTTTGCGTTTCCAGACTTGGGATGAGGAGAGACTGAGCAGAATGGTGGCCTGGAGGCAGACTACCCCTCTCCTCTGGCACTGGTCATAGTTTCGATGACTTGGAGTTGTTCCTATCCATGGATGACAAAAGCTGCAGGCCACATGACACAAGCATGGGGCAGAGACGGTGCAGTCCTCAAGCAGCTATTTTGTTGGGGTTCCTCCATGGAATGTTGCATGTTTTTATTTCCCTGGGTCAACCAATGTCCTGGAGTTGTATTGTGTACAGACTGGCAGTCTATATGCCTAGTGCTTAATCCATGGTATTTTTTTTTCTTTCCTTTTTAAAGAAACTCATGAGGCCAGTTTTTAAAAGTGCCATCTGATGGGTGCCAGAGTGCCTCTAGAGGCAAAAATCTACCCACAACTTTCTTTGTGAGTTGGTTCCAAATCTTCTCTCTAGCTATTTACACCCTTGAATTTTTAGCTTCATTCTCCATGTCTACAAAGCATCTTTCTCCTCAAAAGTCACCTCCTCTCAAATGTTTATGTTGCCACCTGTTGGGTCCCATAAGAAGACCTCATTGTCCTGGTCCCCAATGCCTACCCCTTTGGAAAGGTTCTCATTTGTCTGTATCTCTCTTAACAAGCAGCCCTGATAATCTACCTTCTCCAGCCCCACTGTGCACCTCACAGTCCAGAGATCTAGTCGAAAGTGGACGAGAACAACCTCTGAAGATTTCACCTGGAATCCCATGTGCCTGTGGATTGGTTTGAGTATCAAGACAGCAATGCTCACATCCCTGTGTGAGGTGCAGATGACTGACAAGGAGAAAGTTGTCTTGGTTAATAATACAATCTGCTTGCCTCCTGTAGACACAGCAGTAGCCTACTAATTCCTTAGAAGTGAATTAAGGTTGTTTACCAATGTTTTAAAGTAACTGTCAGAGTGAAAAAAAAGTTCATACTAAATGAGACCACTTACCTACTTCGGAGTTGCTGTTTATTTTAAGCTGAGTGCATAAATAATATATTGAGATACGAAGGGTGATTTCAAGCATTAGAACACGAAGCCTCCTGTTTACTAACTGTCATTGGGCTGAAGAGAATTTAAACAGCTCTGAACCTTTTTGTCTGTGGATGCAAAGCATGAAATTAACTTTCATTTCATAGTAGAAATCATGATTACGGCGCCTCGTTGTCGTGTCTCCTGCCGATCTGGATCTCTTTTGCTAGGCAAGACGAGCCTTGGCAGCGAGATGCTTTCCATGTTCATATGAAACAGGACCCTCTTCCTCCCCCACCACAGAAGCAGGGACCTGTCTCAACCACTCAGCCTGTTTGTTCTGGATAGAAAGTGGAAGAGTGGAAATGCCTTGGTTTACCTTCCAGGGGTTCACTTCTGACACTTGGTGGCCCTGTCTGAATCTTGTTGGCCTTATCTGTAGAATGGGAATGACAGCATGTATTTCCACTGTTTCATGGGAAGACAGTCAGACTCCAATGAGGTAAATGTTGTGGCATGACTTTGAAAGTTATCAGGTGGACAAGATACCACCTTTGGATGTTATTAAGGCTGCATTTTAAGTAATTTCCATATACGAACGCATCATATCACAATTATCCTGTGGGATAAAAACTGGTAGGGTCCCAGTGTTACCATTCTAAAATTGAAGTACAGGAGAGAAAGTGCAGGGAAGCCAGGCGGGCCACTCCATTGTCTTATGGCTAATGGGCTACTCAGTGGATATTTAGACACAGGGGAGTTGGGGTCCAGAGTCTATGTTCTTTGCTATTATGTATTTGGGAGGAAGGGCTGTATTTTCCTCTGCATGATGATGTTTCTTAGCCCATACTCAAGCAAATGAAATGTCATGCTTATAAGCCTGGACTCCCTTCAGGCTGAGAAAATGAAAGTACAGCTTCTATATCAGCAAAGAGGATTCCCATTGCGTAGGGATATAGCCAACTGTATAGATTAATTATGTTTTATGTGTAAAGAGCTTGGTGACTCTTAGCTGAAAAGCCCTAAATGAAAAGACCTACTACTTTTAATGCCTTTAGAAACATAAAATGTGATTCATGTTTTGTCCCCTAAAAGTTGAAAATGTGACAGCCTATCGGTGAATAGAGAGAGTGTTAGAGAATGAATAGAAAATGTATGGAATGCTTAATTTTGCATGATTACATTTCACATTTGCTGAAGTAACTGAGACAAATAGAAATGTGTAATAGTCTCACAGAACTCCTATTTTGGATGCTTTGATGGAGTACTCTGGGCTTTCCAGTCTGATACATGAACTCTTTGGGATAAATCCTTATTACGCAAATGAACAGAAAGCCATTTGTGCTCGCATGACTGAAAATATGTAATTTGTACAACCGCTTTTTAAAATTTATATTTACACTATATTTGAATTTCAAAATAGAAAAGAGCCTAATGTGATTAATGGAAACACAAAATGATGTGAATTTGTAGGCATCCCCTGAAGTATGCTTAGTCTGTGCTAAGGTTCGCATTTGGAGAGTAGGGGTCTGGTTGGCTTTGGATTTCTGAATGAAGCAGTTCAAAGCTAGAATCATTTCCATAATCCCAGGAAAAAAAAATGGATGGACTCCTGAGAAGTAATCAGCTGGGGGAAAGAATGAATTCTGTGCTTCCAAACTGCAAAAATCTCCTCAATTGCTGCTGTGCTCTCACACTTGTTATTACAATAAGATAATTGCATAATTAAATACACTACGGAATTTCAATAATTGGAAACTTTGTTTTCTCATCACAGTATGCAAGTTGCTGATGCTGAAAAGCCTCCTCAGTGTTTCTGGAGGCCGGGATCATTCTTTCCCATCAAGTCCTCTGCAGCGTCTGCAGCTCCTCCCTCAGTTCCGAGAGACACTTCCTGTGCAGGCTATTTTTAGTTGGTTGTATTTAGAAAAGGTGGAATTAAGCAGGAAGTCCCCAACGTCTGACTTGCCTGCTCAGGCCGTGGGAGTAAAGGATCATTCTGCTCAAAGTGCCCCTGGTGCTATCTAGATTCTTCTGTGTAGCAATAGGTGAAAAGTGACCTGAAAATGCATACTGTTTGACATAGGGCGTCCCCTCTGGAATGTTGGGAGGTGGCGGAGTGAAGCCTCATTGGGGTCAAGGCTGGTGTGGCTTCTTTCTTTCTCCTGTGACAGTGAAACACACACTCAGTCTCTCCTGTTTACTTACCTCTAAAAGATGAATCTTAGCACTTGCATCTTTTGTTGTTGTTGCTGTTTGTTTTTTGAGGTAGGGTCTCACTCTGGCTCAGGCTCGCCTGGAATTCACTATGGAGTCTCAGGGTGGCCTCAAACTCATGATGATCCTTCTACCTCTGCCTCCCAGGTGCTGGTACTAAAGGGGTGCGCCTCCACGCCCTGCTGCGCTTGCACCTTGATGTAGGTATAAGATTTAATTGAGTTAGTATCTGGAAAGAGCTTAGAAAGCACTAGGCAAATTATAAGCCTCCAGTAGATAGTGGCTAGTATACTGCCTTAACAGCTAAGCCATCTCTCCAGCCAAGTGGCTAGTATAATGAAGCAATCAGGGCGAGCTTCACTGGGAACTGTAGCAAATGTTGAAGCAGAAGCAAACAAGTAGACTTACAGTTCTACCCACCCCAGAAAGATTCAGTGAGCACTTCATGTACCACTATCCTGGACAGCAAAGAAGCAAAGACGAGTAACCCCCATCCCTGGCTTGTAATAGTGCAACGCACCGATACAACTAGACTTGTAAATAGACAATGTTGCCGGTGATGACGATGTTGACAAAAATAATACATCAAATCAGTGTCTGGTGGGGACAAGATATTTTAGCAGGAACTGGCCTGTCATGTTATTGTTGTCCCTTGAACCTCATAAATGCACAATCTGGTCTGTGATTATTTAGTTTGGAAGTCAAAGCAGTTCACTAGCAGGGAGTAGGTCCCTAGTATATCATGAGCTCAATAACTGGGTAAAGGCACCAGTAAAACGGGCTTTGAGCTCCTTTCCTTGATGGGTAGAAAATGTTTATCTCAATCAGTTTGTGAATGTAGATGCATTTGCTACTGTTGGATGCTAGTGGTGTGCCTTAGATAAGTGAGGCAAGGTGCCAGATTTTCAAAAGTCTGCCACTTTGCTGGGCATGGTGGCGCATGCCTTTAATCCCAGCACTTGGGAGGCAGAGGTAGGATGTTGTGAGTTCCAGGTCGGCCTGGGCTAGAGTGAGATCCTGCCTAAAAAAAAAAAAAAAAAAAGTCTGTCACCTTTAGGATCCTATAAGTGTTTCCTTAAAGGTTGTGCCTTACTTCTCTCAAAACCCCAGGTCCTGTTATATACATGAGCTTCTCATGGGTTCATGTTTGACCATGCTTTATTTGTATGTGCGTATGAACCTCCCTACTCCAATTGTAGTTTGAAGAATGTCAAATCTACAGAACAGTTGAAAGAACAATCCAAGCAATATTCCACACACTTCTTTTTTAGAAAACAAACAAACAAACAAAAAACTTAGATCTACCAATTACTAGTATTTTGTCTTTCCCAGTATAACTGACTTTCCCTTGATTCCCTACGAAATCATACTGCAGGGAGTTGGGAGATAGCTCAGTAGCAAGAGCACTTGCCATGCAAACACGAGGGCCTGAGTTTGATTTCCAGCATTAATGTTGAAATTTGGTAGCCTGAGTCTTGTGGTGGTGGAGGGGGCAGAGACAGGAGAATCTCTGGGGCTTCTTGATCAGCCAGTCTTATTGAATAAAAGAAAACTCAGTCTTCCGGGTTCAGGGAGAGACTCTGTCTTAAGAAAACACAATGGACAGTGATAGAGAAGGATACCCGTGTTCTTCTCCAGTTTCTGTACACGTGTGCATGGAATGTGTGCATCTTCACACACATGTGCATATACTATATGTAATATACCACACATACCCCACAACACACCCACCAATGAAAAAATGCCAACATTATGCTGCATCTTCCAAACAGTGACCCCATCCTTGACCTAATATCAAATTTACCTTCTAAAGCCTGAATCTCAAAATTTCAAATGTTGGAACAAAAAGCCAATAATAGAAATAAAAGAAAGTTCTTTACATTTTAAAAAAATCAAGCTTAAAAATTGCTACTTGAACTTTATTTTTAGACTGTAACACACTAATGTGCTTAGGATATGACCAATGTAAGATAACTAAAAATTGTAAAGGTTAGAAGACTTTTCTGGATACTGTGACATTCTTTTCCATAGAAGATTATATATATATATATATATTTTTTTTTCCTGAAAAGGCAGTTTCCTTGACCATTTTTTTTTTTAGAGCTTCAAAAATAGGTGCTAGTCTAGTTACCAATGATGGATCACTTTTCATAATAAGAATATTCACCTTAAGGAGTGACTTTGCAAACATAATTTAGATGCCATATTACGAATTTGGGGATATAGTCTTAAAAAAAGAAGGGATTACTCACTCAATTTGGGACCTCATGACAAATTTACATGGAAAAAAATCCTCCTTTTTCTGGCTATCTTGAATTATTAAGCACAAGGTATCTGTTACAAAATATAACAAAATGTACCAAAAAGCTATGTTGTTTCAGTAGTTTGGGAGATGCTGTGTGTGGAAGCCTAAAGACTGGAGAAGGCTTTGAGGACCAGCATGGGTGGTAGTGGCAGGGGTGGGGGGAGAGTGGTGCTTGAAGTGCAGGCTACTTTCATGTCCCATGAAGGAGTTCTGACACAAGTGTGCAACAGGGCATCTGTCACCTAACAGTTTGCAAGAAAGCATCCTAAAACTCTAAAAACCCACTCAGGAATTGCGGCATTAGCGAGCAGAAGACGTAGGAAGCAATCGTCCAGCTATGCCTGTTGGCAGCGAGAAGGTATAGCTGTCAAGTTGAAGGGTGAGAGAGGTGGAAAGAACCAGGCAAAGCAGATACCAGAACCAAAGCCTGCTATACTGGGAGTGTGCAGAGGGGTCAGAAGCCTGTCTATCTCCTGTGGCCATCGTTGTTTTTATTTTTTATTTCTTTTTAATATTTTTCTTTTTATTTTATTATTTTTTTATTGACAACTTATTTAATTGTAGCCAATATCACATGTTAGCCATCGTTCTTAAACCACAGCAAATCCTAGCCCTTGACCCAGGGGTTCTGATTCTGTAGATCTTGGGAGTCCAAGTTCTTAACAGTCACCCTGTACCACTCAGGGAATCTCAAGCTTGCCCTGTGCTCATGTTTACTTCCCAGAACATGACAGCGTTTGGTGTTGATAAAGATGACTGGAGTTGTAAAGAAAATGTTTAATTCAGTCTAGTACAAAATCAAGGAAATCTTAGAATGGTTTACTTCTAAAATGCTTAAAATTGGAAGAGTTGCACTGAACAATGGGGAAAGAGACAGCTAAACAACTATAGAACTAGATTATGCTGTGGAGCTATGAAGACAATTAGGAGAAGTGCATGTGATGGGAAAGAACAGGGTTCCAGCTGGGCTTTGGAGCACTCTTGGAGGAAGTTGACTGTGATGGGCTCCTGGTGTGGTGGGATCCACAGGCTCTGTAGTCAGACAGCCTGTGTTTGAATCCTGACCGTGGTTATAAGTAGTGGGGTTTTAGGAAGATCATTCAAGCTCTTAACCCCTGGGACTTCTTCAGAGGCTCAGGATGAAGACTCCATTAGGTACGGTATAGAGAGTAGTGAGCAGAGCACCTGTGGGCTAATAGATGCTCAGTAAGTGTCTGCAATGACTATGATATATATATTTATTTATTTCTTATGTATTTTGAGAGAAAGAGAGAAAGGCAGGGTGGGGTGGAGATGGAGGTGGAGAAATGGGTGTGCCAAGGCCTCTAGCCACTGCAAATGAACTCCAGATGCATTCGCCAACTTGTGCATCTAGGTTATGTGGATCCTGGGGAATCAAACCTGGGTCCTTAGGCTTCGCAGACCTTAACTGCTAAGCCATCTCTCCAGCCCTACTATCATGTTTATTTAAGGTGGATCTTAAAGTAGGTAGACCCTCAGTGAAGGCAGGAGTAAGTGGGATGGTGGTTGGTTTTGGCTTTGGTTGGGACAGAACATCGCCAAGGGGAGTAACAACACAAGAAAACCACAAGGAAAAGAATGGCTGGTGCTTTCTTTTCTTTCTTTCTTTCTTTTTATTTATTTATTTTTTTTGCCTAGTTTCCAGTTTCTAAAAGTATGATCCATACAGATTTTAGATAGTGCAAACATTCATTTTATCCTGGTAGTAACTCTATAAATTAGCTCTTATTTATTTAACACTGCATGAAAATGAGGTGTGCGAATTTAGGTTGCCCCAGATAACATAGCTCGTAGTAGCAGAACTCACACGGTACCTGTACTGATTGCCAGGCTATGCTGTTTTAATAATAACAATGGCTTCTGGTTGCGTGTACTAGGGACAGATAACCAGCTGAGAAAAGCCATGGTGTTGCAGATGTTGGTGCCTAGAATGGCAGATGGTTTTATGAAGTGACTTCATGTGTCATGAGGTGAGGACTAGTAGGCATGCCATCAGATATGATGACCATCTTGGGGGTGGTCCCTAAATGGATTAGCCAGGAGATTCTAGGACAGTGAAAGATAGTGGCCAGGAAAGATTGGGGACACCAGGGGAGCTATTGGGTTATTTCCTCCAAATTATCCTTGTGTGCCATAGCACAAATCCCTTTAATGCTGAGACCGAGGGAGTAGGTTCACCCTGGCTACGAGCTCATGGAAGGAAAGACTTGCAGCTTGAGTGATGCTCCCCCCGTCCCTGTCCCCTATGTGCTACTGGGCAGCTGCAATGCCCTCTCCCTCCCCCCACTCCCCGCCCCTGCCTTGGCCTAATCTGTCTGTTGAATGGCCAGGCTTAGACCTGGGAGAAAGTTGATATTCTTGGTTTCTTCTTCTCCTTTTCCTTCCTCCTCTTTCTTTGCTCTTCCTTCTCTTCTTTTACCACCCCCCATCATTTCTCTCATTGTGCATGAGGACAGATTTCAAAGAGTCCTTGCCCTGAGAGTATGAATACCTAATGCAATTCAATAGGAAAAAAAGGGTTTAAGACCCTTGATGGCATTTTAATTTACCTCTAAGCACTCCACGATGGCACCTGTGTCCAACCTGCATCTCTCATTTGGATGTGGTCAGAAAACCCAGAAGCCCAGATAATCCTAAACCAATCTATGCTTAGGCTTTTATATTTGCAGAGATTTTCGTTTCTGACAACCAGTTTAAGACTAATATTAAAATAAGTTTTCCTTCCCTGAGCAAATGAGCACAGGTGTTAGCTCATAGACTGCAGGAGAGCAGGGAGAAATCACCCCCACTCTGGCACGGAGAGGTGGAAACTCCACAGTCCCCTAACGTGGTAAGGGTGGCAGCCCCTCAGATGCTATAGCTGCCATGTTGTGGCCCTGTGATGCAGGGTTTTCATCCCTAGCACGTTCTGGGTCTCTCGTCTCTTTCACCAATATCCTCTCCCTCAACTTGAGTAAGATATGTGATCTCTTAGCCCTCTGCTCCCACCATATGCTCTGGTTGGTGAGGGATATGCATCCCTCAGTGAACTATTATTGCCTTTGGTTAGTGAGTGATCACAATGATTCCTCATTTCTTATTTATTATATTTTATTATTTTTGAGAGAAAGAGAGAGAAAGAGGCAGAGAGATAGAGATAGAGGGAGGGAGGGAGAATGGGTGCACCAAAGCCTTTCAGCTGCTGTGAACAAACTCCAGATGCATGTACCCCCTTGTGCGCATGTGTGACATGGCGTGCTTGCGTCACTGTGCATCTGGCTTATGTGGCAACTAGAACATGAGTCCTTAGACTTCACAGGCAAGCGCCTTAACTGCTGAGTCATCTCTCCAGCCCCCATTTCTTTTCTTTATTTAAAATAATTTTATTTATTTATTTGAGACACGGAGAGACAGAGTGAGTATGAACCCACCAGGTCGTCCTGCCATTGTAAATGAATTCCAGATGCATGCGCCACCTGTGCATCTGGCTTTAAGTGGATCCTGGGGAATCGAACCTGGTGTCAGGTTTTGCAAACAAATACTTTTAATCACTGAGCAATCTCTCTAGCCCGATTCTGCATGTCTTGATCCATGGTTCTTTTTGAATAAGTATGCATTGAGCACCTATAGATTGACCTCTTCCCCTCCTGACAATGGGGAAACCAAGGCTCAGAGGTGACAAGGTTTGCCTTAGCACACACACTCGGTTTTCACAGCTCAAGAGAGATACTTCCATCTTCATGCTCAGTTTGCTGTTTTCTTTTCCACATCTTGCAAACACTTGGCCAGTGAGTTTTTCCCCCTCTATTAAAGCGGGGTTTTCTTACAGGTGTTCTCTAGGATGTCACTTCTCCCTCTCTGTTTTCCTAGTAAATTCTGTTTTCCTAGTAAAAGACCTGGAATGTCACCAAATACAACTGCCATGGTGAGCAGAGGCACCAAAACTGCAGGGACTGCCCATGAAAATACCTGTGAAAGAGGCCTCTGTATTTGCTCCAGACACTGCTCTGCAGATTAAAAGCATCATCACAGTGACTAGAAAATTGAATTGGTTAAACCTTCTGGTTTTAGATTGTTTTTGGACAGTGAGTAACTCTATGGTTTTTTACTTGCTTCAGGTTAAAAGGCAACGTAAAAGCAACAGTAAAACTTCATAGCTATTTTTCTTCCCTGTATGTTCTTAGTGGTTATTTATATCTGGGAAGTTTCCATTGGAATTTAGTTCAGGATATAGACTTGGCAGGGTGGCTTCTGTACTCTGGGGTGACATTTGACAGACTGCAGGCAAAGAAGGATGGATTTCTGGTATCTAGATGGATGGATTTGGGGGCAAAGTGCTGTGATTGGACTGTATTATGAAATGGATTTATTGGTGTGAATCTAAAAGCAGCCCTTTGCTTGTCAATATGCGATCTGTATCAATAACATTTGATGAATTAGGGCTTTGTTTGCTTTATCAACTCCACTGGGCAATAACAATAAAAGACTCCAGGTGGTGTGTTGTGAATGGCTTCTTGTGTGTGACTTACCCCAGGGCTCAGGGCTGTGATCCTGCATGTTTCGTTTCCTCACCCAGAAGTGTGCCATTGTGCCTGACTTTCTCCCCAGAATTAGCAATCGTTTGCCTTGCTCAGTTCCATCTCAATATCCGCCCCATGCATTAACCTTGGCATGCTGTGCCCTTGATGGAGGTAGCATCTTCATTTTCCTGATGAAGAAATTAAAACACTGTGAGGTTCTGTGTGGCCCATGGCCACACAGTGAATCTATAGTAGAGCTGTGTTCCGGGCAGAGGTGCCATGGTTTCTGGGGAGAGTGTCATGTTTTCTTCTCTGTGGTTACAGAGCGAAAGCAGCTGACTCACTAACACCTTGCACACAACCCTTCCCCCCCACCCGCCCAGGTGTGGTGAGTCAGCCATCTTCTCCCCGAGTCTGTCTCTGAGGATGTCCACAGCCCTTCTAGGGACCAGAGGCTGACCATTCTCTTGGCAGAGAATGTGTGTTACTTGGTCTTTGTCAGTGCAGAGCAAGGCTTTGTCTGTGTTGGATGCCAGTCTTGTGTGATGGTTCTTATCATGCCACAGCTAACTTCTAGAGTCCACACCCACACCCAGCTAGATGCCAGACAGCATGGGAGAAGTTGGTGGGAGCAGAGCACCTGGTTCTTCCCCCTAAAGAGCTAACATTTTGGCCTGGAGAGATGGCTCAGAGGTTAAGAAGCTTGCTTGCAAAGCCCAACAACCTGGCTTTGAGTCCCCAGTACCATGTAAAGCCTGGTGCACACAAAATGGTGTGCGCATTTGCAGTTGTTTGCAGCTGCTAGAGGCCCTCATGTGTTCATTCTCTCTTTGTCTGTCTCTCTGTGCTTACAAATAATTTAAAAGAAAATTAAAAAGAGCTTATGGCTGGAGAGATGGCTTAGTGGTTAAGGCCCTTGCCTATGGAGCCTAAGGACCCAGGTTCAATTCCCCAGTACCTACATAAGCCAGATGCATAAGGTAACTCATCTTTTGGAGTTTGCCTGCAGGAGCTAGAGGCTCTGGTGTGCCCATTCTCTCTCTTTCTCTCTCTCAAATAACTAACTAACTAAATACATAAATAAATAGCTTACATTTTAATTGGTGCAAATGGTTGAATAACAATCCATTACCTCCTGATCCTTCCATATGTGGGCTAATTGAAATGAATGGAAGGCGAATGGGCCCTATGACTCCATTCACAGGACCACAGCCAAAAACACAATAGCAATGAGCATTTGTACTTGTTCAATCAAATATTGTATCTCTTTACTTAGCCAGTTTTAGCAACTACCTGAAATAAGACTCCCAGTGCTATGTTGGGCTGGCAATCCATGATGTATCATATGAGTTTAGCTGTCATTCTGGGTTTAGCTCTCATCTCCTTGGTGTAAGGTATGTTACAGGCTCACTTTTAAGCATCTTTAGGAATTTTGACTCAAAGTCATTTTACTGTCATCATAGTGATAAGATTCAATAGAAAACCAAAGGGGTACCTAAGTAGTAAGATACACTACTTGCAAACTAGAATTTTCTTGTGAAGCCTAAGGACCCACTTTTGACTTCCCAGAACCCTCATAAGCCAGATGCACAAGGTGATACATGTGCATAAGGTCACACATGCTCACAAGGTGGTGCACACATCTGGAGTTCAATTGTAGTGACTAGAGATGCTGGCATACCAATTCTCTCTCTCTCTCCCTCTCATTAAAAAAGAAAGAAAGAAAGAAAAACAGAAAGTGGACTCTTATTAGCTCCTATAGGGAAACTTTTCAAAGTGCTTTGGTTACAGATTTCTTTTACAGTAGCTTCATGTTTATCCCTCAGTTTTGCTGTGTTAGTGGACGTAACTTAATCGTGTACTTCTGTGTTCCTTCTCGTAGGGCTTGATGGGTTACAGTTCTGAAGGTGAGATTGCCTTTGCTGGGCTGAGAGGACATGGAACATCAGTCGACTAGTTAACTCAGCTAGAGAAGTTTTGACATTAATTTCCTCCCCCTCCCCGAAATACAAGTTTAAAGGCACATTCTCTGTAATAACACTTGTATTCTTCATCCGGGGGAGGAAGACCTTATGTTTCACTCTTATTATATTTTTAACCTCTGCTATGATTTGAATGTTCCTACCTCTCTTTATTTGCTGGACACTCGATTTGAGCAATGAGACTTTAGGGAGGTGGCTTATGAGCGCCCCACCTCATGAACGAGTGGACTAGTTCACTTTGGGGTTAATGGATTCATATGTGGTTGAAATGGTGGCTTTGTTACAAAAGGAGCTCTTTCTGGTCTGCATGGTTGCTTAGTCTATCTTACCATGAAGCCTCTTTTACCCTGGGACTCAGCAAAATGTCCCCATCAGCAAAAGACTCTCACCAGAACCAGCTCCTTAATCTCAGACTTCCAAGCCTCCAGAATTATAAAAAAGTCAATTTTTTTTCGAGGTAGGGTCTCATTCTAGCTCAGGCTGACCTGGAATTCAGTCTGTAGTCTCAGGGTAGCCTTGAACTCACGATGATCCTCCTACCTCTGTCTCCCAAGTCCTGGGATTAAAGGCGTGAGCCACCATACCTGGCTTTAAAAAGTCAATTTTTTAAAATGAATTATCAAGTCTGTGATATTCAGTTATAGCAACAAAAAAGGACCAAGAATGTCAAATCCATATTCTCCATGGCTCAGAGAAGAGGGCAGGTGTTATAGCTCATGGAAAAATGATTCTCTAGTATGTGTAAGGCCCTGTGTATGAACCTCTTCAGTAGACAGCCTCACATCACTGGGATGAACTTCTAGACCTGGCAGTTATGGGAGGAAGAAATGTATTTGAAAATTAGAGATCCAGGGGAAGTTCCATAATTGTGGAAGAAGTTGGCCCCGATTCACAGGTCTATACAGAGAGAAAAGTCAAAAGCATCTACCACCACCACCATAAGCTGGTAAGCTCAGGAACTCCAGATAAAACTCTAGCAGTTTGGGTAAGTTTTGCTGGAAATTCCAGCTCCACATCCACACCTTACAGTTGAACCCTAGGATTCACGCACAGTGACACGTCTTCCAGCCAGGCAGCTGGAGATCTAAAACTTTGTTAAAACTGAATCTTTTGGGGGACATCCATCCAACCAACACAAACCTCAGCATTACCAAATAAAGAAAGAAAGAAAAAAAAAATAAAAAAAAAAAAAAAAAAACAGAAGAAAGCCAAGTCCATTTCACTGGAAAACATTGTTAGAACTACAGATTCCCAGAGATTGAGATCAAATTGGGTTGGAGTAGCATCTACCAATCTTCTCTTCCAATATACCTTAACAAGAACATTAGGGTCTTTATTATTAATTAAAATTAATATTGTCATGGAAAATAATAGGTTGCGCTATGGCATTGTCATACACATGTGTTATTACGCTCTGTTTTCATCCTTCCCCATCCACCCTGACCCCCCGTCTTGTTGGTTTCTTCCCTTCTTCTGCTCTCATGTCACATATATTCCACTACTCTGTCTTTCTCCTTCCCTGCTCTTAGGATCTCTTCCTCTCCTTTCATAGTCCCCTTTCTAGTTCATATCACACACACACACACACACACACACACACACACACACACACACACAGCTAGATTGAGGACATGTGGAAAAATGTGTAATAGTTGTCTTTCTGAGTGGGCTTATTTGGCTTAATATTATGCTCTCCAGTTGTACCCATTTTTCCTATAAGAATCATGACTTTTTGTTCTTATTTATAGCTGACTAAAATTCCATTGTGTATATGTGCCATCTTTTCTTTATCCAGTATCTGCTAATGAACCAGCTATCTAGGTGGTTCCATTTCTTAGCTATTGTGAACAGTGCAATTAGCATTTTACTTCTTTTTAAAATATTTTTCAATATTAAATTAAATTCATTAATTTATTTATTTGATGGAGGGAGAAATTGGGCATGCCAGGGCCTCTAGCCACTGCAAACAAACTCCAGACACATGAGCCATCTTGTGCATCCAGCTTTACATGGGTACTGGGGAACTGAACCTTAGTGCTTTAACTGCTAAGCCATCTCTCCAGCCAGTATCTTTGTTTCTGACAAGCAGGTGTTTTGTTGACTCACACTTTGAGAAACTGTGTCAGAAGCAGAAGAATTATTCTAAGCAAGAGCTCGTGGAGAAGAGAGGTATGTGCTTAGAGCAAACTTCCCCAGGAAGATGTTTTTATGGGTGGTTTAGTGGTGAGTTTTAGCCAGTGACTAGCTAGGTATACAATCTGTAGGAAATGCAGGCTGTCCTATCCCAAATTTAAGTCCACAAACATTTCTTGGAGATATTCCCTTTAGATCCCAAGGTCTGAATGAGAAACAGACCACAGGGAAATGTCTATTATGTGAGCTGTTCATTTTTATGGTAGGGAGAATTTATTACATGCAAAGAATATATTTATTATTTGATTGATATCAGATTATAGGAAATCTGTGAGAAAAAAACCAATAATGCCAGCAAATTATCACATTAAAGTTATTCATCCAGCCATTTGTATGCCATATGAACAAGCGCTCTTTGAAATGTTCAGTTGCTCTGTCAAATAGAGAAATTATTCATAGACAGCATTTCTATTACTTTCAGAACAACAGCGCTGTGACTGAGCATGTGTGCACGCGCACATGGCTTGTGGGTGCCTATCAGCAAACAAGCCATGAACTAATAATGAAACAACAAATTAGCAGCAATTTAATTAACCACAATTTATGTCAAAGAATCTGAATAGGGATATGATTACATAATTACATGTAAAAATTTGAGGCAAAGAAGAGAGCTTTTGCTTTTCTCACGTTCCATTCCACATTCCACCAGTGTCCGGCAGCTGGTTTTTGAGCTGCCAAGCTGGGTCGTGACTTGGGCCAAATCTTTTCAGATGGAGTGGTCTGTGTGAGCTGGCAGGCTGTCAAGCTGTGTGTGGCCCTCGTACTAGCAAGTGAGTAAATCAGAGTTATAAGTTGAAAATGTGCCTCAAATTAACTTCTGCATAGCGGGGGAATGCGCCTGGCATAATTTAAAGTCCGGCTCAGTGACAAGTGTTTTCTCACGGCAGCTGAATCGAAGAGATGATGGGATATTAAGGCCTGGTAGGGCTCAGAGCTTCCACAGGGCGTGAACTCAGTGTACTGTGTTTGAAATGTCACATTCCAAGGGCTCCTGGAATTGCCAGGCTGAGTGTCAGATCACACTGTGGGCTCTGTTCACATGATGCAAGTCCTTGCTTATCTGACCAGACCTAAAATAAGACACATCAATGCTTTATTTATGAGCTCTGGGCCACCCAGGCCCATGATGTAAGTAACCTTGGGGTACACAGCATTGGATCACTTCAGTTCCCATTAACTACCTGTTTCTAAATGGGGAAAGGCATTTCCCAAGCACATAGCGTTATTCGCGGAGACACAAGACGGCTGTTGGGCGGTCGCTGTGCTGATTTCCATGTAATGTGATCTAGCTGTTGAAAGCTGTGGATTGTCGGTCTCTAATGGTAGTTTTCTCCTTCTCTGTTAATTATTTTTACTTTCTTCTTCTCCTTCTCTTCCCTGCCTCTTTCCCTTTTATTTCATTTTCTTATCTCCTTATTCCCCCCCACCCCACATTCTTAAAAAACAACTTTAACCAGTTACAGACATTGTTTGGTATGTAACTGAAGATCAAGAAGTTACTAAGAGTTAGGAAGATGCCTTAGTTGGGAAAAATGTTTACCTGAGTTTGGTCCCCACAACTCACATATTAACGCCAGGCATGGGGGCATGTGCTTGTAATCCAGTGCTGGGAAGATGGAGACTAATGGATCTCTGGAGCTTACTGACCAGCCAGTTTAGTCTAATTGTTTATCTCCAGGTCATGGAGAAATCCTATCTCAAAAATAAAATAAAATAAAATAAAATAAAACTGGGGCTGGAGAGATGGTTTAGTGGTTAAGGTACATGTCTGCAAAGCCTAAGGACCCAGTTCGATTCTCCAGGTCCCACATAAGCCAGATGCACAAGGGGGCGCATGGGTCTGGAGTTTGTTTGCAGTGGCTAGAGGCCCTGGTATACCCATTCTCCCTCTCCCTCTCTCTGTCTCAAATAAATAAATAAATACATAAATACAAAGCACAAAAATATTTTTAAAAAATTTGGACTATAATTGCTGAACAATGACACCCAAAGTTGTCCTCTCATCTTCACATGCATGCACATACCTATGAATGTGTAGCTGCACACACATGAACATGTGCACACAAACATATACACCAATAAAAATGTTATTGGGAAATGAGTGGAATGTGTAATTTGCTGAGAGGAAGCTGGTTTAGAAGAGGAGAGGCTATGAAAAGGCCACCGTGGGTGACGAGAACCTTCATACTTAATGATGATGTGTCTTGCACAGGGCTTCTTGACTGGTGACAGTCCTTTGCTGTGTGGGCTCTTCTGTGAGTTGCAGGATGTTTTGGGGCATCCCTAACCTTGATTCACTAGATGCTAGCAGCCCCTACCCATGTGTGATATCTGAAAATGTCTCCACACACTCCCAAGGCAAGACTGCCTCTGGTTCATGTAGTGTGGCAACTTACTGGTTTTTTTGTTAATGAGAAATCTCACCGACTTTTATGGAAGAGATGTGGTTATGGGCTGTGAGCATGGGGCCAGGAAGCCTGAGTTTGAATCCTGGCTCCAGTACTTCTGGGCTGTGACTGTGAGTGAGCTATACAACTCATCTAAGCCTTGACATCCTTACTTATCACATAGGGATAATGACACACAACGCTAGGGGAATTGAAAACCAGCAAACTAATATGTGTAATGAAACACGATGCTCTGATTATATGATTTGACATGAAATATTGTGACTGACATCTCAGACACACAGAGAAACAAAAGACAGCACTCTGGCCCCTCAGCTCTGCATTTCCCCCTCTGTCCCTCTACTTCCATTCTCCATTCATTCTTACACTCCAGAAATGGATTAATTGTGGCCAAAGACATGAGTCTGGGAGAATGGAAAGAGAGGTAATGAGGATCATGGAAAAGTAGGAAGCCCCACGAAGAGGCATAGGGAGTTTATTTAGTTTCTTGAATATGAAAATATAGGGAGATTGTAAAAGCAGAGAAATGCTCAACACACCACTGATTTGAACACCATTCTTCACTCAACAGATGCCAGATCTACCTTGTTTCTTTTGCTTCAGGAGAAGGTGAAATTGCTTTCCTTATTCAGGAACAAGGGTGACAAATGTTAGATCTGTTTTCTTGGGCAACAGCTGAGAAAACAGTCAAAAATGACTCCATGTAACTAGGGAGATTTTCTGCCTGGCTCTTCAAAGTCTGAGTCCCTTTTGAGCTGTAGCTGAATCTAAATGTAAGGGCCAGGCTAAGGAAGTGGGAGCAAGCACCAGACAGCTGGTTAGGACCAGAGTTTCCATGTCTTCAGTCATGGTTCTGCATTTTGCAGTGCCTCCCAGGCCTGTTACCTGCCAGCAATTAAGACCAGCTTAGCAAAAGTCCCATTCCTCCTACTTGTCCTGAAACCCTCTTCATTTCTCACTCATGGCTGCAACCATCCCTGACTCATGTCCACCCTCATTCTAGTTTGTTCTGTTTGCACCATGGAGCATGAGAGTGGAAAAGATAAGTGACACCACTAAGTTTATTGGGTGAATTGGGTCTAGACCATTCCTAACTTGTTACATGCGCCATCTCCTTGCATGATTCCAGAGATGGGGCACTCAGTCCCTGTTACATGAGCAGGGATACTCAACTGCTTAGTTAGAGAGTCTAACTGTTAGAGCCGCAGAAATCTGTCTGTAATCTCCATATCTGTACCCAATATCCTTTCACAAGTGTGTACTAACAACCCACTATGTGGTGGATCTATGTCCGAGTGAAATCTAGCTTCTGCCTTAAAGGAGTGTGGTCATGGGGATGTGTTGAATGGATATAAATATTCGTTTTTTTTTTTTTTTTTTTAATTCAACACGAGCCTTTCTGAGGAGGCAGGCACCTTGATAATAGCAGAAATACTATTTCTGCTTTCATTGAGGTTGTAGTCTAATGGAAGAGAAAGACTATCAGAAGTTGACTTGTGTCAATGCCTAGTCAGATTGAAGTGAAGGAGAGGGCTATCCTGAGGGTAGGTAAGCATGGAGTCTGACTCCGAGTAGGAAGGAGGAAGGATTGAGAAAGGTTTTCCCACCCAGCAGCCTACTCTGAACTGTGAAGGATACATGGGCTTTAGTGAGGTTCTGAGGTGAGAGGGTTGGAGATAGGCCAGCATCCCAGTGTCGTGACAGGAGCGAGTATGGAGGCATGGAACAGGCAACGAGTCCCAACAGAGAGTGGGCCTCTGAGCTCTTCAGCCCTTTAGGGAAGGTACATTTGGTCCTTGCTGAACATGAAGGTTGGTAAAGGGGTGTGAGAGCTGAGAAAGGAGTGAGTTGTCCACATTGGTCATACATAGTAAGGTAAGTTCCCAAGAGCACCAAGGATGGAACAGCAGGCTTCCTGGAGATGGTGACACTGGAGTCCTTGGGAAGCACAAGTAGTGTCCTCCAAGTTAGCCATGAGGGATCGTGATCCAGAGGGGGAAATGCAGCTACAGCCGTGGACAGGCCTAGAGACTCCAGGGCCAGGGGCAGCAACCCGCATGAAGACATGAGGCTACAAGTTGGGCATGGTGAGGTGGCCAAGAGCCATGCCCTCTCTGCCAGGGGTGTTTGGCCCAGGATGTTCTGGGATGCAGCCCCGTGAGAGGACTGCGTGGGAGAGCAGGTCCTTAGCTGGGGATGTAGAACTACCACTTGGTAGAGGCTGGAAGTGAAGACATTCAGTGCCAAGAAGAAGGGAGCCAAGAGGAACAAGAGTTGGGGAATCTCACATGTGTGCCACCCACACGTAGACTATTGCCTTGCTGTAGCTGGGCAGGTTCTGGCTCATGTTAATTAAGTACAGTCTGTTAAAAACAATGATTTGGAAACCAACTTTTCAGGGTACAAAATGATACAATATTGGATCCCAGACACAAGCAAGCACAAGTCTTCCCCATTTTACCTGCTCCTTAGCTTTGTTCAAGCACCTGCTCATCGCCTTTGTTAAAAGAGGAGTATTAATTAGAAGATGCAGTTCTTCCCTCCCCCCAAGCATCTGGAAGCATGCATTTGTAGATAAGACATCTGGATTCAGACCCACAGTTCTGTCTCTTCTCCCAGATGTTTGGTGTCCCACTGACAAAACCCACATGTCTCTGTGAACAACCATCCTGTAAAGCTAGATGCTTAACATGCCCACCCCCCCCCCTCGCCCAGCTGCACATGCATTCAGAAGGTTTGAGAAAGGAGAACTCACACGAAAAGGTGCTGTAAGATAACCAAACTAATTATAGGTCCAGAGAGAATTGAGAACTTTTCTGGCTGACTGAAAAAGATTATAAATGAGTATATTTGAG
Organism: Orientallactaga sibirica; assembly: GCA_036365145.1. Taxonomy (NCBI): domain Eukaryota; kingdom Metazoa; phylum Chordata; class Mammalia; order Rodentia; family Dipodidae; genus Orientallactaga; species Orientallactaga sibirica. The sequence continues at coordinate 19,850,283 of JAEOAD010000018.1, read as the reverse complement.
CTTTTTAGGACTAATTTTTCAGATGACTATTTGTGCACGGCTGGCAGTGGAGAGGTTGGGGAGATTACAGCATTCTGTTTACATAAGGGGCTCCACCTGAATTAATGCTGATCCTTTATCTGGCTGGCAGACAAAGAGCTAGAGACTTCGGAGTTTGAGTTTATGCTTTCCTAATTAGTAGTTTGTGTTATTGCTCCAAAAACTGTATTCCAATCTTTTTGGTTAGCTTGTTAGGATGTTTTAGAATAATGATCCATTAGGGGTTTGGGCAATCATTATAATATAGGAATCAGGACTGGAGAGATGGCTTAGTGGTTAAGGTGCTTGCCTATGAAGCCTAAGGACCCAGGTTCCATTTCCCAGGACCCACGTAAGCCAGATGCACAAGGTGGCACATGAGTCTGGAGTTCATTTGCAGTGGCTGGAGGCCCTGTCATGCCCAATTCTCTCTCTCTCTCTCTCACTCTCTCTGCCTCTCTTAAATAAATAAATAAAATATTAAAAATATAGGAATCATACACAAAATTTAGAAAAGTCCAGCAATATTATAAAATCTGAGGCAGAAGAAATATGTATGAAAGAGTACTTTATGTTGTTAAGTTGATGAAAACTGTCTTGGCCACTCCTGGTGCCTTGTCTACGCCCACCTGTGTCACCTCGCAACAGGGATTGCTCTTGTCCCCTCGTGTATCTTCATGTTTGGATGCTGATGGGATGTGACCATTACAGACCATGCCTTAACTGGCTGAAGGCCCCTGAGCAAGGCAAGGCTGTTCCCATTAGACTGGGGAGACGTTTGCCTTCTCTTTGGGCCCCTTTCTTTTGTGTCCCTCCTGGGAATACAGAACCCCTTGCCCCTTCTAGAGGAAGCAAGAGTTGCCCCAGGGCTGAGTGGGTATCTGACTAGCTGCCAGCCCCGCCTCCATTTGAACTACTGTCAAGGCAAAATTGCTTTCTTTCCTAATTCTGATGATATTAGCAAATACATGTAATGGGAAATAAAATTAATCAGTCCGTGCTTGTGAAATTGCCTCCTGTTTACCTCAGCCTTGTAGCGATTCCCCCCCTCCTACAGGGGTTATTTTAATTAACAGCGTGAATTTTTGGTAGTTTAATTTATTTTATGATTGTGTAAAAATACTCCTTTGTAAGGGTTTATATATAACTAGCCAGCTAATTAGCAGTAATATTTTAACAACAGCTGTAGAAGCAGGGAGTCCCATGAAACATGGCTTCTCCCTTCAGACTGCCATGATATTTATTGGTGCCTTTTCTTATCAGCCCTGGCTGAAGGGAACAAAGGAGGGTAGTGTGCGCATCAGATAATTAAAGGAGACATAAGCATGCGAGTCCTCCTCCCACCTGACATGCACAACTTCTTCAGGACTCGTCTCCAAGCCTCTGATTTAAGACACTGTCTCTGTGGCTTCTGTTCTTCCAAAGTCTATTACAGATTCCTTGTGGGCCTCTGTATAAGATATACCTTTCCAGAAAATTATGAAGTTTCTTTTAAAGGCGTTTCCTTGAACGTAATAACAGTTGCTGATATTTGTAACTACACTTTCTGTTCATGCCTAGGACTAACAGGTGGTGAGGTTTACCTTATAGTCCTTGAATGTGCTTGAGTTTAGGTGTGAAGCCTAGGAAGAGCGTTGGGCTGGAGGAGGAGGAAGTGGTGGGAGAGGTGAAAAGGAACAGAGGCATGGAGAAGAGAGAGAGAAGCAGGGAGAGAGAGAGAGAGAGAGAGAGCGAGAGAGCGAGAGAGAGAGAGAGAGAGAGAGAGAGAAAGGGGTGGGGAAGATGAGATAAATGTAAAGCAGCCCACACTGTGGTTAACCCACCCTAGCAGCGTGCTATCTTCCATTTTCTCTCTGTTTTGCCACTTTGGGGTTTGAGAGAGAATGCATTTAAGGGCCACCTCCCGGAAGGACCCAGAGTTCAAGAACAGGCACTTGTTCCTCATATCCTGTCTTTTATTCTGAGAGACCAGCTAGCTGTGTATCACGAAGCTCAGTATGAATTTGGTTCACACATGATTCTCTTCTTACATGTGTAGGTTTTAGATTCTAATTCCTACAGAAGTTTTTGAATCCTCCTTAATCTGGGAGAATGGGAATCCTTAGCTGTAGTTTCCATCGTTAGCCTTAATTTGTAGATATGGATCCTAAGGGCTAGAAAAGTCATGCAGCTGTGTATGATTACTTGAAAATCATGGGAGGGAGATGACGAGTCACACCTCACCCTTACATGTCTGTACTTTCCTGTCTCCCCTCTCCTCTTCCTTCTCTCTTCCCTTTCCTCTTCTACCTCCTTCCTCTCCTCCCCTCCCCTCTCTTCCTTCTTGACTCTCCCATGCCCTCCTTTCCACTCCCCTTTCTCCCTCCCTCTCTCACCTTCCTTTTTTTCTTTCTTTCCTTTCATTCTTCTATTCTTTCTTTCGTTTAAAAAAATTTTTTTTAAAGCAGGGTCTCACTTTAACCCAGACTGGTTTGGTACTCACTCTTTAGCCCAGGCTGGTCTCAAACTCATAGCAGTCCTCCTACCTCAGTCGCCTGAGTGCTGGGATTAAAGATGTGAATCCTCTACCAGGTTCTAAAACGTCTCCTTAATTCCAGGAGAGTCAGTCATTGTGTCCCACTTTGTACCCATAGTGCATTGCCTGCATGTTCTTGTTCTAGTTCATTTTCATGTGTTGTCACTCTCCTCCAGCATTCACACTGCTGATGGCCTGTATTCAGCTCCTTGAGACTGGGATCTCTGTTTTTGGGTCTAACTTCATGCCTGGTCCATAGAAGAGGCTCAGTAAAGAGTTATTGGATGGATAGGGAAAAAAAAATCACAGGAAGTTGAATCTTAGTTTCCACTCTAAAGTTCTTTATATTAAAGAGTCTAAGTTTCGGATTAATTTTTTGATATTTAGCTTAATAGACTAATCTAAAAATACTACACATGAGGGGACAGCATAGTGTCTAAAACATTGCTGTTTCATGGCTCAAGAGTTAGCTGCTATTATTTCCCCAACTTTAACAAAGCAAGAGCACCCTCATGTACATAGGTACACACACAGCTTTGGCTTCATGCGTTTCACCTAATAGAGCCACTGGAGGCAAAATCCCTAGTGAGGGTTTAGGTAGAAAGTCCCCCAGAAGTGGACGTCTACTTGTCCATTGGAGACTGCCGTGACTAACAGAATGGCTTGCATTTGTAGAGCATTTTATGTTTCACCTCCCACTGAAGCCCTAGAATGTGGCTGTGATCAGATCCCTTGCTGCAGGCCCCACTCTGTGTCGGTAGCGGGCAGAGTGAACCTCCAGTGTACATCAGAAACATGCCTGCCCATGTGATAGATAACTTGTGAGTTGGCACTGTTACGATCTTTGTTGGCACACGAGGCCATGTTGGAGAAGCTAATGATCCCAGTGAAGGTTCCCAAGCTGATCAATGACAGAGCCAGGAGTTGAACTCACCAAAGTCGATACTATATTTATTGCAAAGGTGTTTGCCAGCAGTGCCTTCACATGTACTTAGATAGTTAAGTGTGGTGGTTTGAAAGCAAAATGGCCCCCATAGGCTCATGTGTTTGAATAGGCAATCCCTAATTGATGGCACTGTTCAGGAAGTTTGGGGAAACTTTAAGAGGTAGATCTTTGTTAGAGGAAGTGTGTCACTGGGGGCTGGCTCCACTTGCACTTCTCTCTCTCTGTCTGCTTCCTCCCTGCTCATGTGATGATATGACTTTCTACAAGGGATGGACACAGGAGTACAGGAGTGTGGGCATCACATGAAAAGCACGTGGAGATTAAACCCCATTGTTGTGTAGGAGTGGACGAGCTGGTAGCCATATGAAACTAATATCTATTTATCAGCTTTCCTCAAACACTGTCACAGTTAATGGGCACTGAATTGAGATTTTGCTGGGCAGAGAGAACAGTAGGAAATATGAGAAATGAAGTATAGAGCTGTAGTTAAAGGAAAACTGATGTGACTTATAGCCTCCATCTCAATTCTTTGTACTTTCCCTGGTAAGCAATATAAAGCAAGAACTATTATGGAAAGTAGATAGCACCATTTCTTTAAAAATATTTAAGGGAAAAAAATCCAGAGTCGAGATTTCTTTTGATGGGGAAACAATAAAATGTTAGATAATTCTGAGGTTCTCACTGCAAGAAAACAATAATTATATTTTGTATTTTATTATAATAATAGATTCCAAGTTAAATGCACGAATCTAATAACACCATAATACAAAGCTACAATGGGCTTCATGAATTGGAAATGGAGTGTATTTAAATGTTCTTGGCATCTGCCACCCGGCTCCCCAATAATAAGATCTATAATTTCCCGATAAGCATGTGCACGACTCTTGTGAATTTAGCTCAACAGAGGGACCACAGTCTATTTTCAGTGTTTATGTTAATTTTTTATTGGCACTGCCAGGCCCCCTCCTTCATGTCTCACCCTTTTGCCATTTGAAATAATCGAAAGCACCGAGAGTTTTTTTTTTTTTGTGTGTGTGTGTGTGACTTTTAAAGGGATTTGAACATACAATTAGCTGTACAGGACCAGAAAATGGTGGTGAGTCATCTTGGATTTATTTAAAAGTGTTTCTGAAGCCCTGGGTGTCACTGGTACACATTCAAAGAACACTGTGTGTTTTCAGATGAAACAGAAAAAATGAACATATGTTTGTGAGGTCCGGGGTCCTGCTGGGGATGCAGTGTCTGCTACAGAGTGTTGTACCCCTTTTTCAGGGCAGATACAGGCATCATTAGAGGTCGATGTTGGCATGGTCAGTGAGCAGGGCATAGGAGAGATGGAGTCTCACTTTTCTCTCAGGATCTTAGCACGTTCACAGGGCTTTCTGCTCAGATCAGATCTTCACTAAGCCTCACACACATTTCCATGTACAACTGAGGGTATCACACTGATTTCATGCATTTGTCCCATTTATAAACTAGAGATCCTCCATTGCTGTCCCTTATAGGGTTGACTTCAGCGAAGACCCGATCTTATGACTCTACTGCCAGGTTGCCACAGGGATGCATGAAGAACCCACTGAGACTGTCTTCTGTCTTCAAGGATATCTTGCTCACACCTCTCAAAGACCCATATGGCACCAGATGGATGGCAGTTTATGGCATGGCCCAAGAATCTGGAACTTTCTTTATAAAGCTTCCAAACACATGACAAATGTTCTAAACTACTGGTTCATCACTAACCAGTAGTAGGTACATCACAGTGGTCTTCTCCCTTCTGTGTTTTGCTAATGTCCCTCCCCCCAGCCCGACACACATAGCAAGGAGTTCTTTTAGGTTCACGAAAAAGCTTTGGGTATTGATGGCTATTAACTTCCTTGCTAGTGCTGGGAGTTCAAGATATTTAATACCTGCAGTAACAGCGTGAGAGCAAACACACCTCTAAAGAACTCACAGTATCCCTGCTGAGTCTCCCAGCTCTGTATCTCCTTTGGGGCTTGGACAAGGTGGTTCAATTGAGCTGACTCACCTGCTCTGATCACTTCCTTATCTGCTGTGGATGAGTCTACCTTGCCTTTGCCCCCAGTCTCATTTAATTAGATATAAGCCTACCTCAAAGTCAATTCATTCTGTTTCTTAACATTGACCGCAGTTTCTCTTTTGGCTAACTCCTTGCTTTTTCCCTGTGATTGAAGCAGTGGAGGTTGATAATTCATTTTGTTCCGCCATTATTGATTTGGTGGCTCTGATCCAAAATTTGAAAATTTCTCTCCAGGTTGTTCTTGCCCTTGGTTTTTTTCACAAAGACATTGCATAAAACGAAGGGTGCAGGTTGGAAATAGAAACATCAGTGCTACTTTAGGGTGTGAGGGTCCACTTTCAATGGTGAGAGAGGCTTACTGTTAATTACAGAGATTTCCAAGGGCATCATACACTTCTCAGGCAGTGGCTGGGAAAAAAAAAAATCCTCCTTACAAATGCTTTCTAAACTGAGAATGGATTTGAAAGACCATTGTCTGCCCAGGCTCAGAAATTATTCCCTCATAAAGGCCTGTGTAAAGGTTTGCAAGATACCTTTATGTGGAAGATAAACTATATTAAGGGCCCAAGAGCTTCTGCTTACCACATTTTTACTGAAGGCTTCCTTTCTTGCTTCTTATAAATGTCAGTTGCTTAAAGGCATTGCCTCTCTTGGATTAAAGGGTCTTGAACCTGGGAGCACAGACTTCTCTGATACCTTTTCTTTTTACCCTGGGTACCTTGGGGGGGGGGTGTCGTTAAGTGACCAGCAGAGTTTTCCATGATGCATCAGGACTAAAATGAGATTATTGGTGGCCTCTTATCTTGCCTTAAAAAGTCTTCCTAAAAGGAGCATTTTGGAAACTCTAGGACCCAAGAAGTTGTGTCGTAGGCTCTTGTAGAGGCTGGTGCTTCTTCATGGATCCTCTACAAGACCTTTTGTATTATTCCCATTCTGTAAATAGTTGACATAACTGACCTTCGTTTTTTTTCTAGAGAGAGAAAAAAAACATGTGTTTGAGTGTGTATATGCATGTGTGTGTTCATGCGTGCATGCACCCTTGTGGACTCCCATGTGCTAGCCTGTGGTGGCTGGAGCAGAATATTAGGTGTCCTATGCCATTGCTCTTCAGTTCATTCTTATTTGAGCTGGAGTTTCTTTTTTAAATTAAATTATTTGTTTGAGAGAGAAAGAGAGAGAGGCAGATAGGTAGAGAATCGGTATGCTAGGGCCTGTAGCCACTGCAAACGAACTCCAGATGTATGTACCACTTTGTGCATCTGGCTTTATGTGGGTACCGGGCAACCAAACCTGGGTCTTTTGGCTTTGCAAGCAAGCACCCTAACGGCTAACCCATCTCTCCAGTCTAAGCTGTAGTTGCTTACTGATTACAGAGCTTGTTGGGTTGTTCTGAACCGTGGCAATTCTCAGTCTCTGCCCCTGTATGGGACTGAGGTTAGAGACTCATTTGGCCACACCCAGCTGTTTATATGGGTCCTAGGGATGGAACTCCACCCATCTTCTTAGGCTTTCTCAGGCCCTCATACTTTTATAGGAAGTTCTAAATCACAGAGCTTTCTCTCGAGCCCATAACTGGCTATTCTTAAAGAAAAGAAAGTTATCTTTTTGGTACCATTGTGCTGAGAAGTGACAGGGGAGTGTTTAGCACTGAAACATCTCTATCACACCCTCCAAGGCTCAGGATCCATTGCGGAGGAGGTAGTGGGAAGAATTTAAGAGCCAAAGGAAGGGTAGGACTTACAATGTAATCTTCCAGACATAGTTTGGCCTCTATATCCATGATCTTGCAGTGCCTGGTACTACCTACACTAATACCTTCATAACAGGAGGAAAAGATGATGACATCAAAATAAAAGTGAGACTAGTTGAGAGGGGGAGGGGATATGATGGAGAGTGGATTTGTGAAGGGGAAAGTGGGGGAGGGAATCATCATGATTTATTGTCTATAATTATGGAAGTTATCAATAAAAATTAAAAGAAAGTTATCTTTCTGTTGTTTCACTTTCCCCAGTTAGCATGGTAAGCTGAGCCCGAGGCCATGAAAGGGCAGTGAGTATAGCAGTGAGTAGAGCAGAATGTATTATTTCCCCAACGTGACCTTTCTTCTGTGTGAGCTAAGTTTTTGGACTTAGCATACAACTGTGGTAATGGGTAAGCTGCTTATTTTTCTTCTTTGAATTTTATTTTTAAGACAACTGTAGAATCTGTGCCATTGTCTCCTATTTTTAGAAAACTGGTAATAGATGCCTTCCCAAGAGCACATTTTAAATACAGTTGAACTCTTTACTTCCTTCCCATCAAATTTGATATCATGGGTCTTAATACATAAAATAAGCCTTTAATACTGGTTTGTCATTGGTTTAGAGATCTTGACCTCATGCCTGTAATGAACTCAGTTTCCTATGATTCACAGAGTACCACAAAGGAAAAAAGCTACAAAGAAAGCTACATAAAAAGCCCAGGGCTGGAGGGATGGCTTAATGGTTAAGGCATTTGCCTGCAAAGCCAAAGGACCCAGGTTCAATTCCCAGGACCCATGTTAGCCAGATGCACAAGGGGGCACATGTGTCTGGAGTTTATTTGCAGTGGCTGGAGGCCCTGGCACACTCATTCTCTCCCCGCCTTTCTCTGTCAAATAAATAAATAAAAATTTTTTTAAAAGCCCAAAGATGACACCACCCCTAAGGACTTTTTTTTTTTTTTAGAGAGAGACACAAACAAAGAACGAGAGAGGAAGACAGAGATAGGCTCGCCAGCAGCTTCTCAGCTGCTGTGAACGAAATCCAGATGCATGCTCCCCCTTGTGGTCAAGTGCAGCATTGCGCCCTTGTGTCACTTTTGCATCTGGCTAAACGTGGGACCTGGAGATTGGAACCACCGTTTTTAGGCTTAGGAGGCAGGTGCCTTAACCGCTAAGCCATCTCTCCAGCACCCCCTAAGGACTTTTAAAAGGCTTTCCCTTGGGCAGTCATGGGTGTGATAAACAGGTAGTGCAAAGGCTTTTATGAGTCCAACCAGCGATCAAAGGATTCAGTCAAACTGGGGGAAAACTCTTACCGTGTTAAGCATTCTGGCCCAGTGCGACAGCACAATGTGAGTCTCCCCAATGTGAGTCTCCCCCTTGGCTTCATTTCCATGGGCCTCTAGATTGCTAATTACAACATGGGCTAATTTCGCAGTCCAAGTTCCCAAGCGCTCTAGATGCCCCCAGCAAACCTCTCCTTCTCGCCTGCACTATTGTTTTTCCTGACCCTGTCAGAATGAGATCTAAATCCTTAACCTGACACTCATTGTGTTCCGTGTATCAGCTTTTCCTGTCTTTCTGAATTACGTGCCCAATAAAGTTCTCATTTCTGTCATAGGTCAGGACTTTGTCTTTTATAAATTCTGAGGCTGGGGCCATTTAAATTCTGTTTTTGATTTTATCCTGCCTCTTCAAATTATTTGCCTTGTAAGCGCTTTAACTTTTTGGCCTTTAGCCCTAGCTTCTTAGGCTATTAATTTTTTTTTAACCTATGTGACCATTGAAGCAAATTTATAGAAAATCTCATTGACAATGAGGTAGCTGGAGAGAAATGCTTGGAAGGTCTTCAAAGGGAATATTTGGCCAAACCTGTGTGTGTGTGTATGTCTGTCTGTGTGTGTGTGTGTGTGTTTATACACATGCATATGAGTGGATGTGTCCTCAGCTTTGATCAATGAGGGGAAGGGAATCTTTTTTTTTCTTTTTAAAATAATTTTTTTATTTATTTGCAAGGGGAGGGTAGAAAAAGAGACAGAGGGAGGGGGAGAGAGAAAAAGGGAGAGAATAGGGACACCAGGGCCTCCAGCCATTGCAAATGAACTCCAGATGTATATGCCACTTTGTGCATCTGGCTTTATGTGGTATGGGGGAATCAAACCCAGGTCGTTAGGCTTTGCAGGCAAGCCCTTTAGCCTCTGAGCCATCTCTCCATCCCAAGGAAGGGAATCTTTAGCTATCAGAGCCTCACATGTATATCTTGTTCTTTATCCATGAATTTCCTCCAGCTACTTTTTAAATGTTTGGTTGTTATTTCAAGGAGATATTATCTTAGTGCCTATTAAATCCATTTGAGAGGTGAGGGCGGATAAGAGAAAGATGCAAAAACAACTCTCGTTTTTGTTCAGTGCGGGGCATTAAACCCAGAACCTCATGAATGCTAGGCAAGTGCTCTAGTTCTGACATGTAGGTATAAGCCTTCTGTTTTCATTTTGTGTGGGGGGAGAATTTCCTTTTATTTTATTTTATTTTATTTTATTTTATTTTATTTTATTTTATTTTATTTTATTTTGAGAGAGAGAGAGAATGGGCACACCAGGGCCTCCAGCTGCTGCAAACTCCAGACACATGTGCCACCTTGTGTGTCTGGCTTATGTGGATCCTGAGGAATCAAACCTGGGTTCTTTGGCTTTGCAGGCAAATGCTCTAAACACTAAGCCATCCCTTCCCTTCAGCTCTGACTTCATTTTTTAAACTGAGAAAGGGTCTCATCAAGTTGCCAAGGCTGGCCTTGAACTCCTTTGGTAGTCCTGGCAGGCCTTGAATTCATGATCCTCTGCTTCAGCCTCCTACATAGTTGGGATTATAGGCGGTCATCACCAGGCCTACCTTAAGAGTCAACTCTTTAGTGTGATACCTATTTTGAAAGCCTGGTGATCTGCAAACAGTCCAAAATATCACAGCATATTTGTCTGGTTATTGGGTGATTGAAAAAAAATACCGTTTTTTTTTTTTTTTTAAGTTGGAGGAGAAATTATCAAATCTTATGTGCTTCTGTGTGAGACTTGTTGAATTACTCTTACAAATTCCAAAGGTGAATTGAAGATACAGTATTTTTGCCTTTGCTTCAGAAAAAAGGAGACCAAGGCAATATGAAAAGGCAGGTGATACTTAGCATGTCAGTTACTTGCTCATTACTGTAAGCAAATACCTAACCAGGAGCCACTTAAGGAAGAAGTTTCTGTTTTTTAAAAAACATTTTATTTTATTTTATTTTATTAGAGAGAGAGAGAGAGACAGAGAGAGACAGAGAGAGAATGGCTATCTCAGGGCCTCCAGCTACTGCAAACGAACTGCAGATGTGTGGGTCCCCTTGTGCATCTGACTTACATGGCTCCTGGGGAATTGAACCTGGGTCCTTTGGCTTAGTAGGCAAGCACTTTTAACCACTAAGCCATCTCTCCAGCCCCAGGAAGGAGTTTCTTTGAGATTACATTTTGAGGGGATGTAGTCACTGCAGCAGGGAAGGCACAGTGGCATAGGTGGGAAGCTGCCTCACCACACTTCATCAAGGAAGCAAAGAATGAACAGGAAGTGGGGCTGGACCATAAAACCTTAAGGCACACCCCCAGTAACCCACGTTCTGCAGTAAGGGTACGCCTCCTAAAGGTTCTACAACCTTCTCAAACAGTGTCACCAGCTCGGGACCAAGTATTTAAACACACGAGCCTATGGGGGAGCATTTCTCATTCAAACTGCAACACCAGCTCTCCATGGTCCCAGGGCCCTGATGCAGCCTTGTGTATTGTTTGTGGATATTCTAGTGGCTTTGGGACATTCCGAGTCAACTCTGCTTGTCCTAGGTTCCACTCCACTCAGCTCATCTCAAGCATTTGTTTTATTCTAGCTAAACTGGTAAATATCCCATGCAAATATGTTAGAAGGTACTGATCTGCCAATAGATTTTATTGGATGCCAGAAATAGTTCCCTAAGTCAAAAAAGATGGTGTCCATTGTAAGAATGTCATTTGATTCATAAATGTCTCCTGGTCAGGTCATGCTAACAACCAGCTTCTTTGTACTAGCATAAGAAGTAAACCAACTCTACTATGGCTGTAATAGTATGGCTTTGCAATTTAAGAAAAAAATCTATTTATGTATTTTGTATATATATATTTCTGGGTGGGAAGCTTATTGATTCCAGCAACTGTTGAATTTTTATAAGCCATCCATGATTGTTCCCATGATATAGTGAAATGTTCAAGGCAAATTTGATCAGTGTTTCTTAAAAAGGTCAAGTACTTCTGTTGCAATGTTAGTCTGAAAATATTCTAGGATGTTCCCTGCTAGTCTCAAGGTTTGGATTGGCTGGGTAGATGTGACTAATAGAGTCACAGATTGGAGGCTGGCGGTGTGGTGACAGATGAGTTTAAGCAAGCTGGGTTCTGCATCCATAGTTACACTGACCTGAGATCTAGTGGAGAAGGGAACAATGTAATCCCACCAGGTCACTTTACCTGTGCAAAGTGCAGTGTGATTCTGTCCCAGATTTTTTTTTTTTCAGTCATTTCCCCACCTCTCAGCATCAGAGTGTCATAATGATAGCAGTTGGTCAGCTACAGCCTAATTCAGTCATGTCACAAGCTGAACTGCTTGGTAATTTCATTGTCACACTGAAAGATGGATTGAGACACATTTCAAAAAAGTGTTTCATGGCGACCTGAAAGGTTATACATTTGAAGACGGACACAGAAAAGTAGACAGTTGTATACCATTTTTTTTGTGAATTTGAAAAAGTTTTTCTCTTAAATTGAAGGGAAAACAGGAAAAAAAAAAAAGAGACAAGATGCAGGGCTATTTTCTTTGTGAGAATAGTTGTTACTTTTTCCCCTTGGAAAAAATAAATAGGTTACAATCTAGGTCTGTGTTTGTCTCTTCCTCAGCTTCATTGTACGTATTGTCAGCTCACTCTGGAAGTATTACATTTGATGAGGAAAGAACTGGATTTTGTGTTGGCGAAAAAAGGGAGACAAAAACTACATGTCCCAAATACCCAAAAAGAGTACATTTGCACCCGTGCTCTTTGTGTTCTTCTGAAGTATACATGTTTCTGATGCAATTTGACAACCTCTACAACCTGGAGCTAGGCAGCTCACCTGGGGAGAATGGCAATCCCCACTCTCACTGAGATTTGATTCCCAAACATGAACTGTCTCCTAGAATTCCTGGGATTGAGCCCTTTGCAATGCGCTAGTGTGGGTCTTGTGGCAAACCCATCCTTGGGTACCACTAGAGAGAAACTAGATCATACTGGAGAATGCTTTATATAGGCTAGGAATCCTGAATAACCATGTGCTCCAAATGGTCCAGGTTTTTTTTTTTTATTACTTATTTATTTGAGAGAGAGAGAGAGAGAGAGAGAGAGAGAGAGAGAATATGGGTGCACCAGGGCCTCCAGCCACTGCAAATGAACTCCAGATGCGTGCACCCCCTTGTGCATCTGGCTTACATGGGTCCTGGAGAATCAAGCCTCGAACCAGGGTCCTTAGGCTCCACAGGCAAGCATTTAACCACTAAGCCATCTCTCCAGCCCTGGTCCAGGTTTTTAGTAGACTCTGTAGGTCAAGATCCCAAGAGATGGAATACAGGGAAGAGAAGTAGCTGCCGGGTGTCAAGTCAAGTTCATGACTGAGCCCAGAGCCACCCAGAGTCCATTGTTCCCTACTGCCCCACTCTTCCACTTTACATTAGTGAGGCTCTGCATTCAATAGGAGACTCTGTCTCAAAAATGAAGTAAGTGCTGGGAGATGGTACAGCCATTAAAGGTGCTTTCTACAAAAACCTGCCACCTTGGGTTTGATTCCCCAGTGCCCAGCTGAACAAAGTGACACGTGTGTCTGGAATTTGTTTGTGGTGGCAGAAAGCCCTGGCATGCCCATGTGCTTGCTCACTCTCCTTGCAAATAAAAAAAAATATTTTAAAAAGTAAAGTAAGATGATGAGTGATGGCACAAGATACCTGATATTGACCTTTGACTTAAACACACATGGACACACATATCTACGGGCCTTTGCACACCTGTGTGCCCACATGCATGTGAGCATGCATACATACACAGTACACACCTACGCATGGAATATACACATCTAGATAAAACCAAGCCAGGTATCAGAGAGAAGAACTCCTAAAGTAGGGACATTAATGTTTTTCACATTTATTTCACATGTAAGGGATTTAAGCATGATACTTTTCAACCCCCAAACGTGTGTTGTTTTAAATACCAGGGCTTGTTTGTACACATGCACATATGCAAGGGTGATGGAGGAGGATAACTTTGGGAAGTATTGCTGAGGGCAGAGCTGTAATCGATAGGATCGCAGTGGTAATGACACCAATGTGTCTGGCTAAATAGATGTAAATTGCACTTCATTTAAAATCAGGTTAGAACCACAATGGAGCAAGGTGGGATGAGGAGCTAGGCTGTCAGACTGGTAACGAGTTTTGATGCTTTTGTGGAGACTTTAGGACAAGAGTCTGCTTTTCCAAAAGTGCCTTTGGCTACCTTACAATCCCATACTGAGGAGCGGTACCTGCAGAGATCAGCAGCATGTGATAGGTGGAAGGCTTGCCTCCCCACCAACAGATTCTTCAAAGAAAGGCTGCCTGTGAGGGAATATCCCAGTGGGTTCCATTCATGCTTAACATGAGAATCACCTGGAGAATTTTTTTAAAAAATATTTATTTATTTAAGAGAGAAAGAAGCTGGCCAGGCATGGTGGCACACGCCTTTAATCCCAGCATTCGGGAGGCAAAGGTAGGAGGATTGCCATGAGTTCAAGGCCACCCTGAGATTACATAGTGAATTCCAGGTCAGCCTGGGCTAAAGTGAGACCCTACCTTGAAAAAACCAAAAGAGAGAGTGAGAGAGAGAGAGACTGACAGAAAGAGAGAAAGAGAGAGGCAGATAAAGAGAATGGGCATGCAAGGGCTTCCAGCTACTACAAATGAACTCCAGATACACACACCACCTTGAGCATCTGGCTTACATGGGTCCTGGGGAACTGAATCTAGCTAAACCATCTCTCCAGCCCATCACCTGAAGAATCTTTTAAAAGTCTAGGTACCGAAGGTTCATGAACAGCCAACGAAGTAGGAATACCTGGGAGTGGACCCAAAGTCCCAGCAAAGCTTTTACAGTTAGTTCAATCAAGGCAGGAAAGCACCAACTAGACAAGACTTTTCCACCAAAAATCTATTGGGCTGCTTGGAAAAGACATATTTACTTACTTAGAATTTCAGCGATTATAGCATGGACATCTGAATTTTAAACAAATTACCCAGTTGACTTTGCTAGTACTGGAGGAGGGCAAGATGTACTTTGTATCCAGTCATAGCATGTCATTCCTATAATCCCAACACTTTGAAAGTTTAGGCAGGACGATTTCTGAGAGTGAAGACCTGAACTATAGAGCAAGACCCTCACACACACGTACACATACAGACACATGGTCACATCAGATGAACTTTGGCTGAATAATACTGATTTTTGATAGAGTAAACAAGTTATTGCTTCAAACATTTTACAATTAATCTTCTTAATTGTTGTGGATGTGGCAAGGTGCATTAGACCAAATACCCGACTAGTTTTCATTATTAGGCCCTGCTAAGGGGGCCCTATTGTCATTGTCTACCTGGGTTTTGAAAAGTTGAAAAATGGGTTGGAATGGAGGCTAGATATTATCTTTATTTCCTTTGGATTTCATACGAGGCTTGACCATGAAAAGCAAATGTCCCACCATTATAACCAAGCATTAGTAAGTTGCATGCATCTGGTCATTACATGATGTCCCCTGCCACTGTGGGCTTGCTGGCTGCCTGAGGATGGGTCCTTTCAAGCCTGGGAGGGGTGGAGCTGAGCTGAACTAAGCTTGCTCAGTTGTTGCTCAGAAATTCAGGCAGAGGAACCCTCCATCCTTGACTATCACGAGATGGAGAAAGGCAGAGGTTTCTGGGGGATATCTTTCCATCATGGAACCAGGAAGTAGACAGAGCTTCTGTTCTCAAGTCACTAGGCCTTAGTCTGACTTCTAATGCTATAACTGAATGCCACAATGAACTAATCTATAAAGAGTACAAGTTGACTTGACTCACGGTTCTGGAGGCCAGGAAGTTCAAGAGCATGGTGTTAGCATCAGCTTAGCACCTGGTGAGGATGTTCCTCTTATATCCTCACCTGGATGGTGAGACAGAGTGAATATACTAGTCCTAGCTCATGCTACAGATGCCATCGTGGTGGCTCACTCTCATGATCTGTGTGTGACTCAGAGTGAAAGCTTTACAGTCTCACTATGGTGTCTGAGATCCCACTTTCTCCAACTCCCCTTTGAGCTCATCATTGATTTCTATCTACACTGGCTTCCCTGCTGGCCTTGAACATGATTGACCCACTTCTGCCTCGGGGCCTTTGTCTTTGTTCCTTTGGCTCGCTTCTTCATATATCCATTTGGTTTGCTTCTATCATTCGAGCTAGAGAGCGAGAAAGAGGGAGAGAGAGAGAATTGGCATGCCAGGGCCTCAGCCACTGCAGTTGAACTCCATATGTTTGTGCCACTTAGTGGGCATGTGTGACCTTGCCTCACCTTTGTGCATCTGGCTTATTAAGGGGTCTGGAGAGTTGAACATGGGTGCTCTAACTTCGCAGGCAAGCACTCTAACAGCTAAGCCATCTCTCCAGCTCACCTCTATCATTCTTTTGCCACTTCTCAACTGTCATCTTTTCAGTGGGGTTTTCCCTGAACACCCTCTTTAGAACTGCCAGCTCCTTATTTACACCCAAGTACTCCCACTCATTAGAGTCCCTGCATTTGCTCCAGGGCATGTAGCATGGACTAATGAGTGGTCTGATGTATTTATTTGTTGTTGATTGCCAGACACCTCTATCTATCCTTCCACCTACTAGAATGTAAGTTCCTTGAGGTGAGGATTTTAGTCTGTTTTGGTGAATGTTTGATCACCTGTATTTAGTCAGGTGTCTGCCATGTTACAAATTTGTTGAATGAACGAAATGTTGAGCCATGGTTAGGCATGGCAGTCACATTTATGTACCAGTCATTCTTTCACTGATAGCTTCCTTTAATGGGTACATTTTGAGAACTTGTGTGATGTGCTCCAGATGTTCTAGAGGACCCTGTCTTTGCTCATCAGCTGATTTCTTCTTTCTGTGTTCTACTCCCACTCTCCCATCAACCTGCCGACCCTCTCTTGTTTTTACCTGTTTCGCTTGTGTCTCTCATTTTGCCTTCATGCTTCTCTTCTTTTGGCCACTGGTTCTCCTGGGCTTGACAGGACTAGGTACATTACACAGCCTTAGCAGGTCACATGTTCTACCTTAGGGGGTGACCTTGGTTTGAGGCAGCTTCTCTCTCTCTCTCTTTTTTTTTTTTTTTTTTTGGAGAGAAACACAGAGAGAGACAGAGAGAGAGGGAGAGGAAGACAGATAGAGATGGGCGGCATGCCAGCAGCCTCTCAGCTGCTGCGAACAAAGTCCAGATGTGTGCACCCCCTTGTGGGCAAGTGTGGCATTGCACCCTTGTGTCACTTTGCATCTGGCTAAACGTGGGACCTGGAGATTGGAACTGATGTTCTTAGGCTTAGTGGGCAGGTGCCTTAACCGCTAAGCCATCTCTCCAGCCCTGAGGCAGTTTCTCAATACTGTGCAGCATTCTGGGTATGAAGATAGAAAGATGTGTCCAGGAATCCTTCTCACCAGTGCCCCCCTCAGCTCTTTCTGGGATGCAAAGAGGTTATAGGAATGGAACAATTCCAGTTTCGGCTGGGTCTGTAGGGATAGGGATATTTAACTAGCTTTTTATTTCCATTGTAGGTATAATATTTTCATCCAAGGTTTCATGGGAGTTAACTCTAAAAGAAGGTAGGTTTCTGTTTTAAAACAATGACAGAAACATTAACACATGCAAAGGATCACAGTAGCTAACACTAATGCAATTCTAAGTGAAAAGAGACTTACTTGTGAAAAACTGCATTGCTTTATATTTCCCTTCTATTCAAGTCTGTATTCATGGACAGTTTAATGTGATTGGGTCTTATGTTTCCACGTTTCCACCTAACCTCCATAACACACACATGCACACGCACACATGCACACACACACACACATACATACATGGTGCATGGGTGTGTGTATGCATGTGGCACATATGTGTGTGCTAGAGGTTGAAATTTGATATCTTCAACTGCTCACACTTTATTTATGCTAAAGCAGGATCTTTACTAATCGATTTCAATACTTATTGAAAAAGCAGGACATCTCATTTGAAGCCAGAACCCCGTGATTTGGCTAGTCTCACTAGACAGGGATCCCCTATCTCTGGCTTCTGAATTACAGGTGGGCTACCATGTCTACCTAACATTTATATAGGTGGTAGGGATCTAAATGCCACTCTTCAAGCTTCTTTGGCAAGTGCTTTATCCACTGAGCTATCTTTTGAGCCCAGATAATTCTTATGTTTCACAGTCACCCTACTGCATTTTCCTGACTCTGGATGCCACTGGTTGTAAGATTACCATTGCTTTCATAATAACTTCAACCCCCTCCCAAAAATATCATCACATCAATATATACATTGGATGCAAGATGTAGTCTAAATTCACAAATGCTGAATATTTGCCCATAAAAGTACTTTATTTTATTTATTTGAGAAGGAGGGAATGAGAATGGGTACATGAGGGCCTCAAGCTACTGCAAACGAACACCAGATGCATGCTCCATCTTGGGCAGCTGGCATACCTGGGTACTGGGGAATCGAACCTGGGCCCTTAGGCTTCACAGGCAAACACCTTAACCACTAAGTTCTCTCTCCCAGTCCAGAAAAAAGTACTTGAAAATGGAGAAGAAAACATGATTTCTGGTATGTATATTCCACAAATTACTTTTGCTAAAAGACACTTTGGTGTGAACGTCTTTGTGCCCATGGTTTTCTTGGTACAGGTTCATAGAAGAGCAAATATTCCTGTTTCTTTGCATCTTATTTCTACAATGCTTTATACTCTTACCCAAAATATGTCCTGAATATTTGTATTTAACTTCACTGGTGTTGAGTAGTATCATTTTTTATTTGGTTTGGATTTTTGATAAGTTTTATGTAGGAATGATTAGTTTATATTTGCATCCTTTTTGTTATTTGGCAAAATCATTATCAAAGTTAGTGTTTCTAAACTGCTAGTAAAAGATGCCACTACAGACAAGGTGGCATGAGCCTCTCTTAAATGGGTAACAAAGACTGGAGTTTATTCTTCAAAGTCATGGCCCTTGGGTGAGGTGGTAGAGGAGATTCAATTAATAGACTTATTGAAAAAGAAAATCAATTTTTGTTTCTGAGAACAAATCTAATTAGACTTTTGCCATTTCCCATGGATCTTTAAAAGAAGGCCCTATAGTCTAACCTTGGAATTTCCAAGAATTTGTTAAGACTTTGGGCAGCTTGTTTCTGTCACACAATATTTGAGGGTGGGTAGCCATGTAACCACTTTGAATACATGATATGCAGTGGAAAGCGTTTACTAAATGCCATTTACTGTTTGATGGACGAAGTTACAATCATCTTGTAGTGCATTGCTCATTGACTTGTCACAGTAACTTCCTAAGATAGGGATTAGTATTGTTTTACCTACTGATGGGTGAGACCCAGAGAAAGTAATGTATCTCCTGAGGGAAAAAGTAGAGCTACCAAATGATGTAGTGTGACTTTAAGCCTGTTTTCATCACCACCTCCAGGCACCGCCTTCTACCAGAGTAGAGCACCGCACTGCGCACTGCGGTGTGGATGGAGGTCGATGGGGAGTTGGGAGGACTCTCTCTGTGCTAATGAGCTTCACTTCCCACCCCTAGGATGGAGGAGGAGATTTATTCTCTTGACAACTAGAAGCACATTTTCTCGTCTCCTCTGCTTTTGACTCAGGTCCAGAGCCATCCACCCTGATGATATCTCTTGCCCTTGGAGATGGTCCTTGAACGATGCTCTCTCCTGAACCCTTTCCCTTCCCCCCTGAGTTTGCAGTGGGTACCTCCCAAGGAAGCAGATGTTTGCAGCCCTGGGATTTGTGGAAATTGACACAGGCATTCCAAATGCTGCAGTATCTAGGATGTTTGTAATACCTTTTTATTTCCCTACCATAAAGAATGATGAACTTTGAGAGAAGAAAGGTCTAATTGCTATCAGGACAAACCAAACCATCCCAACCAGCTGATTTAATTACCACTATTCCATTGCTCATCAAGAACATCATTTTAGGCTTTTATATCACAGGGACATGTCTTCTTTGTGCTTGGTTGTAAAGAATGATATGGAATTTTATTTTTGCTTGGCAGTTAATTCAGCCTAATGACCAAGAACACAGGTTTTAGAGTAAGAAAGTGTGGATAAAAACCCAATTCCACCACCTCTGTCAGCTGTGACCTTGGCCAGGTTGTCAGACTTCCTTAGGTAGGAAGCAATGGGAAATACGTTGTATCACGTAAGTTTCCTATAGAGGATAAATAAAATTAATGAATTAATGTTTAGAAAACTCACAACACATACTAAGTATTCAATAAATTAGCTAACAATAGTACATAAGTTATAAATATTTAGATAAGGCTCAAGCCCAGCTCTTTGGGGGAAATAGTTCATCTTTTTCTTGTTCTTTTTCTGTAAATTAGTGACTCCCAGTCTCATTCATTGTTTGAATTTATGATTTTTGTACCCCTAAAAAGGAGAATGAATTAAAGTTTATTTTACCTGTGGACATTAATAATAAAAAAGCTACAGTTTCTTTAGTTAGCCTTAGCAATATTTCATTGTGTTGTACCATCTTTTGGGGGAAAAGTCACCTGTAGCTTCTAGAATTATACAAGGGAATTAGTTACAAGACAAGAAGGTGAATTTCTAGTGGAAGGAATCCTCAGACTTCATGTCTAAAGTGACTTCTTTTTGATATCATCATTATCATTGGAAAGTACCTCTGATGGGCCTCATAGCAGAAGGGAAGGAGCAATGTGTGTGTGCGTGTGTGTGTGTGTGTTTCAGAGTAGAAATATTAGATCATGTCTGCATGGCCTCCAACATCCAGTCTGAACATCCAGGCCCTGTGCAAAAGAACCAATTATATAAGCAGCATTCCACCTCTATATCTGCAGCCAGTCTCATGAGCACCTGTATTTGGGGGAGGGTAGAGGAGCCTCTGGAGTCCAGCCAGTGGCTGTAGTTGTTTAGTGAAGACAGATAAGAGTTAAGGGAATAAAAGAGACAGCTCATTGATTGATAGATTGTTAAGTGAGCAGGACCCTGTTCCTGGGGCTCTATCTTGATATTGGCCTTCTTGGAATGGAGGTGGTGATGCAAGTGGTGACAGAAAATTGACCACAGAATTTAGGAGAAGCAAAAGCTCCATGTGATGGAACAAATAACCTGATTGTAAGGCTCCATCCAGGACTGGAGGAATCCCAGGCTGCGGGCATTGATCTGATAGCTGCTCTTAGCCTTGGGGAGAGAGAGTCGAGGTCAGGTGCTGCTGGATAGCAAGAGTTCAGAGCATGCTTCTGGCCCAGGTGTTATTCCCCTAGTGGAATGTTGGCTGAAAAGCAGAACTAGATCCTTGGCTCCTTTTCCAAGGGTCATGAGGCCATAAAGATTCTCCAGGAGGTTTGGCCAAGTACCAGTTACCTTGTGTGCTCATCTTTTTGCTGTCGTTACTTCTGAATCAGGTGGGAGTTTCAATTCTAAGGGGGCAAATCAGTGCCCCATTCACACATCAACTCACAGTTGCCGTTTACACTAAGTGGGTTCTGTGTTTCTCATCATAAGCTCAATGATAGTACAGGAAGAAGACTAATGTCACTCATGAAGGCACAGGTAAACCAGAGTGAGGGCTGTTGGGATATCAATCTGGAAAAGACATTAGAACAGTACTGGATGTGAGTGAAGCCATGTTGAGTTTTTCCACTTAGGGATAAGATTCAGATGTGGTCAAAGGAATTCCCTGATTGTGCTCTTTGGGAATGGGGGCACTCTGTGGTGTGTGGAGTAAAGCAGTTGCTTCCTAAGCTCCCCTCAGGCTGGATGGAAGCTGTTGGCTGGTTTTCTGAGTAGAATATGAAAGTCAGAGCCAGAGTTGAGTTGCTGGGGTCATGGCAGAGACAATTGAATATCGCCACCCCATTCTTCCCATCTGAAGTACTCAGCCACAGTTCAGAACAAATCTTCATCTAACCTGCAAATGCCTTGTTCCAAATTGGCTAATTGTCAAGATGCTTGGAATACCCACAGGACTTGGTCTGGCCCTGTGTGCTGATAACATTAGCTAACAAGGGCCACTTTATTCTGTCCTTGCTGACCACATCATTTATTGACCATTTCTCTGTATCCTTCAAGGTGTGAAGAAGACTGTGTGCATAGTTTTGTCTGAGGTTTCCTAAACCCATCATGGAATCTTTCTCCTGGGCCAGTGATTATCTTTTTATCTTTGGTATACCAAGCTTGGTAAGGATCTATAAATCTTGTTTTATCTAAGATTCCTTGATTCTTAGAGGATTCTTCGAGATAAAACATGCCTTTTATTTTTTTTACAAGCATTTGTTTTTGTCTTTATTTTTTAAAAATATTTTAAATTTTTATTTATTTATTTATTTGAGAGAGGGAGAATGGGCACACCAGGGCATTCAGCCACTGCAGATGAACTCCATGTATGCACCCCCTTGTGCATCTGGCTTACACTAAGCCATCCCTCCAGTGCCCAAAATTACTTTTTATTTTAATTTGAGAAAGGGTCTCTAATCAAGTCTGGCTTGGACCTCTCTACCTAGATTGCCGAAGATAATCTTAAACTCCTGCTCCCCCCATCTATCTTCTGAGTGCTTGGATTGTAAGCATGCAACACTGTGCCTGGTTTATATTCTTGGGGATCAAACCCAGAGTTTCATGTGTGCTAGGCAAGGATGTTGCCAACTGAGCTGCAGCAAGGTGTAGCCAGGCTGGAAAAATAGTCACTATCTCAGATCTAGCCATGGAAAGCCTTGCCTCAGAGAAAAACAGGAGGTGTGTGACACAAACTGAGTGGTACTACCCATGGCCCATTGTCTCCTGCCTAAGGCATTCATCACTCCATCTCACTGGATCAGGTCTAGAGTGGGTTTCAAGAACAAATAGGAGTAGGCTTTGCTTTCTCCACAGGTGGGCACATTTTCACGGACATACCCCAGTGTATGGCAGTCTAACACCAGCAGGGTGAATGCTCCATAACTGTCTTCCGCATGTGTGGCTGTAGATGCCCCTCCCCCATGGCTGTCTGCTCTCTCCACCAGAACAATGGACCTCTGAGAATGGCATTCCCTTCATCTCATGTCGTCCCTCTCAGAACACTCTGTTTGCTTGCGTACTCCTTTTGTTTCTCCCCTTTCTTCCCTAATGAGTGCAATCTGATTTCAAACTAAACCATTTAAGGAGTGGCAACACTCTATGGGTAAAGAGAAAACTCCAATACGAGACTAAGAAACTGGTCATCATCCAAGGCAGGTTTCAGGACCAGGGTCCCTGATTTCAAATGCTTTCTTCAAGCCTGGCATGGTGGTATACACCTGTACTCCTAGCCCTTTTAGAAGCACAAGCAGGAAGGAGTAGGCCTCCCAAGGGCTATATAGCAAGAACCTGTATCAAGCATTTAAAAAAATATATCAAATCTCTCTCTCTTCTTTTCTCTCCCTCTCTCAATAAATTCTTGAAAAATTACTTTATGAGACCAAGAAGCCTCCTCCGCAGTCAAAGACATCCAACTTGGTCTTCCCAGGCTAGCTAGTTCCACGCATGCATGCTTTGCATGGTGCTCTCTGGTCCTCTCCAGCTGCCTGAACTATGAGCTGAGCAGACACTGGCAAATTTACAAAAGGGGCCATTTGTTTGTGTCTACATCCTGGGGAGAACAAGGAGAAATTCCTGTGTCTCAGCCGAGAGTCGGGCAGGGTAGGTGGGGGAGGCAGATCGGGGTGTGGTGCCCTTAACCTTTGCCTCTTGGACCTGCTGCCAGCTCAAGGCATGCTGGGAGCTTTCTATAGTGGCCATCCCGGCTCTCTTCTCTGCTGTGCTTCTGAGGGAGGCCACACACACTCAAAGCTTTACAGTTGTTTGGCTGGTTACAAAGGACAAGAGGCTGGCTGCATACTTGGTGCTGAGGTGACATCCGAGTGTCCCGACTCTTCACTGTCATTTTTGTTATTTAGACTCTGCCTTTGTGGTTTCTAGGATTGCTTTTCTTTTTTGATCTTCAGATCTTTACCGACTTGGGAGTAGTAAGCATCTCCATTATGGCAGAAGAATGAAGGGTGGGCGGTTACAGGTTTGCCTGTTCTCCACTGCCTCCCAGGCTTCTTGACCTCAGACAGACAGACCTGACCTCGGGGTGGGTCCACACGCAGCATGGAAGCAAGGACGGTGACTGCAGGAGCACACTCTGGTCAAGGCCTCAGGTGCAGGGCACTCTGGCACTTGTCTCCACCATGGTGTGACTGTTCATTTGGCCTGTCTGTCATCGCGTCTTGTCCTTCATAGGTTACTATCAGCCTCTTCCCTGTTGCCCCCCTCCTCCCAACACCTTTACAGAAAACCCGCTCCTGTAACTGTTCTGCTTCTACAACTTGCAACAACACAGGCTGTGATTTTCACCCACTCCTGCTTTCCCAAATCCTTAGGAAAAGAATGTGAAACAATGCTGTTGTTTTCAGGGAGGCATGTCATTTGTTTTACCGGTCTGTAGTTGATTAATTTGCAAATGATATTCCCAATAAAGTGCTTAGAAGTAGATAATTACAACTATATTAACAGTTCCCGCGAAGCAGATGGTATTCCGAGGAGCTGCCATGTAACATTAGTGCTGACGCTCCACTGTAATGTACCATCTACCCCAGAAAACCACCAACTCCACGCGCAAATCCTGCTGATAGTCCAGATTGGAAGGAAATTGTGCTTTTGCCTCACATTTTGTTCTGATCAGAATTTTTATGTGTGTTTTCCCCATCGCCACGGTGCTCAGTGAACTGGTACGTTTTATGTGCAGGCCCATAACTCTCCAAGTCTGTGCTTCTGTGTTAGCCCCCCAGTACCCGCTCATGAAGTGAGTCTGCAGACTGTTCGTCAGCCTTCCTCCGTCCAGGCCTGATTTTGTTTTTCAAGGTAGGGTCTCACTCTTGTTCAGGCTGACCTGGAATTTACTCTGTAGTCTCTCAGGGTGGCCTTGAACTCACAGTGATCCTCCTACCTCTGCCTCTCAAACACTGGGATTAAAGGTGTGCACCACCATGCCCAGCAGGCCTGATATTTTTTAAGCATAGATTATCTCTGTACAAAACAATTTCCATGTCCTTGATCACCTGAGCCGACAGGCCATGTTGGACAATCGGTGAGGAGCTTTGGCAGGCAGAGCAAGCCCTTCCTTGTTCCTGTCTGTGTGTGTCATCTTCAAGTGAGCATCTATCTGTATACATAAGACACACAGTCCGCACATACGCATGCACGTATGAACTATGTGTGTGCTCACACAAATATCTCCCTGCCTGTTTAGAAGTTGTATTTTATTAGGTTGCTTGGTTGCAATGATTTCTCAGCCTGTAGCTCTTAAGAGGAAAGTCCCGATGTAGTGACATTGCTGTCTTCCATGCTGTGTCCATCTTAGATAGGCTGGATTTACATGAGTGTTTACACACACAGAGCATGGGAGTGGAAATCAAATATTCATGTATGCTCTGGTTAGCTGAAGACCCTTTGGCCATGGAGTGGAGGTTGTGGGTCAGCTAAGAGCAGGCTGGCAGGATGAAATGAAGCTTCTTGGGCAGCTACTTCTGGACTTCCGTTGTAGGTCAGGCTTGTAGCAAGGGCTGCCTGGTCATGTCAGGAGTCTACCTGTCACTCCTGAGTTACTGCTGACTTTTAGGGAGTCTTTGTCAAAACCCAAGGGAGTGACAGCAAGACACTGGGCCATGCTGATGAAGAAACAATGGGAATAATGTGAATAATGTGAATAATAACAGCTAGTATTTATCAGTGTACCGTGGCCTGTCATTGTTTGAAGAACTTAAATATATGTGAACTCACGTAATATATAATACCCCAGGAAGTAAGCTATATTACACCTGTGTGGTAGTTTGAATATATATCCCCCAATATATTCAATGTTTTATTAGTTATAGTTTGCATCTGCAATCACCTTGCTAGAGGCAATGCCACTGGGGGCCGGTCTTAAGATGTGGTGGTGGGTTTGAGATTCCATTGTAAAGATATGCAAAGTGTGCCTAATAGGAGTTCCTGAAGTGTGCTGTGGCTTTTTGGCTGTAGTTTTGCTCTGTGTGCTGTGTGGCTGGTTGGTTTTTCTCTCTTGTCTGGTCTTGTGGAGAGCAGGCCAGCTTCTCCTGCCATTATGGAACTTCCCCTGGATCTGTAAGCTTCAATAAATAATATCCCTTCCCCCATAACTGTGCCTGGTCTGGAAGTTCATCTCAGCGAACCTGAAGCTGTCTGCTACAACCTCCCATTTTACAGATGCAGAAATGGCAGGGGTTGGAGGGAGATTAAGCACCTGCCCATGGTGGCTTCTTCTGTAAGTGGCAGAGCCTGGATTCAATCCCAGCCCATTCATTCCACATCCAGAGGTCTAGCTAGTATGGTGTCACACCCTGGATCCAGGTGGAGTGTCAGGGTCTACTTTATCTTTCTCCAGACAGGCCAGCCATTCGTGCACATAGGGACATTTACACCTGCTTCCCAGAACAAAATACACTCACAGCACAAGGGCAGGGAATTGGCATGCTGTCTGAATCCTGGCAACCCTTCCAAGGCTGTGCTCAGGGGAGTGACACTCATCTGACTTTCTATTTACCTCACTTAGGTAAGAATTGCCTTTTAGATTCGAGCCTCTGGTGCAATGGAGATCAGAAGACCTGAGTGCTGGCCTGTCTGTAATTTAGAAAAGCATGCTTGAATGCAGTGCTTAAGGTCCCTGGGTTTCATGTTTAAAGAGTGAGCATTGGGCACCAATCATGGACCATGCACATGCTGGGGAGGCTCTGGGGCAGGCAAGTTGAAAAAAAAAAGAGTCCCTGTAGGAACCTTTAAAGAGATCGGCCTCTTGTAAGCAGGCAATTGCAATTTAAGGAATCAAGGAGATAATATTCATTACTGCCTTAAAGAATCTGAAGTACCTTAAAATGGTGTGCTATTACTGTTATTAACTCTACTAGGGAGTGAGGGGAGAAAGTAAGAAAATGCCAGAGAAATCTAGGTTGGGGGTTGAGCTCACTGCATCTCCCAGGCTCCTACTGGGAGAGCTCCAAGAGCTCAGTCCTCGCCAACAAGGGTACCATGGCTCCTGCCTGCTTTTGACCTTTCTGGAGAGTGCTTGCATGAACACACTTCATTTTCAAAAGTTTAAAAATATGCACTTGGAATTGTAGATGATCAAGCATGAATCCCAGGCTGTACGTGGGTGGGAGGATTGTGCTGATCTGGGAGTGAGCAAGGGCCATGTGCCCTGCGATTTGACGTCAGCCCAGTCCGGAGGCTCACAGCGTCTGTGCCGGTCTGCGTGGTCAGTCTGTGATGCAATGTGTTCCCACAGCCCGTAAATCAATTCCCTCTAGGAAAAAAAGCCCACACACCATGCTGATTAACTGGATATACCACTGTCGAAATTCCTGATTTTGCAATATTTAAGCACTTTCTCAGCTGAAAAGGTAAAACAGGGTAAGCAGAAAATAAAAAAGCCACATGTATTCATTTGAAGCAAACCCTTTCTCTTTTGAATGTTGACCTTTGAGTTTCCAAAGTGGGTGAAGGAGTAATTATCAGAAATCCCTTGATAAAAGGTTGCACGATTGTAATTTGAGGAAACTACTTTATATTTATAAATCCTTTGTATTTTTGGTAGCATTTTTATAATTGCCTTCTGATCTCATTCTTCATGCCAATGCTGCAAAGTATGTAGAAATATATAATTAGATTTTAATGATGAAACTGGTGATGGAGAGTTCTTCCCTTGTCCAAGGCACTTTAACCTAGAACAAGACGGGGGGGGGGGCAGAGAGAGAGGGAAGTGGATGTTGCTTGGTCAATTACCATGTGCTAGATATTTAATACTCCAATGGATTCAGTTTGTTATACAATCCCACCCATGGGGATCAGAGTTCTTATTCCCATTTTTACAATAGTTAAACTGAGGTCATCCAGTTAGAGCTGAAGGTGGATATTTGACTTGAGGTCTCCATAACTCCGAATATATGTGCAAGTGTTCAGTCAATTTATGAAGGCAACTCAATACATGTTTGTTTTGGGCACCTAGAAAGATTTTGCAGTACTGTCCAGGTATCAAAGGTGCATGCTAGGTACACACATGTCTGTGATTTTACATGGGTAATGTCTAAGTATCAAGAAACCAGAGCATGGGAGATGTGAAAGAGTAGAATTAGGTTGAGAAATGTCTTGGGAGCAGCTATGCAACGATTTAGACAGTGACTTAGCAAGCATGGGGAAGCCTTGAGAATTCAAGCTAGTGAGATCCCCCACTTGGAGGATGCAGTTTATCTAGTACTGGTAATTTCCAGCACTTTCTGACTGAGTTTCTATCAGTAAGTGTTCTGAGCAAGCACCGCCAATTGATGGGTATTCGTTTATCTATATGTTACATGCATGAACCAGAGGGCTTCTGCCTCATGCACATTATAAAGCACACATAGGAATTTGGTTTATTTCTGGATCCTATTTGGAAAGGTGCAAGCTTGGCTCTGCTGCATTCTCAGATGACTAACCTTCCTTGTCTACTGGATTGAGTTAGAATCACCTAAAGTTTCAGAAAGGTATGCGTGAGAGTCTTTCTGGAGAGTCTGAACTGAGAGAAGGAGATTCATCTTGAATGTGGGAGGGGCATCTCATGGGCTGGGGTCTTGGACTGAACAAACAAGGGAAAAAGAGAAAGCTAGCTGAGTGTCCACATTCCTTTTCTATTTCCAAGTCCACCAAGATGTGAACAAGCAGCCTTGTATAGCAATACCTTCCCTGCCATGGTACACTGTATTCTGACTGTGAGCCAAAACAACTCTTCATCTCTTAAGTTGCTTCTTGTCAGATATTTTATCATAGCAATGAGAAAAGTAAGCAGCACATTAAGCCAATCAGGGCACAATGTTTATGCCTAAGATTCAATTTACTTGCAAAATTCACCAGACAACACAGACATACGTTGGGGCAGGCTTTCTCAGCAGTTCTGGCATTTTGGATGGAGTATTCTTTGTTGTTGCATGCATTGTAGGATATGGAGAAGAATCTCTGGTCTCTACCCACCAGATGCCAGCAGCCTCCCCATTTCCCCATGTGACAGGCAGCTAAAAGTATCTTTAGACATTGCTAAATTTCCTTTGTTGAGGGATGGGAAGAAAAGCTCCCCAGCTGGAGACCACTGTTTTAGGAACTCTAGGAATATTCTCCTTGCTCGTGGCCTAAGAAGATGGCAACCAGCAGTATATCTGGAAGACATCTTATCTAGCCCATTTTAGATTCATCCAAAGGACCCTTGGGCTTGATTGCAATCTGTATCCGTCAGCTCTATGGTTGGCCAGCCAGAACGGAGGTCCAGCTGTTCAGAGATGATGTCAGCCTTTGGACGGCTCCTGACTGACCCGTGAGTATCATGTCTAATTTTAGTGCCTTGTGCTTCACTGCCGATGGACTTTGACAAGGCCCAGTGTGGGTGACCATTGTGGTCTAAAGTGGGGGATCTGAGGCATGATAGCTAGGAGCTTGGGTTTCAGAATCAGGGACACCTGTGTTCAATTCTGAGTTTTGCCATTAATTATCTGTGACCTTGAGCATTTACCTTGGCCTCCCTATGCCTCCCTTTCCTCATTTGAAAAGCTTCAGTAAGACATATAGGGAAGGAGATACTGGTATATCATAGGGTTGTTGTATCCAGGACCATAGCTGCTTCTAGCTCTTACTAAATAGGAGGAGCTATTATGATGATGATAAAAAATAGACTTGTGCTTAGTAGTAGTTAGCACTTATGAATAATACATATTAACACATGTGTAATGTGTTTCTGAGTTTAGAGTTTGTTCACAAATTCCATGAAGCAGAGACCAGCCCTATCTTATTTGTCACTAGATTCCCATTCACTACTTCAGTGTGAATTGTAATAGACTGTCAAATATCCTGCAGGTCCGTGTGTTTGGGCTTGATTCCCAGAGTGGCAGTATTCAGAGCTTGTGAGGCTTTTGAGACGTGGGGCTTTATGGGAGGTCCTGAGATCACCCGGTATGTACTGATGAAAGGGATTGTGATACTGCCCCCCATAACACCTCCTTTCATGTGCTTCCTGGTTCATAACTGATTTGCTGAGCCAACTTCATGTTCCCTCTTATGACATCCCACCATCATCAGAGGCCCAAAGCAATGGTCCACCTGCTCTTGCTTGACTCCTGATCTCTAAAATGGTAAGGCAACATAACCCTTTCCATTCTTATAAACTTATTGTTTGGGGTATTTTTGTAATAGTGGCAGAAAGCTGACTACTACATAGGTGGTTGGTAACTGTCATGAGCCCATGAGGATGCTTGCTGTTTCTTGTACATCCTCAAAACAAATGTGTGATGGTTCTCTCTCTTGTCCTGCTCTAACATCTCATATAATGTCCTTTGCTACGACTGCCTGTAGAAGCACTCTGTCTCACCGCACCCTGAGCAGCAAATAGGAGTTTATCATAGAGTCAGAGAGGCAAGACAGCTCAAACATCTCTTTCTTAGGACTTGAAATTCATGGGGAAAACATCATTTTATCTAGTCAACAGATGCTGAAGCACAATCGTTAGGACTGTCTAACTGTTCCCTTGGATTGCACAGGGAGTTTTGCTATCATAGTTTCTTCCTGAATTTCATCTCATTATACAACTTTACTTATCTGGTTTCAGGTTTTTGATTTATTCCTCCCCCCACCCAGCCCCTGGCTGGTTTTAGAAAAATTAGAACTATTTTGTGGCTTTACATAAAGAAGAAAAAAAAATTATGAGGTTGAGGAAAAATTTTTGTACTGGGAATACATAGAGAATTATCTATAAGACAGACATAATAATGCTTGATAAATTCAGGAGGAGATTGATGGCAGCAGCAATAGCTGATTTAGCCTAATGCCTAGTTGCGTCATTACTCAAACAAACACAGGGGTAACATCCATTTTAATTTCTGTCTTGTTTAAAAATGAGTGAGTTTCTTTTTAGCAAATGACTGTTGATGATTTGCATCTTTACATTTTAAAAAAGGGGAAATTTTCCACCATTTTCTGACTTGATGTTGTAGATTCTTCAAAATTTCAGCACCTCAAACCAATAATTTTCAGAATATGTTTTAAGAAAGTGAAATTAGCAGTTTGGGCTTGCTTTGTGTATGTGTATGTGTATGTGTACGTGTGTGTGTGCGGATGGGTATTGGGAACATATTGGAGTGTTGTGTACATAAATATGCATGTGGATTTTTTTGTTTAATCTAAACGAGATATGCAATTTCAAAGTTCCTTTTATTCCAAAAGCATATATTAAGAAAGCCACATTGCCTCTCAACTTCAATGAATAACCTCTCTTTATGTATTAATGGACTGAATGAATAGGCGTTCCATTTTGCCTTGGCTGGTATCACTCAAAGACTGATTTTATGTTAAATTATATGTAATTGCCTATCTGTATCAAAACATGTATAAAAAAAACCTGAGAGGAAGACAAGCCTCCTTATTCCCACTGTAAGAAAGGGTGTTGTTACTCCTGGGAAGTAAATAATGGACACACAGAGGGTTCCTGGTTTCTTTCCCCGTAATTGTATAAATATATGAAAACAATCAAGAAAATAGAAAACAAAAGGAGAAAATTAAGTTATATAATGATCTACCATCTAATTGCCACCACTGTTAACATTCTAACATTTTCTTTTTTCCCTTTTTTTTGCATGTGTGTAGTATGTGTAGTGGTGTGTGTGGTGTATAGATAGGTATGAACAGATGCGCATGCCTCACGTGTATATGTGTGGAGGTTAGATGAGATCATCGGGTGTTCTTCTAACTCTCATCCACTTGCTTCCTTGAGACAGTCCCTCACTGGTCTTTCATTGATCCGGGAGCTTGCCATTTTCATCAAGCTAGTCTCTTTTCTCTGCTCCATACAGGATTGGCATTATACTTTTTTCTTTTTTTCAAGATATGGTCTTACTCTAGCCCAAGCTGACCTAGAATTCACTATGTAGTCTCAGGGTGGCCGTGAACTCATGGCAATCTTCCTATCTTTGCCTCCCAAATTCAGGGATTAAAGGCGTGTGTCACCACGCCCAGCTAAGGATTGGCATTATAGACATGTGCAATCATACACAGCTGTTTATATGGGTGCTATGTTCTCAAGCACCCTCAGCCTCTCAGGCTTGTGCAACACGTACTCTCACTCACTTAGCCATCTCCACAGCCCTTTAGTCATTTTTAAAGTTTGCTTGTTTGTTTATTTGTTTATTTGCAAGCGGAGAGAAATAGAAGAGAAACATACACAGAGAATGGGTGCACCAAGACCTCCAGCCACTACAAATGAACTCCAAATGCATGCACCACTTCGTGAATCTGGCTTTATGTGGGTATTGGAGAATCAAACCTGGGTTGTTAGGCTTTGTAGCAAATGCCTTAACCACTAAACTGTATCTCCAGCCCTCATTTTTTTTTTCTGTCAATGGATTTCAGTGAAGGAATTGAGACATTCCTGCGCATATGTTTGTACTTTGCATCTGGTTATTCTCTCATGCATCTTATAGTCATGCATCCGTACTGGTGCAAGTTTGCAGCAGGCTAACATCTGTGTTGATGAGAGACTAGAATCGACTAAAGCCTGTGAACACCTAGGTTTTATCAGTTATTTTACTACACAAAATGGCACATTTCTGAATTCAAGTGAGTGTGAGGTGGCCCAGGTCTGATTTCCAGGTCTCATACTTGCTCCTATGGTCTAACTCGTCTTCTTGACATAGCGTAATGTCCTTGGCTCTTAGATCCTACGTCTTTCTTTGTTGAAATTTCTACCCCTTCAGCAAGTGCTGATTTCAGACACCTGGAGCTCTAGCTGAAGACATTCCTGCCCTCAGTCCCAAGATCAGAGATGGAGTTGCCTTCAACCAAGACAGGAGTCTGTCTAGACTTTGCCTTGCCTTTCAGAGCTTAGTATAAATAATTCCAGGGTTGCTTCCTCCAAATTACTTTTCATCTTCAAGCGTCAAAAGTTTCTTATGTTTAACCATGTATTGTTCATCCCGAATATGTGACTTTTATAAAGAAAACATGCAGTTTATTAACTATAGTTATAAACCTGTAGTAGAAAGAGTCCCAAATGTCATTCTTAAGAATATTTTTTCATTTATTTGTAGAGAGAGAGAGAGTAGGAGAAAGAGTGTGTGTGAGAGAGAGAGAGAGTGGGCATACCGGGGCCCTCTAGCCACTGCAAACAAACTCCTGATGCATATAACACCTTGTGTATCTGGCTATATGTGGGTACTAGGGAATCAAACCTGGGTCCTTAGGCTATGTAGGCAAGCACTTTAATTGCTGAGGCATCTCTCCAGAACCAAGTCCCAAATATCCTGATTTTTGACATCAGTTATTTTGTGCATGGGTGACCCAGTGAGTTTTATTAATGTCACGTGCTCCTGGTATTATAGCAAATAAAAAATATGCTTGCTGTCAGCCCAGCTGGAAGTCATTAGAGCATTGGCAGAGGCAGAGGAGAAGGCTTCAAGTTGTGCTTAAGTCATAACTCCCCCAGATTTTATTATTTCCATGAGAGATACTATCTGGTACATGTTTATGTTCAATATGTATCCTCGTCTTCAAAATCTCTCCTTTGGATAGGAGCTCTAGTGTTTTGGTCAGTGGAATCTCTGGTTATGTGCTTTTCTTGTCCTAATCCCTTTTGAGGGGGCATGTGTGTATGTGTGGGCACACGTGTATGAGTCTGCATGTACCCATGCGTGGGTGAGACTGTATGAGTCTGTTTGTACACATGAGTGGACGTGCATGTGTGAGTCTGCGTGTACCCATGCATGGATGCGTGTGCATGAGTCTGCATGTACCCATGTGTGGACAAGCGTGTATGAGTCTGTGTGTATCCATGTGTGCACGTGTCTGTATGAGTCTGCATGTATCCATGTGTGGACGTGTGTGTGTGTGTGTGCATGTATGCATGTGTGGACATGCATGTATGAGTCTGCATGTACCTATGTGTGGACACATGTGTATGTGTCTGCATGTACCAATGTGTGGGCACATGTGTATGAGTCTGCACGTACCCATGTGTGGACACGTGTGTATGAGTCTGTGTGTATCCATGTGTGCACGTGTCTGTATGAGTCTGTGTGTATCCATGTGGGCACGTGTCTGTATGAGTCTGCTTGTATGCATGTGTGGACATGCATGTATGAGTCTGCATGTACCCATGTGTGGACACATGTGTATGTGTCTGCATGTACCAATGTGTGGGCACATGTGTATGAGTCTGCATGTGCCCATGTGTGGACACGTGTGTATGAGTCTGCGTGTACCCATGTGTGGACACACATATACGAGGCTGCATGTACCCATGTGTGGACGTGCATGTATGATTCTGCATGTACCAATGTGTGGTCACATGTGTATGAGTCTGCATGTACCAATGTGTGGTCACATGTGTATGAGTCTGCATGTACCCATGTGTGGGTGTGTGTGTATGAGTCTGCATGTACACATGTGTGGACACATGTGTGTGAGTCTGCATATACCCATGTGTGAACACATGTATATGAGTCTGTGTGTACCCATGTGTGGATGCCAGAAAACAGCCTTAGATATCACTGCTCTCAAGTGTTCCTCTATTTCTGAGACAGGACCTGTCATTGGTCTGGAGCTCAACAATTAGTTCAATAAGCCCAGGGATCAATCTGCCTTGCTGGGATTACCATTCCCAGCTTTTTAGAAAAGACTTATGTAGGGCTGGGAAAATGGCTTAGTGTTTAAGGCGTTTGTCTGTGAAGCCTAAGGACCCTGGTTCAATTTCCCAGGACCCATGTAAGCCAGATGCACTAGGGGGCGCATGCATTTGCAGTGGCTGGAGGATCTGGTATGCCCATTCTCTCTCTCTCTCTCTCCCTCTTTTTCTGTCAAATACATAAATAAAAATAAAAACATCAAAAATGAGTTGTTATTATTTATTTATTTGAGAGACAGAGAGAAGCGAGTAGAGAGAAAGACTGGGCACACCTGGGCCTCTTGCTACTCAAACTCCAGACGTATGCAACATGTAGCACCTTATGCATCTGGCTTTATGAGGGTCCTGGGGAATTGCACTCTGGTCCTTTAGCTGTGCAGGTAAGTGCCTTAACCACTAAACCATCTCTCCAGCCCAATTCCCAGCTTTTAAAATGTGGGTTCTGGGAATTGAGCTCAGCTTCTCATGCTTGCAAGGCGAGTACTTCACCTACTTAACCATCTCCCCAGCCCTTGCCTTGATCATGTTGCTGGTAACTACTGCTAATCAGCCCTGAATGGAAGTTTGCATTCCTCCTAAACTACCCACTGTGTTCTTGCTGTGATCTAAGTTACTAAACAGATGAAACATGGGATATGAGGGGCTGGGTGATGCCTTAAAGATGCCTCAGGATTGATATTTCTAGATGCACACGTGTCCTTCTTTAGCAAACAACATGATAAAAACCTTGGCTCTGTGCATGATGTTCTCTCAGTATTAACCCTCAACTAGAATTAATGTGGGCCCTCTGGGGGTATCTTCCAGGCCCTGTGTCTTTGTGGGTAGGCTCATCTAAATAGGCCCTACACCCCTGAAATAAATATAGCCCTCTGGAATCAGAGCAATAGAAGAGCTATGAACAAGGTACCATAGCATTGCAAAGGAAGGGCTCTATGTCTGCCACTCACCTGATATCCACAGATCTCCTGCTTTCTCCTTGGTCTTTCTCTGCTTCCGTCTTAATTTGAGTTAAGAAAATTATCCTAGGCAGATTCCCCTTCTTCTCTCTCATTATTTTATGGATTATCTGATTTATATAACACTTATGAAGCAGATACTGTTCACTAGGCTGGAGACACCAGGATAACAAATACAGACAAATTTTCTTGCCTTCAACAAGCTGATCATCTAGGGGCACAGCTGGTTGGTGGTATCATGGGACCCAGTGACAATGCCCTATGTATCAACATTTCAGCCACAGTCTAAGCTGCTATTGCTGCCACTGCTGCTGCCGCTGCTGTCTTAGCAGGAAGTCCCCCCTTGGCTCCTGGTAAGTCGTTTTGCATTTTGCTGACCCAGTGTGAGTGTTAACAACATGCTGTGTTCATAGTAGGCCCTCATTAAGTACTTGTTGATCAGTTGGCTGACTGGGCAAGTTTCTTGAGACAAGTCAAGTTGTCCATTAAAATTTCACTTTTACATCTTTGACTTTTATCTGCTTTTCAAACAGGGTCTCCCCAGGAGCTGAGTCAGTGATGGCTTCAGCTCTACATCTATACTGACTGAGCAAATCCCTTAAACATTTATTTCTAGGGGTTACGCTCTATCTACTTCAGCAACTTAATTTCATAGTGACATTGAGACATATATTTTCAAATGAACACTTCAAAGCACATGTAGGCATAGTAGAGTCCACTGAATGCAAAGTCCTCCAGAATGCAAAGCATTCAGAGCTCTCTGGCACTTTCCTTTTTCTGTTACAGAGCTCAGAACAACATGTATGCTTCCTCTCCTTGATCCTCGCTTTGTTCATCACACTCCACAATGCGATTTATCGTGGCTCTGCCCTCTCTGGGTCTGCAGGCAGAAGGGTGCATTTTTATCAAAAGGTGTTGTGTGCTTTTACATTTTAAAGCTGAATTCATAAGTGCTTCTTTATTTTTTCCTCCATTTTCTTTCTTTTTTTTCTGCCTTTCTCTTGCATTTTTTCCTTGTTTTCCTCTCTTGGCATTGTTCCTAATTGAAAGGATGGATTTCAAGTACTGTCTGTTCTTTGAGAAACATCCAGGGTTTCCATGTGTGTTCCTTCTTGCGGGGTGATCCAGTATCTCCCATCGGGAAATCTTCTTGTTTCCCAGTGCTCCTCACCTTCTCCTCTTCGGAGAGCAGGGTTTGAAAGCCTCGCCCTGGTACACTGAGATGAGTTCAGTTTTCAGAGCTGCTTCTTTGGCTACGGATTATCAGAACCTCCTGAAACCCCCTTCTGAAGCCCCGAGCCCTTCTGGAGGAAGACCCTGTCCTGGCAAGTGGGCAGACGTTACCTCCATCTCCTCTGCTGGCTTGCTGACTTTCCTCTGCAAAGGTCATGTGCATTGTGGACTCTTTCAAGCTTGTTTATCAGGGCAAGGGCTTTAGAAGAGAGATTGAATTCAGCTGTCAATGACTCTTCTGAAACAGGGCAGGCAGATAAGGAGGGTTTGTATTGCCAGGTAATAACCTTGCTTGGATCCACTTGTGAGAGACAGTGGCAAGAGGAGCCTGGCAGGTGTCTTGCTTGGGAGGGGCTTGGCAAGATGATGAATGGGCTGGCTTTTTGCCCCAGCGAGAGAGGGGTAGTATCCTCTCTCCTCCCAAAAGGATAGGAAAGCAGAGAATTGGCTCACATGAACAGTTTTCTAGAGTTTTGGCACGATGCTTATATCCATTAAAGTTGCTAGGATTATTTAACGTTTATTAGTGTGCCTACTATATAAAAGGGGCCACTTTTTTACCCCAGAGCACTGAATTCACCAGAGGACATTAGAGGATGGGAATTCCAAAGTCACAGTTGTATGAATTCATGCACATCTCAGTATCATGCATATATATGGCTCAGTGGCACCACACACACACACACACACACACACACACACACACACACACACACAAAACATGACATGGTCACTCCCTTCCAAGTGTTGTTTGTATCATATTCTGACCAAGGCAGAGACATGTCATAGCTGGAAAATAGTGCCTGGCTGTATAGAACTGAGATTCCTATGGAAATGAATTTGCATTATTCCTTGAAACTGCAATGAAACAAAAAACACTTTTGATGCCCATTCTAGTAGGAATATTTTAAAGTGGCAAACTAATCAAGCTAGGATATTCTGCACCTGTTAAAATGCATGTTGCAAATAGAACCATAGGAAATGATGTGGGAAGATGGTCAGGATTATTAAATGGTGGGAAAAGTAATCTCATGTTCACAATAAGCCATTTATATTAAACACACATAGATATGTTCATGAATGCGGATGCATGCATGGAAGAGAGAATTCCATATAACTTTTATGCCTGTACTTTTGTTTTCTGTTTCGTAAGGATAACTCATTCTTGTTACTTATATCATTTTAAGAAGGACAGAGTACTAGACTATATGTCTGAAGTAAGAAGTGACAGAGCTGAGGGACAGTGTCAGTGTCTTCCCTCATCACTCCTCATGTTGAAGGAAGAAAGGCCAGGAATGTGGCTGGAGTCGGTTTTCCTCAGTCCTGACCTGGGGAGTAGTGGCAATGATCAATATGGCTTTAAAAATGGCTGACCGTGCTTGTGATCCAAACCCACTTGAGGGACCCACCATTTGTCTTCATTTGCGCCTCTTATCTGAGGTGTTTGTGTTAATGGGAGTAAGGGTTGGCACTGTAGCTTTTGGCTCCTTGGTTTCAGGAAAGTCATCGCATGACTATGTAAGGTGTCTTTCTGCAGTTACTTTCTTAGATTCTGACAACTGCTGGGAGGTGAAGGAGCCGATATTGCATTTATGGCTCCAATTTTATTTTACAGCAATACTAGTCACCTGCTACTAAAAAAATAAGATGCATTATGGTGATGTAGTTTGATGGCATATGCTATCTATATACTTAACTGCAAAGAGCTATTTGAAGGTATGTGTTCTCATTGAAGTTAGGAGTCTTGTCTTTTCAACTTGTAGGCAGCTCCTATAATTGTGTAAAATGGTACCTTTGTACCTACTAAACACTTACTTAGTAAGTGCCTGTTGGCTTTATACATGGCTGAATTAATGGATTGAGTACTCTGTCATTGTTTTAATAAGAAACATATAGAAACAGAGTGAGTTCAGTATAAATGTGGTCATGGACTGAAAACTCCATAAAATATGTCTGTCTTTCCCACAAAATTCCTTGGATCATTTCATATTTCAAAATAAATAATTTTTAAATTTTTATTTATAGAGATTGAGATATACACACAAACACACACAGAATTGGCATGCCGGGGCCTCAGCCATTGCAACAGAACTCCCGATGCTTGCACCACCTAGTGGGCATGTGCCACCTTGCACTTGCCTCACCTTTGTACGTCTGACTTACGTGAGATCTGGAGAGTCAAACATAGGTCTTTAGGCTTCTGAGGCAAGTGCCTTAATGGCTAAGCCATCTCTCTAGCCAAAAATAAATAACTTTGAATGGTGAGGAAAAATAAATAATTTTGAATGGTGAGAAAAAAGAGCAAATAATATAACAGATCCAAATACCTAAGAACCACCCATGTGTTCAATATCCATATTTAACAAATGCTAACAGTCTGTCATGCTTACATCATATTTGTTTTCCTTAAGAAATGAAACATGTAATTTATGTGACAGCTCTGTTGCTCTCTCTGCAGCCCTGTTTCCTTCTCTCATCTTTTAGAGGTAGCTGCTTTTCTGTAGGAAGTTGCACTTGTTTTTATACTTTCACACTTTATGGAAGTATGTACTTCATTATACCATCTGAAGTCCCATGTGATTTACCATTTACATAATGCCAGCATGTTGTAGAGATCCCTTTGGTGACCGTGACTTGATTTCCTCTCTCAGTATTGAGATATATTTCTCCACACTGATAATGTAGATTGCGTTCATTCACTTTAAGAGCTTCATGTTATTCCTTGGTCTATGAATTGTCTGTTAATACATATGTAGTCCCTGATGGACGGATACCTAGATCTCACACCTGGTTTTTTCAAGTTGATAACTGTGCTATGTACACCATTCTCATGCTTGTCTTTCTACATGTAAGAATAGTCCCCTTAGGCTTGCACTTGGAAGTGAAATGGCTCAACTCTTGAGGAATTATGTTTTCAACCTCACTAGGTATTGGTAAAGTATTCTTCCATAGGTGTCCAAGCTACGTTCCCACCTAGCCGCATGGAACAACACCTGCTCCTTCATGTCCACTTGTGTTCGTCAGCCTCTTTCTCTTCTGGTTTCTCTAATAGGAGCTTATTTCTGGCCAGTCCTGGCTGTGTGACCAAGTTCAGCACCCGCCAGGGTGCTTTATGCTCCAGATTTGTGAACTGTCACATGGCCTCTTACCACGGCCAAGGCCATCCCCTTTACCAGGATGTGTTTCTTGCCATTGAATGGCAAGCATCTTCTTACCCTTCAAGTCCCGATGAAAATGACCTCTGGGCCGCTTTCTTGGCTTTCATTTGTTTCCCTTCTCAAGTTCACGGCTCTTCATCAATCTCATTCATTGTACTTACCAGGCTGTCTTATCGCTTCCTGTGTTTCCGTCACCAGATTGTGAGGTTTATGAAGAGGTGAAGATATTGTTAACATACCGTCTTCACTTCTCACCTGTAGGTGGCTTAGAAAATGTTATGTAACTGTAGAGTCAATGAATGAACATGTTACCCCAACATAATCTTCTAGACACTTTTCTAGGCCCAGGGGATGATTCAAAGGGCCAACTTGATAGCTTTCTGCTCTCATTGAACTTACACATATGTGCTTGTTGTGGTGGGAAAGGGGATTGACAATACATAGATCAACACATCAGTCAGTGTACACTATGTCAAGGAATAAAGGGTCAGGGGAAGAAGTCAAGTGGTAGCAAGGGGAGCAGATGCTAATGGTGTCCCACGTCACATCCCTTCTGCAACTCTAATTTGAGGCGCACCTCTAATACTTTCTGCCTCACAGCTTTCTGAGAAGCTGAAGAGCTGTGGCATCCTGGGAGCGGCAGCCTGCGTGTGCCTTTGTGTGTGTGTGTGTGTGTGTGTGTGTGTGCTTCATTTGACATCCTAGCTGTTCCCTTGGCAGGTGGAGTTCTAATTGTCCTCAATGATCACCAGCTCCATTCTCTCCCATATATTGAATTTCTCTCCTTCCCTTGTTATGTCCCCATTTTCTCCCTCTAGCTCCCTGGAGCCACTTCCACTCCCAAGCCCTCCCCTCTTAGACCGGAGCAACCCAAACTAAGAGACTGCTGAAGGGGCTGTGAATTGATGAAAGGGTAGTTAGGAAAGGATTTCTTGAATGGAGGACTTGGATAGAAAGAGAGGAAGCTGAACTGGGCGTGGTGGTACAAGCCTTTTATCCCAGCACTCAGGAGGCAGAGGTAAGAGGATAGTCACGAGTTCGGGAGGCCACCCTGAAACTACATAGTGATTTCCAGGTCAGCCCGGAGGAAACGTTTCCCAGATAGAGGAGAGCAGCAAATCAAATTCCTTCCCTGACCCTGAGTGGGGGGTGTGCTTGAGTTATAGCCAAGGGGAACAGCTGGAGCAGAGGCAGTCAAAGCAGAGAATGGGGGATGAGATGGGAGAGGAAATGGGATGCTTTAAACCAAAATAGGGGAGTCCCGTCCATCCTGAATGAATGAAGTGGATGGACCTGAACAGAAGAGAGGCCAGGTGCACTGGAGGTTTGAAATGAGCAAATGTACATAGGTACTTTTGATGGAAACAGACCTAACCAAATAATTATTCTATTTTTTAAGTTTTTTAAAATTTTTATTTATTTACTTATTTATTTATTTGAGAGAGAGAGAGAGAGAGAGAGAAAGAGAAGAGGAGGAGGAGGAGAGAGAGAGAGTGAGAGAGAGAGAGAGAATGGGTGCACCAGTGGCCTCCAGCCACTGCACACAAACTCCAGACGCATGTGTCCCCTTGTGCATCTTGCTTACATGGGTACTGGGGAATTGAACTGGGGTCCATAGGCTTCACAAGCAAATGTCTTAACTGCTAAGCCATTTCCCCAGCCCATATTTTTAAAGTTTTTGTTAATTTATGAGAGAGAGAGAGGAGAGAATCGGCATGTCAGGAACTCCAGATGCATGTGCCCCCTTGTGCATCTGGTTTACATAGGTTCTGAGGAATCAAACCTGGGTCCTTTGGGTTTGCAGGCCAGTACCTTAACTGCTGAGCTATCTCTCCAGGCCATAGCCAAATGACTTGATGACTTATAACTTCCCAGTCATGCAGATCTGAAGGGCAATTGTATTTCATGAGACAGTGTTGAGTCACAACCAACTATTCTGGTCAGGACTGATTTGATTCCTCACTTAGATAACCCTGAAGTCAGCTACTCTCAAGAGTTGATATGTCAAGCCTGTGGAAGGGGGAGAGATGGAGGAGGGAGTGGGCAATAGGAACTTGAGACCGGTTGTAATTTCAGCAGGTGCTAAGGATTTTGAAACAGTGTGTGAGGTGGAGGGATGAGGTTACAATGCTACTCCTTGCTTTGGGAGATAGGTGGGTGCAGGTCAAAAGATGGACCACTTGTCAAGGTGCTGAAACAGGTAGATTGGGAGCCAAGGTGAGTTTCTGTTAAGAACAAAAGCTCACAGCTACACAGGATTTAGGTAATTCAAGAGGTTTTCATGGAAGAAACTGCTAACAGGCAGTTGTATTACTTTTGCATTTCCTGCGCTGAAGGGACACAGGATCACTGGGTTTTGTGGCACCGTCACCATTCAAAAGTGCCACTTTGTTTCTTTACTGCTGGGACTTTTGTTCTTTGTGCATGTGAGTATGAGTTCATGTATGTGTGAGGGTGTGCACATGTGTGTATAGAGGCCGGAGGACAGCCTCCAGTGCCATCCTCAGGAATGCTATCCACCTCTTTTTAGACAGGATCTCTCACTGGCCTGGAGCTTGTCAATTAGGTTAGATTGATTGGTCAGGAAGCCCCAGGAATGTACCTGTTATTGTCTCCCCAGCACTGGAATAACAAGTGATGCCACCCAGAAATCAAAGGGATTCTAAGGCTCAAACTCCGTTCTTCATGCATGCATGCAAAGCAAGCACTTACCAGCCCCATTGCTGGTATTTTTGAAAGAAGCATTTATGGCATTTACTTGGTGCTTGGTTAGAGGAGCATCCCGATCAGATTACAGAGTAAGGTAACTTGCTGTCCAAGTTTTAGGAGCAAAAGGGCCTAATAACATAGGGACGCAGAACGTCTGTGTGTGGAATTACCCAGGCTTGGTGGTCTGGGATGGACTCTACTCGGGGGTCCAGATAAAGAAAAATGATAAAAGTTCAAAGCAGAAACATGCCTTTTCCCCTTTTTTGGCAACTCACGAATGAATAATCCAACACTAATCTGACTTTCTCTCGGCCTCCTGATCATTTGCTCCGTGTGCATTGAATTTATCATCACTGGCAGAGCTGGAAAATGGAGGTCAAATTTCATTTTGGCCCTCAACGTGATAAAAATGACCTGCAAAAGGTAGATGACAGGTTGTTATTTTATGCCCTGGAAAATTGCAAAGATCAGATGGAGTCGCTTCTGTGTCCTCTTTTCTTTCTTTCCCCCCTCCCTTCTTAGGTGGCTGATACAACTTTCCTTAGCAATGTATCATGAGTGCACATCCTGATTTGTTAGAAGTGTGGTCAAGGTTTAAAACAAGAACAATCTATTTCTAACTGGCAATTTCCATCAGTCCAGGTTGACTAGGTACCTCTCACTGTGTGAGTTCTTTACGGAACCACTGACAAGTCATAAAAATATCCAGAGCACAAGCGTGACATTCAAACACACTGTCTCTTCTGCTTATAGTTCATTGACTCCCAGAAGTCAGCTATTTATAGCAATTAATGATTTCTAAGCAATTAGATCCCCCTGTTTCAACAACGATCATGTTGGAGGATAAACCCTTCCTTACAGAAAAGCGCATGGCAAGCACTTTTCGATATGGGAAGAGAAGTCAAAGTTGGCTTGCACAAGGCAGGGGAAGATGTTTTTTCATTTTTTTGCTAGCACTTTAGGTAGACTAGTGGTCACTGCAGATATGCTATCAGGAATGGTCTTTACATCAAGAAGTCTTCAAACTCAAGAAATGCTTAGCCTCCATGTCGCCTTGCCCCCAGAATGAGAGTGATGGCATCTTGCAATCCCTTTCCCAGCTACAGGCTCGAGGCTTTCCTGCAGCCTTCTCCACTGGCGGTCCTGCATGAGTCGGAACTCCTCTCCTCTCCTTTGCTTTGCTTTGCTTTGTAAAGATCATTGTAAGGGCTTATCTTGGGTAATTGTTATTACTGCCATCTGCATTATGGTATAATTACCTTTCCAAAATGCTGGATCTCTTTAGCTGAT
Source organism: Orientallactaga sibirica (assembly GCA_036365145.1). Taxonomy (NCBI): domain Eukaryota; kingdom Metazoa; phylum Chordata; class Mammalia; order Rodentia; family Dipodidae; genus Orientallactaga; species Orientallactaga sibirica. Next base: position 19,806,619 of record JAEOAD010000018.1, on the reverse strand, counting down.
GTTTAAAGATAAGTGATAGTCAAATAACTGCAAAGCTTAGGAGACAGAGCAGCAGCATTGTAGTGGAAGGTGGGCTGTGGAGGGAGCGTGCATTTCTTCTTTCTCTTGTTTTAATTTTCCATTTCTTCTCTGGAGGGCACTGATATTCTCCCTTGATTTTTACACAGACTAAATGACTAATTCAACATTGTGGAATTTAGCCTTATCCCAATATGATCTCCATCTGGTAATATCAGCAGGGTGACAGTGGCGGCATTCACCAAACGTAACGTGTTGCAAGTCTTGAGTGGTGAATTGTCTCCCTTCTCCTGAAAACTGAGAGTGACAAAGCAGATGACTTGGGGTGGAAACCCTCACCATGACTTCATTGAGAGGAGGCAGACAGATTTCATGGCATCTCTTCCTTTCTGGCCCCTCAACTTTTAAAATAGCAGTTGAGCAGCCAGGCCTGGTGGCACATGCCTTTAATTCTAGCACTTGGGAGGCTGAGGTGGGAGGGTTGCTGCAAGTTCAAGGGCAGCCTGAAATGACATAGTGAATTCCAGGCCAGCTTGGTTTAGCCTATCTCAAAAAACAAACATCAATCAATCAATCAAGCAAGCAAGCAAACAAACAAACAAACAAACAAAAAGGCAGTCAATTGGGATGTTTTAGTTGGTGGTTCTTAATGTCTGAAGTTTAAGGGACAGTTTGATGATTTAAACCTTACTGTTTACTGGTTACCATGATTGCAGAGTATAAGCTACCTTGAGAACATGGCAATTCTCTACAATTCTGCAAATTAGAGAGTCTATGTTACATGGAGATGTGCATAGGGAGGCATTAAAATGAGAAGAAATGGGGAAATGAAAAAAAATGAGCGGAAGAGATCGAGTAAATGGTAATGGAGTGAAAAAAGTATGCCAATATTCTGAAGATTTGTGTAAAACATAAGTCTTGAATTTATGGTCTTAAAATTGTATTCTAATTCTTGCTTGCTCTTAATGCTTTTGGCTTTTTTTTTTTAATTCACTTGATTAAGCAAAACTGGCCCAGTGTTTACCTTCCTACATTCTTAAACACGTTAAGCACGAAAATTACTTTGAGCATGTGGACTCAAGGAGTAGTTATAATGCTTACGGAACACTGAGATAAGTACCAGCTTGTAAAATACCAGCTGCCCCCTAACTCACCTTTGGGATGAAAACTTTTGGCAGATATAATCACTATTATAGAGCTGCTTACAAATCATAACCATGTGAGGGTTACTCTCATTGCTCATCATCCTGATCTCATTAGATTTACACCATTTCTTCTTCACGAGAGCCCTGTGGGTAAAATTATGACCTTTTCAGTTTTACAGATAAGGAAACTAAGCCTTAAAGAATGTAAATAAGTTGTCCAAAATTATATTCCTTGAGTTAGGAGTGTAGTGTCGTGGTAGTGCACTTGCCTGGCAAGGTATTAGTTGTCTAGTATCATTGCAAGGCTGAGTATGAGTCTCTCCCCAAAGGAAATAGCATCTCCTACCTTCCTCCATTCCCTCCATGGATCTGAGGCATTCTAAGAGCATTTGCTATATAGATTTATTATTTCTTTTTGTAAAATACTTCCATTTATTTGCTTGTAAGCAGAGAGGGGAAGGGAGAAGGAGGGAGAAAAAGATGAAGAAAGAAAAATATGAATGGGCACACCAGCACCTCTTGGCTCTGTCAACAAAGTCCAGATGCATGGGACACTTTGTGCATCTGGCTTTATGTGAGTACTGGGGACTTGAACCCAGGCCATCATGCAAGTGCCTTTAACCATGGAGCCATCTCTCCATCTCGTTATTTATTTTTATTTTTTTTTTTGGAGAGAGATACAGAGAGAGACAGACAGAGAGGGAGAGGAAGACAGAGAATGGGCACGCCATCAGCCTCTCAGCTGCTGCGAATGAAATCCAGATGTGTGCGCCCCCTTATGGGCAAGTGCAGCATTGCGCCCTTACGTCACTTTGCAGCTGGCTAAACATGGGACCTGGAGATTGGAACTGACATTCTTAGGCTTAGCGGGCAGGCGCCTTAACTGCTATGCCATCTCTCTAGCCCTCCATCTCGTTATTTTAAGAAATAGCTTCAAACCTCATTAGAACTGACATTCAAAGAGGCATATAGAGTAGTTTCATATTAGTGTGTGTGTGTGTTTAGAGATTTGAGAAATGTGCTGCTCACTTCCAAAATTGCATTGTTGGATCACTGACATTTGAAACTCCTGTCTGAGATCTTGGCTGTTTTAGCATAGCATTTTTGTTTGTGTGTGTGTGTGTGTGTGTGTGTGTGTGTCATGTTCAAGGATAGAACTCTTGCAAGAGTGGGATGATAAGCTCTGGCATTTATTGTAAACAGCTTTGTCAGATGTTTTCTAGAAAAGGAGATATGGATGAAGGCAGGTAGAGAAAGCATGAAGAGTGTGACCGTTTATGGGAGTTAGAAGGTTTCACTGTTATCTTCCCATCGCCTGGACAAAATACCTGGTCAGAAGCAGCTGATGGAAGGGAAGGGTTTATTTCCAGCTTTAAAGGGAAGCTTCATCATAGCAGTGAACGTGTGGTCGGAGCAGACTGCTGTAAGTCACATCTCCACACATGCACAGGGATGACGTGTAGACAGTGAGTTGTCTATCTAGCATGGGCAAGTGGTGCTAGACTATAACATCCCAAGGTCTTCTCCCAGTGACACACCTCCTCCAGCAAGGCTCTACCTCCAAAGCTCCACCAGCTTGGGATTAAATAAGAGGCTTACCATGAAGTTGTGGGGACATTTTACACTCAAACCACCACAGAGGGGGCTGTGAGGTTGGAGAGGAATGCTATAGGAAGGCGAAAGCAAGGGGCATGAAGGTAAACTCCTTCTTCTCTATTTGTCATTTGCTCTAACCCTATTTTATTTTGTTTGTTTGTGTTTGTTTGTTTGGTTGGTTTGGTTTTTCAAGGTAGGGTCTCACTCTAGCTCAGGCTGACCTGGAATTCACTCTCTCATTTCTGAGTGGCCTTGAACTCACAGCGATCCTCCTACCTCTGCCTCCCAAGTTCTGGGATTAAAGATGTGTGCCACCATGCCAGGCTCTAACCCTGTTGTTTTACTATATTCACTGAGAAATGAGTTGAATCCATGCTAGCTACTGTAAAGAAAGGTCCCATATTTAGCATGAGGAAAATAGCCTAGTAGAGTGTTGCTTATTTACTCAGTCTATCATAGTTTTTCTTCCTTTCTTTGTTTGTTGAGTAGACTCAATATATTTTATTTATTTAATTGGGAGAGAAGAGAGAGAAAGAGGCAGATATATAGAGAGAATGGGTGCACCAGGGCCTCCATCCACTGCAAATGAACTCCAGATGCGTGCGCCACCTTGTGCATCTGGCTTACGTGGGTCCTGGGGAATCAAACCTGGATCCTTAGGCTTTGCAGGCAAGCACCTTAATTGCTAAGCCATGTCTGCAGCCCTTGAATGGACTCTTGATCATGTCTGTGCTTTGGAGGAGGCCCTGTACTTAGCCCTGGAGCACTGAGGAAAGGCATTGTGCCTGCCCTCACAGAGCTTCCAGCTCAGGAAATGGACACGATGCACAGTCAACATACCCTGGGCTTCATGGACTCCAGGCAGGAGTCCATGGGAAAGATTCTTAGAAATGTAGCATTGATCTCTGTGTCCTGAACCATGAGTGGTACCCCAACATGTGGAAACTGAGCAGAGAGTGGAAACTTCTCAGGAAAGTACCACTCTCTTGGGTCCCGATGAAGCTTCATAAAGTTTGCCATTAGCAGGGGGGTAAAATCTGTCAGGGTGTTACTGTGGGATGTTCCCTGCCATGATGCACTTCTGCAAGGTGGGAACAGGTGAGGATCTTGTACTCCAAGTCTCTCTCCCCCATACTCCCCTGGTCTTTGTACAGTTGATGGACATTGAGTTGCAAAGCTTAGGTCACAGCTCCTTGTTTCTGTGGTGATTATTTGCGCCATTGAACTTTTGCATCCTCGCCTTATGCATTCCCAGCCTGGCCTCTTGCTATTTGCTCAGAGTTTACAGCCAGGGATCAGCTCAGTAAAGACAAATACATCACCAACAGATAGATGACTGCATTTTGAGCAGAGAAAACCAGAAATGGAAACACCAAATAGTTGGATATTTGTGAGAAAAGTTACTAAACACCCTTAAATTTGCATTACAACTTAAATATGCTAAAGCTTTTGCATTTATAGACTCAGTAATTGATCTAGATCTCTCTTCCCACTTTCTCTTTCCTAATGTTCTCATGCTGGGGAGAAAAACAACATTTCTAATTTACATGTCCAAATTGGTTTCAACTTACTTATATTGAATTATAATAGATTTCTTTTTCTTATAATTAATGTTGTCTGAAAACATAATGCAGATTTAACTTATCATTGTAAAGATCTTACAATTTTAATATTTTTTGCAGAGGCATAAATACAGTGTGGCTATAATTATTTCATTATGTATGTATAAAAATAGGATATGGCAAAAAGTACATGCTTTACCTCACTGATTACTCTTAATGTCTCCCAAATTTCCTGATTTACAATATTCTCTAAGGATGTAGATTTTTCTAATTGAAGTACAGTAATTTGCATATTTTTAGACCTTGTTGACACAGTTAATTGATATGTCATTACTTATATCATGCTGAATATCATTTGCGCTCTTTATTCATGGCAGACTTACAATGCTGTCCTTTTGGGGGAGAACTCAGTGTTGTCTTGCTCTCCTTTCTGCTTGGCAAGGATTTAATGTAAGAAAAATCAAAGAAGACTAATAGTCAGTTGGCAGGGTTTTCTGTTCAGCTGAGTATGGACTGGTAGCACAATAGTCTGATTGCTCTTAACACTGGAGGAAATGGACATTTTCCCTCACGGTTTTTATATTTTCAAAGGATGTGCACATGCTATTGTCTCACTTAACCCTGTGTAACCCTTGAGAAGGGAATCGTTACACTTCTTACCAGTAAACACATAGAGGCAGAGGGGGACTAGAGACTGGTTCCAGGTCCAAGGGTTGGAGGATGGCAGAGCTGGGATGAGACACAGTTGTTCTGTCTCCAGAACAATCATTTATCCCGGTTATAATCTGCCAGAGAGGCATGGAAGTATGAGTAGAAGCATACAGAAATGGAAAATAACGAAGAGATGCAAGTGCAAATGAGCTTTACGACAGGGAAGGAAAGGCCACCTGTTGGTGTCAGTCTAAGGTGTGTCTGGAATAGTTTACAGTCGGGTGTAAGGTTATACCCTCCCTTCTGTCTGAGAGCTTCGAGTGGCAGTATGTGTTCTCCCTGATGGTGGAGCCCAAGATATTTGCTCTTCTGTCATTCCTACAGTACTTTGCTATGTACAAACGAGGCACTCAAAGATAGTTATTGAATGAACCAATGAATGGCATTCTTCAGATAATGTTCTTATTGTTTTCTTGATGGGTGAGTATGTCCCTGCATACTGTGGCTAACTACACCAGTCCTCCTCAGCATGAGAAGGCCACTTCTTTCCATTCTCTCCTCTTTTCTTTTTCTTTCTTTCTTTTTTCTCTTTTAAAGCCCCCATTACCTAGGCTGGAGAGTTCTCTTGTTAAGAAGATGGCTAGAATTTGCCCTCACTTTTCTATGGATTGCTGAAAATGTGCCATTGCTGCTTCTGGTGGATTTCCAAGTACGCAATCCATCCAGGCAGCTGAAAATCACAACGAATGGAGTCCAGAAAGCATGCAAAGGCGAGACATTATCGGATAATGGGAAAAGCACTGGCTTGGGAGTGAGACAGGCCTGGGCAGGGCTCCAAAGTCTGCCATTAGCTAGCTGTGCAACCCTTGGCAAATGACTCCTTGGAGCCTCAGTTTACTTCTCCACACATCAGGACTCTAGTTAATGCATCTTTCTGAAGGCAGTTCAGGGGCTGGGTGTGTGAAATGCCTGGCCTGGTACCTGGAACCTGCTAGACATTATTTCTTTTCCCTCATTCATGTCCAAGATCACATTGGCTCCATTGAGATGAGTTGTAACTTTTGTGCAGAAAACACACACCAGTTCATTCTTTGTTCGTGGACATGGGATCCCATATTTTTTTTCATACTTTTGGTGGCATGCACACACACACACAGGTGTGGCTGTGGGCTGTTTCTCTCATGGGCATCTGGAAACTACTGAGCTGCCTTGATTTATAGATGGTTGCAGGGTTTGGGGCTGTGCAGAACCCCTCTGTTCTCTAAGGACAGATGGGCTGCTGATGAGCTTTTCCCCACAGTGGAAAGTTCCAGGCTTGAGAAGGGAAGCTGAGCATAGCTGGAGTTTGTCTTTATTTCTAAAGGAATATGCTAATAAGGTGAAAGAGCTTAGGCTACAGAGACCTGTGATGAATCCCTATTGTTGCAGTCAGTTCCATGTTGCGGGTACAAACATCCAACCACACACAGCTTATGGGAGGAAAGGGGTCTATTTCAAGCTTACGGAGTCCAGGGTAACACTATCAATGGTGGAAGAAGCTGGCTCCACTCATAGATCCAAGCAGAGAGGAACAATGGCATCAAGCAGACACCAACGCCAGCAAGCACGAACCACCAGGGCTCTAGCTGCTCTCTTGACACCTTTGAGCTGGAATTCAAATTTGCACCCAGACACACACCTTAGGGCTTGACTTCAGGTTCCTCCTTCAGTGACATCTCTTCCCTAGTAGGGATCCACCCACTGGAGATACAAAATTCGAACCTGAGTTTATGGGACCTTATATTCAGACTACCTACCACATTATCAACCTTTGAAAAGATTAGAACCTGGGAGCTTGTCGGGGACTCAGGAATAATAGATACTTGCTTTCATTGTTTCCAGTAGATTTCTTCTAGGCCTGGTGTATCCATGGGTAGAGCTGGTAGCTGCCCATGCATGTGACTATTACAGAGTGGGACACAGTGAAAGAGCCCATCATTAGCCAAGAGTTCACAATTCTTACACGTCTTTGAAATTCTGGGCTTTTCAGTTGAGTCACAACCTCATGCTAGCTGGAAGAGAACCTTTGCCGTGTTTGCAAAGATTCTGTTATTTGACCCAGAAATTCTCATTCTTGTAACCAAGACTAGGTTTTATGGAAAGCTGTGCCTGAGTAAAGGGTGTGGGAAAGTGGTATAAGGCACAGAGCTGCAGGTGAAAAATTGTGTGTGATGAGAAAGCTCTGGGTAGTCTATGGGGGTGCAGGACAAGGAAAGAGAGTTAGTATGCCTTTCATCTAAATAAAAGAAAAGAGAATATGGAGGTCACTGACTGGGAAGTCTTGTGCAAGGTACCTCCAACTTTGTGAACAAGTTGTAAATACAAGCTGGTGTAAAATGATCTCTAATGCAAGCAGTGATGTGAACCATAGGTAGCCAAAGTGGGGATTGCACTTGTAGTAGAAACAATTAAGAATGCCTTCATGGGGGCTGGGGGGATGGCTTAGTGGTTAAGGCATTTGCCTCCAAATCCAAAGGACCAAGGTTCAATTTCCCAGGACCCATGTTAGCCAGATGCACAAGGGGGCGCATGCATCTGGAGTTCTTTTGCAGTGGCTGGAGGCCCTGGTGCACCCATTCTCTCTCTCTCTCTCTCTCTCTCTCTCTGTGTGTGTGTGTGTGTCTCTCTGTCTCTGTGTCAAATAAATAAATAAATAAATAAAAATAAAATATTTTAAAAAGAATGGCTTCATGGGAGCAGTGACATTGGAACAAACCTATTCACTATTCCTTTGCCACACTGTTTTTGACTCAGTTCCTGGAATAACCCATGGTCCTTCCTGTGTCAGGCCTTTGCATACGCCATTCCCTTCTGGAGTAATTTTTCTTTATGCTTTAACTCACCCCTTTTAACTGTCCTCCATGCCTCATTTTAAATGGCCCATCTTCATATGGTGCTAGTAAGATAGCTCTCTTGGTAAAGTGCTTGTTTTGCAAACATAAGGAACTGAACTTGGTACCTAGAGCCCATGCTTAAAAGAAAAAAAAAAACAACTAAACATGGGCATAGTGGCATGTACTTGAATTCCCAGCACTGGAGAGGTGGAGTCAGGTGGACTCGACCACTGGGGCTCTCTGGCCAGTCTGAATATATTTGGTGAGTTCCAGGCCAATGAGTCCCTCCCTGTCTCAAAAAAAAAAAAAAGGTGGATTGTACCTGAGGAATGACACCTGAGCTTGTGCTCTAGCCTCCACATACACATACACATATATGCAGGCATACCGCTCCACAAAGATCTTCCAGTCAACATCACACCCTTTATACTACACTCTTTCAAGGGACTCAATTATGTGTCCTTTAACTCCGTGTCCTGTGTTAGACTGTGACCTCCATGAAGGCAGGGAGCTCATCTAACTTCTTCCCCTTTTGCATAAGGACCAACACACTGCCTGTGGTATAACAGATGCTTAATGTTTAATTTTGATTTGCCTGATAAGTTAAATACATATATATATCATCTAATTATTGATCTGAATGGATCCTTAGCATATCTGAAACATCAAACTTCTCTTTCTTGGAGAAAGATAATGAAATCCAAGATTTGAAGCATTCCAAGCTAGCCATTGGTGGACTGGACAGATGGCTTAGTGGTTAAGACAATTGCCTGCAAAGCCAAAGACCCAGGTTTGATTCTCCAGGACCCACGTAAGTCAGATGCACCAGGTGGCACATGCAGTTGGGTTTGTTTGCAGTGGCTGGAGGCCCTGGATCACCCATTCTCTCTCTGTCTGCCTCTCTCCTTCTTAAATGCTAATTAATAATAATAATAATAATAATAATAATAATAATAATAATAAAAAAAATAATGCCATTGGTGGTAGATCCTGCACCAGAAACTGGGTTGCTGAACTCCAGCCCGTTGTTTTTACTTTTGGATAATGTTCGAAATCGACTAATGTACTGGTTAGCAGGGAAGATTCTGGAGTCTGTGTGAACTAGCTGTGTGACTGTGGACAAACATGTCAGCACCTCAGCTCCTCACGTATCTATGAGGCATGAAAGACTTCACACCTTATTGGTGAACTGCAAAGTACACGAGGTACTCTAGGAACAGCCTGGAGGAAGGTGTCAGCTTTGGAGAATTCTCAGAGAATGGTCATTACACCACCAGCTGCATCATTATCCCCATCAGTCAACAAGGATATGTGCAGATGTCCAGTGAGTCTATCTTAAGGTGCCTAGGCAAAGGGGACTTGTAGTCATGACTCTTACTGCCTTCAACATCCCAGTACGGGGGAGATTGCTTTGTTGGTAAAGTGCTTACCTTGCAAGCATGAGGACCCAAGTTTTAATCCCCAGAACCCAAAAAAGTCAGGTATGGTGGCATACACCTGTCATACCAGTGTTAGGGAGGCAGAAAAAAAAAAGTGGATCCTTGGGGTTTTATTGACAAGTCTGTCTAGCCTACTTGAAGGTAAGGTCCAGGTTATTGAGAGACTTTATCTCAAAAGAAAACAAAACCACAGAACACGTGGATAGCTCCTGAGGTTGTCCTCTGGTCTATACACTCACTCATCCACCCACCATACATAGCCAAACGTCCTTCAAGAGGCAATGGGAGCTGCTATTTGGCAATTAAAAAAAAATCTTTAGTAAAATATATACTCAGTTTTTCCACAAATAGATGATGATTTTTTTAAAAAACTTTTTACTTATTTGAGAGAGAGAGAGAGAGAGAGAGAGAATGAATTGGCATCTAGGGCATCTTGCTGCTGCAAATGAACTCCGGATGCATGCACTACTTTGTGTATCTGGGCTTATATGGGTATAGGCTTTGTAAGCCAGTGCCTTTAACCACTGAGCAGCCTTTCAACTCCTAGGTGCTGAAGTTAAAAAAAAAAAAAAAGAACTTCACGCTGCATGTGTGGAGATGGCCTTGATGGTCACAGCAGGTGCACACGTTTTCATTGGCACTTTGTTGTTTTTCTTCCTTGGCAGCCTTGTCCGTGACCCTGGCTGCTGGTGGCTCTGAGTGGGTTAAAGGATCAACTGTGTCCCTTTGCAAAGAATCCTGTGCTTTAAAGTGGCTCCAGTTGGGTCTTCACATCTTTGCACGCTACCTTCAGAAACCCTAATTGCCTTGTAAAGTGTGGATGCCATAACAATGGAAGCTTGGAGGTTTTTCTATACCAATGGGCTCTGTTTGGAGTCCTTTTCCTGGGTTGGTACCCAGTTGATCTGGTTGCTACAGCAGCCCTGTGAAGTGGGTTCTGTGCATAGAGGTCACTGTGATCCCAGAAAGTGTGAATAAATCACCCAAGGTCATCCCAAGAGGATGTGGTACGTGATGCATTTGAACCCAGGTGGTCTAATCCCGAAGAGCCTGGTGTTCTTAATAGCTGGGTGATCCTGATTCTGCAGTCACTGCTGCACTATGACCAATGGTGTGATGTGATGCCCACATTGCTTTTGGGGTGTTTGGATTTGCAGAGGGGCCACTTTGCATTCTGAGACATGTGGCCTGATGCCTCTGTCTCTGTTCGTCTGTATATCTCCCTTCTGTTTCTCTCTCTCTTGCTCTCTATCATTTCCTCCTGTAGTCCTCCTGCCTCACATGTAGCCAGTCTCCAAACCATTTGAGCAGCCAGTATCAACAAGCCACAGATTTATGAACATTCAAATTAAGCTTGTACACGAGTAATGAAAGGTTAGTTTAAGGCAATTATTTTTCCTTTTCTCCTCCTTCCACGCAGTCAAATATTTGCAAGGAGAATCTGACCCATGGATGATTCTTTACACCCATAATACTTTTGCTGCTTTAAAAGAGGAAAACAGGTAACAATCCCAAAGCCACAAAAGAAAGCATTACTCTCAACTATAAGAAAAATCTACTCTTCCCGGTTATGAACATGTAATAAATCACCCATACAAAGAGCCCCATCTTTGCACTGAAAGTTGGGAACTGCTGTGCCTGATTCCTGGACTGCGAGGGCAAACACACAGAGGCAGCACCTGTACCCTGGAAAGGGGACAGAGGCCTGTGTTGATTTTGTGTGCCTGGAACACAGGCTTCACAGACGAGCACTTCTGGGGTAGTGAAGGCGTGCTCACCCAGGGCTGTTGGAAAATTCCAAAGTTTGCTTTGGTAAATGGAAACAGGGCTTAGCCTTCAGTTTTCAGATGAGAAAACCACCCACTTCTCAGTTTCTCTGGGATAGGACTTGAGAATTTTAATGATTTTTCAATTACCTTGTGACAGGTTGAGTTTCTTTGTGGAGGGTGGTGAAGGACATAATTACCCAGGTTTCAGGAAATATCCAGTATTTCATGAGGGAAAAATGTCAACATTCGGTACATGTGATGATTTCATTTTCTGTGTGTGAAAACAGAGGCAAATGTCTGTATTTGAGGAGAGTAATTGTATCGATCAGTGCCTGTACTTTTCTCAAACACACTGTTAAAATCATAATTAAGCTTCTATACCTGTTAGACAGTGACCAAAGTCTGCTGCTCAGAGCACAGTGAGGTTTCAGAGGCTCTCAGGATCATGGGAGGAGCACAGGGGCACCATGCAACTGGTTCCATTGCATTACTTCCCTTGCATGTGTGCGTGTGTGTGTGTGCTATGCGTATATGTGTGTATGCATGTTCATGTTGTGGGATATACGTGTGTGGGTACATGTGCACATGTATGAATGTCAGAGGTCAATGTCAGGTGTCTTTCTCTTACTCTCTACCTTATTTTCAGTGTCTCTGTGTGTGTGATGTGTGTGTGCAGGTTTGTACGTGAGTATATTTGCAGAAGCTAGAGGAGAATGTGGGGTATCCTTTTCTAGTACTCTTCTGACGTGCTTCACTGAATGAACCTGGAGCTGCCGTTTTCCAGTCACACTGGTTAACCAGTGATTCTCTCGTCTGCCTCCCTCAGGACTGGGCTTCGGGCATGGGTGACGCTGCCTGGCTTTCTATCTGGGTGCTGGGGGTTGAATTCAGTGAGCACCCTTACTCACTGAGTCATCTTCCCAGCCCTACTATGTTATTTTTCTGTGAGAGTGTCTCACACAGAATCTAGAGCTCAGCCATTTGGCTAGACCAAGCAGTCAGTAAGTCCCAGGATCCTTTTGTCACTGCCTCCCCAGTGCGGGCATGATAGGCATGTGTTGCCACACCTGGCTTTTATGTAGGTGCTGGGAGTCCAAAGTCCAGCCCTTGTCCCTGGGTAGCAGGCACTCCTCTGACTGAGCCATCGCCCCAACCCCCAATTCTTCTTTTCCACTCTTTCATTTCTCTCATTGTTTGTCCTTTCTCTTTTTGCCTCTTTTCCCCTCACCACTCTCTCTTTTGTCCTCATTTCTCTTCTGGGGAATGCAGTCTCTTGACCCTACAAATGATTTTAGTTGGGCTGCCTGGAGCTGGACCAATATTGAATCTTGAGGATTTTCAAGTTGGCTCCAAGCAAACAAAAAGGTGGCAAATGAGTGCACCGTTACTTTCATCTGGCCTAGGCTGAGGCTGGGCACAGAGGGTGGACACCCATTACTCAGCTGGCATTTATGGAGCACCTCGGAGTATAAAGCATCTAGCAAGGTTCTGTAGACACCATCTTGGCCCTTGGAGACCTGATAGGATCGATTGCCTCCCACAACTCCTGGTAAAGACTTGACACTTTTCTTATACTACTTCAATATGAGTTTCAGAGGTCTTAAAAGACTCACAGAGGAAGTGGAATAGAAGGATGGCTTTTAATGCTTGGCTTTGGATTATATCTGTCTGGCCAGAAAATAGACTATTCTTGGTTTTCTTCAGGAAATTTACCTTTTTTAAATTTACATTTTTTTTGGAGATAGGGTCCTGCTGTAGCCCAGGCTGGCCTGGAATTCACTATGTCATCTCAGGCTGGCCTTGAACTCACAGTGATCCTCCTACTCCTGCCTCCCAAGTGCTGGGATGAAAGGCTTGTGTTACCATGCCCGGCTATCTCTTCTTTAGAAGTCAGTTTTCTAATTATCAAGTTGGGAGGAAAAGTACTGTGTGAATTACTTACAACAGAGCCAAACATGGTGTGATGTCTGATAATCATTAGCTGCTTTACTGCTGTGGTTTTGATTGGCTCCAAGTCCATTGGCTTCCGGGAATTTTTATCACCAATTCCAGGTAGTTCAGCAATAGTTTCCAACATCATACTTCACCTGTGTGTACCAGAGGACAGAGTGCAAAGAAGGAAGTTGTACACAAGCTATTCAAGAAGTGCAGTTGTTTTAGGAAAATAGCAAGGAAAGCTTCTGCAAGAGTTTTTAAGAACATATTTTTCATGCCAACCCTGTGTACCTGGAGTTTGTCTTTTCTTCAGCTGGCAAAGTGAACATTTTCCAGGAGCTAGACTTAGGTAACATTTCAGCAAAAAATTTCTGTGAGAGGAGGCACTACATTGTTTTGCGTTTTTCCTTTTATCAAAAGCAGGTCATTTTTAAGATCATAGACTTCTTTTCTTTTTTTAAAATGATTTTATTTATTTGAGAGAGCGTGAGAGAGGCATATATATATATATATATATAGAAGAGAGAGAGAAAGGGAGAGAATTAGCACGCCAGGGCCTCTAGCCACTGTAAACAAATTCCAGATGCATGTGCCACTTTGCATCTGGCTTTACGTGGGTACTAAGGAATTGAACCCAGGTCCTTAGGCTTTGCACACAGGCACCTTAACCACTGAGCTATTTCTCCAGCCCAGAGATCATATGTTCTTGATATAGGTAACAAGGTCACTGGAGGGAGAGTGAAAGAGAGGAGTGAGGAGAGAAAACCAGCACACATATTTAGATAATTCTGTATTACAGAATGGGAATGCATTTGCTGCAGGTCTTTTTTGAATGTACTAATTGTCACTACCATCTAGTGCCCAGCAGAGTGCTGGAAGCATGCCAGGTACCCGATGACCATCCTAGAGCTGCAAGTCATTAAAGACCCTTTGTACCTTTAAAATATTTTAAAACTTTTATTTATTTATTATTTGAGAGGAAGAGAGAGAGAGAGGGAGGGAGGGAGAGAGAAAGAGAGAGAATATGGGTGCGCCAGGGCCTCCAGCCATTGCAAACTCCAGACACATGTGCCATGATTTGCATCTGGCTTACATGGGTACTGGGGAATTGAACCTGAGTCCTTAGGCTTCATAGGCAAATGCCTTAACCACTAAGCCATGCCTCCAGCCTGTTTTTCTACCTTTGATATGTGTGAGCTCTCTGCTCTACCACTCCATACAGACAAGGTGGAGATAAACCTTAGTTTGGAATTCTCAGGCTGCTTAGTCCACAGCCAGAATCTCCCTAGTAACTATTGTGACTCTAGGCAACTTCCCAAACTCCCTGGGGCTCAGTGTCCTCATCTGTCAAATGGGGGCAATAAAGCTTTTTCAGCTGCCAGTGTTGATTGACTTATATATGCAGAGTGCTTTGGGCAGTCGGACACTTTGTAAATTCCAGAGAATCGTGTGCTTGTGTGATTGTCATTCCCGCCACCAGCTATGGGGTCTTTTACTATTTGCCAACACTTTGACAAATGTTTCACCTCAAACCTGTCACTGTCCTTATTTCCATTTGGTCTTTGACATCATTTTCACTTGGAGGCATCTCCATTAGGAAGGCATTGCTATAGCACTTCTCTGAGCCTGTGGTCACTGATGCTATACCTTGGGGCCATTGTTTACTGGAATGTTGGCCCATAGAGGGCAGGAGGACTTGATGTCCATTATTACACGGTGGCTTTCCTGATGCTCAGCAAAGCCAGGCATGTCTAGGTGCTAATCAATATTGACTGATTTGGTTTCTTTGGTACAGCAGAGGCACTCCCATGAGCTCGAGTTCCTTCTTGGGTGAGTTGGTTTCAGCATCATCTCCAGTCTGCTGTTCATCTCATTTCTCTTCAAATGTATCCATAGTGGCACGTCACATGCCAGACCTCATCTTGTCAGTCCAGAGGACTTTGAGTACATTCTGTCACAGGGAAATGGACCTTCATATTTTCTGGGTATGAGATTTTGGTAGCTTTTATTTTTCTTGGCTGTTTCAGCAGGTAGCATGCACATTAGCTTCTGGCCAAAAAGATTCGCTGAAGCAGGATTTTCTTTGCAAAATTGTAGTTGACCGGATAGGGCTCTACTTTTGTCCTTGTTAAATTAAGTTTCTTGGCTCTGGGCCCATGTTTCTGTTTGTCAAAGTGTCTCAGGACTTTCACTATGAACCTACTGTCTAAGCGCTCACTTATCTTCATTTCAACCTGTGCCTTGTTAGCCTGTAGGATTCACACACCTTCCTTACTTCCTCCCTTCCAGAAGTGGCAAGTCTGTGGGAGCAGATGGAGCCTGTGACACCCAATATTGATTCCCTATGTTGTTGATTATCAAAGATATGCTTAGAATTACCGAGAAAGCAATGTTAGTGATACATAGTACGTGGAAGGCTGTGTTCTAAGAGATCTGGCTGAATGAGCTCCTTTAATCCTCACGAAGAGGGTACATGGTAACAACCATTATTGCTTCCATATATATGAGGTCATGAAATAACTAATAAGAGAGAAACTGAACATTTACCCAGAACACTTGAGCAAAATCAGGATCCAACCAGGAGAGGATTTGAACCTGTGTTTTTCTTTATTTTTTTCCTATAATTATATATTTATCTATTTATTGAGAGAATTAACCAAGGCTTCCTTCCTCTGCAAATGAACTCCAGACATATGCACCATTTTGTGCATCTGGTTTTATGTGGGCTCTCGGAAACAAACCCGTGTGGTCAAGCTTTGTAAGAAAGTGCCTTTAACTGGTGAGTCATGGTCCCAGCCCAGAACCTGTGTTCTTCAGTCTAGAACTATCCTGTGATCACTTTTGCAGGCTTGACACATTAGTACTTCCGGGTCGCAATGATTCTTACTTCCTGGTTTCAGTACCTCTTGGTCACAGGGATTTTTTTTTTCTGTTTTTAGAAAGATTTATTTATTTGCATTGCCAACTTCCATAATTATAGACCATAAACTATGATAATCCCCTCCCCCTCACTTTCCCCTTCGCAGCTCCACTCTCCATCATATCTCCTCTCTGTCTCTATCAGTCTCTTTTTATTTTGATGTCATTATCTTTTCCTCCTATAATGAAGGTCTTGTATAGGTAGTGCCAGGCACTGCACGTTCATGGATATCCAGGCCATTTTGTGTCTGGAAGAGTGCATTGTAAGGGGTCCTACCCTTCCTTTGGCTCTTATATTTTTTCTACCACCTCTTCTGCAATGGACCCGAGTCTTGGAAGATGTGACAGAGACTTTTCAGTGCTGAACACTCCTCTGTCACTTCTTCTCAGCACTATGGTGCCTTTTGAGTCATCCCAGAGGTTACCACCACCTGAAAAGAGCTTTTCTAACCATTTGTAAAGTTCTTTTGCCTAAGTGTGCCATGTTATTCTCAAGGAAACCACAGAGCATTTCATCCAATGTTCTGAGTGAAGCCCCACTCTGAATGCTGTGCATGTAGCTCAGTGGTAAGCACTTTCCAGCTCCCACATGGCCCTTGGCTTCAGTCCCAGGAAAAAATGGGTCTACTCTGTCTATGGTATTGTACGTTGTAGGCAGTTGTTGAAGGAAAAAGCATGTTCCCAGAGTTGGCAGCAGGTTTATTGTGGACTTGTAGTTACCTGCTTGGATGAGGCATAGGAAAACCTCTTTGTGCTAGAGGGGTGAAGGCATGATCTTGATATTGACTTTGTAAACAACACAGGAAAGATGGCTTTAAATGCTCTATTTGAAAGCTAGTATTGAGGATTGAAGGTGCTCAGGATGGTGTGCTCCACTGGGAATACTTTTACAGCATTTGTACATTCATCTTTCAGTCCCTGCGGACAGGGATGACCAGTTTCACAGCCTGAGAGCCAACCCGGGGTCAGGGGATACTTGCCATGTCCAGCTTTAACTTGCCTGCTCAGATCTTACGAGAAACATAAGAACCTCAACTGGGACTGGTGGAAAAGTGTCTCCTTGTTTGGCCCACAGTTACAGTGACACATGTGTCTTTAGATAGAAGATTTTGCTCAAGTAAGTCATCAATATGTTGTCTGTCAGAGTCCTTTTGGCTGATAAAAGTCTTGGAAGTTGTCCTTTCCATATAAATGCTATTCAAAGATAAAGACCTAAAGCAGTTCAAATGGGATTCAAGCAGTATTTCTCAGAGGGGAACATGCAGGCTGATTTTAAATGGTATAGAAGCGTATGTATACATTCTTATTTTAACTAATGTACACAAATACAACTAGTTTATAAAACAAATTATCCCATTGCTTAAGACTAAAGAAAGTGAAAACAGAATCACTTTGAATTTCATTTACAGAAAAATATTCAGTAAATAACAATACAGATAGTTTGCAAATTGGGAAAAGTGAACCATAAATAAGTAAGGTTTGAAGAATATTGGACTAAGGCATTAAAATGTAATGTGCATGTAAATGGCCATAAAGTTTTCATGCTTATTATATTTCAGACCTCAAATTGGGCAAGTAGGCAGAGTGGGCACAGATATTCCTAACAGAAAGTAGGGTTGATTAATAGAAGTAGGCAAGAATAGTGGTAAATTCTGGAGAAACATCCTCACTCCTCAGTAGAACGCTGGGCTGGTTTTACTAACCCCTCCCCACTACCACATACACAGATCTTCACTGATTATTTGAATCAATTAATTTCATCTTTAATCTTTTTTAGTTCTTTAAACCTCTCAAGCATAAACTTTTATCTTTTAATTTCAAATTCTAATTTTTCTGTGAAAAATAAAAACACACAATTGGGCTGGTTAAAGTGGTTGCTTCCAAAGCCTGATGGCCTGAGTTCGATTCCCCAGTACCCATGTAAAGACAGATGCATAAAAGTGAGACTCATGCATCTGAAGTTTGTTTGCAGTGGCAGGAGGCCCTGGCATGCCCATACTTTCTTTCTCTACTTGCAAGTAAATGAAAAATAAAGTTAAAAAATTAAGTAAAAACACATAATCACAACTTGAGGTGACCATGACCATCTGGACGCAACTTTCCACAGCGATACATTTTGGCTAGTTAATTCTTGCTGTGTAACAAACTACCTGAAGATTCAGTGGTTAAGATACCCATTTCCTTAGCGCGTAATTCTGTGGCTATGTAGCTTGACATTTTCCTGCCTGGGGTCATGCACAATGTCTTAGAAAACTGATGGTTATCAGGGAAGCTTTGAACTTGGTATTTGGCTCCCTGTCACTAGAGGTGATGGAATCAGTCATATGATTCTCATCATCCGGAAAGCTAGCATGGGCTTCTTCTAGTGGCAGAGATGGTATCTAATGAGAAGGGACATGGAAGAGTAGAAGACCCCAGAATTAGCACTATGCCATTTGGGACCCATGGATATGAATTCAAGATAGGCTCAATTCTCTCAGATGAGAGTTGCTGCAAAGTTATATCACAGAGTACAGCGGGGAGGGCAGTTTTCTGACAATGTTTCAGTCTTGGAGAATCACTTGGCTGAAATATCACCTGGGGCAAGTCATTTTAGTTTCTGTCGGCCTTAGCATCCTTAGTGTAACAATGAGATGATGTGTCAGCCCTTCAGCTGCCATGGTTGTGGCATAAACAGAGCCAGTCCTAGATGACTATGCCACAAGCACTAACTGATTAGCCCCATCCTGGCACAAAGGAAAGTTCCATAAATGGCAATAGCTATTTTATTACTTATAAAAAAGAAGATAAGCTATAGGTGCAAATACTGAATAGGTTTGTGACTAAAAAAAAAAAAACAAAACCAGGAGACAAAGCAGACCCATTGTAGTGAAATATGAGCCTACCCCCAAATCTGCAATAGCTTTACTATAAATTGTATGTGTTCGTCACCAGTTGATGGCTTCTGAAATCTATTATTTTTATTGTCTAACAACAGGGCGCTTTGCTGAGTGCTTTGTTATCTGGGGAAATGCTTTAGCATTTGCCCCAAAACTCTGTGCTCAAATGCTGGCATTGGCAGCACCTCTTAGTGTTAATTTTTCAGATAAGTATTATGTGTTAGGTAGAGGATGGTGCATATAAATGGTCATTTCAGATCATGCATTAGCAGGTAGAAATGGACAGGCTCCTCTAAGAAATAGCTAACTCCCTCCCCCACAGTTATGTACTTCTAGTAAGACTGCAGAGAGTGCTGTGTTGTTTCACAAAGTCAGTTTAGCAAGAATAACAGTAAAGGTCTTGAGACTGCTAGCTCTGTCAAGAACGGACTCAGTACATTGGCTATTTCTTTTTTTGCCCTATAGTATAGCTTCACATATGTTTATGGTATTGAGTAATGCTGATAAAAAAGAATTCCCACTGATAGCAACTTGCCATTTAGAACTTGTGGCTTTTACTCACTGCAGACATTGTTTTAAAGTGCAGGCATGGATCAGGTCAGCTGGCCATTTCTTGCACTAGGATCTGGAACTCAGACTAAAACCTCAACGACATGCAAACAATGAGTACTTAATAAATAATAGCACACTAAAATGAATCAGTGGTGGTTTATAGAGACAGTGGAGTCTTCTTTGTGTTATATTCTCAAAGGCTGTACTTTTATCCAAAATGGTTTTAGATTGTTCTGCTTTCTCTGGATGCAAGCAAGCCAGTGATTGCTGGTGTATGGGATCTAATCCAGGACACATGGAGAAACTAGTTGGTTTGTTTTACTTCTCTATTTCCTCCTCTTTTCCTTCCTTCCTTCCTACTTTTTGTTTTGTTTTGTTTTCAAGGTAGGGACTCACGCTAGCCTAGGCTGACCTGGTATTCACTATGTAGTTCTCAGGCTGGCCCTGAACTCATAGTGATCCTCCTACCTCTGTCTTCCCAGTACTGGGATTAAAGCTGTATGCCACCATGCCTGGCTCTTCTTTTTTACTTTCCTTTTCTTTTCCATTTTCTCCCCTTCTTTCTCTTTCTTTCTCACTCTCTGTGTGTCCTCCTTCCATCTCTTCTTTCCTTTCTCCCTCCATTTCTTATTGCATGTATGTTCTTCTCTTGCATGTATGTTTAGAATATGTGTGATGTGTTGTGCGATTATGATGTATGTGTGGCATATACATGTGTGTTCAAATGGGAGGAGAACTCTGAGTGCTCTTCTCTTGCACTCATCCACATATTTCCCTGAGACAGAGTTTTTCTCTCAACCAGGAGCTGTTGTTATTTGGTCAGAGGGTCCCAGTGATTTACCAGTGTCTGCTGTTAGTAGCAGTGGGGCTACAGATATGTGTGGCCACATGTAGCTTTTTATGTGAGTGCTGGAAAATCATACTCAGGCCCTCACACTAAACAGCAAGCTGTCTTACCTTCTGAACCCTCTCCCCATCCCCAAGAAGCTAGCATTTATACAAGATAAATTTAAAAATTGCAGACAATTTCCTGGAGGTGAAACCTACATTATCCTATATAAGTAGGGTTCACTCATCGCATGCTTCCTCCCCAAGACATCCCAGAGATCATGGCAATGGCCCCTTTCCCTGCTGGAGCCTCCTGTAGACAGTGTGCATTGTCACTTATATGCTGGTCACTTCTAGGTATCCACTAGGCATTAAGATGTCTACAGACTCTTTGATGGACTGAAGCCCTGCCCTGAAAGAGCTCACTCACTGATGTTGAGGCAGCAGAGCATTGTGAAGGTAGGGATTGAAGAGAGATTCTCAAAAGTCCTGGAAACTGGTAACTGATTTCTGTCAGCATATATCAAATAGGACAAATTGTGCTTATGGTAGTGCTTGAGATATGTTGCTTTCTTGTTCTGCCTTTGGGCCTTTCTCTCTTGCCTCTGCCTCCTGTCCCAGGTCCTGTCTTTTCCACGTGGAACTTGCAGGCAGCATCGTCAGTGTACTGGTTTTCCACATCTGGCAAGCAGGAGCAGTATGGTCCTTGGTTCAGTCATGGTGATGGTCCAGCCCTTCGGCTGTCACTGTGGCATACCTAGAACCAGTCACATGTTACTGTACCATAAGCGCCAACTGCTTGACCCTATCCTGGTGCAAAGAAAAGCCTCATAAATGGTCGTGCTGTATTCATCATTAATAGAAAGAAGATAATGATCAATTCCTTATGTATCTAGCCTAAGACTGCATAGACTCCATAACTTCAACATATACTATATTTTCTTGTTGTCTTGTTTTAATCTTCTCTCTCTTGAGTCAGTGTCTCTTCCACTTGCTATGTAGTTGAGGAGGCTGGACTTGAACCCTTGTTCCTCTTACACATGCTGGGATTACAGGAGTGTGCCACCATACCTGGCTTGCTTTGTACTGCTGTGGGGGCTACCGACAAGGCAAGGAAGAATAGTAGCTGAGCTATAGTAATAGCAAGGGCTGGATGCAGAGACCTACTGTATGTGATAAACATTTATCGCATATCCCCAGCATTCTGGACATTGGAGTAGATCTTGGGAAGGTGACCATGTTCTAGAGCCATCAGGCTCTGAGGAGTGGCTTTGTTATGATGTTTGGGGGTGGTTAGCAAAAAGCAAGAAACCACAAAACTCAGGATAGCTGGAGTGAAGATTAAGACTAGTTAGTCACCATGTTTCTGGAGAGAACTCTCAGCGTGGCTGCCTTTGAAGATGGGCCAGTTGACTGTGCCCCTGAGTCCTGAGCTTCCAAAATCCCTGTGAGATAACAGGACATTGTTATCCTGCCTATGTCAGTTGTCATTAGTGTAGCCATGAAATAAATGAGATTCTAGAGGACTTTACACTCTCTTCCAGCAAATAGAATTATGAATGGGATTCAAATGTATTTTTAAGTATATTATATTATTTATGTGTAGCTCATGACCATTAGCTATATACACAATATGAGAAGAACAACAAAAGGATAAACAAAAGTCACCAGAAGTCATTGTGAGCTCAATTGTTGTTATCACAAATAGGGATCTTCCCTTATCAGGGAGAGTGGGGAGGGACCTCTGTATCTCCCTGGGCGGCATTCCATTTTCTCCGGTAAATAATATAGGGTTCCACCCATAATTACCTGCTAGACTGGAATAGCTCCTTGGGATCCATTTCAGTCTATTGGGTAAATGATATGTTTTCTAATGGTGTTTCTTGCTAACGGTGAAGCTTGTGAACTAATGATATATATATAGCGGGGCCTCTGTAAGAACCTGCATGAATACAGCAGTTTGTGACTTGTCTCACGTTATATACTAGGTCCCGTGCTACCACAGTGTGGGAGACAGCATTTGTATTTAGTATTACTGGAGAAAATAAACACTCTGCAAGAGCATTCTTAGGACATTTTCACAGGATGTTAAAGCGGCCATGTGTTGGGCAGCATGCCAGTGGGATTCCATTTGGAAAGCAGCTGCTCTTTGCTGCTATGAAAGACATGTTTAAGTCAGTCTGGGAAGATCCCATGACCAGTCTCACATGGGGGCTTGGAGCCTTGGATGTGGGAATGATTTAGATTCCCAAGGCAACCATGAACTCATAGGAAAGGTTCCGAACCCACTCCTAAGATTTGAGCGGGAATGTCAGCTCTGATTATTGGGTAATTCCCTTCCCGCACAGAGCCGCCTTGCTGCCTGGCTCGAGAGGAGCAGGTCATGGAGGCAAACATGAATGAAAATGCCTTAATGACATTGATTACTTCTAAAAATTAAAACAACAACAACCAAAGGTGAGCAAAACCATCTCCACATCACACAGAACTAAAGGGGACTTTGAGGGACACTGTGGCACATGGCTGAGGAAGGTTCTTGGCCCTTACCAGGCCTTCAGTTGACACTTATTGTATGTAAGTTTAGAAGTTGTCAATTAAAAATAAATAAATAAATAAATAAATTTAAAAAAAGAAATTAAATGGTGGGCTGCAGAGATAGCTTAGTGGTTAAAGCACTTGTCTGTGAAGCCTAAGGACCCAGGTTCAATTCCCCATTATCCATGTAAGCCAGATGGAAATGGTAGCACATGTGTCTGGAGTTTGTTTGCAATGGCTGGAGGCCCTGGCATGCCCATTCTCTCTATTTGCCTCTGTCTTTCTGTTTGTCTGTCTATCTATCTATCTATCTATCTATCTATCTATCTATCTATCTATCCAATCTTCCCATATTCTCATTCTCTCTCTCAATAAGTAAATAAAAAATATTTTAAAAAGAAACTGAATGGACAATCCGTGAAGACCTGGGACACCTACTAAGTTACAGATCCATGGTCTTCTCCCTGATTTGTTAACTGAGAAGGCCTCGGCACTTCTTTACATCTCTGGGAACTTAACGATTGTCTCAGAGGATCGTTAGAATCAGACTAAGTTGAAATTAGTACTGGGGTCAAAGAAGCTGCCAAATATTCTCTTGATGTTTCTTTTGCTCACCCATAGGACTGAGCTGAGCGCATGTTCGTTCTGCTCTCCATCCCAGGCATGCGGCCCTGGGTGCCTGCAATTAGCAATAGAACTGAGTCATGAGCAGTGACAGGTTGACTCAGGTACGTGAAGCAGATGTCCTCTGTGTTTGTGCAATGACCGTCTCAGGGTGGCTTGGCTGCATTTCTTTGACAGATTGGATTTTTTTGTTGTTGTTGTTGGTAGAATTCCAAATTGTAAGGTACTCAGATGTATTCTAAACTTAAAATGAATATCGGTTCAAGAATCACGTTTCTCAAAGCGATAGAAATGGAAGTGACAGGTCTGCACAGCCTCCTCAGAGCTGACCTGCCAAGCTCCATGCACTGTCGATGCTGGGTATTGGATGGTGTGGGACTATCATTAAAACATTCCCTGCTATGGTGATGGGCTTGTCCACGAGGCTGCTCAGCCAGGTATCAACTAGGTGCCTAAGAGGTGCATGAGAACTAGCTCTGTGGTCCAGTTTGCCTGGAATTTTCTCTGTAGTCACACCTCTTTAGTTTAGCTCTTAGGGTGTCTGGAAGTTCCTTCTCATACTGATAATCTAGAAAATGAGAGTGGGGTAACTAATAAGCCGCAGTGTGCTGACAGCTTCACATGGACCAGAGGTTCCCTTGCATTTCAGATGCTGTCCCATGTATCCCCGACTCTAGTGACTGGTAGGCATATTCCTGGAACCCAGTTCCAACCAGGAGCATCTAACCTTCATGCTGGGATATTCTGTACATGGTGCATCCCGGTGATATTTCTGATTATCCCAGCAGGTGGGTTCTGATTGAGTCCTGTTTGAGCTCTTACTCCCCGACCTTATGACCTTGCCCCCAGCTTGTGTAATTCTTAGCACCTTGCCTTATCTAGATAGTTCTAGAAATTTCTATGGGGAGTGAGTTCATTTTACAAACCCAATGCTGGCACTGCTATTATGCTTTTTTCTTTCTTTCTTTTTTTTAATGTCTTATGAGTCTATATTGCTTCCATGCTGAGTAACAGAATCTCATATTCGAATGGTGGTTTAGACCAACAATGTAATGCTGGGGTATTATACATCTCAGGTACTCTATCAACCTTCTACCTGCATGCCTCTAGGCACAGAACATTTGCCCCCATCCAAGTTGTCTGGGACAGTAGGGAAAGGCTTCACATATACATTCATCTCCAGGTTTCTGTCAGTCTAATGGGGACACTCAAAGGTACCAAAATACCAAGCTCAGAGAGTAATAGGTGCATAAATCAGGATGCCCAGGTTTTAGGAAAAAAAAAAAAAAGCTCTTTGGATAAATACTGAAACGACTTCACCTTTAAGCTAAGGAGCATGGTAAACGGTGAAACCTGAAGAGGCCTTTCAGTCACTGTGGGTAGATGTAAAGGGAACATCGCAGTGTTTTTAGGAATGAAGGAGGAAGGTCTTAACCAGCAAAGTTTGCCATGTTTGCATTTCATTGATTTCCTACATATTGATTTCAACAGATGAACTGTCTGCCTGTGAGAAAGAGACTGACGGTGAAGCTGAAATCCAAAAGTCCAGACACATAGTCCTCCAAGGGAGGGAGGAAAACTACATAGACCCCCCCCATTGCCAGTCATTAATCCTTCAGAATCCCAGAGGGAGGTGGTGTGTGGGCCTTGATCTGCTGTGCACCCATAGCAGGGAGCTTCACTGTGTGTGATGCCTCCTCTGAGTAACCTCAACACTTAGCAAGTGTTTGCACAATGAAGCTGCTCAGCAAACATTTCAGCTGAATGAATGAATGAATGAATGAATGTGAATGATGATGATTGTTCTTTTTCTTAATGGGGCGTGTATGGGTTGGGACACTGAGTTTGTCTGAACATCTTTCTTTCCAGTTAAGAAACACCCAGAGGAGTTAGGCTTGCTGTTAGCCACTTCTATTCCAGTGTCCTGCTGTGATGCTCAAATGCATCTTGGGAGGCCTTGGGGTTCACTAACCAAAGGCCTTCCCCTCCTCTGCCAATGAGAGGACAGTTGATGCTGTAGTGGAGCATGCTTGGAGGCTGTTCTTGCCCTGCCTCTGGCCTCTGTATCGGTTCAGAACATGGTCATAGAATGCTTCCTGGCTGGTTCCTGACCATTTCCAATCTGGAAAGTGGTGTGCCAGGCTCTTTGCAGAAAGGAGTTGCATAAGTGAATTTCACACACAGTATCTAAGTAAGAGACAAAAGTAATTTGTGACATTATCATCACTTTGAATATATAATATGATTATACATTCCAAACCAAAAGTCAGTCTTAAGAGGCATGTTGACATTTGAGGATGTTTCTCAGTGGTGGACTACTTGCCAGGCATGCACAAGGCTCTGGATTGCATTCCCAGTCCTATGTCACAAGCAAACCAAACCATAACAAAACAAAACACCACATTGATAAAAATTTAGTATAGCATACAAATAGGGGGCTAGGGAGATGGCTTAGGGGTTAAGGCACTTGCTTATGAAGCCTAAAGACCTAGATTTTATTCCTCAGGATTCACATAAGCCATATGAACAAGGTGGCACATTTATCTGGTGTTTGTTTACACTGGCTAGAGGCCCTGGTGTTCCCATTCTCTCCCTCTCTATCTGCCTCTTTCTCTCTTTCAAATGAATAAGTAAAAAAAAAAATAGAATTCCATACAGTACAGTATAGTGGACAGCCACATACACACACACATATCTTGAACTAGTGTTTCTGTGAATGACATATGTGGCTTCTCTAACTAGGATCTGCTCATCAGATAGGTTTGCTCAAGAGTTAAGAACTGACTCATTTTCAAATTTATATATGTTACTACATTTCTGAGGACTGTGGACAGAGCAGTAACCAAAGCCCCTCCCTCACTTCATGGAAGCTATTCTCCAGGGGAAAAGCAAGAAAATTAAAAAAAAACCCCAAATTATCAAAGTATATAGTATGGGCTGGAGAGATTGCTCAATGGTTAAGGCTCTTACCTACAAAGCCTAAGGACCTAGGTTCGATTTCCCAGTACCCACATAAAGGCAGATGCACAAGGGGATGCATGTGTCTGGAATTCATTTGCAGTGGCTAGAGGCCATGGCATGCCCATTCTCTCTCTCTCTTTAAATGAATAAGTAAATAAAATATTAAAAAAAAAAAAAATATATATATATAGTATGTTAAATGGTGATAAATTCCAGGGGAAAATATGTGGCTAAGGAGGATAGCATGCTAGAGGGGAATGGAGCCACTTCACTGAGAATGTAACACTTAGGCACACACAGGAAGAGGGCAGGGGAAGGAATATTCCAAGTAGAAAATGCAGGGGCAAAGGTCTTGAGGCAGGAGGGTTTGTGGCACATACAAGCAGCAAGAAAGGGGTCTGTATTAGTCTCTCTTCTCACTGCTGTGATCAAGTGTTCAGACAAAAGCAACTTAGGGGAGGAAAAGTTTGTTTCAGACTACAGTTGGAGGTTATGGTCCATCATGGTGGGCATGGCATAGCAACAGGGGCTTGAGGCAGCTGGTCACATTCACTCCATAGTGAGGAAGCAGAGAGTGATGAATGCTGCTTAGCTTGCTGCTTTCTCCTTCTTATTCTGGTACTCCAACCCTTGGAATGGTGCCACCCATATGGTAGTTCCTACCACCTCACAGATAGGTCTAGAGAGTTGTTTCCATGGTGATTCTAAAGTCTTGTCAAGTTGACTGCCAGAACTAACCATTATAAGATCAGTTGGTTAGAGTAGAAGGAGAAAGAGTAAGAAAGAGTGAGTCAGAAATCAGGATGGAGTAGAGACAGTAATGCTGAAGGGCTTTGGAAGGCAGGGAGAGATGCTGTAGGTGGACCTGAGATGTCCACTGACCAACTGGACACAGCAACTTAGGTCCCCAGCAAAACTGAGATGGCACCGGCATTCTCTAAGAGGGAAAGTAGCTCTGAGTGGCTGAGATGTGAGGCCAGTGTCTCTCCTGTGTGCATAAGTGAATAGGAGATCCCTCTGCCTTCGCTGAGCCAGTGGTGGGAACTGAACTGAGTTCCCAGGAGATCTGCACAGTGTTTCATTTCACAACCAGATTTTTACTTGGGCCCCTGCCCTGCCATGGCATAGCAGTTTAGCTCAATTTAAAAGTCAAGAATTCTCCCCCCCTACCCAACCGAGATTGTACCCTCTTGGCATAAAGGTAGGAGAGGGCATAATTTAGTTTGTGTAGCTCCAACAGGTATTTTATAGTACATTAATGTGCACTTAGTGGCATCATGAATTGCTCTGTCAATACCCAAGGCATTTAGAGTTGTAATTTTACTGTCTCTTTCCTGGTGGGTGCAGACACACTCAAGCTGAAGTTGTTGCTTCTTCTACCCCAAGCTGTAAGGGACAAATATTTAAAAAATATATTTTTATTGATTAATTTGCAAGAAGAGAGAGAGATAGGGAGAAGAGAGACCGACAGAGAGAGGGGCGCTTCAGGGCCTCCAGCTGCTGCAAATTATCACCAGATGCATGTGCCACGTTGTGCTTCTGGCTTTACATGGGTACTGGAGAATTGAACCCGGGTCCTTAGGCTTTATAGGTGAGCACCCTATCTGCTGATCCATCTCTCCAGCCTAACACAATTTTTAGCCTCCCCCACTGCTCAGTGCAGAATGGTTGGGGCTAGAATCAGATGGCACCAGGAGGACCCCTGACACATGAAGAAGCTGTTAAAGCTTTCCTTTTCTCTTTCACAACTTTGCTCGTGGGTGAGGAGGGATGGGCTGCACCCTGTGGATGGCCTTAGGATCTTAGGATTCTTTTTTTTTTTTTTTTTTTTTTTGAGGTAGGGTTTTACTTTAGCCCAGGATGACCTGGAATTCACTATGTAGTCTCAGGGTGGCCTTGAACTCATGGCAATCCTCCTACTCTGCCTCCCGAGTGCTGGGATTAAAGGCGTGTGCCACCACACCCGGCAGGATTCATTTTTTGATATTCATTGCACTTAGGTTGCTGCAATGATCAGAGTATAGAAACCAACATTTTGTTTCTTTATTAGGCCTAGAATAAGGCTCATTCTTTTGTCATGTGAAATATCTTAAGTGTCTCATGTGTGGCTTTCGAGGAGACACACTCACTACCTTTTAAAAATGTGGATCTTTAATTTTAGAGCAGTTTTAGATGTTTAGAAATCTTTTTAATATTTTATTTATTTATTTTTGAGAGAGAGAGAATGGGTACACCAGGGCCTCTAGACATTGCAAACTAACTCCAGATGCATGTACCACCATGTGCATATGGCTTATGTGGGTTCTGGAGAACTGAACCTGGGTATTTAGGCTTTGCAGGCATGTGCCTTAACCACTAAGCCATCTCTTCAGCCCTAAAAATCTTATCAAGACAGTAAAGTGTTCCTACATTCTCTCTCTCAGTTTCCCTTAATATCAAATACTAATTAGTATGATACATTTATTACAGTCAATCAACCAATATTAATACTATTAACTGAAGTCCATTCTTTTAAAAATATTTTATTTTTATTTATTTATTTGACAGAGAAAGAGGAGAGAGAGAGAGAGACAGAGAGAGAGGGAAAGAATGGGCACACCAGGGCCTTAGCCTTGCAAACAAACTCCAGATGCATGCGCTCCCTTGTGCATCTGGCTAACGTAGGTCCTGGGGAATTGAACTTGGGTCCTTTGGCTTTGCAGGCAAACACCTTAACTGCTAAGCCATCCCTCCAGCCTGTCCATTCTTTTTTTAAAAAAGTTATTTATTTATTTTATTTGAGAGAGAAAAAAAGAGAGAGAGAGAGAGAGAGAATGGGCACACCAGGGCCTTCAGCTGCTGCAACTGAACTCCAGACGCATGCAACATCTTGTGCATCTGGCTTATGTGGGTCCTGGAGAATTGAACCTGGGTCCTTTGGCTTTGCAGGCAAGTACCTTAACCACTAAGCCAGCCTTAAAGTACATCTTTATTCAGATTTCCTTATTTTCCCCTGCTGTGCCAGGATCCCCTCTGGGATACCACATTACACTGAGTTTTCATTTCTGTTTAGCTCTTCTTGGGTGTGACAGCTTTTCAGATTTTATTTTATTTATTTATTTGCTTACTTTTTGGTAGAATATCTTTCTTGGAAGTTTTGGGGACTGGCCAGGAATTTTGTAGGATGTCCTTGAGCTGAGATTGGTTTCATGATGAGATTGGGTTTATGGGTTTGGGGGAGGAAGACCACTGAAGGAAAGTGCCATTTGTGCAGCAAATGCCAAAGGGACATGCACCCTGTCAGTGTGACCGTCACTGTGAGTGCTGACCCTCTGGCTGGAGCAGTGCCACCAGGGTTCTCCTCTAGAGTCATTCTCTCACTGTCCCTTGACCCATACCCTACTCTTAGAAGGAAGTCCTTACTTAGAAAATAGTACCTGCCTGTCACCGCTTCTCAGACATTATTTGGAATTGTATTGCCTGCCCATGAGAGATGTGTCTCTTCTCCTTCATTTATCTGTTAATCAGTCATGCATTTATATCAGTGTGGGCTTATAGATGTTCATTTTACACTTTGAGGTCTACTCTAGTGTTATGTTATTGGTCTTGTTTTAGCTTTGGCCATTGGGATAGCTCTATTGGTTGGTCCTTGGGTTCTTTTGAAAGCTTCCATCTTTGTGCATGTGTGTGTGTGTGTGTGTTTCTGTGTGTATGAGAGAGAGAGAGAGAACAAATTCCAGATGCATGTGCTCTTTGTGTATCTGGCTTTACGTGTGTACTGGGGTCTCAAACCAAGGCAATCAGGCTTACAGGCAAGTGTCTTAACTGTTGAGCCATCTCTCCAACCCCCAGTAAAAATACCTTGTAATACTAGAATTCATTTGTTAAATTTTTCATTAGAAACTTATTATATAATAAGGTCCTGATAGTTTACTAAATGATTGCCCTTTCCACAAATGCTTCTGGATTTTTAGATGTTGAAAAAGGAGTCCAATAAGTCATATACTGACTAAAACAACTCACTATAGTTACCACTGATAATTATATCAGAGAGGTTAGAGGGACTTTGAACCTTCCCCTATAGCAGGCTTTCTTTTCATCCCAAATAAATGTGGTAAATCAAAGTAGTACATTGGACATACAATATAGCACCCAGAGACAGTCCCCTAGCCCTCACCCCCATCTGCTTACCCATCCTCCCCTCCCTTCTTGAAATTCTACTTCTGCCAGTGTGTGTAGCCAGAAGGATTCTGTACATGTCAATCTGTGCTGTAGGTACAATAGCAAACACTGAATACTAGGCTCCCCATGCACTGCAGACTGCAAAGACAGGGCATTGTGGATAATGTAGTAGCTCTCTCAGCAATTTTAACAGATTCTCCTAGGTAACTAATCTGAAAGGTAAAACAAAATCCAACCGACCCTTGATGCCCCTTGTGTAAACCAGCTAGATGGTGCATACCTGCCCCCCCATGTGGTGTGTGTGTGTGTGTGTGTGTAGACAGAGCCAGAGATGGACGGCTTGGCTACAAGCCGTCCATCTCTGGGTGTCAGTCCCTGGCCTGATGACCCTGTGGACTCACCTCCCGCTGTGGGCTATAAATGATGTAGGAGAGGTGGGGACCATCTCAGCGTGAAGGGAGACACATTTTTCTGGTGCTGCTGTATTTGTGATGCTTCTTGGAATTTTAAAACGTGGCTTTATCCCATAAAAGGATCCCAGATCTATCCCAGCCAACAGGGGTACTGATTTTGCCTCAGCACCAGGCTCCCACTCAATGACTCCCCTACAGACTCAACTTGGTTTTCTTCTGAGAGGAGCTCAGCATGCCCACCACACCTGTTTAGATCCGCTTGTTTGTCTTCCCTTTTTAATTAAGAGCTAATGCCAGTTGGAAGGCAAAGCATGTGAGGAAGATAGCTTCTTATTTTACTATGGGACATAATGTAGAGGTGCTCATTTTGAAAATGAGAATTATTTGGTTCCAAAAGGATTTTCACTTTGCTGTAAATAAGTCACACTGAGGGTTAACTGAGCGGGGAAGAAAAGGTAGGGCAGTGGAAGTCTAGACTGCTTTTAAATGTGTTTATTTAAATGAACAGCCATAGCATTTCAAGTCTGAAAGAGAAAGCAGGCTTTCTGATTGGTTTGGAAAAGCTCCCTGTGGGCTGTTCTTCTTAAACACAGCCTAATAGAGTGGTACTTAATGAGAGCCATGCAGATCTCAAATTCAATTTTGTTTCTAACTGGCTAACGCATGTATTTAACTTTGATCTGTAAGTAGGAATTGGGAGCACGATTGGCTAATGTTTGACTTCCAGTAGGCCTAATAGGATTTGATGAATATCAATTTTGCTATGGCATCATAATGTATTTGCTGGTGCTTTTTTTGTGGCAGCAAAAACATATTGCTGTCTATTAGTCAAATAACTTGGTTTCCACATGCCACAGCAATTATTCCAATTTCCCTTTGGTGGATGTAGGATCGCTTCTTCACTTTTGGAAGGGTCAGCGTATTTTTTAATTGATGCTTAGTTTGACCATATCTAATGTCAGTCAAACTGTTGTTAATAGGCTCTATTATAACACAAAAGTGCTGATATTAAATGTTGCTGGTGAACCTGGGACCCGTGCTGAGGATTCAGGACAGCTCAATGAGGCTGCGTTAGCCATGCAACAGCAGTGCTGAATTTATGTTAAATTCATTTCAGCCATTGGAACTTGACAACTAATTTTTGGATTAGAATGATTGGAATTGATAAACTCTCTTATTTTGGAAGTGGCTGTTTTTCAAAACAAACCTTTTATCTAGCATGACACATAATTTAGTGGAAACATACACTAAATGGCACTGCTGTTGATCATGAGGGCTATGGATCATCTGAATCATCAAGTCTTAGTTTTCTGGAAGGAATAAAGAATGTTGTGTGGGGGCCCTGATGCAATACCCCAAGCAATGCGCACATGGCAATGTTGTGTAAAGTATTACTTTTTAGAAGGGGAAATGGGACAAATTAGCAGTATATGCATCTTACACTATTACTTGTTGAATCAAATGTAACAAAACACTTGAGCATTTGTGGCAGGGCAGAAAATGTTAAAAAATAGAAAAGAAGTAAGGAATGCCTATCTCATGAAGACCTTTCCCTATGGGAATACTCTTTCCAAATGTATCCCATTTGATCTCAAGAGGAACTTCCTAAGGTGGCTAATAGTAATATCCCTTTACAGTTGTGGTCTGTGAGGGTGAGTCACTAGCCCAAAGCCAGTTGCCAGCATGTGGCTGAGCTAGAGTTTATATTCAGACCAGCCTGGCTCTTTACATTACAGTGAAAGCTTTGTGAATAAATGGCTCCTGTCACTGCCTTACCTCTGTCTTCCATTGCCTGCTATGGTGGCCGCAACTTAGAGAAAACATGGCTCCCTGCTGGTAACTTCTCTGGCTTCTGAGTTTGCTCTACACCTCTGCAAACTTGCCACCTGCTTTCCCCCAGCTCCACAGTCTCCCTTTGTAGTTTACTCTCAATAAAAATCAAAATCCTCTTGTGGTGCTTACTTATCTCACTCATTAATTTGCTGCCTGGAAGCCTCCCTTCTCATTGTAATCATCCCCTAAGTCTTTCACAACAACCTCAAAAAGAAGGTGGATTCTGTTGACTCCCATTTTCACAGATGGGGAAATGGGGCTCAGGAGAGTCAAGGAGACCCTGCTAGGCACACATTTTACAGGCTACAGATCTCTGAGCTGGGTCATGAGGGAAGAGATGGAACTATGGTGAGTTGGCCATTCTTGGTGGTAAAGGAGTGGTTCTTCAAAGTTCCACATGTCCACAGCTAGGTTTGGGAAGAGGGAATAAACTCATCAGGATCGGGGTATTTTAAATGGTTTCACTAAGGGACACCTGAGTCATTTTACAACATTGTGTCCTTCCTTCTTGACTATTCTCCTGGCTGCAGATGTTCTGTGGAACTTGCGGTGCGAGATTATTTTGGACCCCATTCCTGATCACTCATCTTTCTGTGAGCAAGTGCCTTAGGGCCTCCACAACACACAGCTCCTGCCACTTCCTCTAGTCTAGGCCTAGATAAAGAAAGTTGGTTCAGTCCTACTGGGTGTGTTCTCTCTGAAGCCAGGGGCATTGGGTAAAAGATCACCATTCATTTGTCTCCTATGGCATTTGCTGAAGTTACCTCCCCAGGAACAGCTGGGTTTCAGCATGAAGAGCATTTGACAAGACCAGTGCATCTCCACAGGCCGTTCCTGATGGAACACTTCACAAGCATGAATGCCCAAGTTTGGACCTACAACACCCACGTAAATACTGAGCAGGTGTGACAGCTTGAGGCTGAGGCAGGGGACATCTGAGGCAATCTGCCTAGCTAGACTAGCCCAACCAGGGGCTCTGAGTTTAAGCGAGGGACTACCTTCACAAATAAAGTAGAGAGAGGGTGATGAAATAAGATGCCTGCCATCAAACTCTGGTCTCTCCATGCTTGCTCACACATGTGCTTATGTACCTGCTCACACATGAAGCAACCCACATAAATGTAAACATGAATACATGTGCACACACCTTAAAACATGTACACACACCATAATATGTGCACACATATCATAATGAATGCACACACATGGCACACACATACACACACCATAATACATGCATATACATGACAAAAATTTCACAGCAGAGTGTCCCCACCATGCTCTCATGACAAAGCAGCATCATATATGAATCTGGGATACCCGCTTTCCAAATGTTTATTTTATATCATGTTACTCAGGAGAGTCTCAGCTGTTCAGGTTTTACATTGCTAAGCTGCTTGAGACAGGAGTCTTTATTTAACGTATGTTCCCCTCGACAGAAGTTTCCACACTGTAGCTTGTCCACCTTCTTTTCTCTGTTCCACGCCTTCCCCCTTGACATGAGAGTCAGCAGCATTGAGCAAACAGCCCATCATCTCGTTGGGTCTCAGTTTCACTTCCACACTTGGTTTGTAATGCCTCTATCCCACCAGGGCCTTGGCAGCACAACGCTGGGCCCATCTGAGCTAGTCAGGCTTTCCCTTCATTTTCACAAAACCACTACCTGTCTTGTGGTCGGCTATGGTTTAGCCCTAGGGATGTCATGACATGCAACGTAGATAATGTGTCTGCTTCCCTCAGCCTTTCCATATGCCCTTCCCCGGGGGAGTGGGGCTCTCGCCAGTTCAAGGAGCCTTTTCTGCACTTCTAGAACTGCGCCTCTGCTGGGTTTCTGAGTTTCAGGTAGCGTGATGAACTCTGCCTGCCCTTTCATTCAATCAGCTCAGCATTTTGTGAAGCGGAAGCGTTTGTTTGGCTCAGCAAAGCTGGACAATTGGGTACATACCTCTATCTAGATCATTTATAGAAATGTTCAAGAAGCCTGATATCAGCATGGCCCCTGAGGCTCCCTCTAGCTGCACTCAGTCTCACCTTTAAGATGATTTACCTGAAACTGGTTAGGTATATAGTAAGTGTTCAATAAATATCTTGCTGATTGATAGATCCTCTTTCCTTGTCAGCCTACTGCCCACAATCCCAGAATGACTCGGTGTTTTAATGGCTCTGATTAGAAGTACTGTCAGGTATCTTTTGAGGTTAAGTAAACACTATTAATTCCCTTCTTTTCTTCACTCTTGCCCTCTGAGAGGTTCTCCATGATCACACAGACCAGAGGTCATTGTCTGCACCCTTAGCTCCACTCCTGTCCTCCTGGTGGCTTTGTTATTTTCACTGTGCACAGATCTGAATCTAAGAGTTCGCAGGGCTCAGAATGAAACAGAGTGATTTATCTTCCCGGGGTCTGCAAGGCTGCCTCTGCTGAAGTCAGCTGCCAGTCTGCTATCTCTCTGGAAGCTGGTAGCTGTGGTCTTAGTGTTTTGTTTGGGAAACCCTGTGCTCTGCCCGTGAGCTCAAAGCATTCTTTTAAATTGAAACTCTTTTTTTCTCCTAGCAATGGAAGGAGTGTCATTGTTGGTCATTTAGGCAAATACTAAGTACCAGGACTTGTTCTGGTATAAAGAACAAGAGCCTTTGTGTTCAGGGAGCTAATATTCTAGTAGAAGAATGGGAAAATCACTAGTCAAACATGTG
Source organism: Orientallactaga sibirica (assembly GCA_036365145.1). Taxonomy (NCBI): domain Eukaryota; kingdom Metazoa; phylum Chordata; class Mammalia; order Rodentia; family Dipodidae; genus Orientallactaga; species Orientallactaga sibirica. Next base: position 19,771,235 of record JAEOAD010000018.1, on the reverse strand, counting down.
TAACAATGAGACTTACAAATTATGGAGAAGGTTATGAAGCCAAACCAGTCTCAGGGCACAGGCAGAAGGAAGAGGCTTAGATGCCTTCCTCTTGTTGAAGAGAGGACGTTTGACTGAGTATCCTTGATGTCCGGCCATGCAAGTCTTGATAAAGAAAGTTCTTGAGAGAAGAGACCCAGATATGAGGGAACATCCTGGTGTTCATTCAGAATTCCTGGGTGATTTTCAAGTGGACACGGGTTCCAGTTTTAATATATCATGCGATCATTGTACTGAATTAAATAATCCTGAATGATATAGCAGACACTAGTTTATATCTATTGGCTCCCAGTTACTAAAACATAAGCCAAAGTTAGGGCAGGGATACTTATCAGTTTTATTCAGCACCCAGAAAGTGCTTTATGAATCCTTGTCAAGTAGACACTTCCTCACTACAGCCCTGTAAAGGAGGCAGTATGTCTCCTCACTGACAGAGTCGAAGAACAAGATCCAGGGAGGTTAACTGGATCAAGTGGTGAAGAAGAGAAATAGGGTTTGACTCACAGATGGTTGGTCTCAAAAACTAATGTATTTCCCACTGTGCCCTACCGCCCTCACTTGTTCTAGTGTATGGAATCTATGGGCTTCCAGAGTCTCATCTCATTCATGTCTTTCTAGTGGACATTGAGGCAGAGAGTTTATTTGGCTGTTTTGCTCTCTCTCACTCATCGGGGTGTGGTCCTTCAGCAGGGGTATCATTAGAGGGTCCCACTGACTTTGGATCTAACTTGCTTCCTTTGATATGGGCTCAGATCTTTTCAAAAGCCAGACCTCAAACTCTGCCTGCTGAAGCTTGCTTTCCAAAAGGTTTTACATAGATCGTGAACTCAGAGCATGGCTCAAAATCTTGTCATTCAGGGGAATGCAAAGGAGCAGAGAAGGAAGGGGGCTGATATGAATGAGGAATGGAATGTCTATAGTGTGACTCATTCCGATGGGTGTTTTGAATTTTAGGTACAAAATCTGATTTAATTTAACAACAATTGTTATAGGAACATTTTGAGGACTAGTTTGGGGAGTCAGATAGATCTGGATTAAATGATGGGTTTTTAAGCACTTATAAACTATATGGCTTTAGAAAGTTACTTATTTTTCCTGATCTGATGGGATTTACCTCAAAGGCTGATTGTATTGATAGGAAAACATTTCTATATGCTTACCTAAAGCCAGCACTCAATAAGTGTGATTTCTCATAAATTATGATGTTTTATTGAGTCTAAGATGCAATATAGTACCATTTTAAACTTTTTTAAATTTATTTAATTTATTAGAGAGAGAAGGAAAGACACACACACACACACACACACACACACACACACACACACACAGAGAGAGAGAGAAGGAGGGAGGGAGGAAGAGAGAAAGAGAGGATGGGCATGCCAGGGCCTCTAGCCACTGGAAACAAACTCCAGACATTGCACCACCTTGTGCATCTGGCTTACATGGGTACTGGGGAATCAAACCTGGGTCCTTAGGCTTCACAGGCAAGTGCCTTAACCACTAAGACATCTCTCCATCCCAGTACCACTATTTTATGAACCACTGCGAGAATATATTGTCAGTGTATCTATCATATCCTGTCAAGTATGAGATACAATCTGATATCAGAGATGAGAAAAAGTGCAGTTTAGAAGGATTGAAATATTGTGTGTATTATAGGTTATGTATCCCATTAATAAGGACAATAAATTACTGAAGCATCTAAAGCAAGTAATTGGCTAGTCTGTCAGGTCCGTTAGGAGTTGAGGACCGGCACCTTTCGTCATAGCCTTTCTCAATTGTTCACGACCTTCAAAATCAAAAAAGTATTTTCTTACATTAATTCAAGCTATCTCACAACAATTCAAGCCACCCTCTGCTATTTATTCCACTCTGGAGATAACGAGCAAGTGGTCAGTATCCTCAGAACAGTCATTCATCTGCTTGTTAACTTATAACTTAAATGGCTTTCCCTCACACTAATTACAATATAATTATCTAAGCCTACAAACATCTTACTAAAGTAATGTGGATGAATTCAGGGAATTAAGAGGTTTTAAAAGCTGGCCATTCATCCATTCAACAGATATTAATGGTGAGCATAACATGTGCCGAGTCTTTTCTCAGTATTGAGACTGAAAGAGTGAACTAGACAAGGTCCCTGCTCTCATGGAATTTGGAGGAGACAGATGATAAATGACTGGCCAATAATATTTTGGATGGACTTGAAGCCTGTGACCAAAATAAGGCAGGATGATGAGAGAGAATGTGATAGATGCTGAAGCTATTGTGGTAGAGTAGTCGAGAACACTCAGGGGAGGGCACTGTTAGACAGATGCTGGAGTGATCGGAGCCAAGGGGCATAGCGACTACAGACCTCTGCAGTAGGGATGGACTGTGCTATGTAGAGCATGGAGGAATGGAGAGAACAGAAGGAAAAGGAGGTCAGTAAGGGTGGACCATGGTGGACATTGCTGAGACTGTGGTAGTAAAAGAGGAGTTTATTCTCCATGTAAAAAGATCTAAAAGGAGGGCTGGAGAGATGGCTTAGCAGTTTAGGTGCTTGCCTGTGAAGCCTAAGGCCCTAGATTCAACTCCCTAGAACCCACATAAACCAGATGCATGTGATGCTGCCTATGTCCGGAATTTGTCATGCCCATCCTTTTGCCCTCCCCCCTCTCAATAAATAAATAAATAAATAAATAAATAAATAAATAAATAAATAAATAAATAAATAAATGTAAAGGGAAACCAGTGAGGCATAGAATGTGTTGTTAAAATGGATAGGGTAGGTTTTTTTTGTTTGTTTGTTTCTCTTGCTACAGAATAAAGAAAGAATTGTGGGTCCAGAATGGAAGGAAACCCTAATGCAGTGAGAGCAGTTAGAAAGACCTCAAAAAGTGCAGACCAATCCAAACTGATAGACTGGAAGTGCAGAGAGATGACCTGAGTAAAATTTGAAGGTGGAACTCTTGGGATTTGGATGTGAGAGGATGACAGTGAGAGAAAAATACAGACATGTTCTCGGGTATTGGGACCAAGCAGCATTATGTATGGTCACGCCATATGCATGTATTGAGGTTGATAAAGCCAAGGAGAGCAGCACATTAGGTCGACATCTGTGGTTCAGGGACCACTGAGATGTCTGGTGATGTGTCAAGGTGGAGTGAAATCAGATGTGTGAGTCACTAGGTAAGAGGAACAGCTTAGCTATAGGTATGAACTCAGGATGTCATTTAATGTCAAAGTGAGATTTTGTTCTAGGGGGAAAATAGAAGTAGAGTTGAGGAGATGTCTGAAGGAAGAGAAGAAGGAACCCATAAAGGAGATTCTGAAGAAATCTATAGAAGTGCTCCACAGAATAATTAAGAGGTAACATGCTATGAAAGATGCTGTGAGAGAGATCACAATGGTGGTGTTGTTGATTCACTGTGGACTGAGCCCACCGGGGAGGGAGACCTGCTCTAGACATAACACTAATAATCTGAGGAGTAGCCATCTCTTATTCTGCAGACCTCACAGAAGCACTAAAGGTTTAGGGGATTTAGTCAATGTTATGAAGAAGTGATGGATCTGGGATTTGCATCCAGAGCATGTGGTGCTTAGCTACCACCTCATACTGCCTTGGTGTGGGGACACTGACAAAATGAAAGGGGAGCACGAAGAGAGGAGAGTGTTTAGTAACCAGGGAGCAGAGACATGGGGCCTATGGGTTGGCTTGGTGCACATGCATTTTGGTCGACTGCATCATTTGGGTAATGATGCCATTTTTGAAAGTGGTTAGAAAGGCAAAATGCATCATTTAAAAAAAATAATAAAGGTGGTTTGGAATGGACTGAGCAGGCAAAGCTCATTTCCCCTTTTTCTCCTGTAGGTGTTCCTGAACAATAAAAGCCACCAACCACTATTCATCTCTGATTAAACAAAAGTATGTGTGCATGAAAGAGGGAGGGAAAGATAGAGAGAGAATGAATATGAACCATACAAGTCAAGTGGCAAGCTTAATCGTTGCTATTTAGAATGATGAAGAGAAGTAATATGTGAAATCCAGTTAAAATATGATTTCATGTTCTAATATACATTTTGAATTTATGGGGAACTGACTTCTGCCATTTATTCAGAGCAAGAAATGCATATGCTGTGCAGCTGAACTTATCATCCGATAATGGGACACCCAGCATTTTTCACAAGTGATTGATCTTTTCCACCCCTGAATAGTCCTAACTGTTGAAAAAAAAAAGTAAAAGAAAAAGAAAAGGACACATCTCAGCTTCTCTTGCATTGTATTATATGTGAACCAAAGAAGGTTCTAACATTCACCAGCTTTAGTTAGGGGAAAAAAATTAAAAGGAAGAAAATTTCAACAGGACAAAACACCTGGGGGTGGATATGTTAATTGGAGTAGTCTTCACTGAGGTTAAATAGAACTTAAACTCTGTTTGAAGCCTGCGTTATACATCCCCAAATACATACTGAACTGGGAGGAAACGAAACCGGGTTTTATTTCCAGCTGTGTTGTTGATTTGAAGAAGTTGTTTAACCTGTCTGAGGAGCTCAGTTTATCTATCTCCAAAATGAGAAAAACAGCATTAGTCTACTAGTACCCAACAGAAAGCCAGGTCTCAGATTCAAAGCCAAGGGTCCTTTTTCAAGTTGAGTTTTAAGGTGAGGGGATCTTCTCTTTCAAAAAAATAAAACTAAAATATAGTTCAGAATTCTGAGAAGAGGATGAAAAAGGAACCACTGGCTGTAGGGGCTTTACAAGTCCTCATTATGCATTGATCCTCTCCCAATGTATTGGTTACTTTCCTCGTTACTGTGACCAAATGCCTGACAAGAAGCAACGTAAGGGAGTAAGGGCTTATTTCAGCTTACAGTTCAAGGTGATACGGTCCAAGATGGTGGGGAAGACATGCCAGCAGGAGCGTGAAGCACCTGGACACATTTCATCTGTGGTCATGAAGCCAAGTTATAACTGCTTCCACTCAGCTATGCCAGCCCATGGAATGGTGCCTCCTGCATTTAGGGAAACTGAGGTGTTTATACCTCATAAACATGCCCAGAGTCTCCGAGAGGTTTCTAGATACCTCTGTCAAGTTGACAATCAGTACTAACCATCACAGCCAGTCATACAGGTCACAGGGCCAGATCAGTTCTTGGATCTCTTGTGGAACTTGTAAGGTATGCCTCTCCAAGGGGACTAACACATTTTTATTTGCTTAATGCCCTCCTGGGTTCACCACAGAAAACTCTGCATCCTGGGAGTGTGCTCAGCCTCAGTCAAATGAATACAACTGGTCATCCATTAAGCCTTGAGTCACACTTGCCATGGTGTTGGTGTGTGTTGGTAGCCAGAGTCAGCTTGCTCTTCTAGGCCTTCTATATCTTCGTCCCTCATTTGACTGGAGAAGAGCTGGTGTGTTTCTTGACATCTAACTCAACTCTTCCATGGGGGTTTCCTCAATACTCCAACTAGTTAGTCTTTTACTTGTGTCAGCACCACTCTTGCCTTTTCATAATACTGTTTGGAACATCTGTATCTTGTTTTATGTTTCATGGGTGAATGTGTACATCTTGAGAACAGAGCTGAGAGCTACATTCATCTTTCAATCCCCAGCTCCCACATGTTCACGTGTTCATTCAATCATCTCGTGCAAAGCTGGATAACTTTACTGGGAAGGGAAAGGACCTCTCCTTTGCTTATGTTGAAGTCAGTGAGAAGTGTGAAGTAAGAAAGCCCTGAGAGACCTGGGGACATAGCTCTGTTGGCACGATAGCTTCCTTGCAAGCCTGGGGAATTGAGTTCAAGTTCTAGTACCCATGTAGAATGCAAGGCGAGATGGTTTGTCCTTGTAATCCCTCTGGGTCTTGCTGGCTGCTTATCTAGCCTGCTTGGCAAGTTCCTAGCCAGTGGGTGATGTTCCTGAGGAGTGATAGCCAACATCATCTTCTGGCTTTGTATGCACATACTTTCACATATGCTTCCTCCCCAACACAAAGCACAAAGGGTCTTTAATGGGGTTGGCCGGCCATATTTTGAGTTTTATTCACATGCCAAGATTTATAGTAGTTTCTTTCTATGGCATTTTCCCTATATTTTCTCAAAAATTTCACTAAAAACTTTACGAGACAAGAAAGATGTTCAAATTCACTGGTTATCAGAAAAAAAGTATTTCTTATGCTTAGTTTACTAGACAGGATTTTTTTTTTTTTCCTTTTAGCATCTGTTGTATGAGGAGATCATTCTCAGGACCTGTGGGGAATTTAAGAATTCAAAGTTCAGGGCTGGAGAGATGGCTTAGCAGTTAAGGTGCCTGCCTGCTAAGCCCAAGAACGTCAGTTCCAATCTCCAGGTCCCACATTCAGACAGATGCAATGTGACACAAGGGCGCAATGCTGCACTTGCCCACAAGGGGGTGCACACATCTGGAGTTCGTTTGCAGCGGCTGAGAGGCTGCTGGCACGCCCATCTCTATCTGTCCTCCTCGCCCTCTTTCTCTGTGTCTCTCTCCAAAAAAAAAAAGTTCAAAGTTCAGCTTCTGTTCCACCTCTGTCCCCACCCAGAAGCTTCTAGGCAGGATGGTCACATGCTTTATGTTGTAGAATGTATCCTGTGAGTACTACAGATCTAAGAGTTCACAAGGGTGAGAGGATGAACCATCCAAGTAGTCTGAGATTGCTGCAAGCTGGAACTTAGTTTGAAGAATGAAAAATAATAGCAATTGTCAAATTCAAGTGTCTCAATGGGAAAGGTGGCTCTTGAGCTTGGGCTTACAGCTCCCTTTTTTGTGAGTGAATTTCTAGCTTTTTTCCTTTTTTTGTGTGTGAAACATTCTGGAGATAATTTGGTCCTATACTCTTTTCTTCATTCTCTCTCTCTCTCTTTCTTTCTTTCTTTCTTTCTTTTTTTCTTTTTTTTTTTTTCCGAAGTAGGGTCTCACTGTAGCTCAGGCTGACTTGGAAGTCATTGTGTAGTCTCAGAGTGGCCTCGAACTTTTGGCGATACTCCCACCTCTGCCACCCAAGTGCTGGGATTACAGGCGTGCACCACCAGGCCCGGCTCTCCCTTTCTTGTTGTGCTAGTCAGTTTTTTCATTGCCATGACAAAATACCCAAGAAAAATAAAGCAGGAAAGATTTTTTAAAAATAGTTGTACAATTTTTATTTATTTATTTGAGAGCAACAGACAAAGAGAGAAAGAGGGAGGAGGGAAAGAGAGAGAGAGAGAGAGAGAGAGAGAGAGAGAGAGAAGGGGCACAGCAGGGCCTCCAGCCACTGCAAATGAACTCCAGATGCATGTGCCCCCTTGTGCAGCCAGGAAGCAGAGTGAGCAACAAGAAAGGGTCAAGTGTAAGAAGCACCCTTCAAGGGCCCCCTTCTGTAGTTTCCACAGCCTCTCAGTAATCATTCAGTTATGATCCCATCAATGCACAAACGCATTGGACAGGTCAGAACTGTCCTCCTGCAGTCACTTCTCCAAAGCCCATTCAGCTGGCAACAAGCCTAACATGTGAGACTCTGGAGGACTGACCACTTAGAGGGGTCTGTTTTAGTTTGATAGTCCTCATGTTCTTGGGGTTGGTTTCAGTTTGGTCTTGTTTCCAGACTTGCTTTGATAGAAACCCTGTGTGAAAATCATATCACATCACTACCATTCATCAATACTGTCTTCATTAACTGCCATTAGCAGCCCAGAAAAATAATATCACCAGTTTTTCAAGTGAATGAAGAACACGGGGAAATGTTTACAGCATTCTATGAAATTTTTATGGACTAGGGAATGATTGACATGTTAATAAACAGCAGAAAAAGATATTTCGGTTTGCTTTCTAGTTATCCTTGTATTTCCTATTGGAAACCTGTTGTCAACAGGCATATGTCTTCCATGCGCAGTGTACACATGTCTGCTGATAATTGCTATTTATACTTCATTTATAAAGACATCCTGGAGGAACATTAAAACACCAATCTGTACCATCTACCTTCATTTTTATTCTGATCATATCTTACTGTTGGTGAGAGGGAAGGAGGTACTAATGTTTGAAAGCATTTTTTTTTTCAAACTGTGCCATTTCTTTGAGATGCTTTTAAAATTATTTTAATTCTGAGTTCTGGGAGCCTGGCAAAAATAATTGAATTGTCAATGTTTGGTGCAAATTCAAATATCCAATGACTAGGCTATTTTTGGTTCACCAGGATTGCTGGTCCTCTTCCATGTGGCTTATAAGCAGAGCAGTGGTAGAGCCAGTGTTTTCAGCAAGCACTTTATGCCTCTCTGCAGTTACCTTCTTCTGAAACCCTGTGTCTCCCTGAAGTCAGATTGGTGCTATTATTACTGCTGCTAACAATAGCTCCTGTCCACAGCGGGGAAGAACAATTAACAAATTCATCAATTGTGTTTGTTTACATGTCTGAGCTCAAGGCTAATTATTTAATTAATGTCTTCTGTCTTGAATAGAAGTGTTAGCACATGGAAGTGTGAGCGAGTGGCAAACAAGGTGAGGTAGGAGAAATTCCAATTTATTTGTGATATGTCAATAGACATTTGTTTATTTAAGACCCGGGGTTGGGGGAGGAATATTTTCCTCTCAATGGTTAACTTTGGAATGCCAGATACAGAGCTAATTAATTAAATTAGCTAATGTCTTTTGCAGTCATTTGGAAGGTACTTTGTAACTATGGCTCCTATTAATAATAAATAATAAATGGCCAACTTCAGATATTTTACAAAATTCCTGTCACACTCTTAATGTAGGAATGGACTATGGAGCTAATGATTGTGTTTAACCTCAAAGCCCCAACCCTAGCTCTGCCTCTTCTGGGTTCCTCCATCTGTTCTAGGCATGGTGATATCCTAGGCACTTCACACTTCACAAAGCTCCCCTCCCTGCCTGTGGATGGTGGCTTACATCATGATGTTCCATGACCAGTTATAGTATTTAGAGTGTTTTAAGTGCTTTGATACGGGGTGCCTGAATGGAAAGCTGATTTTCCGAGTTTCATTGATTTTAATAGCAACAAAGGAAATGGCTTGCTTTTAAATTCCTTTCTTTTTAAGTATGTAAGTACAGATAGGAGATCGAGTCCAGAGCTTTGTGGTTAGTGAAAAAGGCTTTTTCTTGAACTAGTTCCATGTTGTGGGTGGAAGTGGCTTCGAAGAGGAAAGAGTAACCTTGCCATCTCCAGCAATTTCTGAAGTCCTCGAATGTGGCTATTCTTTTTGTCTAACAAGAGCTGTTCTGATACCCCACTCTGAGCAGCACTGTCCAAACAAGTGAGGCAGCTACTTCCCAAGACCAGACACTGTTGAGTTGTGTTGAGTTTGATTCTTTCCAACTCGCATTCCTTACATATTCCTGAGAGTGACTGGGGCAGCACCTGGCTGGGGGCTGTCCTGAAGCACAGCCCCATATAGCGTACCTGGCGTTGGAGTCGAGAGTGTGACTTCTCAGACCTGAAGGTCTCAATTCCTTCGGTAGCTCCATGATGGCTGGGCCAAGTTGCTAAGCACTCTGAGGCTTTGCATGCACATCTGCAGGGTAGGGGTGGTGACGGTTTTCCACTCATGGTGACTGGGTGGCTGGATGTAAGTAGTTGTGATAAATAGATGAAGTAGCACGTGCAATGAATAGAAAACCTAGAGGAGTGCTTTGCATGAAAATATGTGTATTTAATAGGTGGGATGTGTTCCTTCAAAACTAACGTATGGAAGGACTTATCCCGAACTGGACCTTGGTGGATGTAGGGATTTTGCTGGAGTTGTAAAAGTGGGGGCCCTGTGATGAGGTTAGCATCCCTGTTTCAAAGGAATTATCCAGAGCTCTCTCTTCCTCTCTTCTCATGTGATGTCATAGCAGAAAGGAAGCCCTCACGTAAATGTCTGGCACTTTGGTCTTCTAGCCTCTAGAGCTGGGCAGAAAGAAGTTTCTGTTGTTAAAGCTTCCTAGTCTATGGCATTTGGTTCTAGCAGCCCAAGCCATGACCCTAGTCACACAGTTTCTGCCCTCAGTGAAATAGGAAGCTGGTCTTAAATGGGGTGCTGAGGTGCTCCCTGGAACTCCAAGCCTTAAGTTCGTGTCTGTTCATTAACCAAATAGTTGGCAATCCAGACTAAAGAAAATGATTTTTAAATGACTATATTTTATTCAAATATCACAGGGATGTGAGGGAGGGAAAGCGCTGAGGGAAGGGAAGGTAAAGTGGGGAGGGGAAATCCACCACGTGGTTCAGAAGCCCATGTAAATGAACATGGACCTTAGACAATATATATATATATATATATATATATATATATATATATATATATATATATATATTATATATATATATGAAGGGATTTAAAAAGACATGCACTTTCAAAGAGATTAAAAAGTAAAACAGGGCTGGAGAGATGGCTTTGCAGTTAAGGCGCCTGCCTGCTAAACCTAAGAACCTGGTTCCAATCTCCGGGTCCCACGTTTAGCCAGATGCAAAGTGACGCAAGGGTGCAATGCCACACTTGCACACAAGGGGGCACATGCATCTGGATTTCGTTCGCAGCAGCTGAGAGACTGTTGGCGCACCCATTCTCTATCTGTCTCCCTCTCCCTCTATCTCTGTCTGTCTCTCTCTGTGTCTCTCTTCAAAAAAAAAAAAGTAAAACATAGTAATAAAAAGTGCCAGGATGGGGGGAAGAGTGATAATTTCACCTCACGAAGACCCAGGTGTGTTGTTGTGTGCAGCTCAAGGGCTGGAGAGGATAAGAAGAGCTTTTGCTGTGATCCCCCCAAAAGATACATTCTTTTTGAGTTCACCCTCAGTATCCCAGCCAGTTGGCCTGGGCTCAGAGGAGGAATCCTCCTATACCTGGACAGGGCTCAAGAGAGATCTGATGGGGTAAGACTGGGGGATGGTGAATCCTGAAACTAAAGCAGATGTGAGCTGAGATGGGAGGAGGGGGCATCGGTGTGGCATAAGATCCTAAGATCCCTCCCTTAAGGGCCATCCCTGTCTGCCTAATCCAAAAATTATCTGTTTAACCTGGTCTCCCACATCAGGGAAACATAGTTTGGGGGAAGGAAAAGAAAAGCAAAAGGTAATGCCTTAGACAGCATTGCAAGTTCCTTGCTGGTAGCACTTAGAAGAAGGGGGAGTGAGAGAACTCTTTTCCTAGCAGAGGGATTACAAATGGGCCTTGTTGAATGGGAGACTTTAAGATGTGGAGGTGACTCAGAGCTAGAGAAGCCCACGTGGAAAACCCTACCTGTGACAGAGCACAAATTCTGTTTGCAATATGAAGGGAATGTATGAGTTTAGAGAGGAGGAGAGGGCCTGCAGAGACAGCAGAAAGCCACGGGAGATCCCGGTAGCGGCAGCCAGCCACCGTACAATGCATAGAGAACAGGCTTTGGAATCAAGACTCACTGACGTGTGGTTTCAGCTCTGCATCCTGCAATAGGATGAGATGATCTGAATCAGATGCCTCACCTGTAAAATGGGCAGGAAAACTGCTGTTATTAGCATCTTCTTGTAGGCAGCATGCAGAGTTTGTAATGAAGGTGTTACATGCCAGCAACAGTCTTTAAAGATTAACAGGTGCAATAAAATAAAATATAAAATAAAATAAAATAAAATAAAATAAAATAAAATAAAATAAAAAGATCCTCCTGGTAAAATTTCAAATAGTTAGACTAATTGGAGAAAGTCAACCCTGTAGATGTAATGTGAAAGGTTGGGTCTGTGTTGGTAGGGTTGTCCTCCCCCCCCCCCCCGCCACTCTGAACATCATTTAATCAAAAGCAGCAGAAAGTGTTCTCATTCTTGCTCCCATGAGAGGCTCGGAGGTTCAAAGCCACTAGAATACTGGCTATAGGAAGTTTGGGAGAAGAATAACACGTTGATTGACATTTGTGGAGTGTGCTCTTTCATGTTCCACCCACTTGCTCTTTCTGCATTGCAAATCTCACAGCACATTGGTCTCCACTGACCTTGCTTGCTGTTTCGCTAGGATGCCATCCTGGGGGCGATTTTTAACCACAGAACATGGCACAGTATATCTTTGAGTACATGTGTGAAGTTGAAATAATTGTTGGCTCTGCTGATTTGTTAGCTTTTTATTGATTAAAGGTCTCAATGAACAAAGTGTTTCTCATCTTAAGTTAGGGATATTCTGGGTCTGCCCTCCTGATTACGAATTATTGATTTACAAGGATCTGGAAAAATCCTTTTGTCCCCCAAATTTGCGACACGCCCCATGAAGGGGTTTTGGGAAGATAGTCATTCATCCTATTCCAAATCAATGCATTTTGGTGTCTTCCCCCGGGGTTTGCTGCAAGTAAAGAAAAATTAGACTTAGATGTTAACAGTGTAGGCTGGGAAGGCCTCTCTTAATTACTACTATTTCTTAACTGGCTTGTTGCAAGAACAACTATTAATATACATACCCATAGAACAAAGCTTTGATGTTCCTTGGCATTTTTTCCTACTTATTTAGGATATTTCTGTTTTATTCTTTGCGGGTGCACTTTAAGAGCATGCACATCTGCTGGGCCATGAGAAGAGAGTTTGTCTGAGCTGTTATGCATTCCATGGCTCATTCACATCAGGAAATGTGTGTAAATCTAAAACAAATATGAAATTCAAGCCTTTAATGGCAGCAAATGTATGCCCTAAATGAACGAAGTAAATTAGTAATAAAAACAGTAACCCAACAAGCCTCTCTGCTTTCAACCTTAGCCTAATTCTGTGGATACAGGTTCTGTCTTTTCACTACCAATTTATTGTTTTGATTAGAATATTGTCATAAAAGACGTGAGATATTAAAATCTCTTTAAAATTGCTACATCCAACAAGTCATTAATACTGCTTACCTTGGTTTTATCTTTTAGAAATATTGGCGTGAGGAGCAAATAATGAATTATGGGAATATACATAGGTGGCATATCTTCATTATTCTTGATTTACCACGCAAGATAGATAGAGCTAATAATAACTGTGCTCGTATAGAGAACTCTCCATCAGGCCCATTTTCTCCTTTATTCCCAGGCAGTGGTATGCGCTGTCTGCAATTTGCCCATTTTATTTTTGTCATTCATTTAAGCATGTTTTTGCCCCATTTAAGGATAAGTGCAGTAATAATTTTAATGGGCATGGTGACGGGGAAGACCACCCAGAGATTAATATTTGGACACAGCATGATGAGAATGCAGTCTTTGATGCCAGCAGGCATGTGGGTGTTTTGACAGACCAGTCAAGCATGCATGTATACATTGCATTTCACAAAGCATTTAGTCTTATGTCAGTCCTGGGTTGTCTCAGCGACTCGTGGGGAGTGTCCTTACTGATGAAGAGGAGGTACATCCCATCTGCTTTGACAAACATGTATTATGTTCATGTCTACATCACAAAAGCCTTTCTAAGACCATAGTCTGCTCCCCCACCCCATGTTGAGCAGTTATCTTTAGGTTTGATCTATATGGTAACAGTATTCTGATTTAGCCTATTTGAACTTGGGATTCATTCTAGACCCACGTGTTCTTCTTTCTCTGAACTTTAACAGACACTTCAAGGCTCCCCACACAGTTTTGCTATGTGTACTTCTCAACACTTTGTGCTGTGATGTGGACAAATATGCTAATGTCTTTTCATCTGCTAGGAGGTCTGCAAACTTGGGGACTTTCTTGTCATCTCCTTGGAACCTGGCAGAGCACATAGCAGATGTCTGACAAATAGGGACGGGAGGGTGGGTGACAGGAGGAGCCACGTGGTATTAGCGTGACTGTTCTACTGAAGCTCTCAGGTAAGATGACAGCCTGACCATGAAGGAAGGGTGGGATCAGAGTTTCCATGAACAGCACTTAGAACACACAAGAAGGGACTGATTTTTTTTTTTTTTTTTTTTTTTTTTTTGCTTTTTTGAGGTAGGGTGTCACTCTTAGTTCAGGCTGACCTGAAATTCACTGTGTAGTCTCAGGGTGATCTCGAACTCATGGCGATCCTCCTACCTCTGTCTCTTGAGTGCTGGGATTAAAGGCGTACGCCACCACGCCCGGCTTGAAGGGACTGATTTTGAACCGGTGGATGCAGTGCAAGTTAGACTCAAAGCAGGTGTCCTAGCCAAGAGTCAGGTGATGTAGGGAAAGCCACATGGGCTCGTTCAAGCAAAACATGTCTGATGTGGGGAGCTGACAGACACAGAAATGAAAGCGAATTAGAGCCCAGGGGAGCTGCTCTCATATATTTGAGAGAAGGAAGAGATGTGTCTCTCTCTGTTGCTGTCTGTATCTTAGACAATGAAGCCAGCTATAGTTTCCCCAGTTGCAGAAGCTGCACAGGACCTCATTTCTGACTTCTCCAGCTCCTCTGGGTTTTGATGCATTTCCTTCTCCTTCCTACTGGGCCAGTTTGGCTACATGCTCTGAACTGACTAGACTTCACAGTCCTAGCGTACACAACTGGCATATTAGTCTTGCTGGCTCTTAGGTATCCTCTCTGAAGAGTCTCGATTGAGGCTTGGAGAGATGGCTTAGTGGTTAAACGCTTGCCTGTGAAGCCTAAGGACCCCAGTTCAAGGCTTGATTTCCCCAATACCCAATGCACAAGATGGTGCATGTGTCTGGAGTTCGTTTGCAGTGGCTGGAGGCCCCGGTGCGCCCATTCTCTCTCTCTCATGTGCTTTCAAATAAATAAAAATAAACACTTTTTTTTAAAAAAGAGTCTCGATTGAGTATTTTCTCAGGGTTGCTTGGCTGTGATCTTGAGACAATTTCTGGTCCAATTAGTGAAGACTGAATAAGGAGACATGGAGGTCTGACTAGGTGATTGATGGTTTGAGTCTCTAAACTGGGTTGAGGAGTATAGACAATCAAATATGCCCATGTCGTGTTGAGAGGAAAAGCAAGTTCAGTCCTAGGGAAGGGTCCTCTGGAGCACTCAAAGGCCTTGGCAGGTATCTGATGGCCGGGCACATGGCTAGCATTGGTCACTCTAATTAAGAATGCTTGGAAACAGGGCTGGAGAGATGGCTTAGTTGTTAAGGCGCCTGCCTGCTAAGCCTAAGAATGCTGGTTCCAATCTCCAGTGGTTCCAATCTCCAGGTCCCATGTTTAGCCAGATGCAAATTGACGCAAGGGCGCAATGCTGCACTTGCCCACAAGGGGGCGCACACATCTGGATTTCTTTCACGGCAGCTGAGAGACTGCTGGCATGCCCATCTCTATCTGTCTCCCTCTCCCTCTCTATCTGTCTCTCTCTGTGTCTCTCTCCAAAAATAAATTAAAAAAAATAAAATAAAATAAAAAAAGAATGCTTGGAAACAACTTTTTTGATGGTGCATATCAGTAATGAACCTTTCCCAAAGAGGCAGTCCTTTTGGTTTGAGTATGATTGCAGGGACATGTGACACTCAGCCTCTTCACCAGAGGCTGCCCCTTTCTCCAACTGTCCTAACTCCTTCTAAAAACTAATTAATTAGTTAATTCTTTACAAGGAAAGAGAGACGGAGAGGGAAAGGAGAGAATGGGCATGCCAGGTCTTCTAACCACTGCAAACCAACTCCAGATGCATGTGCCACTTTGTGCATCAAGCTTTACTTGGGTACTGGGGAATTGAATCTAGGTCATTAGGCTTCTATGGCAAGCACCTTAACCACTGAGCAGTCTCTCCAGCTTTCTCCTAACTTCTTTATCTTTCTTGCCCTGATTAGGTTGGGGCCCATGTGAATGTAAGAAGTCCCAGTTGCCAATGAGTCATCAATTATAGCCTAAGGCTGTCATTCCCAAGGTGGGGTGTTTGTTTCCTTGAATCAAAGTTAGCTGAAAGCATTCTATCCCTTAGATCCTCAGCAATCACTATTGGAGAAACATTCTGTTCCAGGTATGCGGTTGTGGGGATGAAAGTGACATTCCTTACTGACCACATGGGATTCTGTTCTGGAGAGAGCAGATAGCTAATAAAATATTCCAAGATAATAGACAATAAATGCTATAGAAGACAATAGGGGCATGGGTCAGAGAGCCGCCAGCATGCCTTCTCTGTTAAGGTGGTCAGGGGAGACTTTTCTGATTGTGGGATCCGGTTGGAAGGCATGAATGTTTGCTCACAAGAATACACTTAGTGCTCCCTTCTGGGTTACTGGTAGGGTCCAGGGTCTGTCTGGCCTCACTGTGGCTCATCTCTGGGGAGAGTGCTGATGCAGCCCAGGATTGGCCATGTGCACCCCCTGTGAGGGTCTACTGATGGCATGCTTTCTCCAGTCAGCGAACAAGTGTCCCAAGTAGTAGGAATATTTGAGGTCATGTTACTCTTCTGGCTAACACTGACAGAGGGACCCTCTGTTTTGAGAAGTATAATATGTTTTGTTTAGCTTTCAGGAATCCTTTGTGAGGACCTCACATTTGTAAAGGTGTGCATTCTAGTCCCTTGCCAGGCTCAGGCGCAGGCATGGCTAATGATAAGACACGAACCGATGTGTATTCTGTGTGGACTTTTGTTTTTGCATTCATTACTGGATTTTGCCATAGTCCTTTCTTTCAGAATCTGTGAGGCTGAATCTTAATGGACTGATAGCCAGAGAGATAATTATTAGTCACCTTGTGAAGTTTCTTGGGTCAATACTTCCAGAAAATCTGACAGTGTATTCCATCTTGAAGACCCAGGAGACACAGTGGTACCTTATGCTTTGTTGAAGATTAGGAGATAAAAGAAACCCCTTTAACTGGACTGGCCACTAGTCAGTCCACGTTTCTGGGGAATAAGACCGAGTCATTGCTTTAGGAGGATGTATGTAAGTGCTTATTCGACTTGCATCTCCCAACGTGGAAATGTAAAGCTCCGAGGAATCCACACGTACTTTTGGAAGTTTTCAAGCACATTATCACTTACTTACAGGCACTAATGACTTCGATAATGTAGTGAAGTTTAGCATAAATAGCTCATCATTAAAGTTGATGGCAGAAGTATAAACAAGGCCCACACTATTAAATTTGCTATTTGTTTGTTATGCGTCTGGAATTATCCTGGCATCTCTAGTTGCTTTTGACTGGATATTCATAAACTTAAGTCAAATAGGGTTATTAGTTTCTTTTTTTTCTATCCCACCGAAGAGAATGAGGTGACTTCTAAAACATTCTCTTCCACAAATGCGATAAAGAAAGCTGAAAAGGACAATCCTCTGAGTTTCTGAGGTGACATCTGCCATTCTGGTCATATGGCTTACAGAGCGCCACAATTTCACGGAGAACACCTAGAGACAGATTCAGAGAGGCTGGTTGACAGTCTGATGGTGTGGTGTTGGCGAGACACATACTTATTGACTAACAGTGCCATTGTCAGTTGGCAGAGATGATAATAAGACCTAATCGTTCACAGAGGGTGGCAAGGTACCACATCACGAGACTGACAAGTGCAGGGTGGGTTTGCAACCAGGTTGGCCTGGTTATGTTTGCTTATATTAGCTAAGTGACTTTGGACAAAGTTCTTCATCTTTTTGCTCCTCTGTCAAATAAAGCTGACAATATGGAAATTGTGGGGATTAAATGTCTAAATAAAGTGCTTAGGCTGTGCTTGGCATTCATACATGCATACCACACACACACACACACACACACACACACAATACACACTAGCTTGCACTTAGGAAACTATAGAGAACTGTGCAAGATAGTAATTCTTATCATAAGGATCCAGGTGGAGAGTAAAAAGAACCCCTCCCCCCCATGTTAATCGCCTGCACAGAGCTTGCAAGTGAGAACACATGTCCCCACTGAGACACAAAAGAGCATGTTGGTGATTTTATCCAATGTCAGCTCCAGAGGAGGGTTAACATTTATTGGAACAAAGTGTCTATATCATGGGGTTCTGAGGTAGTATCCAGTCAAGGTGACCTTCATGGAAGGTTCAAGGACAGGTAGAGTGTATCTGGGTGGCGCAGGGTGGAGAGAGCAAGCTGGCTGAGTAAAATGAGATAAAAAAAAAGGGTCCTTTCTTCTTCCCCCTTCTACACTGGTGTCCCATATGTGTGAATCCAGTGAGTGGTTCTCTGTCAGTCCCTTGATCTGTACACAAGGCCAGGCACAGCAGGGAGAAGGGTCCCTGCTGCACATGTCACCTTGCAAATCTACATGCAGATGTTGGAGTCCCCTTCTAACTCCCACTTCCTTTACAACTGGGCTCCACTGGCCTTCCCATGGGCAGTTGTGTTTAAAGCTAGCTACGAAGCAGATGTCCCTACTTCTTAATCACAGGCCTATGTAGGATTCCATTAGAGTGTCCTTTAGGTAGCCAACTACCCTTGTAAACCTCTGCACGTCTCTAAAGTTAACATCCTCAATCACAGGGCACCGGGGAGGATGCTCTGAACCTCTGTGATGTCAAGGTCACCAAAGCAGTGAACGCCTGTCCACTTTATTTGCTGAAATACCTGATGATTATCCTGGGATTAGACATCCAGACACTCTTTTGAGATGCTCCATTTTACGTAACTATTTCCTTCCTACCTTGTCAGATAGGCTGTGAGCCTACCAGGGCACTCTTCCACATCTGTCCTTTATCACTTAGTATTGTGGAGGTGAAGAGTTATGTGGGCAGCCGGAGCTGGATGAATGGATGGGTAAGTGAAGGGCACGTCTACCTGGAGTTCAGTGGAAAAAGTCATGCTAAAGAAAGCCAGTGTAGCTGCTATTTTTACTTCAAGCTCACAGCAACTTGCAACACGACTGCCAGGTTCCTCTGCACTCCTGGCTTTTGCCCAGGTTGTTGTCATGCCAAGTGGCAGTTGTGAGATCTGAGTTTTGCCTCTGATTTGACTTAAGCCTTCCTCAGAGCAGAAACCATGTCTAGGGTATTTATAACCCTTTCCCCAGCACAGTAGTGTATGTATGACATATGTTCAATAAATGTTTGTCGATGAACATGTGACCGGAACGCTTTGCACACTCTGACCAAGACTAAGAGTTATCTCCTCCACCTCTGTAGGCGATTTCTCTTTTCATGCTTTTGTGAGTCTGTGTGTGTGGTGTTCATGCATATGTGTATGTGTGTTCCCATGTGTTTGGGCACACATGCGTGTGGGGGGTGAGCATGCACATGTGTGTGCATGTATGTGGAGGCTAAGGGTTGATGTCAGGTGTCTTGCTTTATCATACCCTACATTGTTGATTGAGGCAACATCTCTCCCTTGGACCTAGACCTCACTGATGCGGCTAGTCCAGCTAGCCAGCTTGCCCGGGGGCTCCCCTATCTCTGCCTCTTTAGTGCTTGGATGACAGATGGCTGCCACGCTCACCCGTGTGTACATGGGTGCTACACCAGAACTCTGGTCCTCATGCTTGTGTGGCAAGCACTTTACCAACCAACACTTCTCCCTAACCCCAACCAAATCCTTTTCCTTTCTTCTTTCTTCTCTCTCCTCTCTTTGTTCTTTTTCTTTTTGAGACAGGATCTCTCTTTGTAGCCAAGGCTTGCCTTGAATTCATGATCCCCCTGCCTCATGTTACTGATGATTACTGGCCTGCACTACCACACCTGGCTGCAGGTTATCTTTATATTCATAACAGCTATTCATATGCCTGTCCCTTCATGCTATTCTGATTTAGGAGCCCTTCTCAGGACTCTCACGTCACTGGTCTCCTCTGCTACTTGGGATCCTCTTGTGTTCATATCATACTAAGCCATCTGTGCCCTGACACCTTCTCCTTTGAGCCCAGCCATTGTTTGTTCACAACACATGTCCCAGCTGGCAACAGTGGTGGTCTATTGTGATGTGTCCATCTGGGAGACCAAGGGCTTCTTTCTGTCTGTACTGCAGTAATGTCACCCATGCCCAGTGCACAACAGGCTTTCCATAAACATTTTCTGAATAAAAAAAGAAATTAAAAAAAAAACCAAATTATAAGAAATTCCTAATTCTTCTATTCTTTCCCCTCAGTTAACATACTTGGTGACATATATATATGTCCCCTTTCCATGTTCCAATGACTCAGCACGGTCACCATGGCCACAGTGACCTACTTTCCTTCCTTTTACATTACATCCCCAGGATGCCCCAACCTCACAGCCTTTGTACATCCTATTCCATCTTTTTGGAAATCTCTTCTTTGCTTATCTACTGGGCTAGAGCCAATCCCCTCAATCCCCTCATCTCTTTGGTCTTCTACAACTACCATCTTCTCTATGGGACTTATCTTGATCACCCCCTGCCGTGTTCAAGTTAAAACGTTCTCTTTTTTGTTCGGCCTTGTGTTTCTCTACAGTTGCTAGAACTGTCTCATGTGGTACACATCTTACTTAGTTTCTAAGGCCCCATTTCCTCATGTCCTAGATGCAAATGTCAGGAAAGCAGCATATTTTGCCCTGTTTTCTCTTTTGCTGCAACTCTAGAGACTTGGACACTGCCTAGAGCACTTGATTGAAGTTGTTCTCGGTACCTGAGTGTGGAGTGCGTTACTTCTCCATAGGATCAGATGTTTTTGTCATGTGGGCCACGGTGATTTAATTGAATATATGTAAGTATATATATGTGTGTGTGTGTGCCCTGTGTGTGTGTAACAAGTCTATGAGAGCTCAACAGTTCTTCGAGTGCTTTTGGGAAGGGTCACTAATGAGTTCTGTGGGTGATCACCTTTAGCCCCGTGCCATCATTTCTGAGTCATGATTTAATAGGAGACTTGATGCCCTGATTAGATGCCTGATTCTTTTGTTCTGGTAGCTCTTCTCAGAGCCCATCAACCTTCAGCACACTTTCATTTTCACTGAAGGAGACAGTGTTGTCCTCTTTGCTTTGGATGGTCACATCTTTACATCCTGCAGGGAGAGAAACAGCTCGTTTTCTCAGATGTCCAAATGTAGTAACAGATTTTGCCTCTAAGCAAGCAAGATATGCCATAGATACAGGCAGCCTTCCTTCCCCAGCCCTTCCCCTGTTCGCACTATTTGCATCATCCATACCTCAGTGGTGATGCCACAGTGGTAGCTGGTCTTGTGTCAGCCGTGACAGGGGAAGGGAGACACCTTGTGCCATTTTCTCATAGCCTCTGTTTTTACTTAATGAAGTGATTTTTGGAGTTCGCTGTTCTTTACCCTCTACTCTGCCTGTAGTCTCTCTTTATTTTTTATTTTTTGAGGCAAGCCCAACAGACTGGTTCCCCCCCTTTTTTTATACAAGAGAGCAGAGTAAAAGAGACAGAGGGGGGGAGAGAGAGAGGGAGGGAGGTAGAGAAATGGCATTCCAAGTCCTCCAACCACTGCAGTCGAACTCCAGATGCATGTGCCTCCTTGTGCGCATGTGCAACCTTGCACACTTGTGTCACTGTTCGTCTGTCTTACGTGGGACCTGGAGGATCAAACATGAGTCTGTAGGCTTTATAGGCAAGTGCCTTAAACACTAAAATATCTCTCCAGCCCCCTCTTTACTTTTTATATATTTTTAAAATTTTATTTATGAGAGAGAGAGAAAGAGTCAGATAGAGAGAGAATGGGCATGCCAGGGCCTTCAGCCACTGCAAACAAACTCCAGATACATACACTACCTTGTGCATTTGGCTTATTCTGGGAAACTGAACCTAGGTCATTTGGCTTTGTAGGCAAGCGCCTTAACTGCTAACCCATCTCTCCAGCCCATACTCCCTCTTTATTAATCTGAGAAGTACACCATAGGTACTGGAGTCAACCCATATCAGCACAGCTGAGGATCAGTGTAGAAGGTGATGAAAACTCACACCCTCTCCCTGTGCCAGGTGAAACTGCTAAAGCCTTAAAGGATTGGATGAGCTCCATATGGGAGGGGCTTGAATATCTGGACCCTGAGGCCAGTGGCCAAGTCTTTGTCTCAGGGCCTTTTGAGTACACTCTCATCTTGTGAGACACCAAAAGCATTGTCAGTGTTCTACTGAAGTTCCTCTGCAGTGAGGGACTACTGAACGCCATCTTCTTACTTTTATTCCTAACTAACTATGCTAAGGACCTGAGCTCAGCATCTCATGGTAGTTCCAATGGCTGAAGCCCATGCGTGGTGATTAGTTTTCTTTGGTATTCTAACTCTTCATTATCCTACATACTTTAGAAGAGACCAAATAGCAGGCAATGGGGTTGTCAAGAATATACCCTCTTCATCGTTGTTGGATGGGACGCTATCTTTTTTTTTTGGAAAGACTTAGTGAAGCAGAAGACATGTCTTCTACCAGTCTGAAAAGACAGACGTCTCTCAGTTGTGTCTGAGGATAAGTGTATTCAGCAGGAACTAGGAGTCTGAAAGAATTCTCCTGCCACACCTCTCTCAGCCATGTGAGCACAAAGAAATTCACCTTTCTTTGTCTCCCTTTTCATCAGCCGAGTCCTATTTTTAGGCCATTGGCATATAATTCAGCATCTCTCTTGCAACCAAGGCCTGCCATTCCTTTTAGGAATTTCTAGAGCCCTGAATGGAATCCGACTAAGTTGAGGGCACAGTGTATTACCATTCCCTTCTGGCGGTGCATGCATTTGAGGAGCGTGCTATTTTCAGAAAGACTTCAGCGTGGTGTTGTTCAATGATCAGCCCCCACATCACAGGCCCTGAGCATTGTTGTGAACAAAAGAAATCCCTTGTTCTTGTCTCCAGGCTATGTGATTACAGGGCCTGTGATCAGATAGGTGACCCAAGACGGATGCCTTCCCGAATATAACTCAAGTTTATCTGTACTTGTCCCCACCTTTATCTCTGCATGTGTCCTTTGCATTTGAAGATGAATTTATTCCAGGCCTGGTCTCCACCATGCCTTGTGTTTACCCTTGGTATCAGTGCTGAGGGTGAATATACTCTTTCACCCGTGCTCTTGGGTCCCCCTCAGTCACATGGCAAGCTGACATGGAGGGCAGGTTTTGGCTTGTGACCCAGCAGTGCTGTCCATATGTTCTCTGGAACAGTAGATTAGAAGACGGATCCCTGGGACTACGTACTTCACATACCCAGCATTGCCCCATGCTTCCTGGGGAGGAGTCAGCCTGTTTTGGTTGGTTGGTTTGTTTCTGAGAAGGCATTGCATGGAGTGTTCAGAGACATTTGGATAATTGGGCTGTAATGAACTGGTTTTACAGGCTTCTTTTTGGGTACACTCTGTTCTAGCACTTAAGCTTAAAAATGACTGCTTTTCTTAAGTGCCATATAATACCCACTTTACCTGCTGCATGGGCTCCACTGCTTATTAATATGCATGAAGGAAGGGAAGAAGTGTGCCTGCATGGAGGGACACATACAGTATGTGTTAAGAATCCTCAGAGCCAGGTGGATGGCAACCAATAAATCATGATCACATTGGAACTTCATGGATTTGTCAGAAGTGCCATCATTTGACTATTTAACCATTAATACCAGAAATATATTTTTCTGTCTGCTTATTTATACTTTGCCAAATAATCATTGTTTACTCAGTTTGTGTTTAATAGATTCATCATGTGAGTTGATTTTTTAAAAGATCATGTGACAGGGCTGGAGAGATGACTTAGTGTTTAAAGCGCTTGGTTGCAAAGCCTAATGACCCATGTTTGATTCCCCAGAACCCACATAAGGCAGATGCACACGGTAGGACATGCATCTGGAGATCATTTGCAGCTGATAGAGGCCCTGGTGCACCCATTCTCCTTCTCTCTTTCTCTCAGTGCTTCTTTCCTGCTCACTCTCTCAAATAAATGAAAAAAAAAATCAAGAAGAAATCATGTGACAGGACTAGAGAGATGGGTCAGCAGTTAAGGTGCTTGCCTGCAGAGCCTAATGACCCAAGTTTGATTCCTCAGTACCCACGTAAAGCCAGATGCACAAAGTGGTGCCTACATCTGGCGTTTATTTGTAGTGACTAGAGGCCCTGGTATGCCCATTCTCTCTCTCTCCTTGCAAATAAACAAATAAAATATGTTTTAAAAATCATATGACAAAAATTTATTAGCCAATGTATCAGAAATTTCTGAATGTGGAAAGAAACAACCTGGTAACCTGCTTCAATTGAACTACTTTAACACAACTTTGCTGACACCATCAACTCAAAGGAAGAAACATTTCCCTGGATAACTCCGTGGAGTGTCCAAGGAGACATTGCTAATGGAAACAAACTTCCCTCCCAAGATCACTATATATGGCCTCAAACACAAGAAGTTAAAGGAGTTACTGGATTGAGGCCACTGAGTGTCTCGCAGGTTAAAGGGGCCAGTCTCAAAATCAATACTCTTGCTTAATAGACGGTCCCTGCTGTGTTTTCCGAGAAGGTGAAATGTATTCATGTGCACACACTAGGATCTTTGCATTCTTGTGGATTTCTTCTGGTATTTCTAGCCACATGGAGCCTGCAGGCTGAAGGGAGAGCTGAGCATGTCACTGGCCAAAAGGCCTTTACGAATGCGAGAAGAGAGCGTGGGGGAGAGAAAGAACTGTGAGGAGAGAGAGAGAGAGAGAGACAGAATAATCCTCTTGAACTTAACGTGGGATTGTCTTAGGCCTGGGAAGAATGCTTTTCATGTGACCTAGCCGCTTACGCCTTGGCCCATAGTCTGGGATTTTACCAGGAACAACCAGATGTCCCAAAATAAACAGCCCTAAAGGATTTGTGAACAGGAAGTGTACCTTCCCTTGTTGACCTTAATTTATATGATGAGTAAACAAGGGCCTGCTCTCTCAGTCCTGGTGTATCTGAGGCAGCACTTGGATTCTGTCCAGTTGTTTCTTTGGTTCTGGTTTTGAAAACTGTCAAGAGTTGGAGGTTGAGCAAGACCTGAGTTAACTAGAGAAACTGAGCTGGAACAGGCGGTGGGTGGATATGCATGTTTCTCAGGACCCTGGTGAGTCACCTGACTGCGTGGTGGATTAAGTGGGGCACACATGACTCGGTGGCCTGTTGGATTGCAGTTTAACTGAAGACCTGGCAGCATGGTTGTTGTTTTAACCTTTATTTTGTGACTGGTTTAATCTGGTGAGCACACACCCCAGGGGTATGGGCTGTTATATACTCAGGACCTTGGGTTCCACACTGTCCTTGGCCTTCTGGAGCTCTGGTTTTCCCTTTCGTGCTTGGGCAGATACTTACCTGACAGTGTCTAAGTAGGACTGAGGAAAGTATGTGGAAGACGGCCTTTGGGAGGCGGAAGGTGGTGACATGGATAAACTTTATCATAGAGTCATCAGGTAGTTTCACCTATGCGTGAGCTAAAAGCAATCCGTTAGACATTGCCTGATTGTTTGGATAGCACTTCAGAGAAAGGATTGTGTAAAAGCTATTGGCTGTATGCAATGATCTCTTGCTGACCCCATGTTTGTGGCTTAGTAACATTGCGTTACACTGAGATATGACTCTGCCCATGGCCAGGAGCCAGATCTGTCCTTTAGGCTATTTGATATGATTTCCTTTATCCAATGTGCTACCATTTCTTTTCCTTTCTTCTTTTCTTTTCTTCTTTTCCTTTCTTCTTTTCTTTTCTTCTTTTCTTTTCTTTGCAAATTCATTGTCTATATTCATAATATATAGCACTGTGTTACCTCAGTTTCCTTTTGTGCATATATATCTATATATATTGCATATGAGCACATTTCATACTCTTTTCCTCTCCTCTTTCCCACCCAACCCTTTGTTTCTCTAGACAACATTGCTTCTACTTTCATGTTACACGTGCTCTCTCTCTGTCTTGCACACACACATACAAATGATTCTGTGGATCTATCTAAACTCTAGGTGTGAACCAATAGACTGGAATGGACCTCTGGATCTGGGGAGGCAATTTTCTCCTTCTTTATTTACTCATTGGCTTTGGCAGCTCGTCCCTATGCATCTATAAGATGGGGTTGGGTAGACTGGGACTGGAACCAGGGTTCCTTGAATACTTGCATTCTGCTAAGTACCTCTAGTTTCTGATTGTATTAGAGTTTGCTTGATGTCTTGGAGTCAGGCAAGGGTGCTAGAACAAACTATCCATGACTGGCTGGCTTACAAAACAGAAATTGATTTATATCCACCAATCTGGAGGCCAAGGTTCAATGTCAAGGGGGTGGCAGGCTTGCCTTGCTTCAGAAGCCCATCTCCTTGGCTTGTAGGTAACTGACTTCCACTTGGTCTTCACATGTGTCTGTGTCCTAACCTTCCCCTCTGCACCTATTACTTTTTGGCTGAGCTCTGTGCCCACCTTGCACCAGATGTTCTGAGGCATTAGAGGGTTAAGGTTTCAATAAAGGTGTTTGCTTGCAAAGCCTGATGACCCAGGTTCAATTCCGAATGCACACCTGAAGTTCATTTGTAGTGGTGTGAGACCCCAGTGTGTCCACATTCTCATTCTCTCTCTCTTAAATTATTAAATAAAAATATTTTTTAAAAATGTGAAGGCTCCATAGTTTGGCCCATTACATAACCCTCAGATGTGGAATGAGCAGTACTTTAGGTAACATGAACAGACTTTGTAAGCTGTAAAGGCTGTGAAGTGTCACACAGAGGGAGGTGGAGCCCAGGCACAAGTCCCTGGCTGACTCCACCTTTGTGCCTTATTTTGTTTCTCTACCTCTGTTGAAGTACAACTCCCTCTGGGGATTCTTGGTACAGTGACTTCCTTCCCAAGTGCCCTGTAGTTATGGCCTCATCTCTGATTCAGATCCCTCATGTTCATGTGTTTAGTTAACAGTTCCCTATAAGTCATGTCGCCTTATGTTCCATGAGATGCCTGCCTACGGGAGTATGGATTCTGGAGTTTCAAAGATCATTCTCAGGGCTGGAGAGATGGCTCAGTGGTTGAAGGCACTTACTTGCAAAGAGTGCTGACAATAGTTTGATCCTTGACAGTACCCACATAAAGCCTGGTGCAAAGTGGCACATGTGTCTGTGAGCTCAAAGCAACCTATGACAATGAGAGGCAGAGCCAAAAGAATACAAAGCTCACAGGCAAGATAGAACACCACATTGACCCTTTGAAGATGCCCTCTCACCACCACAGGCATGCTGTGGCATGTGTGCACCCATATTGGACACATATACATGCAAATAAATAGATTTTTAAAAAATACTTCTCTATAGAAAAAGCAAATGGACTTGTTTGAGCAACATCTTTCTAGTCCATGTTCAAGAATAAGTACTCATTGACCCAGTTGACTGTACCCTTCATAATATTTAAACAGTTCAATTAAGTACTTGTACAGCATCTCCATATGTTGGCTAGATACAAGGTGCCAATATTTCAACATTGCTTTCTCATTAAAATGATCAGGGCATAAGTCTGGAAGATTCCAGTGTGTGGCTCACCTGGGACCTCCCCAAGGGAAACATGCCTGCCAAGCAAACCAGAAATAGTGTCAGAGAGGAAGCACACCACTCTACTGGCTTCCCTCCCCCAGCTGATCTAGTCATTAATGAGCTCTTTTTACCCTTGGCAGGGCCAGGTAAGGTTGAGAAGTGTGCCTCCTGTGGTGTTTAAACACATTCCAGTTACTCCCATGATAGTGATGCATGAAGAATGAACATATTGACCCCCCAAGAGTATATATTAAATTCTGAAGGATTAATCAAAACTGCACCATGTTGTGTGCAATTAAACCCTTGAAAGGCAAAATAAATTTGCTGGAGCAGTAGCAGCTCTCATACCACTTCTAGCTGGAATGAGGCATTTTTCAGTCCTATTACCTACAGATGAGTTTTTGCTCAGGAGCATTTCTCAGAAGGTGGGATGGGCATCAAGGAGCCCTCTGCAAACCCCCTTTGTGGATGGGAGAAGCACAGGGAGCCAAACACTTCTGATGGTATCCTTTGGAACTGGGTAAACACCAAGCAAACTCCTTCCATCAGAAGGAGCAGTGGGTGTCAGTTTCCTTTGAGAAGCTTTAAAAGTGATCGGGACTATAGCTATAGAGAGCGGACCTTCCGCCTTCTGCAGGAGAGTCGTAGGGAAGGATTCCTGTGTTCACTTAGACTTGCACCCACACTAATCATGATCAGATGTCCACATCCGAAACCTGTCCAAAATTCCGTTCTCCCACATACAACTCTGCCTGAAGTCACCCAGGATGGCACCTTCCAGAGACAGCACTGCACTCCACTGAAGTGTTTCAGGGACGCCAAATTTCACAATGTGCAGCCATTTTGGTTTATTGTGTTTTTTAAAAGAGTCAATTAGTCTGTTGCAAAGAACTGCAAAGTGATCTGTTGTTTGCCAAAGGCTGACAGAGGGAAAGGTTGGTGTTGGATTACTGTAGAGTGACACATGATGGCCACTGGGTCACAGCAATAGTCCTTCTAAGCAAGCCTGAGCATGAAGGAGAATCGTAGCAATGCCTGATTTGTAGAAAAGAAGTTAAGAAAAAAAATTTAAAGTCTTAATGAAGGCATGGATGAGAATTATAGCTTCCCTTGTCCATTTTCCACAATCAACTTCCTGTGCTATTTCCAGAGCACCAAGGTTTCAAGAGACTCATATGGATGCAGAAATTTACCATGTGCTTGGAGCTCAAATTCATTTCCATGTATCCTATTCTATCAGGGAAAAAAACACATTAGTGAGTCAAAATGCGTAAGTTCTTCCTATAGTGTATCCAAACTTGCATTCCTTGCAAAGAAAAATATTACGTAGAATGGTGAGATATCCTTGGATTAATAACTTCAGAAGCCCTCACAGTGTGCAACACAGCAATTAGAAAAATAAGAATAATGTGCTTAATTTATACAAAGAAAATTTTCTCTGTCGAAGTTTAGAAATAAATTTTATTGGGTGATACACTGAAAACTCTCATGACATCTGGAATATGGAGATCTAATTGCTGATTCAATGGCATCGTGAACACACAAACATATTTCCTTGGTGAAATGTCAAAAAGGCAGCAATCAAAATGAAGCGTTCACGCATTAAAATGAAGAAATGATGACTGGGTTGATTTGTAAACATTTATCTCCAAGCTTAGTTTATGAAAAAGAAGAAACAAATTCAGGAACAGGGTGGCATATTTGCTCATTACCAGTCCTCGTGATGTGAGGGCATGGCCCTCTCAAGTTGCGGGTGGGTGCTATCCAAAGTTGTATTTCTCCTACTTCTGATAACCTCACTTGACCTTTCTTATGGAGTTGCTTGCATTTTATTGAGTGACAAGAAGTTGCACGGGGACAGAGCATTTCCCATTGAAACAACCACTTTAGATTTGTTTAGGAGTCATTTACTTACAGTGTTGGTTTGGGTCCATGACAATACTCACTTTCATTGTGCTATTGAATAAGATGGGTTAGGAATCTCTGCTGTGGGCTGCCTTGGTTCAAACACGACCACTTCTAAGAGCTGATTGCTATGAGAGCCAGTGAAGATGTGCTGTGATGGGAGTTGGAAGAATGGATCATGACCAAGGGGACATCTCAAGCTTGCTCCCCACGCTGGTAGAAGGAGTTCTTACCAACTCTTGGTGGGGACATTGTCCATAAAACCACAATGTGTTATACCACCTAACAGAGAGGCCAATTAACTTATTAAAATAATGCTGGAAAATTGTTAATGCAACAAAAATCTTTCCCTAGCGTGGTCGGTATAATTATCTTGGACTCTAAATGAATAATCTTCCCAAATGAAGATATTTTCTGGGTTTCAAATGACTCCAGTCCTCTACAAGGAAACTCCCCTGTACGAAGACTAGATGAAGAAATTAAGTGTGCTGATGAGCAAAGTGGCTTTTCCTGAGGCCATGCATTTGTAAGGTCTCTACTGTATTGTGTTTGCAGGCAACGTTATTTCGGTAGTGTAAATATGCAAGAGTTCATTTTAATAAAAAGTAAGTCCTAAAATAAGATAAAACCCATGACTAGACTTGCATTTGAAGATTTAGTGTGTATTCATCTGCTGGTTTTTGGTATAAATATTCATTGGGTTTGAGCTCTCAGGTGTTGGAACTTTTAATCTGCATTCAGATGGAGGTACTTTAATCAGACAGTTCATAAAAGTCTTGAAACTTTCCCCCCAAAAAAAAAAAAATCCACAACAGAGTCACAGAGAGAATTGAGGGTAGCAGGGTTCTACAATAACCCACCAAGCTGAACTGCTTTGCTGGAGGGGGAAGAAAATAAACACCAAATGCCATTTTGTACCATAATATCAATATTCTATTAAAAATAAATCTCTCACTGTTAAACTGAAAAGTCTCCGAAACCTGTCACTTGACTGTAGTCTTCAGAGATGACTGATAATGGGTAAAAAAATCCCATAGCATCTGTTTACCATGTACGCACACAAACTGTTAGGGATGTTTTGAAATGTCAGCAGTAATGTATGCGTGTGTATTAGCTGTCACAGAGCCACGACGCCACCAAGATGGCACTGGGGACTGCTCTAAATTAGGCAGGTCAAGTGAGGAAGGTTCCGAAGGAACCCTTGAAAAGATGCTGTTTGTCTGGGGGGGAAACAACAACAACATGCGAATTGCAAATGTTAATGTGGGAATACCTCAGAAGCCCCTTACATCAGATTTTGAATGAAGTGTTAAATCGCTCCAGTGTTTGCCTTCCAGACCCCGATGTGAAGGTCAGTTCGGGGAGAGCAGTAGGTGGAGGGAAAACATTTTGCATGAGATGTATTTTGCATTAGCGGGCGCTCAGATTTCTCTTGGTAACCCAAGCACACATCCAGAGAAGAAAGTCATTGAGGTACAAACGCTGACTAAACAATGTGACGGTGACAGTGCTGTTAGCAGCTGCTGCGGGTCTGGAGAGTTCTGCTCTGTTTAACTACTTGCAAGGGAATCACTGTTCATTGTCCCAGCAAAGTCACTGGGACTTCGCGCCACCTTCAAAATGGGCTTTGCCAAACGTGATTGCCTAGTTTCATAAACCGGGCAGACATTTGGTAATCAATTTTGATAATGAAGGTTTTTTCTTTTTATTGTCTGTATATAAAGCCTCACAAAGGTAATGTCGC
Organism: Orientallactaga sibirica; assembly: GCA_036365145.1. NCBI lineage: Eukaryota > Metazoa > Chordata > Mammalia > Rodentia > Dipodidae > Orientallactaga > Orientallactaga sibirica. The sequence continues at coordinate 19,740,359 of JAEOAD010000018.1, read as the reverse complement.
CTATTGATGTGTGGAAAGAATTGAAGTGAATTTGGCTCTCCCACTTGCATGAGTCTAACATCACACATGTTTACATTTAATGTTTCTGCTTAAGTCTACCTTTTTTTTAAAAAAAATTTATTTAAGAGAGAAAGAGGCAAGTGCCTTAACCACTAAGCCATCTCTACAGCCCAGTCTACCCTTTGTCAAATGGGCATAATGCTATCACTGCCCCCAAAGGTATGCTGGAAGGTAACACATGCAAAATGTCTTCCTCAGCACTCAGTCCATGCTGAAGATAAGTGCAGAATTGGTGACAAACCATATTGTGCCATGTTTTAACATGTTTTAACATGTCCCATATTTTAACATGGGGGTTCATCACTTTTGAGGGTGCAGAGAATCTCATCATGCCCTCTAGACAAGCTTGCCTTCAGGGTTCAGTGGGGTGATTCCTAATTCACTCAGAGATGTGGGCCTCTGCTCACTTCTTGAGAGGTGTCTCTGTGTATGTACAGAATGGCTCCTTCCAAAGTGTTTTAAGAGAATTGTTCAACAACAATTGGGGCATTAAATTCTAAAATATTAAAACCAAGAACATTTTTAGGATACCTCACATTCTGGTTTTTGCTTTAAATTATGATATTTTAAAAATATTTTATTTATTTGACAGAGAGAGAGAAAGAGAGGCAAGGAGAGAAAGAGGCAGACAGAGAGGGCCTGTAGTTACTGCAAATGAACTCCAAATGCATGCACCATCTTGTGCATCTGGCTTTTACATGGGTACTGGGGAATTGAACCCGGTTCCTTAGGCTTTGCAGGCAAGTGCCTTAACTGCTGAGCTGTCTGTCTGTCCAGCCCTAAATTATTATATTTTAACAAAATGTAGTTTTATTTTGTTTGGCTAATTATATAAATTACAGAAGAAGAAACAGAATCAAAGTAGGTAGTTTCCATCCTTTTGCCTAATTTAATTAGTTGGAGACATTGTTTAGAGAATAGTTACCATTCCCTTTTTTTTTTTTTTTTTTGCAGTAGAAAGTTTCTCTCTGCCAGCATGTGTTTTGGTGTGTATTTGCCCCTTAGCTAGCACACTCCTTCTACTAGGGAAGAGACCATGTTTTACTTCTGGATGGATGTGTGTTCTCAGAACCACACATGACACTTCCTGGATGCTTTTTTACCTTTGTTGACCAAATTTATTGGTGATGGAAATAATTCCAGTTTCTGACACTTTTAGCACAACCAGCGAATTGGGATTTTGGTAGTAGCTATAACCTTGGTTTTCAAATAGAAACTTCTAAACACTTCCTTAGGAAGGTCTTGGACAGTACCATATACTGGAGGATCCGGAAGGAGATTGGGTTTGGATAAAAGCCTGGTCTTGGTTCTCCTTTGGCCAGGGATGTTCTTCTTTCTAACTGGACAATGCAGGGTGAGCAGATTTATCTTGCAGCCTTTCAGCTTTCTGGGTAGAAGCAGAGGTAAAAATAATACCTATGTCACTGGTTGTCATCTGCCTTAAATGATAATTTAGGTTAAACAATGTCCCCAGAACATTACAAGTTCTTAAAAAAATCCATTATTAATTATTGTTTTAATTTTTCCCATGGGTAGAAGTAGAGATTTATTTTGGGCATCAGGGAAATCAGTAAGCTTCTCACATTGCTGGACTGAAGCTGTTCTTAAGAGAAGATGAGGCCGACTTGTTTCTGTTTAATTGCTTTAAATGTGATACAATCATAGGATGGCAAAATTTGGAAATAAAGTTGGGATTGCTCACTGTCTTATATTTACACACATACTGCCTTTGTTCTTCTGCTCAGTGTACACACTGTGTGCTTGCACAGAGAGGACATCAAGCGTGGATGATGTTCTTTCTGACCCTGAGTGCTGAGATAAGCTTTCAATTCTTTTGGTATTGATATGCAAGCTTTTGGGGGTGGACCCATGACACACTTGTCCACTAAATTCTAATGATAAATGTAATGCTACTGTTTTAGAACTTAGTATACACGAGACACTGTCCTCAGTGCTTTCAGATGTATATCAATTCATTTGACTGTCCCCGTGCTCCATATGAGAAATCCCTAGTAACACTGCCCATTATAATGAAGTACAAACCAAGTCAAGTGAATTCAAGTCCTGACCTGGTAAAGGATATTCTCACTGGGGTAGCATAACCAGAAGTTTTTACTAAGCTGTCCTTTCCATGTGCAGATCAGCATGGAGGATGAAAGGTGATTGTTCCCAGTAAGGTTTCAGAGATGCAGTGACTTGGGTGAGAAGAAGTTCAGTAGAAGTATCTGGAACTTATATTTGGAGTAAACATTAGTTATACAACCACTGTGAACATAGGGAAAATCCTAATTATTCTTTCTCCAATTCTATTCTCTGGGACCCAGCCAAGCTTTGGGGTTATTATTGTTTTTTTATGGATAGATTTTATACATTTCTCTTGATAGTACCATTTTCTTTTTTTCTTTTCTGTTTCTGGCTATTCAAAAAATTATTGACAATTGTCATGCATGAATATAATGCAATTTGATCATAATCCTCTTTCATTACTTTCTTTTGACTCCCCCTTCCCAATGTCCTTCCACTGAATCTCTTTATTTTTATTTTTACTTATTTATTTGTTATTTACTTATTATTTGAGAGAAAGAGGCTGAAGAGAGAGAGAGAGAGAGAGAGAGAGAGAGAGAGAGAGAGAGAGAGAAAATGGGCTGCGGACCTCCAGCCGTTGCAGATAACTCCAGAAACAGGCGCCACCTTGTGCATTGGGCTTAAGTGAGTCCTGGGGAATTGACCCGGCATCCTTTGGCTTTGCAGGCAAACACTTAACTGCTAGGCCATCTTTCCAGCACCTACAAATCTCTTTTCTTTCCAACTAGTCCCTCTTCTTTTTTGATACCTTTTCTCATCCTTCATCATCCAGTAGAACCTTGCTGATGTACTCATGTGTTAGTCACTTTGATATTATTATCTACACATAACATACCTAGTGCTTATAGAACACTGCACAACGAGGGCACAATGAACTCTCACATTTATTTTCCTGGATTATAGAAATTTTCTCCCGGAAGAAAGGGAAGGGGGAAGGAGTCATGAAACAGTGGGTTACGTTTTTTTTTTTTTAACATTTATTTTATTTTATTTTATTTATTTGAGGTGGGCGGGGAGAGAATGGGCATGCCAAGGCTTTCAGGCTTGCAAGGCTGCAAACGAACTCCAGACACATGTGCCACCTTATGCATCTGGCTTAAATGGGTCCTGGGGAATCAAACCTGGGTCCTTTGGCTTTGCAGGCAAGTACCTTAACCACTAAGCCAATTCTCCAGCCTGAGTTAAGTTTTTGTGACATTGAAGATCTGTCTCTCTATATTGTCTAATACATACCCATGTGCATTTATGCATATATGCATCTGGATGCATATATGTGGATGTATTTACATATGCATATTTATAAACTAATAGTATGATTCTTGAAGATTGAACTGCAACTATATTAATTAGAGGATGATCTGTCCCCACCTTATCTCAGCCATTCTAAACAAATACTTTAATGTTATCTAAAGTTTTCAGATTTTGAAGCAAACCTTGGTGCTTTGGTTTATGACCTGAAAAGGCTACTGATTCCTCCACTCTCCTTTCTAGCTTTTATTAGTAGCATTTTCTGAAGGTAGGGCAATTCAAAACTTCTCAAAGTCTTTGGCCTTGACAGCTAATGGTGGATGGTGCCATGCTTAGGAAGGTTTTCAAGGCTAATCATTTTTCAAAGGGAGAAAAATAAAAACAAACCCCCAAGTAGATGGATACAAAGGGCACAGTGTTCTCGATGAGGCAGACAGCATCTCCAGGCATGGCTCATCCCCTCTTTTAATTATCCAGTTCATTTAGTCAGCTGTGATCCAGGACTCCGGGAAGTCACCTGCACTATGAGAAGCAGGCAGGGCAGCCAGTGACCCTCGGCTTGGTTAAGGGATGGAAAATGGCCACCCAGACTGCCTCGTCCTTTTAACAAATGGAAGAAGGGCTATGAGTGTGATGTGTGAATCTGAGAAGTCCTTTTGATACCCTGAGCTTCCTTGAACCTCATCGTAAAAAATAATTGTGTCTGTGAAGTTGGCTGGGCACCCAGGTCCTTGACGGCTGTTTCATTGGAGCAGAGAGCAGAGGCTCCAGAATTGAAAGGTGTAGGCACTGGCTGCAGGTATGCACACAGCCCTTGGAAAGCCACAATTAGCATCAGTGATGTTGTCAGACCCCTGGTGCATAGTGCCCTTTTCCAGCCCTGCTGGACTATTTGATGTACCCCGGGCAACCTTTTGGGGCTTCCTGCCATTGCCAGACAGCCTCTGAAACATCATCTCAGGCAGTGAGAAAAGGCCAGGAGAACTCACTGTGTTCCTGCCTCCACATCTCATTTATCCTAGCATGACTCAGGAAAGTGCACAGCTCATCCTGCTACCAGGCTTCACTCGGTTCTCTTGAGGATACATGTCCCAGTCAGTCAGCTCATTGTTCTGTGCTGCATTGAAAGCCAAGGAAAGGGACATGGTTTTATCCTCTTGTATAACTTCAGATTACAAAGGACCCTGCTGATTAGCTAACTTAGAAGGAGTTTGAGTTAGTTTATACATGTGAAACATGACGTGTGTGTGTGTGTGTGTGTGTGTGTGTGTGTGTGTGTGTGTGTGTTAAGAAGTCAGGATTAGCCAATGCTTAAAATCCTATTCCAAAACTTTCCAGTGGGGGAAAAGTTAGTCATTGTCAAATGATGATGATATTGTCATCTATAGTGGGTTGGTGAGCTGGTAAGATCTGGATTTGAACCTGGCTGTGTTACATTCAGTGGTTAGTCAGAAACATGGGAAGTCACTGAACTCTCTGGTCCTCAATCTTTTCCCCCTTTTCTGTAAAGTGAGGCTAATTATGACTACTTCAATTAGGTCATTTTGAAGATTCAAGAACAACTTTGATTTCAGAGCCAGCCAGAGGGTATAAAATTTACATTAGTTTGCTTCAGTATCATAGAGGCAAGGACAGCTCTTCACTGATTTATTTAAGGAGCCCTTGGAGGCTCTGGTCAGGAAGAGGGTTGGCTTTGTGAATACAAGAATCACAATTTCTTGCAGCCTCCCCTCAAGGAACCAAGGAGTCAGTGGTCTCTTGCAGTAGTAAGCAACATTTAAGACGTGAGCTATGTGAGGTTCCTGTCCCCACTTTTCTTGTGGGAATCTGTAATGGGCTGTACAACTTTTCAGCCACTTTGCAGGTTTGATACCATCATTTGGCAATTGTTGCTCTCCTCTGTATAGATAATTACTAATATAGATGGTAGGATATAGGGAAGGAGGAAGGAGGAGAGCAGGAAGAGAAATGTCTAGTACAGCATTGTAGCATCATAAAAGTAGCTCGGTTTACTTGTCACGTAGAACTTCTCTGTCAGAAGAGGAGGTTTCAGATAGATGTCTTTGGGAGCAACGAAACGTTTGGTTGTGGTGGTGGTGATGGTGGTGTTTTGTGGCGGGGGGGGGGCGTGGGTAGATATGGTTCTTCTAGAAGACCCAGAGGTCAAGGTTCAGAGCTCTAGATTCCACAATGAGGAATTCAGTGGGTGTTTGCTTGGAGACCACCCTGGAGCCTCCAAGGGAGGAGGCAGCCTCTCTGTGCTCACGGTCTGTGACAGAAATGAATTTACTGGCATTTTTTGTTGGAGCTCTCATTGAGGAAGGACCTGGCATGCAACTTAAGAGCCCAGGATGATGATAATAAGTGGGAGTTAATTATGTGATCTCTCTCATGGTTAATTTAAGATGTGTGAAATACCAGTGTTGGACACTATATAACAGAAGATCATTTTTCTGCATGCAGTTTGCCCTGGTCATAAACCATATTTGCAGGTCTTTTCACAGTCCTATCCTCAGCCTCAGGCTCTCTAACCCAGAATTTTGTGTGGTGCCTCATGTTGATACATGGTCCCAGGGGCTTTCTGGACTCATGTCATCCCCTGGTGTCTTCCATTCAAGGAGGGAGTGCAAAGTATTTACTCCAAGAAATTGCAAGGCTCAGGGAGGTTTTCTGAAATTCTTGTGTTTACCATAAATCCGAGACAGTGATATGATCAGCAAGCTTATTTATGTCTGAATACAAAACACAGAATAAAATTCAAACCAAGCAGTCTCCCTTTCCAGGCTCTCCCATCAGACAGTGAATCTGAGCCTGACAGCCATGCCGGACAGTAGTCTGCCCCACCATCCGATATTGATTAGTCATTTGGTCTGCAGTAAATTGTTCTCTGTGCTAACATTTGCATCTCCTCCCTTAAAAATGAGCTCGTGCCTTCAGCTCACTCTCCAATGTCATTTGAAGACTGTATTGGGGCCAGAAACCCAGGGCTGTGCCTCCCCCGCTGTCTGGAGAACAAGTCACTCTCAGCTCAGACATGTAGCTCAGGGTTTCCGTGCTGTTCTGAAATGATACCCAGACTGCAGGTCATGCCATAGACTGTCAACGTAAAGTGTCTGTTGGCATCAATAGGATGACTCTTCAGGAAGTGATAACTTTAAAAATGTATGATGAGTGCCGCTGAATTAAGACAGATGGGCTGATTTGTGTTATTCCTAAAATAACTGGCAAGTAGGTGTTTATCTCATTTTGCAACAGGACAAAATTGCTTTTGGAGTGATTCATTTGTGATCCCAGCTAAGCTGTAGTATTAATTTACTTTACTCCTGACTGGTGTATTTGCCTCCATATTTATTGTGTTTCCCATCAGTATTGTCAAACCGTGGCACAGCTATGACACCTCAACATTTGCATTTAGATTATGGGGTTATGGGTTAGCATGGAAAGAGACTGCATCCAGATGTACTTTGGATTTTGAAGGTGGTATCCACAGCCATTTTGACATCTTTCCTTGGGTTCTGCATGTAAAATTTTGATGGTTATTATAACCTTACGGCAGGTTCTTCTGCTGCTAATCTCTCCCCATCCCATCACCCCTTTTCAATACTGTGCTCCAGTGAACTTTTTAACATGCAAATTTGATTCTGTTGCAGCCTCCTTTTTTTCCCCCTTTAAGCAAACTTAGATGCCTGCACAGATCAGCCTTCACAAAAGCATGAAGCTGCGAGGTGGGGCTGTACCAATGGAGATTAGGAGAAAACTCTCCATTCCATCCCATCAGAACAATACTGTTCTGGCTAATGAGAAGGACAGACCAGTTTCTCAAGCTGGAGACTGAAGGACTTGAGAGTCTCACCCAGGCCAAACAAACTGCGGGAGAGCACAGTCTTGACTTAGGCCCACTGACTTATAGTCATGCTTGGGTTCCTCATCTTATCCTAAGAAAGTGTCCCAAAACCTTTAGCATGGATTATGCAACTCAAGGTGAGGCTTTCTTTTATATGCTTATTTTTCTACATCGCACTCCAGTCCCACCATTTCACCATGCTAATTGCTTTTTAAAAAAAACATATCTTATATATTTATTGAAGAGAGAGAGAGAGAGAGAGAGAGAGAGATAAAGAGAGAGAGAGCACAAGTATGCCAAGTCTTCCAGCCACTGCAAATGAACTCCAGATGCATACGCTACTGCTACCTTGTACATCTGGCTTATGTGTATACTGGGGAATTGAACGTGGGTCCTTAGGCTTTGTGGGCAAGTGCCTTAACTGCTAAGCCATCCCTCCAGCCCCATCATGCTAATTTCTTTTGCATGTGTATGTGTATGAGTGTGTGTATGTGTGTGGGCTCATATGTATGTGTGGTGCATATGCATGTAGAGGCCAGAGGTTGACATTGGGTGTTTTTTTTTTTTTTTTTTTTCCAGTCTCTATCCTCTTAATTTTACTGACAGAGGGTTTCTCACTGGAGCCCAGACTTCATCCATTTAGCTAGTCTAGCTTGCCTCTGTTTTCCCTGTCTCTGTCTTCCACTTACGAGAATTACAGCTGGGCCGCTGTGCCCACTCAGCATTTACATCCCAGGTGCTGGGGCTCTGGACTCTGATCATCACACATGTGTGGCAAGAGGTGTATCCACTGAGCCATCTCCACACCCCAACCACGCTATTCATCTTGCATTGACTGGCGTAAAACATTCCATGATGTGAGGCACGGCTTCCAGAGCGTCAACTGTGGAGAACAATGTGGGAGGGAGCATAAGCTATGAGGTGCAGAAAATGACTGGGAAATCCACAGGCAAGGTAGTCACCCAGGTTGTAGTGGTCTTTGTGCATGAGCGAAAGGCGTCTGGTCCCACTTATAGTTTGGTACCAGCTGGTGGCAGAGGTCTCTTCTGGCTGGCTTGTTGAAAGGAATCATTCTGGCTGGCTGGGGATTTGGGAAGGGCTATGGTGATTCCAGCAATCTCCAGATGGTTATTGTTCATTACATTGTCCCTCACTGGAGTAATCACAATGGGCAAATGTGTGTTATGTGGGACCCACTGGTAGTCTCTCTGTCATACATACATGTGAATGCTATGTGCAATGACATGAACATATGCACACACATTGTGCATCCCCACATACCCACCTAAAAGATTTTAGTCCTTCCCATTTAGGAAGTGGGATGACACTGAGGATTGGAGTAATTTTCTTTTGTCTTTAAAAAAATTTACTTATTTATTTTGTATGTATTTATTTGCAAGGAGAGAGAGAGAGAGAGAGAGAGAGAGAGAGAGAGAGAGAGAGAATGAATGAATGAGATCACCAGGGTCTCTAGCCTCTGCAAATGAACTCTAGCTGCATGAACCATTTGGTGCATCTGGCTTGGTTGGTTGCTTGCTTGCTTGCTTGCTTTTTCTTTTCCTTTTTCTTTTTTTTTCTTTTTTTTTTTTTTTTTTTCACTCTAGCTCAGGCTGACCTGGAATTCACTCTGTAATCTCAGGCTGGCCTTGAACTTACGGCAATCCTCCTACCTCTGCCTTCCGAGTGCTGGGATTAAAGGCATGGGATACCATGCCTGGCTTTTTTTTTTTTTTTTTTTTTTTTTTTTTTTGCATCTGACTTTCTGTAGGTTCGGAGGAGTCAAACCTGGGTCCTTAGGCTTTGCAGGCATGCATCTTAACTGCTGAGCCATCTTTCTGGCCCCATTTCTAATTATATCTAAATTCACATTGTTGTATGCCTTATTACCTTGAGGTCCTCTCATGCTTGTCATCTCTCCAATTCTAGCTAAGTAGTATTTTGCCTCTGGGATTTTGCAAGGGCTATCTTACTGGTAGTTCCACTCTGGTTAACTCTGCTTAATCTTTTATGACTCGGCTCTTACTTAACCACCTCTGGAAGTCTTCTCTAAGACCCTACTGGTAATCAGATACTGGATTCAAAATTCTTGGTGTATCTGTATGCCACAGCATACCTTTATCTGGCTCATTGCACTTTTAGGTCCTAGGTTAGTTCTGAGTTGTTCAGAGACACATCATGTTTTCAGTAACTTAGGCTGCTGTGCTAACTAGCAAGTACTCCTGACATATTTCTTTTTTTAAAAAATGTTTTTTATTTTTATTTATTTGAGGGAGAGAGAAGCAGAGATAGAGAGAATGGGCATGCCAGGGCCTCCAGCCACTGCAAACAAACTCCAGATGCACGTGCTCCTTGTGCATCTGGCTTACATAGGTCCTGGGGGAAATCGAACCTAAGTCCTTTGGCTTTGCAGGTAAGTGTCCTAACTGCTAAGCCATTTCCCCAGGCCCCTGACATATTTGTTAAATAATTGGAAGTATTAAGATAGAGTATAACAGAGTATAAGTAAATGTTGAAAATAGCATTAGGTAGTCAGGGACATATGACTTTTCGTTCTCTCTCTCTCTCACGTGTGCTCATTCTCCCTCTCTCTCATTGTGTTGTATGTAAATACACACAAAAATGGTTTTAAATTTTTTTCTGTTATATATGAAAATAGATTGCAGCAAAAGTGAGAATAAAGAATTTATGGACTAGGGAGATAGCTCAGTGGTTGAAGACCTTTGCAAAGCCTGATGTCCTGGGTTAGATTTTCCCAGTACCAATGTCAAGTTGGATGCACAAAATGGCACATGTGTCAGGAGTTCATTTGCAGAGACAACGGCCCTTGCAAACCCATTATTTCTCTGTCTCTTTCAAATAAATACATAAAAAGATTAAAGAAAGTACTTATGACTTCTGAATCAAGAAATGAAATCGGTGTAGTCCAATGCGCAGAAAAGTTTTCCAAGTAAGAATGAAGCAAAATTTTATTTTGATAGATACATATAAGTATGGATATCTGTCTGTATCTCTCTCTGCCTGTCTGGCTCCACAACCATGAGTTAAGAAGCCAGAGAACCATAAACTAGCTTTCTCTTTACTCCATCCTCCAGTGACATTATTCCACATTTCAGCTTGTCTCTGAACTTCCTGGCCCAGAACAAAGTGCTTCTCGAGGGAGGGAGGCCTTTCTTGTTGCTTCCTGGCTTGGCCCGAAGTCAGATGCAGGAGAAAAGAGCTTCACAAATAGGTCTGCTCCCACCAGCTCAACAGCCAAATTGTGAGGACTTGATATGCCTGTTGAAGTTCAAGCTCTAAACAGTTTCTCACCGAGCTTAACTTTCAGCCATCTTCTTGTCCCCCCCCGTCACCAGTTGCGAGTTACTCCTTTTCCTTTATCTCTCCCTCTCCTTTTCTACCCCTTTGAGTTTGAGTCAGCATTGGTGACACATTCTTCCGTGGCACTTTGAGTCTTGCTAAATCAAGGTTCTCGGGAACAAAGGGAACTCGAGTTCAGGGTTAAGATTGTTCTCCCTAGCAGGAAATTGGTATGCCACTCTCACCACTGCCACAGATAAAATTAACCATGCGTTGAAATCGTTGCAATAGACAGTGTCATCAAAGCTTACTTGTAATGAAAATATGATGTTTCAAACCTAAACTCAGGAGTGTAATGAATGTGGGGCCATATGTTCTCCTCCCACGTAGGGCTGCACAGAGGAGATGTTGTGTAAAATACATAGTTGTGAAGAGGGCTTGTGGTTTTCTCTGGCTACTTCTCCCTTGTCACTCTGGGTTGTCCCGGAAGGGTGGAGGGCAGAGATGACTGGCTTGATAGGGCTGGGGGAGCTGAGGGGTCTCTAGACGACTCACTTCTCTCCTTCAGTGGTGCTGGTCCAATCCTGTGTGGTTCTCTAGGGATCTTCCTTTCCCTCCTGGTTGTGCTCAGGCAAATCCCACCTTGAGGCAGAGGAGAAGTGCATGAACCGCCAAATACGTTCTTTGGGAAGGTCTTTCTGAGAGCAGGGTTGGCTCTCAGAAATTTGATGGAGAAACAGGGACAGAGGGAAGAAGTCTTCACTCCAGTTGTGGAAGCCCTTGATCTTCTAGGTTGGCTTTTCTGGTCTACAGGTCTACAGCTGGCTCTCTGCTTGTGGCAGACCACTCTCACGTGAACAGGAGTTTTCACGGCCAGGTACATAGCTCCCAATTCTGCCACACTTGAGGTCTCAGCATCGTGACGCTGAACTCTACACTTCCCTGGCCAGGAGCTTATCTGGGCCTGTGCTCTTCAGGGGAATGGAAGAGGTTGAGCCCATACCTGGATGGTGATTTTTGTGCTCAGTGACATCATCTGAGTTAGTGCTAGAGCGATTATCTCTGAAGACACCAGTTACCTGCGTGCAATCCTGGATTTGCTATTCTCTTGGTCCCCCCTAGCATCTCTAAGAGACTGGGGAGTTTATGAGCAACAAATATCTCATGTCTTCAGATGCTGCTTTCAAGGCAGATTCGGTGTCTGGCTTTTCACTTTTAAGCTTGTAGATGGTGACTTTCGGCTGTGTTCTGACACTGTAAGAGTGTCTTGACTGAATCTAATCCCATTCATGGACTTTGGCCTCATGGCCTTATCACCCTCAAAGATTTCATTTCCTAATAATGAGTAATCCTGACATCTTGGGAGTTAGGATTTTAGCATCTAAATTTTGGAGGCAATATCTTCAGACCCCAGAAGCTGTTGAATAGCTGTGAGACTTGTCATGAATCACTTACTCACTCTGAGTGTGGATTTTATCAACATGAAATGGGGGCAGTGCTCATGCCCAAAGTCTTTAAAGGGTAAAGTGAGACATGAATGGTTAAAGAGTGGATCTGTACATAGTAAGTGCTCAGTAAACCTTGGTTGGGAATATAGGTCTGTTCCTTCTGCTAGTTCCTATCTATGAAGCTATGCCTGCCTGCTCTGTCTGAGCCTGCCTCACCACCCCCCTGCTGCCCAGCTTGAATGGGGAAAAGCCAGCTAGAGGGGCTGGGGTCTGTCTCCTTGGCCCTCTGACTGGCTGAGTACAGGTTCTTTTGCTTCTTTGCTGTACATAGGTAACACTAATGCCTAATTGAACAGAGGTTTGTGCAAAGGTTACATGAAGCAATACATGTAGTGTAGTGTTTCTGGTTTATCGCATGCTTTGTTTTCTCCTGCCTGTGAGAAAGTTTTCTTTCCTCTTTCACAGTTAGCTGCCTGGTTCTGGGTTTTCCATTGTTCTTAGGCCTCTTAGAGTATCATCTGTCCTGGGGATAACTGGAACCTGCAAAAGCAACTTGTGAGAATTAAAGACAGGATTTAAGACTGAAGGATTGTGTTTCAGATGGAAGAACTACAGGTACTGTTTGTAAGTATAAGGAGATGATTTTGGGTGTGTCAAAGAGTTTGCAAAATAGGCACACACCTTTAATCCCAGCACTCAGGAGGCAGAGGTAGGAGGACTGCTGTGAGTTCGAGGCCACCCTGAGACTACAAAGTGAATTCCAGGTCAGCCTGGGTTAGATCGAGACCCTGCCTTGAAAAAAAAAAAAAAAAAGTGGGTTTGGGTTTGGGTTAGGGATAGCAGGTGACTCAGCCAACCACCCTTACCTAAAGTCATCCCACATCAAAGAATGCATTCATTTCTTCTTTCCTTTCTGTCTCTAGTACAGCATGCTTGACTATTCATATATATATATATCTGTATATATATATCCATATATCTGTATATATATATCCATGTATGTGTATATGTATATATGTTGTCACATAATATTGACGTGTGTGTGTGTTGGTTTCTCGTCAGATGTGCATAGGGTATCATTGCCAAGTTGGGCAGGTCTCTGATTTTCCTCTGGCTTGCTGAAATAACTCAGGGTAAATGAGGAGGTGCCTTGCCAGGTGTCTCCCTTGAGGACAATTTGTTCTCTTGGTGCTTCCACCTCTCAGTGGCCACAGAGAAGCCCCATTTCCTCTGTATTCACGTTGCAGTTTATAGCTGAACAGTGGGCAGGGCAGCTCCAGCCTTTGCCTACCGGGGCTTCTAGTGCTGGGGAAGCAGTTCATGCTTGAGAAACATGCAAAGTGTTCTTCTGGGGAGACTGGGGCATTGCGAGCCAGTGTGTGTGTGTGTGGGGGGTGGGTATCTCCTGCCAACTTGACTTTTCCATGGGGAGATTTTAGTATCCTAAGGTAGGAGTAGAATTGGGGTGGGGGGAGAGTGGGGAAGTGTCCCCGTCTCATCCCCTTTATTTTGATCAAAGTCTTTTCAAAAGGGACCCTGACAAAAGGGCCTCCCTCGCTGCGGCTGCGTGGGAAAGCAGGCTTGGCATTCCGTTTTATGTTGAGATAATGCAGAACAAAATCCCTCTCCAATGACTGCCTGATAAAGGAATAAATTGACTGGACAAGGTGATGCGTTTGATAGGTCATTCTTGCCGATGCACTAGAAACACCTTCTATTAAGAATAAAATGAGGACAAATTTGCTATGCACCTTCTGTTATTTTTAGATTGCATTGGCATTTTTTTTTCCTCCAGGTTGGAACCTATTATTCTGAACTTCCTAATAAACATCAGTGACTTAGAAAATGTTTCATTGTGTTGACCTCTAGTTAATTTTCTATGCAAGTGGAAAAACTATTATGAAGGGCCAATCAACACTTTAAATATCCCATGTGTATATGTTATGCTTATAAATAGATGCGGATACAGAGTTTGAGCACATTTTTATCAGCCCATGTAAGGGTAAAAGGCTTATTAAATATATATCTATATATAAATATATCTATATTTATCTGTTTCTGAGAATGGGGGAAAATGGTTCATTTAAGGACCATTGTGGTTCAAGAGATCACGTGGCTGCTCAAATGTTAAAATGGGATAGTGTTCTAAAAATAATAATATTCCACCATGGCTTGTCTTTGATGCGAGCTGAACGTAGGGCAATTAGAGGCAGTGTTCTTCTCGCTCCTCTTGAGCAGGTGGCTGTGATGGAGAGTTGAGCTAAAAACACCTCAGGAGATGCAGGCATCACTGGGATAGCACCTTTCAGCTTTTGGTGATCTTTGAGTTTTCTTCAAATATTCAAGCCATAGGAGGGTGGGTTCCACAGCTGTTCTTTGGAGCTTTTCTCTGGCAGGCCGACAAGAAAATCAGAGAGCTGCTCAGAGCCCCTGCCTGGGCCCATAAATAGCGGCAAAGTGCTTGGTTTTGAAATGCCTGTGTAGCTCATTGACCGCACGTTATGGCTGCGATGCTAATGGTTTATGTGGCCTGCAGGTGACAGGAAGATTTCTGCAGGCAGGCTTTGTTGTAAATCCAGTCTGCCACTGTCTCTTGTGGATCAGAGGTGGTTTCCAAGTGATCAAGGGCTTTTTGAGTTATTGCGAGGAGAGGCAAGATGAATGATTGGACAGCCTACCACAGCTGTTGCTCCTGGCATGTGGAATTCCAGAGGCTACACATAAAGAGACTCTGCTGGGGTGAGCTGGGAATGTGAAATGAGGCTCAGCTTGGGCGACAAAGTGGGGACTTAGTGAAGACACTGGAAGAAGAATGAAGAACTTTTTGATGGCTATTCTAGAACCACAGTGAGCAGAAGGCACCTCAGCCCATTTTGATCATTTGTTTTTAAATGAATATTGCTGATTACTAAGGCTATGGTGGCTTGCTCTTACAAAGGGCTTTTAAGTTCCACAGTGTCTTTATATCTGTCATCTGGTCTTAGCCTCATGTCAAGTGGCAGATATTTATGGAAGAGGTGGTGATCTTTTTAGAATAGCCACTGAGCTTTTGTGAGTGCCACGGTGTGCCAGGTACCATTAAAAGTTAATTGCACAGAGGCACTCTCCCTGCCCATTAGGCTCATGGGCCAGAGAGATGAGAAAACTTCAAATACTGAACCTTCTGAAACTGACCTCTGGAAAGGCCTTTAAAATTAAAGGACAGAGTGGGATGTTTGTCCTTTGTTTTTTCCCCTAGATAGGGCCTCATGTAGCCCAAGCTGGTCTTGAACTCACTATGTAGCTGGGGATTCACTCCACCTTCTGAGTGCTGGGACTGTAAGTGTGCACCATAGTGCCTGGCCTGTTCATTTTCTTGATGGGCTGAGGGGGCAGTGTTGGGAAGCAGAGGCACCCACTGTCCTCAGGGTGTGCTTGGGCTGTTCTTCTGGGAACCTTGCATAATTTCCCTCATTCAATGGTTATGGCCACTGGACAGCGTTGGAACTGCTATTATCTCTGTTGTATGAAAGAGGAAACCGAGGCCCAGCATGAGCCAAAGGTCCTGTAGCTGGCAAAGGCATTGGTGGGATTTAAATTGGGGCTACCTGATCTCACAAAACTCTGTTCATAGGGATGTGATTACTGTAAGACCCCCAAAGTCTCTGGGATTAACCTTCTCCATATAAACACATTCCTTTCAGAGGCATCTAGAACCTTCCTTTACCAAATTTACCATATAAACACGGTCATTGATTTTTTTTGCCCCCAGGTGAGAATCCAGTTGGGGGATGCAAGTAGTTCCAAGACTGGACTCCCACATACTACTAGGAACTCTGTGCCAAAGGTCACTGCAGAATAGCTGAACCTAAGAGCCAGCTGCTTTGTAGGGAGAGATAGGATTAGCATCTTGAAAGCATGAGTTCTGAGTTTGAGACTGATTTTTCCCCAGAATCCCCTCTGAACTTCAGTTTTGATCCTAGTAGAATTAGGGCACAGGAGACTCATCCTGCCTGTTTCTTCACATTCTTTGGCTCCCTGCCAGACTCACTCTACCTTCCCAACTTTTCCAAGGCCTGTTTCTTCTATTACTTCTGCCAAGATGGCCTTTCCAAGATCTTTACATTGGCTCATGAGTCAGTTTCCCTTGACCACATTCTGCTTGACCTTCTAGAGTGTTACTTTAAATAATTTGTAGCCTTCCTTTCTTTCCTCCCTCCTTCTCTCCCTTCTTCCCTGGGTAGGGGATTACTATCTCATGTATCCCAGGCTGGTCTAGAACTCCCTATGTAGCCAAGGATGGCTTTAAACTCCTCCAGTCTCTGCCTCCCCTGGAATTACAGGCATCACCACTCTGGCCAGCTAGTGTTTATTTCTTTTAGAAATGATCTCTTTATTTGCCTGCTTGCTGATTATGTGCCATCCCAGACACAGGAAGAATGAGCACCTGAAAGTGGAACTATCTGGTTAGTGACACAACCCCTTGTGTCCAGCCTCAACCCTGTAGCAGGCCGGACCTTCAGTAGGTAATTGTTGAAACAATTAATCTAGTTAATCTAGTTGGAGGGTTATCCAAGATCAAGGAAAGGAAACCCATGCATTCAAATAATCATAAATATTAAGAGGGGATCCACTGAAACGGAAGGAGTGCTTAGCCTGGCTGTTTGGATGCATCAGAATGCACCAGCAAAAATGTGCTTGGATGGGTGCAAGAGTTCCATTCCTCATCTGCCGCGTTCCGATCACTGCAATATAAGATAATAGCTAACTCAGAATTAAAAAGGATCTTCCCCCCATTCTCCTTACCACACTGCTGAAACAGAGTAAGTAAATTTCTTGGATATGTTCTTGATTGGAATTGAATAAAAATCAATGTCCAGCAAAGCCTCAAAGTCCCTTTAGATCTCAGACAAAGTTTCCTGTCTCTGATCTTATCAGGAGGACAATCAAGGGAGGATGTGTAGGGCCAATCTTTGGAGAACAGTGAACTGATGGACGGCCATTAATGATTTTCGAATACCTTGTCAGCATTAAAGTGCTATGTCATGGGTCTGTGAAAATGATTGCGTTTTTGGCAGTTGTACGGGACTCATTTTCTGTGAGCTGGTTAGAAAACCTCTTAGGTATAGTACCACTTTGTATGCAATTTTAATTGGAAGAGAATAAAGGCTGGTTGATAATGCTCAGAATCAGAAAACCTTCCAGATCCTGGATAAACTTTCAAGATAAAGTTGGAACTAAGATGTGTGTTTTCACATAATATCACGTGGAGAGGATGAAGTATGCCATGATACTCAGTTTCTTGCCACAGGATTTTCCCAAGCATGTAGGGTTGTCTCTGCTATCTACCCTTCAGCAGAAAAATGTTTATTTAAATATTGTACCATCCCCACAAGCACTTTTATTATTTACCGATTTAAAAAAATGACATCATTACTTTTCTTCTGAATTTTTTAAAGCGACAATTGTGCAATTAAATTACTGAATTCATTTATATTTAATTGTGCTTTTCGTTTTAATGTGATATTGGACGACATTTCTTTCTGGGGCTGTTAGTTTTCCATGCAACACAGAGAATCTGAGGCTATATCAAGGAAATATATTACATGGGCAAGACAAAGTCTCATTAGTGTTATTTATAGCATGCTGAAACCTCATTAGGGGAAGGTATGCTGGATTCAAAAATGCATTACCAGGAACGCTTTATTTTTTTGTACTGGAGAAATTGCTTTTATTGTGTTTCTTTGTCATGAGCATAGTGGCTACTGGACATTTTGGTTTCTTAAAGTATGAATTAAATTAAGTTTGAAGAAAAGAGTAATTAATTCACTAGCAAGTACAGGCTCCTCACATTAGCAGCATGGCCTACACCTGGTCTAAGACATTCCTATTACTTACACACCTTACTCTTAACTGACCATGCATTTACAACTTGTTCTACCTTAGATCAGATGCGGTATTTTTCAGGGCTGTAGCTTGCATCTAAAATGGTAATAATGTGCTTTTAGTGTATTTCTGATCAGGAGTGAGTGAAACCTGAGCTCTAAGTCATAAATTGCCCAATTTAGGAAGTTCTGTCACCCTAAGTGGTTGTATATCAAGGTCTGTGTAATGTCCAGGAATGTGCTGGAGGACCATGCATAGAGGGGACTGGCAGCAAAGAATGAGACCTACATGGTCATCTGTCTTAGGAGATGCATTTCACATGTGTGGTGGCCGCTGCTCACCCACTCTGCCTAGTCAGACACAGCTGGGGAAGTGGAGCTATTAGAGTTAAAACTCTTTTTGCTGGGTCTTTGCCTCGCTGTGGGAGGGGAGGAGGGTGGAAGAAGTCACTCAGTCCTGCTCCCTAGCTCCTCTGCTCTATTACCATCTCATCTGGGTGTTCATGGTCATCTGTCTGGGTGAAAGGCTGCATCACTTAGGAATAATTTCCACTATAAGATTCAGGAAACCCAGCTCACAAGTTGTTTGCTATCCGAGCACATCTATTATTTACTTAACAGGAGACTAGTGGTCCCAGGTTTTCTTTATTAGCTCAACAATGCCATGAAGAATTCAAGTTCCTTCCATCCCAGGTCTCTGTTGTTCTCAGCTGTTGCTTATTATGCTTATTGCCCTGTGGTCTCAAGAGAGCTGCCTCAACTCCCAGTATCATATCCTCATACCTTGCGTATTACAAGCAGGAAGAAAGGCAAGAGCCCAAGGCTTGTCACATTTTCTTTTTTTGTTTTTGTTCATTGAGAAGGGACCCCTTCTTTAAATGCCAAAGACGTCTCCTGAAATTTCTTTGGCCAGAATGGGGTCCTGAATCACTTCCTCTCCCCAGACAAATGCCTGACACAGAGCAGGCATCACCAGGGTTGAAGAAAGGCACTCTGTGTGGATCAAGAGCTAGAGTTCTCTGCAGGGAGACAGTGTGGACAAAGTAGGGCTATGGCTACGGGGTACCCAATATTTGTTATCTGTTCTTTTTATAAGATGGTGTTTCTACAGTAAATGTTTTTACTATTCATATCTGTAATCATACCCTTGGGACTCAGAAAGAGAATATCCTTCCAGTACATCTTTCCTTTTTCCTTAGATCATCTATCTGTCCATCCATCCATTCCCTTGCTCAGCCTCTGAGCATTTTCAGAGTAGCTGCCACCTGGTGGGTACATATTAATTGTTTTGTGATACAGACAGGTAAATCAAACATGGATCAGGCTCTCAAAGAAACTCGGATATATTTTGGAAATTACACAGATGCCCAAATAATTATAATTCAAGATAAATACATGCTTGCCCAAGGAATTCCAGGGGTGGGGTGGCTAAGTCAGGGAAACTTAGTGGAAGAAGATGATTTGAGCACGTTAGATCTATCTAACACCCATTGTAAATGCAGTAGCCCTTTCTGTAGCTTTCTCATTTGAAAAACTTTCCATGATTCTCTCAGGCATTATCTTTTTTTTTTTTTTTTTTAGGGGTGGGGGCTGGCTTTCTGCTAGTGACATGTCTACAGTAGAGTGGCCTCTGGTGGAGAAAGGAGTGGTGATGGGGCAAGAGATAGGTCTTGACATTCTTTCGCCTCACTTGATAATGAGTGCATTTGAATGTGTGGATGAATTGGGTGGCTGGTTTTGATGAGATTGCTATTGGAATTATGTCACCAATGACTCCAAGTGATGCATCCAGGGCAAGATCACTACAGCAAAAACCAAGAGAAGAAATAGAAGTCATGAGCCACATTAACGGTGATGAATGATCATGACATTGTTGTCTAATTTTTTTTTCTCTTGGAAGCACACAACCTTGTACCTGGCTACATTTTTAAGACAAATTGACATAAATAGCTCCTAGGTACCTATCGACAAATGGTCTACCTGCCAACTTAAACTTGATGTCAGAAAGCATCTAGAGAAGAGGGGCAACCTGCAGACATCTGAGTCACACCTGGCCTGGGAGCACATTTGTTGGCTATGTATGGTGCTTTAAAAATTAAGAAAGTTTGAAAAAAAATCAGATTTCACCTTCTTTTAAAAAGTAAAAAATATGGAGCTAGAGAGCTGGTTTAGCAGTTAAGGCACTTGCCTGCAAAGCCTAAGGACCCAGGTTCAATTCCCCAGTACCCAAATAAAGCCAGATGCACAAGGTGGCACATATATCTGGAGTTTGTTTGCAGTGGCTAGAGGCCCTGATGCACCCATTCTCTCTCTCTCTATCTGTCTCTCTCTCAAATAAATAAAAAAATTCATTTAATTAGTTATGTATATACTGTGTATACAGCCATGATTATACCATCATTAGCCTTCTCCATGTTCTCCCCAATGGGGATTGAGGGTCTTGCATCATAGGGATAGCCATCAGTTATGGGGGAGAGGCAATGTCTCTGTGCATAATGACCTAACTTATGGCTCTAGCAAAGTAAGAAGATGTCAAAATTCTGGGTCCACATTGCTGCAGTAATTGCCTGGAACTAAGGAGCCCAACCTCCTTTCGATAAGGCATACCATCTTTACTGTGCCACAATCACATCTGCATCCTATTCCCTAATCCTGGTGCTGTTTCCTGGCTGACAATGGAATCTGGGTCTGGCATTTCTGCCATGGAGTTTTTAGCTCAGATTTTAGATCCAGCAGATATATGTACTTGAGAACTCTTCTATGGATCTTTAAAAGGCCTCAGAGCAGAGCTCAGCACTGTCTTTAACTATTTTATTGTTTTGTCTGAGTGTTTTGTTGAAAATCAAGCATAAATTTATATTTGAATTGCTAATGACCCTCTTAGAAATGTGTTGACATTTCAGTTAGTTTTAAATGAAGTAAAACTATTTGGGCACAGTTAATCTAGCTGTATAAATAAATATATTTTTCAGATTACATTTATATTATACACATACATGGGTAGGAACTCAGTCTACTAGGAGGTATTTAACTCTTTCTAGAACTCCCTGAAATGATATTAAGCATCTTGAAAGAGTTAAACCATCTCTTAATAATGCAATTAACTTCTTTGGGGCACTGCAAATTACAATCTCAGAAAATGTGGTTGAGTTATTGCTGTTGTTACTATTGCTGTTAAATAGTAGTAATAACAGATTTATGTAGCACCTTGACACCACAGAGCTAAAAACAATTACATTTAAATATCAATTTAATTTAATGTGAAACCATGTTTTGTCTAATCATTGTAGCTAATTGCCATTCTTTAGAGGCTGTCCCCTAAACATTTTTTATTAAGAGCCCAGTAGAAAGTTAGCTGTTTGGAAGTTTCTTACATGGAGTATCCTATGTTGTGAATTCATGTGTGTCAAAAACTATCTTGTAAAATGTATTTACTAACTGATATGTATATAATGTATAACCTGCTGAAGATTGGAAATGTCAGGAGAGAAAGCATGTCTTTGCATGGAATATGTCTGGAGAATGTTCATAAGACAAATAGGAAAGCTTCAAATTATGAAGTCAATATATACAACAGTGAAAAAGGAAATGGGCTCTCTTACCCCTTTTGGCAATTAGGCATCCCTATTAACAATCAGTAGGTGCTCAATAAATAAATACCCAGAGATCAAACAGCATTACAGTAGGTAATGTTTGCAATGATCTTCCCAGCACAACTGAAGGTATGTGATCTCAGAATAACAACAAAGAAAGATTAGGTATCTTAAGTGTTTTCTCTCTTTAACCCTCTAAAATTAGAAATGATTAAAAATAAAGCCCATCAGTGGGAAGTCAAATAACATTTCAATTGTTTATGTGTAACAACCAACACTAATGATGTACTGGTGGCATTTAATCAGAAGGCCTGAGCCTGGCATGGTAACTCATACCCATAATTGCAGTACTCAGGAAGCCTCCACCTACTGCAAATGAACTCCAGACACATGCACCACTGTGTGCATCTGGCTTATGTGGGTACTGGGGAATTAAACCCGGGTTCTTAGGCTTCGTAGGCCAGTGCCTTAACTGTTAAGCCCTGAAAATGTCTACTTGGCTAGTGGTCCTTGAACTTTCTTTGCTATTGATTATTTTCTTATTGATTTGGCAGTTCTTCCTGTGGAGCTGTTTAAGAGCTGGTAGAGCAGGAGCAGAGGCTTTGAGTCCCAATTATGACCCTAACTAAGTGACTTAGCAAAGTGTCTGTTTTTAGTGTTTTTAGTGTTCAGACAATTTAATAGCACAGAACTGATCCCATGCACAGGGGAACTCCTTTAAAAGCTATGAGTTTAGATATTTCAAAGTGAGCCTACTGATATCTTGGGCTATAATCTAGTGTTGTTTTGGACATGTTTAAATATTCTATACACAAGATGCTCATTGGTCTTCCCACTTGAAGCTAAGTCATGTGGGTGAATGGGTAAGGTAGACCAGATGGCTAAATGAGGCCATAGGCATGCACATGAAGAAACCTGCACTTGCTGTGGTAGAAAACTAAGCAACGGGCAGTGTCAGTAAGTGGAGTGGAAGAAAGTGCAATCTGTTTACACCTGTAAAGTTGGAGCACTCTGAGGGCAGTAGTTAACTCCTGCTGGGAGACTTGCTGGGGAGTCCTCCTCCATGTCTGCCTTTCCTCTTCTCTAGGCTCTTGGGGTTTCTTCTGTCTCCTTATCCTCTGTGGGGATGCTGTGTTCAACTACAGCCATTAGTGGAGAATCCTTGGCTTTGTGCCACCACTTCTAATGAGGCAAAAGTAGCTGAGGGCATGCACTTGACTCCCTGTCCCCCTCTTCTCCCACATCTTTGAGCTTGCCTCTCCTCCCCATCCTCTTGTTCACATGTGTGCAGAAACTCAGAGAGGGAGAGAAGTAAGAGCTACACCACTGCTCAAAGTCTGTCTTCAAGGTCGATTGTGGAGGATCAATAATTGAACAACGAGCTTTAAATATGAAGTGCCATATAAATGCTAAATAGACCTGTAATTGATGGGGATTCTAACATTCCAGATAACACCAGGCGGGTTGGGGATGAATAGATATAAAGGCTCACTCTGTAAATACCACGGCAAAGTAACACATTCATTTGTTCAACAAACATTTATCTAGGCATTATGAAAGGGACTAGAGATACAAAGTAAGCAATCACAAAACAAGGGTAAATCCTTTCTCCACCCCCAATAAAGGTATGAATCCTATGATGGGGAGAGGCAGGGAATGAGTAACTACATAGTAAGACGTAGACAAAGGCAGAGTAGTTTGAAGCTCTATGAAGAAAAATAAAGCAGAGAGTGGGATTAGAATTTGGAGAGAGGTGGAATTTGAAATGGAGTAGATTGGATAGGCCTTGTTGGACCATATTTTAATAATTTTTTGTCATGGAGTTTATATTTTTCAAACTAAAATCTATTTCAACCTATACTAGAGAATGCCTTTTCTGTTACTCAGATGTTTTTTTTTTTTTTTGAATACCATTTGTAGAGTTCTTAGCTACACATGCGTGTGTGTGTGTGTGTGTGTGTGTGTGTGTGTGTGTGCTCATGTATATGCACATGAGATTTTCATAACTCTTGATTCAGCATTTCCCTTTTGACCAATATTTCCAAGTTTCATGATCCCATTAATTCTATTCTAAGTCTTTCCTATTTTTTCAGCCTTCATTCTTTCTTATTTTCCTCTCAACATGTCCTTTCTGGTACCTGAAGCAAGTAGCATCTTCTGACCTGTATGATGCCCAGAGACACTAGAAGTTCCAATGCAGATGCCTCTGGGAACTGCCAAAAGAAGCTTAGGCTGCAGTGGGTGTCATGAGATGTGCACAGCTATGGCTGTGACATAATGGCTAAAAGGCCAAGCTCTGGCATCAGCACAGAGGTCTTAGGCAAGTAATTTGACTTTTCTGGGCCTCCATTTTCTCATTTACAGAATAGGAATGGTGATTCTCCCCCAGAAAGTTGTGGTATGAATTATATAAGCTTATCATGCAAAGTGTACAGTACACATGTCTTATCCTCTGGCCTATAACACACTTAGGAGGGATTGGTACCTCACCTCCTGATTTTTCTCTTTCATTCCAAATTTTGAAAGATAACTATCTTTCAAACAAGCAAAATAGGCAATGTATATTAGAATTAGTATGTACCATGGACATTCGCTGGTCTTATGATTTGCAAATCATTGCATTTGTTCATATACTTATTTATTTATTTATTTATTTATTTATTTATTTATTTATTTTTGTGTGTGCATGGTGTGTGTGTATGTATGTACATGTTATATATGTGAGAGAAGGCATACACATGCCATGGTGTGTGGGTTGAGGTCAGAGGTTAACTCTGGATGCTGGTTACAGCAGGATCCCCTCTTCTTGTTGTTTATCACTGAGTTCTCCAGGTTAGCTGGCCCATGAGTTTCTGGAAAATTCTCCTGTCTCTGCCTCTCTTCTTGTGATAGGTACACTGAGGTTACAAAGTCTATGACTTCTTTAGCTTTTATGTGAGTTAGGGGAATCCAAACTCAGATCCTCATACTTGTGTAGTAAGTGCATTGCCCACTAAGCCAACTCTCTAGCCCCTGAAATTATTCTTAACCTAAAGAAGGTACACTTTTTTTTTTGCTAAATGAAATCTGGCATGGAACCCTGTGCATAACAAAGTGAATTCGATTTTCCTTGTTGAAATGAGAAGCAAGAAGGCTGTAGCCCACCCATTTTATGCTCCTTCTTACCCTGGCCCTTTCTTCTTGCACAGCAGCAACACCCAACTTCTTAAGGCCTTTAGACAAATCAGATCAATGTGTAAATAGGAGAGGGCACTGACTCCAATGGTCTCTCAAATGCTGCACATCCTTAAATTCTCCTTTGCAGACAGTAAATACTCCCCTGCCTCCTTCCCAGACAAAACGTGGACAGGAGAATTGTCTTATCCCATCCTCTCCTTTCCACTTCCCTCTTCTTTCATTAAATCTTGCTATCCAAAGATACAGTTGCGATCTACTTGGCAAACCCAAATCCATTATGATCTTTATGCAGACTTTGTAATTGACAATCTCATCTTTTCTCAAACTCCCTCACCTTGGGGTTCAGTGGATCAACAGTGGGGGTTGAGGCCTCCCTTTAATCCTTCCTAAATGATAGCTTTAATGACACATTCCCTTGGCATGAAGTCCTCAATGCCTTCTATTGTCTACTGAATTAAAAGTATACAATGTAACTAGTAGTCAAGCTCTTCATGATTTATCTAATAATAAGCTTCTTAATTTTAAACCTTATAGTTTATGATTATTGTCTCCATATGCTCTTGATCTTCCATTCTGTATTGTTAAAGTTTAAACTGGCTAGGGAAAGAAAAAATAGTGATGTTATTAGAGAAGATATGAGAGAAAGAATCCTTCCATCTTCAGCTGGGAAGATGAAAAAGATTTAAAACCGTGGTGATGTAAGCAATAGCATGACATGTCCTTTACAGTTCATTTCTTAATAAATTACAGGCATATTTGAGCACGTCCTGTCAACCCTACTAGATGGAAGCCATTTGAGATCCAGGACCAGTGTGTTATTTATCTATTTTTGGTAGCCCCCAGAGCCCTCACAATTTGGTTCATCATAATCTTCAACAAAAGAAGGAATGACCACTTGCACTTGAAGTCCAATGAGGCTAAATAAATGATTGAAGTTAATATAGCTAGTAATTAATAGATTAAACCCTTTGAAAAATGAAAAATAATATAGAAATGAGTTTTTTATTTCTTAATTCCCTAACGTGTTCTTTGTTTTTATAAATGTTGTACTTGCACTATTATAATGCATTTGTGTTCATTAATAATTTCACCAGTGGAAAGCCAGTACATTATTGGAATTATTTGTGTTCCTGGCCTTCCTTCTCACGGCTTTTCCAAACCGAGCTATGTCAGTTATTTTTTGCCAAAGCTACACCACAAAGCACTTCAAAGCTTGGTGGCTAAAAGCAGCCACTGTTCATTAATCGTCATGAGTGTAAGGGTTGTCTGTCATTCTGCTAGTCTGAGATAGGCTCAGTTGATCTCAGCTCTGGGTCACTTTTTTGTGTCTGGACTAGCTTGTCCATCAGCTGGCCAGGTGGAAGATAACCTTGGCTACATAGTGCTAAGTGGTGGTAGGCTAGCCCTGGTGTGTTCTCTTGGTGAAAGCAGAGGGAAAAGAAGCACAGAAATGTGCAAGACCACTTGGCACGGATCATACACTGTCATCGCCACCACATTCTATTGCTGAAGCAAGCACTGAAACAGCAGTTAAGTTACAGATGGGGACAGACTCAACCATCCTATTGGATGGGAGAAGTTTCAGAATTGCATGGCCCAGGATGTACAGACGAGGAGTGCTAGAGCACCATGGATCATGATATGATCATTCTGCCACACTATATATGCCTTGAGTTTTCTTAGATGAAAGAGCTGAGAGAAGATTCTAGAAAAAACAAAGCTTCCTCTTTTCTGCTTGAGACTCAAATTGGTAGTTGAAGATGCTGGGTATTTACTGTTTGACCTGACTCTGAAATCTAAGTCAATCTTTTTAAATTAGTATTTTATTTATTTATTTGTTTTCAAGCAGAGAGAGGTGAGTGAGCAGGGGAGGGGTGGGTATGCTAGGGCCTCTAACCACTGCAAACAAACTCCAGCTGCATGCACCACTTTGTGTACCCAGCTTTATGTGGGTACTGGGGAATTGAACCTGGGTCCTTAGGCTTCAGGCAAATGCCTTAATCGTTGAGCCATCTCTCCAGCCCCAGTGACTCAATCTTTTAAAGGTAATTCTACATTATGTCCTGTTCATGCCCTCCCAGTTTCTTATCTCCTACACAGGAAATGATATATTACTTGGTTTGATGACAGAGAAAAGACATTGTGAAGTTCATAGGAAGTGGATATGATGAGAAACACTTCTGGAATGGCTCCTTCTTGGCATGTGTTAAGAAGGCAAAATCTACAAGAAAGGAAATGTTTAAGAGTATGTTTTCTGGTTTGAGAAAGATCTGACTAGGTGAGTGAGGGCATGTTGGGAGGAGGGACAGACAAATGGAAGTGTTGACTGGGGTACTGAAGGGATAAAAAGAAGGGACATCCATAGTTATTTTTCAAGCGTGGAAAAAAATTTGTGTCAGGTTGTGAAATGACTTAGTGCTTCACAGTTAATAGCTAGAAGCACATCCCTTATTGTAGCCCTGTCCAAAATGTTTGCCACCAACAATCTCAAAGGTTGTGAGTGACTAATGAGCACTGCGAGTAATGTACTGGAACTTTGTGAACTGGGACTTCTTCTTCACAAGCCTCTCCTTGGACTTCATGTCTATGTATTTACATCTTCTGCATGGCAGCCCCTGAGTTCCTCTAGTGTGCATGCCTTCTTGTTTTTATTCTGGTCTCTTCTTTCACTTGGGGCTTTCCTGGTTCCCCCACTTGGCCCTTTCTTAGTCCTTAGCACTCTTTTATTAGTCAAATGTGGTTCATGTACCCACAGCTTTGGTATCATCTGGGAATGAGGAGAGTGCAAAGGTTTGGACCCATCCCAAGCCTGTGGACTGACAGTGTGCACTTTATCAAGACACCAGGTGCACACAACAGCTTAGGAGACACTGACTGCACTGTTCTGCTAACGCTGATTTTTTTTTTCTTTCTGCTCTTCCTGTTTTCTCATTATATACCTCCCTGGGTCTGTTTTACTTCTAGCTTTAGGTTTGAAAGTGTTCCCCAACTTTTCATTAACCTCTAGCATCTCTAATCAGACATATTTAACCTGCAACCCATGGTCCATACGCATCCTAGGATAGCTACAAATGCAGCCTCACATCTTTGTAGGTGACAACAACATGTCACAATGTCAAAAGATTGGACACCCCTGCGCATGATGCCAAAGTGAAGAGTGACAATAACATGGACTAAAATAAAGTCCCATTAAAAGGTAATTATTTTCTCAAGGTTACATGTTTGCTTTGGTAATTGCAAACCAATGTTGTTTGGGGGCGTTTCTTGCTTTATGCAGTGACGTGAACCAAAAAGCAATCTGAAAATCAGACAGTGCCAAAGGGAAAGTTCTTTGTATCTTGCCCTCTCTGGAACCTAATTTTAGGAGGCCTATCTGCAGGAGAGTAGGTGTATCTGCAGTTTCAAGCTTGTGAGAAATGGAAGTCCACTGTAGATAGATGCCACGTGAATGAGGTAACCCCGTCACTGAGTACTTACCATGGGCCATGTACTGTAAATGAGGCTCATATATTCATGATGAGATTTAAGTGGCACAGCAGTCTAATGATGTATGATACCCATTTTATAGATGAAGAAATTGAGGCTGAGTGCAAGGATATAAATTGTCCAAATCACAAAGCTGGTGTAGTATTTGGAAAAAGCTTCCTTTGTAAGTACTGTGTGATTGCTCTAGCTGGAAAGCCTTCCTCTCTTCAGCTCCAAAAAGGCTTTTATTTTGGAGGGTTTCCCAGGTACATATTTTGGGAGAGAGCTATCTCACTCAGCTAATTTCTAACCTTCCACATCTGGGCCCAGGTATCTTGAGTCCCCCATCCCCACCTTGACATCACTGTGTTTCACACGCTACCTTTAGTTTCCTGTCTAACTGTTTCTTTTCAACAAGTCATCACTTCTCTTTCCTTTTCGTTCCTGCCTGTGGTCTTTGGAGCTTTGCTTACCCATAGAATTACCTGGCACCCACGCCAACAAGGTCATTGCATCCTCTGCTCCCTGCGCCCTGCCTGGCATGGTGCCTGGCCCATCACAAATAACACATATTTGTTCAGTGAATTGAATCTGAGCTGATTTCGCTCTGACAGAGACCTTGGGAGTGTCAGAACCCAGGTGTGGGGGAAGGTTGTTGGTAAAGGAGAATTCATCCACATGGACTGTTCCACACAGTCTCCTCAGGACCAACCCAGATTTCTTTTGCAATGAGGACAGCACCCTAAGAAGAAAAGCTGGGGACAGAAGAGGAAGAAGAAGAAGAAGAAGAAGAAAATCACCCTGGCCTCTTACCCAAGGGGTGTCTAGTCAACTTAAAGGAGCTTTTGCTACTTAAGAATCTTGCTAGTAAAACTCAACCCAAGAGAAGGCAGAAAGCATTTCAAACTTCCGCTTGGAAAGCTATTCTGTCTTTGATTTTTCAGAATGTCTTCAAGTGATTTAGGTCTATTTTTAATACCCGTGAGACATGCTGTTGTAAGGAGAGCTAAATATAGGGGCCACATCCCCCCTTTCTTTTATTCATTGGCCTTAATCTTCCTAGGAGAAGAAGAAAGCGCACACCATGTTTCACCACGGAGGAGTTGTGACGTTTGCCCTGATGGGCCCTGATGAAAGGAAACTCATAAATACTGTGTCGGAAATAAAGATAATGAATGGATTCTTTTTGGAGAAAATGTTAAGTGGGAGTTTATTTATGTTAAACCTTTCCCTGTCTGCTAAAGACTGTGACATAGTTCCTCCAGTTTCGCTCAGGGTCCTTTGGGGACAGCAGTCAGCCTGTGTTACTAGAGTGAGCCTCAGTCCCCTACCAACAGAATCCAGAAGAGCAGGACACTCAGCCAAAAATAACACACGGCATCAAAGCTGGAGCTATAATTCCGGTTCATTTTATACTGACAAGGCTTTTTCTTTCTCTCGCTCTCTCTTTTTGAAGAAGGCATTAAGCGCATCTTAAAAGCAAACAACTTTGTGAGTATCCATTCGACTGGAAGGATAGACTTGGGCTTCTTGCAGTAGCTGGAAGGCCCGGGCCCCGTGGTGGAGAGCTCTGTGCTCTAAGTTCTTTTGTCCTCTACTCCCACACTCTTTGACACCAATATTTTCATCATGTTTCTGGTGGATCCCCATATCATCAGAATCTAGGATGTGGCTTAGAAAAGTCCCTGGGGTGCATTTGATACCTGGGACCATTGTCACCTGCTGACTATTGTTGCTTGTGATGACTAAAATCAAAGAGAAGGCAGCAGGGTATGTGTTGTTGGAAAGTCTCTGCAGTCCCTTAGTATTTGGCATGAGCTCCACATTTTGAAGGCGAGGTGAGCATTGGACAAATCCTTCCACTTCTCCATGTTCCAGCTTCCTCGTCTGCATAATGGGCACAGTGACCACATTATGCAGAACTGTTTTAGCAATGAATGGTTCCATGGGTGGGGGCACTCAACATGGTCGAGTTTCTGAGTTTGCCATTACAACAAAAGATGAACCCACTGGGCATCATCTTTCTGGGTTGCTTTCTGAACATGATTTAGAGCCCCTGGCTTGATAAATAATTGGCCCTGCATCTCCGTGGGCTCCACATCCATGGGTCTAACCAACCATAGAAGGTAGTAAAAATATTCATCTGCACTGAACCTGTATTAATGTTTTTCCTTGTCATTAACCCCTATACAATACAGCAGAACAACTACCGACACAACACTTTTATTTCCTTAGGTATTATAACTAAGCTAGACATTATTTAGAGTATACAAGAAGATGTGCTCAGGTAACTGTAAGTACAACGTTTATAAACAGAGACTTGAGTATCTGTAGATTTTGATATCTGAAGAGTACTGGAACCAGTCCCTACCTAGGTTTGCTATGTTTGAAGTATCACCTGGGGACAGGCTTGGCTTGATGCGGTTTCTCTGTGCTCAGTGCTGACTCCCAGTGCTGTTTTGAGCAGCGTGAACACCTCATCTTCAGATGAGAAGCTATGTCTAGAAAAGTTGTATCCATACAACTGTGAGCTGCATCCAGGGGAAGAGGCGTGCTGCTCTCTGCCTCCCGCACTCTGCCTTTCCCGCTGCTCCTCAGTGAACGAGTGCAGCCCACCCACCCTGCCTGAAAGGGGAACCTCAGCTGGAAACAGCACTGCTCCTTCCAACAAGGCTGAAATCAAAAGGTCTTGAAGAGCACTCCGCACTGCTTCTCTCCAAGCCTGTGAAATACTGTCCTGGACACTCTCAGCCTCCTTCAAGAAGCTCCCCGTTTCACGCTCTCTGCTGTTAGGTTTGATTTGAAAAACTCTAGGAACGAATCTGAAAAGAAGAAATGAATCCCTCAGTCAGAATACTGAGAAAGGGGATCCCTGGTGTGTGTTCTACATTGAAGTAAATACTTTCAGAAGCTATTTTACTTAAAAATATGGTTACAATAAGTTCAGTTTTAAGTGAAAAGTAGGTCTTTTCTCTGAGGTCGGTGTGTAGTGTGTGTGATGGCTGAAGATTGAGCTGTGTCCTGTAGGGAGCTGATCTCTGTTGGATTCCTGGAGTAGAATGGACAGTTTTGCTTCTCTGAGAACCAGATGGTACAGGTGCAAAGCTTTTCTTGCCTGGCTGTCTATTTCCCAGTATGATGAAGGCATGAATGTGTTTTCTCCACCTATCAATAAGCCCCTGACCATGCTGTCCATAACACACAGTAGGTATATAATGCACACCTTTGAAATCCACAAATACAGCCTAGGGCAACATAAAGATATAATCAGTTATGGGCAGGAGGGGCAATATCTACAGTGCCAGTTCAGGATTCAGAAAAATAACTAAATTTGAATTCTGAAAGGCAGTTTGGTCTATCTGTAAATTTGTATTTTGTTTGATAGCTCTGGTAGGCACATTTACAATCTAGAACAAAATGAATTAAATAAATCATAAAATTTGTCTCTGTACTCTCCACCTGTCCCCTGGAAGTGTTAAAGAAGTGGATGCTCACTGTCATGGGTGCCAGGTTAATACATAGTCGCATCTGTAAATTGTAGTTCATTTGTTATAGAACCTTAGAAAATTATTGCTGTTCAGACAGAAGCTAGAAAGTATGAATTCAGCTCTTATTTTGTAGTTCCTGTCATAATGCTTGCCTGGAAAAAGATTGAAGAGTCATGTTTGTTGCAAGTGGTCTTACCTCTAAATTATATTGTTTGTGGTTTTAAGCCAGACCCCTGACGTTACTTTAACTTGGTTTTCACAGTTTAA
Organism: Orientallactaga sibirica; assembly: GCA_036365145.1. Classification (NCBI taxonomy): domain Eukaryota; kingdom Metazoa; phylum Chordata; class Mammalia; order Rodentia; family Dipodidae; genus Orientallactaga; species Orientallactaga sibirica. The sequence goes on along the minus strand of JAEOAD010000018.1, from coordinate 19,708,523 downwards.
TTTATTTTAGTTGGTAAAGATTATTCATCACTCATTTAATTCCAAGGTTATCTATTGATTCTTTTTTCCTCATTTGGTATTTTCTGACATTTTGTGGCACTCAATATTGATTTATACAAAATCAGTCATCTGAATGTCCAGAGGAGGCGTCATTCGCTTGTCATCAGCTGTTTTTCTGGACTAATAAGTGGGAGAGTCATGTGTGTCGAGGGTGTTGAGTGATTTAAGGTCTAGAGTCCTGCCCCTCACACCCACTGCATCATTCCTAGAAAAATCTTTGCAGAATGTTGAAGCAGAGATCAAGGAGAAGGTTTTTCAGAAGCGAAATTCTTGCCCATCATGCTTGTCAGCCACTCTGTTCCTAGGCCATTCTAAACCTACACCATCATTTACAAAGGAATTTAAAAAAAAACAAAAACTACAACAAAGCAAGGAAAAAAAATGAAGGGATGAATTATTATACAACAGTAGACCATTATGGTAAATATCCAAAACTCGTTATTTTTATTGATTTATTTGAGAGAGAGAAAGAGAGAAAAAAAAAATGGGCATGCCAGGGCCTCCAGCTGCTGTAAATGATGATCTCCAGACACATGTGCCGCCTTGTGCATCTGGCTTACGTGGGTACTGAGGAATTGAACCTGGGTCCTTTGGCTTTGTAGGCAAGTGCCTTAACTGCTAAGCCATCTCTCCGGCCCCCTAACTCATTCTTAAACTGTAGGAAGCAACCTTATTAAATGGTCAGCCTGGGCCAGAGTGAGACCCTACTTTGAAAAATCAAAAAAAAAAAAAAAAAAAAATGCACATGAAATTGTGTAGGCCTAGAGAGGGGCTGAATTTTTATATTTCTTTTTTTATTATTACTCGTGTGTATGTATGTAAGTATATGATGGGTTGTGTGTGTGTGTGATAACAAGATGGGGTCTTTTGTTGTTTTGCTGTGTCTGCTTTTGAGCCTCTAGATTCTTCGTGCTTGGCCCCCTGTTGTCATAGGTGCATTGAGATTACAGATGCATGTGCTGCTTTGTGGCCGCTTTTACACAGTTTCTCAGGAGAACCAAACTCAGGTCAGTAGGCTTTCAAGCAAGCACCTTTAACTGTTGAGCCATCTCTCCAGACCCCGAACATTTTGTATTTCTAGTAAACCCCTTCATGATGCTGGTCTGTACACTTTGAGTAACAAAGTCTTCCTGCATCTTCACCATATTGGTGACTTAATTCTTTTACTTAATTTGAGATTGTCTCTGAGGTTCCTCTGGCATTTGGGTATTATTAGCACAGGATGGAGAAGGTAGAGGGCTCCCTTTCTCCCCTTCCAACATATAAATTATAATAGTCGTAAGAACCCAGTTATGGCTTACAAATACGGAAACCTATTTGGGTCACTTTTACTATCCTAGTCTTTTGAATTTGGTGGCTTGCAAAGTCACTTTTCATGTTCATGATGTTTTAAAAAATCTTTGTTGTGTGTTCACGGTGCACATGCCAAGGTGCACATGTGCAGTAAGAGGAAAATCTCAGGTGGCAGTGTTTGCCTTCTACCTTGTTAGAGGCAGTGTTTCTTGTTTGCTGCGGTGTTATCCAAGCTAGCTGGCGTGTGAGCATCTGTGGATACTCCTGTCTCCACTTCCTAGCTCACAGTAGGTGTGCTGGGATTACACATGCCCACTCAACTCTGTCCATTTTGGTTCTGGGGATCCAAGTTCAAGTCATGAAGCTTGCACAGCAAGTGCTTTCCACTAAGTCTTCTCCCTGGCCCTCTCTCGATCCATTTCAGCATCTGTCACATCTGATTTGACCTCTTCCGAGATGCCTTTTGTTCCAGCCTTGTTCTCGGAAGGGTGCAAAGAGTCTCTCTTACTCTCTAAGCCAAACTGAAAATAATTTTCATAAAGTGTTAGGCAATAAAGCTCTGGGATACCCTTTGTAGTTTAGTTTCAGGGTCAATACCAGAAAAGGTTTTAAAACCAAGAATATGGTAGAACTGTTAGATGATGAGAGGATGTTTTAGGGGAGGAGAAAGAGTGGAAGAAGTTTCCAGATTGGTTTACGTTTATCATTAGTCTAGTTTTCATTCTGCCTCTCCTAAGGTCTGTCTTCCCACTCCACTCATTAGTCTGCTGGTTTCCTTTGGGGTCATATGAGTGGTGAGTCTCTTTTAAGCAAGCGATCTGTAATTCATCTCTGTTGTGCTTAATGTTTACCAGGTCCACGCTCTGTGTCTCTGGGCACTTGTGACATCCACAACGTCAGGAACAGGATATAAACATACTGGAAAGGCAAATGTTATTTTTATCCTGAATTGGGAGGGATGATGTATGGGACGTCTTCACCTGGTTGGGCTGAGATTTGATTCTTCCAAAGCAGGGACAGATTTATATGTAGAGAAAAATTGAGGTGCTCATCTCAATGTTGTCTTTTATTACATTATTTTGCTTTGAGCTCAAACATATCAAAGTAACTCAGACACTGTGGATGAAATCATCTGATTCCTGTCAATAAATGTCTACTAAAACCTTCTGATTATAGGCAGTTGGTATTATTAGACAGTCTTCGAAAGACATAGTTATGCAATACAGTAGTTGATTAGTATGTGCATGGTGTATACAGACTTTAATGTTTATAGTTGTAGCTCGGCTGATTCCCACTGAGGTATTGAAATGGATTCTGTTTCATAATTTGAATATTGGAGTCTATTGCTTTCTATCTGTGTTCATGATGTAATATAGGTTAAGAAAAAGCCCTTCCTTCCAGGTTTCCCGTTTTCCTTTTTATAAAAGTCATCTCTTTTTATTCCACACATTTGAGAGAGGTAGCTGGCAGCTTAATCATGCGTTCTGATGAAGATGGAGAATCTTAAATCATGTATGATACAGAACATTTGACTTTTGCTTTTATTACATAAATGTACATTTATTTACTACCATTTTTCTATGGGGCAAGATTTTTGTTATAAGTATAAATCTAGAGTGAGATTCACAACTTTTTCCTGCATAAGCTGCATTTCTCATTGAGACTTTACAATTTCAGCTTCAGGGAGAATGGAGTAAAAATCTACGGGTGCTACCCAGCAACCTGACTCCTCAGTCTGAGGAGTTTGCATGATTATTGCTTTCCCAGAGCAATATTTTTTTAAAAATTGTGTGTGTGTGTGTGTGAGTAAGGGTGTGCATGTGCCACGGTACATGAATAGAGGTCAGAGGACAACTTCCGGTAACTCCCACCTTTCTACCTCAATTGAGGTAGGGTTTCCTTGGATCTCACACTGCTGCTATTTGCTTCTGGAAATTCTCCTGTCTCACTGTCAAGGTGCTGTGTATGGAAGCCTGTCAAGGCTTCTGGCTTTTTTTTTTTTTTTTCAGGTACTTGGGCTTGAGCAGTGAGCCATCCCCAAGCCCAGAGCAATATTTCTTTTTAATTTTTATTTTTAATTTATTTATTTATGATGGGGGTGAGGCATGCCAGGCCCTCTAGCCACTGCAGATGAACTCCAGACACATGTGTCACCATGTGCATCTGGCTTACGTGGATACTGGGGAATAGAACCTGATCCTTAGGCTTTGTAGGCAAGTGCCTTAACTGCTAAGCCATCGTCTCTCCAGCCCCAGAGCAATATTTTTTAAAGCACCTTTTCTTTATAGGGTCTTTTTGAAGCATTTGACTTGTTTCATAAAAGCAGCAAATTCTTTTCCATGAAACCTCATATTTTATAGATGTAATTATTTGATTAAATTATGTAATTGCATTAGCAGCACTAATAGCATAAACAGGACTTGGAACAAATACAAATGAATCTTGGTGATCACACTATTCAAGCCAAAAGACATAAGTATTCTAGAAAGTTTGCTCTGCTGGTCACAAGTCTTCATAGACCATGAGGCTGTGAGTGCTGGCAGTTCAGTGTAGATCTTATACCCAGGCTGTGGGGCGCGCCATCACTCTGTGAAACCGTACCTGGAATCCAACATGTGTTCTCTCCTTCTGAAGTACAGCAGCTACAGGGGAGGGTCTGAGTTTCAGAGCTTCCACTCTCATGGCTGTGCTGTTGATATATCTATCTGCCTTTGTTTCTTTTGAAGTTAATATACAGGTAGAGACCTTTGAGAGAGTGGCTTCAATATCTCATTAGACTTTCTGTTGTTATTAGTGTCTGCTATAAAGTAAAACCAAAACCATAAATAAAGTGAAGTGTGTATAGGGAAAATGTGCTGGCAGTGCCTTCATATATTTGAGGAGTTCATTGAAATGGATTTTAAGAGGGAATATATAACAAAAAAGACAGCATGGACTCTTAGAGACTCACACGGTGTTAAGTATAAGCATGTACCATGAGGGTGAAAGATGGACACTTTCCTTTTATGCTGAGACCTCCTCGCCTTTTGTGCATGTGCATGTGTGTATGTATGGTATATGAAATATGTGTGTGTGCATGTGTGTATGTATTGTGTATGAAGTGTGGATGTGTGTATTATGTGTATATATGTATAGTGTATGAAATGTGTGTGTGTATGTGTGTGTGTGTATCTCTATGTGTGTGTGCACATGTGTGTATATATGGTGCATGAAGTGTGTGTGCATATGTGTATGGATGGTGTATGAAGTGTGTTTGCACGCATGTGTGTATGTATGGTATATGAAGTGTGTGTGTGTATGAGCGTGCATTTTCATGCCCACATGTGCACAGATGCACACACATATGTAGGCCAAAGGAAGATGTTGGGAACCCTTCTCTGTCACTCTTCTGCCTAGTTCCCTAAAAGAGAGTCTCTCACTGGCCCTGGAGGGGGATCACAGCAATCCTTTTGTCTCTGCTCTCTGAACATTGGGGTTACAGACAACCATGCCTTGATGTTTTACATGGACCCTGGAGACTAGACTCAGGTGCATGCACCTGCAAGCAAGCACTCTTCCCTGCTGAGCCAATCCCCCAGCTTCTTTCCTGGTTTTATACTCATTTTATTCCATGTCCTCCTGAGCCTCCTACACTCAATTTCTTTTCATCTTACCTTTCATACTGAATATCTGCATCTCACAGAACACAGAGCCCCCTTCCATCAGCATCGGGCACTGTGGTGTGTATGGTCAATTCACTTGGAAAACTCTGTGTTTTTGTCTTTGATTCTTTAAATGAGTATTCACCCACTTTTATTCTCTAAGTTAAAGGAATTTTCCTTAAAATCAAGGGAGGACTGACTGATCCATTTTGTATAGATTTTCCCCTCTCTAATTCTCATATGGAATTTTTTTTTCACAAGAAAAGTGTTATACATTCTAAATTCTTTCTATTTTTTATTAGTCAGCATATTTGTAATATTCTGCTTATCTTAAGGGAAAATAGTGAGAGTTTTCCATTAGTTTTTGGCATCAATTTGATATTACTTTCCCTATAGTACTGGCTATGTAACCACCTTACTGAGGGCCACAGTCCTGATGTAGTGCTTGTGCACTGTTTATCCAGATAGGAGGGAATATAGAAGAAAAGTAACTGTAAGCTAGGTAGAGTTTGCTGTTAAAGATTAAATTCTAGCATACATTTTATAAATGTATAAGAAATGTTTATAAATTTATTTTAGTGCAAATGCATTGGTTTGTTAATGGTGCTATAACAAAGTACTACGATAGAGATGGCTTAAACATCCGAACTGTACTGTCACTATAGGTGGAGACTGACAACCCAAGATCAAAATGGCAGCAGGCCTGGCTCCTTCTGAGACCTTTTAGGGAAGGATGTGTTACATGACTCTCTCTCATCTGCTGGCAATTCTGGGCATGTTGTGGCTGGTAGATATAGCACCTTAAACTCTGCCTTTCTGGCCCATGGCATTCTTCTCATTTTGTATCTGTCTCTGTGTCCAGGTTTCCTTCTTTTAATATTTTATATTTATTTATTTGACAGAGAGAGGCAGAGAGAGAGAGAGAGAGAGAGAGAGAGAGAGAGAGAGAATGGGCATGCCAAGGCCTCCAGCCACTGCAAACCATCTCCAGATGTATGCACCCCCTTGTGCATCTGGCTACGTGGGTCCTGGGAATCAAACCTGAGTCCTTTGGCTTTGTAGGCAAATGCCTTAAACGCTAAGCCATCCCTCCAGACCCAGAGTTCCTTCTTTTATAAAGGTACCTGAGGTGTTGTATTAAAGCCAACCCAAATGACCTCATTTTAGTCTGAGGCACTGGGGATTAAGGCTCCCACTTATATTTTAATACTTTAAAACATTAACTTAATGCATTAAAACATATTTTAATAATTTTAAAACATTGAAAAAAAAAGAATCGGAAGGTGGTGTGTAAAGCAGGTTCAGGTATATTGTAGGAAGAGATATACAAGCTTGAGAAAAAGGATGCTCTTGAAAGTTCTTGAAAGTTCACCATGTGGTCTGACTGATGTGACCCAGGATTTCAGGATTTTCTTACACATTATTCTTATGGTTGGGCCTTTATTTAATGAAAACATCTAACAAAGACAAAAGTGATTTCATTTTTGATTCCTTGATATAAGACTACTGAGTAAAAGCTCTGCTATTAATAAATTCCTGTATTCACTTACTCTCTCACTGTGTTTACAGTGGGAGCCACGTACTTTGTTTTAGTGAATTCATACTGAGCTCCATTTATTATCTGAGACTTCAATTTTTGCTTTCATTAATTTCCTTGCTAAGTGATAAGTAACATAAAAGTCATGCTGTTCTGAGTTCGCCTTCAGGAAAGGAGGGATACTACGTTATTAAACGCTTTCTCTTCCCTTTTAAAATTCGTATTTCTGAGATGTCTATAGGAATTGCCACATTTAATCCTACTGTCTTATAGCAGGAAAAGCAAAAGCTATAAAATAAGGAGGCAGTATTAAAGTGTGAAGAAAGGGTGGAGTGGAGCAGCCTTACAGTAGAATTGGAAGTAATAGCGCAGGCTTATTCAACATCTGTGATCATGTTTTGGCTGTGTTCCATTTCATTTTGTTATTTTATTTTGTGTGTGTGTGTGTGTGTGTGTGTGTGTGTGTATGAAAACCACATGTGCACTCCTGTCAGAGTCTCTTGCTGCTGCAAATGCCCTTCTGCTTTTTCATGAGTGACTGGAAAATCAAACCGAGGATAGCAGGTTTTGTAAGCCGGTGCCTTTATCCATAGAACCATCTTCTCAGTACCCAATGTTGTTCTTATAATTCTGTATAGTAAGGACAATATATTGATCAGGGCAGGCTAGGCTAGGTTTTGGCAATAAAAAGTCCTGGATGATCATTTCTAATTTATATGATATTGACTCTCAAGACAACTGTTGTCCCTGAGTTGGCCCAACATTCTCATCTGCTTTGATGTGAAGATGAATCTTGTCACTGTGGTTCTTTAATCTCCATGGTGAGGGTGGGTAAGCTGAGATTCAAGTGCTGGGGATGAACACGTACATCTGTGAAGTACACATCATGTCTTTTATACTTCTTTGGTCCAAACAGGTGATGTGCTTGTGTCTGTGTTTGTGTTAAAGGAGGAAGGGACATTAAATTACTATTTTCTAACACCAGGGAGGAGATAGTGGTGAACGGTGTGTGTGAGATGGTAATATTAGCTCCTTATTCACAGACATGGAAATCTAGGATCAGAGAAGCTGAACAGCTTGCCTCGGGTCACAGAGCAAGGAAAGAATAGCACAGCTTATCACACAGGATAGTTTGACAAAAGACCGGCCTCTCAGCCACTCTGGGTGGTGCCTTCCTTAAGGACAGGTCCAGGCACGCTCTTGATGATATAATTGCGCCCTGGATTCCTTCTGTGGTCCTCTTGAGGAGGACTTAAAGGAAACAGGGAAACCCTAATGACTACAGAGTAGTTTCTCTGTGGTAATTATCTGGACCATTGCTCCTCTGGCCTTTCTTCTACATACTTCATCAGAAACTCTGAGAAGTAAGTATCTATGTATTCTCAACAGAAATGTCCAAACCAAGCAAAGAAAGGCAGAGCAGTGTACGTGTGTGCTTTGGTGGAGATGAGGTGGAAGGGGTAGGGTTGTGATGGCTTAAAGTGTGCTCACGGAACGTTAGCTCAGTATGGCAGTATATAGCCTGTGCCACATGGTCTTATATCAGCTTAACCTAGAAGCAGACCTCAATGAAATCACTGAATCTGATCCCATATCAGCACTGTGTGATGACCCCAAGATCCAACAGGCTCTGAGGTGGCATCATTGAAAGGGCTTTGGCAAAAGGAAGTAGACACTGCAGTCAGATCTAGGCAAACTCCTACAAAATGCGTTCTTCTCTCTCTCTCTCTTTTTTTTGAGAGAGAGAGAGAGAGAGAGAGAGACAGAGAGAGAGAGGGAGAGGGAGAGGAAGACAGATAGAGATGAGCACACCAGCAGCCTCTCAGCTGCTGCAAACGAAATCCAGAATTGTGCGCCACCTTGTGGTCAAGTGCAGCATTGCACCCTTGTGTCACTTTGCATCTGGCTAGACGTGGGACCTGGAGATTGGAACCGCTGGAGATTGGAACCAGTGTTCTTAGGCTTCGGAGGCAGGCGCCTTAACCCCTAAGCCATCTCTCCAGCCCTCTCTTGGATTCTTCCTGTACAAATCTGAAGTGCAATGGTGACTTCAGTGAATATAAAAAGAAGGAAGACAAGGTTAATAAAGAAAATAATAATATGCTGCTGGACATGTAGGCCTTTGCATTATGCATGCCGTTTAGTCTCATTATGTTGGTGGTTGACAATGGGATTTTTAAAATAAGGCATGTAATATTTATTATATTCAATGACGGATAATAGTGAATATTACAGTGACTTTTAGGATACTCATGATAGTAGGATATATTTTGAGGTTGGCAACCAGGGTGGAGAAATTATCTAAACCACCTTATGTGGTTTGCTAAAGGAATTAACAATCATTAGCATAGAAAGCATAGACTCTCCAGTTGAACCTTGAGGGCCTGGGTGATGCTCATCTTTGCGTGTGTGGAGGATTGTCCTAGGAAATAGGCTTCAGTCTCATTCCTTCTGGAATTAATAAGCATTGCATCCATGGGAGAAGATGCAATGATAAGGGTATCACATCACCTTGAGCAGTGAATGTCAGGCAAGTATACTGTCATTTGGGGTATACACATTGTTTCCATGGATATTAGCAGAGTTGGAGGGACTTGAGCATCAAATGCATAATTCAAGCAGATAATTCTTACATGAAACTCAAACATATATTCTGTGATTCTAATCCTGGCTGCTCAATGAAACTATCCAAAGGATTTTTTTCTTTTTTCTTTTTAATACTAATGTTAAGCCAGAAATGCTGGTGTATATCTGTAATTTCAGCACTTGGGAGGCTGAAGAAGGAGGGTCATGAGTTTGTTACCAGCCTGACTATATAGCACAATTCTGTCTCAAAATCAAACTCAAAACCGTGCTACTGTTTGGGGATTTACCCTAGACCAATTTAGTCTGAATCTCAGGGGACACATCTGATTGTGAAGAGCAGAGGCCCATTACAATGTGAAGAATGGTTATGAATAGGATAGTCGGTTTGGGGTTGACTTAGGTTAGGGCCCATATTGAGAGGAGATGATTCAAACTGAAGCCTGTGATGTGTGTGTGTGTGATGTGTGTGTGTGTGTGTGTGTGTGTGTGTGTGTGTGTGTGTGTGTTTTCTGGATACTGGTATGGGAAGGTCTAGAGGTTCATAGTCAAATTGAAATTTCTTCCTCTGGACCATCTTGGAGTGAAGTGGCAGGGGCCAAAGAAACTAGGATTTAACTGCAGTAATGAATCCATTTTCACCCCAATCTGTTTGTTGTTATTATTCATGCTTATTGGCAGCTCAGTGATTCATTCTGTGCTTTTCTTTTTCTTTTTTTGGGGGGGGGTGATATGTTCAAGTGAAATGTGTTTTGCTACTCTGTAAAGTAGATTATTTATTATAGCATACACAAGCCTATTGATATAACCCTACAGAATATTGCAAATTCTGGTGGTGTGTGTGTGTGTGTGTGTGTGTGTTGCTGTGCTCTGTGTGCTCATATTGGAGAAAAGCTGGGAGTTCACATAGAGCTGCATATTTCCAGAGCATGCACTTTGCCTTCCCACTTCCCTGACCTTTATACTAGAATCATAAACATGACCCACTGTCCACTGGCCCAGGAGCCTCCTCTCTGGATGCTCCATAGCTGTCCTTCAGCTTGGCAGCTGTCTGGGTAGCCTCCTGTAGCCTCCATGCGTCTCCGAGTAGTTTCCTCCCGCTTGATCCCTCATCCCGTGGCATGCATGGCATTTTCTCCATTACAGTCTTCCCCTGAAATGCCCTCACTGCCGCTCTGGTAAAGGCTGGCCAGGAAAGAGAGAAACTGCCGCTGGTGAATCTAGTTTGTGCAGGCAGCATCAGCAATGGATGGTCTCTCCCCCAGGCTGAAGGAAGACTGGAGAAAAGGACTTCTGGCAGAAGCAGGCTGGCAGGTAAGTGTGGTCCTCAGCCCCAAGAGGGATCCCAAATCACTCAACTCCTTTAACCTTCCCAAGTTTTGGTAATACACATGAATGCATTTGCAGAGAGGTGTTCACTGTGCACACATCTGCTTGGAATGATTCACCTTTAGTTTCCATTTCTTTGCAAACCATACCAATAAGACTCCAAACGAATTTACTTTAGCTTCTCCAGCAAGCTAACAGGGCTTTACCAACCTATAGATGCTGCTAAATTTATACTTTCCTAATAAAGGCCCTTGAATTAGCAAGTTGCAGGTGTATGTCAGAGGAAGGATGCAGATTTGGTTTGTGTGAGTACAAGTTCATTGCAATATAAAAATTTAATACAACACCTGTCATCAAGCTTATTGTATGGTGTGAGAGTAGCTTGGAATAAGGGGCTTGGCTTTAACCTATTTTAATGAGGTGACCATTATTTTAATGTACCTTGTATGCGTTCTTTATTCTGCCCAACTCATCATAGGCAGAAACTCTGTGGTATGCAGAGAGTTCGAGCTAAAGGGTTCATTTTGGTATAGAGGCAGTTTTCATTAAAATATGCAAAGCAGTAATGTTTATATGTTACAATACCTATTTCAAATTAGCGAAATTATATGCTCCTGTCTCGTAAGCTGCCAACAGAAATCCCATCCTAAGTCCTGTTGAATGGCTTTGATTACTCTTCTTCACATTACACATTACACACCTTTAATGCATATTTTTACGCATCCACTCCATTGCCATTTAATTAGACAGCAATATTGAGGAGTGATGCCAGAGCTGCTTTGTTTTTTTTTTTTTTTTTTTAACTTTCTCATACCGCCACTGCCTTAGGAAAAAAGCACACTTGTGTGTGTGAAGCCTTTCTTATGAGTGGTGTTAGCCAAAGTGAAATTGATTTTGCTTTTTGTCTGTAATGGAGGGTTTCATATAAAGACGGTGATTCAGGATGAGTTGATTTTCATCACCAATGTAAAGAATAAGTCTCCTTTTTTATAAAAGAAGGGGGCTTTTCTTAAGATTCCTTCTCCCTTCTTTGATGGATATTTTAGTGAAGGGTGCTACCAGTATGGACATGTGTTTTCATTCTATGTTGCATGATGCCAAGAACGACCCTCCTCTAGCCTGTCCCCAAAATGTAGAATTATTTAGAAAGCAGGGAGGGTGCAAAATCAACCTCTACATGGCACTTTGAGAAGAACGCGTGAAGGGTGTCCAGGAGTGCCAACACATATTCAGATGTCTCATGGCATGTTTAATGTGACTTTTAGATTGTTTTTGTCTTTCATTTACATTTTCCTTTAGAAAGTTGTCATCCTATATATAGACTTTGTTTCAAAGGAGAGTGGTGATTCAGATGGCCACGTGGATAAACTATTTAAACTAAACCATGATATCCAACTGTTTATGTGCATGTCATGTTACTGTGAACATCCCATAAACCTGTAGCTTATTAATGTCCCAGAAGGGGGAAAAAAAAAAAAAAATGAAAATGCTCTCTGTGCCTCTGACCTCTAAGGGTCATACCCTGGTCATTTTTGTTGTGATAAATGAAGTTTCCGCCAGAGGTGGTGGTTAGATAAAGGACACTCTATCTTTACCTTGGTCTCTTTGACTCTTGGTTCCTCCAAGTCACTGGGGCGAATGTCATAGGGATCATCTACCATTGTCTTGTGTCTGCTTTCCCACCTCATGCCCCATGGCTTCTGCTTACTGCCTCCACTCAGATAGTCTGTATTTCTATGCCAAGTCCCCTGGTGCACAGCCACTCCACTTCAGTCAACACTTAAGCTGCCTCTACCGGAGTCCTTTGTTGTAAGAGTGCCCCCTTTTGTCCATCCATGGAAGTAATGCAGGTGGGCTAGTAAGGGCACCTAAAATTAAAGTATGATGGATGTTCAGGTTGAGTTTAGCCAAACATTGTACTTCCTACTGAAGTTGATCCAATATTGTCTTACCTGCCTAGAAGTTACCAGTCATAGAACTAAGAGGTGTATGTCTGTGCGTGTGTGTGGTTTGAGAGGTACCTGTGATTGTCCACATTTTACAGAAGAGGAAAGTGAGGCTTAGGGAGGTTATGTGTCCTCCCAAAGCCAGCCACAGTTTGCATTCAGGCATGTTTATCTCCATGTTTGGGCTCTTTCTTCTACTATTGCTGGGCCATGTGTTTTGAATTTCTTTTCATTTTTTTTATCCCATGTAATAATCGCTGTGAGCAGCTGTGACGTGGGCAGGCAGGAAACAAGAGGGAAGAAGGGAAAAAGTATGATGATCGCCTAATGGAATAATCAATTGTTGAATCATTAAGACTTTGACAAATGTTTCTAATCATTTACTTTTTAAACTCTTATTCTGGAGTAGGTATCAACCTAGACTTAAAACTATTGCAAACACTCTGACAGACCGTATTTGCTCCTGTTATACAGTTGGGGAAACTGAGGTTTGGAGATATTGGAGAACCTGTCCAAGGCCACAAAGCTACTGAAATGCTCAAAACGGGAAATTCATTCATTTAGCCAACCCCAAAGCTTCTATCCTTATTAATCAGCTATCGTGCGCACTGTATCTCTGAGTTGCATTTTCTTCATACATAATTTTATTTGAATTCTCTCCCAATGATGTAATGGGGTTTGTCCTTGAAAAGTCCCCCTGATGGTGTTACTCTTTTTTTTTTTTTTTTTTTTTTTGTAAGTAAATAAGACTTGGGCAAAATGTATTTACTTCTTTAGAATGTGTTCTAATTGGATGCTGTTTGCCTTAAGTGAACTGGCTTACCCATGGAGTTGGAAATGAGCTTGATGCAATTTCTAGAGTCAACTGTAAATCTGGAAATCCATTTAAGCATATAACCCATACTGGTACACCAACCGCAGCTGTGTCTGTCAGAGTCAAGTCACTGTTCCCATCTTTCCCAGCCCTGCCCCCTCTAAGAGAAGGTCTGGAACTCATAGGGTAGTGATTCCTGCCTCCAGGGAACCTGGTCACTACTAACTACTAAGCCTGGTGCCTGGCTTCTACACTGGTCAACTGTGGTAGTTATGCATGAGTGAGCCAAGCAACTGTGCAAGAGCAAGGACTCACTTTTTTTTTTTTTTTTTTTTTTGAGAGAGACACAGAGACAGAGAGAGAGGGAGAGGAAGACAGATAGAGATGGGCGCACCAGCAGCCTCTCAGCCACTGCAAATGAAATCCAGATGCATACTCCCCCTTGTGGACAAGTGAGGCATTGTGCCCTTGCATCACTTTGCATCTGGCTAAACATGGGACCTAGAAATTGGAACCGCTGGAGATTGGAACCAGCGTTCTTAGGCTTAGGAGGCAGGCGCCTTAACCGCTAAGCCATCTCTTCAGCCCAAGGACTCACTTTTAAATAATGTATTGTACTGTGCTTTGGGTGGCTGTCTTCACTTATTAACTGAATACATTTTACTTTAACGTTTACATGTGTGTTTGGGTGTAGAATGCATGCAGGTGTGAGCATGTGAATGTACACACAAGGGTGTGCGTGTACGTGGAGACCAGAGATCAACACTGGTGTCTTCCTCACGTGTTCTCCACTATATATATGTTTTTAAAATTAAAACATCTTCTTTATTTATTTGAGAGAGAGAGAGAGAGAGAGAGAGATACAGAGAGAGTGGCAGATAGAGAATGGGTATGCCAGGACCTCTAGCCACTACAAACGAACTCCAGACCCAAACGCCCCCTTGTGCATCAGGCTTACATGGTCCCTGGGGAATCGAACCAGGGTCCTTAAGCTTAGCAGGCAAACACCTTAACCACTAAGCCCAGCCCCACTATAGTTTGTTGAGACAAGGTCTTACACTGGATCTAGAGTGCACCAGCTAGGCTAGACTGGGTAGAAAGCACTAGGAGTCCTCTCACCTCTGCCTTCCTAGCATTGGGATCACTGGCAGGCATCACCATTCCTGGCATTTTTACATGCTGATGGTCCAAACTCAGGTCCTCATGCTTGCATGCAAGCACTTTACCCACTTTACCCTGAATTTAATTTTTTTAAATTAACAACATATTTTGTATGCATGCATCATGTGTTAATACCCTCTTTTCCCTCGTCCCTGCCTCCTTCCGTCGGAGGCCCTCCTCAGTGGGGTTGCAGGTATTCCCTATGAGTTGTGGGAGCATCAGTCAGTTATTTTTGTGGGGAGGGAATGCTCTTACAATCTTTCTGCCAGCTCTTCTGCACAATTCCCTGACCCATAGTGGGTTCAGTTTTTTGAGACAAGATTTTACCATGTCGCCTAGTCTGGCCTCAAATTCCTGGGAGCATTGATATTCCTGCCTTAGCCTCCCAAATAGGTGGGATTACAGGTGTGTGTCACAGCCACTGGCTTGGTGGTTCCCTTTAAAGTCCACACAAATGCTGTGTGGCCATTTTGAACTCATCTATCAATATTGTCTGTCTGTGCCTGTCTCCCCATGAGAAGATGAATTCCTCAAGGGCAGAGGTGCATTGCAGAGCCTGCCACACAATAAACCCTGGATGGATGTTTGCTGAGCAGAATGGAATTGCGTATTTGATCTGTATGGAAGTCCAGACATGATCCGGCCCCGAGGCCTTGATTTTACACTTGAAGAGGGAGGAAAAGTGATGGCCTTGGGCTTTAGGACTTGTTAGTGAGCAGCTGGGATCACCCTCTCCCAAGGCCTGCTCTCCTTCTTTTCACTGCACCGCTTTGATATAAACTTCTTCCTGGACCTCCACTTCCTCATCTGTGAAACCAGATCCGTGTCTGCATGGACATCCTTATTTATAGTATTTCCCTTCTCTGTAAAGGAACTAGAGCATGAACACAGGTCATCCAAGGCACACTGAGTTCTCACCCGGCCATCCCTGGTTACGGCATGTGAAGCCTCTCTGTGCTTACAGTTTTCAGACATGTGCAGGGGGCATGATTACAGCAGCTACTGTGTAAGGTCACTGTGAGGGGTGAAAGAAGTCATTTAGGGAAGTTGCCCTTCAGTGAGTATCATTTGGACCTAGTAGGTATTTAGTCTATGTCAGCTATTCTGTAACAGTTATTGATTTAACGCGCTCAGACATTCGACGTATTTAAGTGCCTACTGTGTGCAAGATATGTGTGTACTTATGTAGGTGAGAAAGCGATGGAGATGTTGCATTAGAATGCAAGTCCTGGTAGGGATTACATGACTGTGGAGAGCCACAAACTGTTCTCAGCACCGTGCGTGCATGGAGGATTGCTGCTAATCTGCCCTTGGGATTGTATAAAGGGAGGTAATACTAGTTCTTCCACACAAAGAATGAAGCTGGGAGAAGAACTGGGCAGAGGGAGAGAACACCTCACAGACAGGAAAGATGCTTAAGTACGCATTGAGGAAACAGCCAGTTGTCCTATGGTGGCAACCATTCAGAGCGAGGCAAGAGGCGGGGAGACCATTTTAAAGAGATAGGCAAGAGAAATCTCCCAAGTGGCTAAACCAAACAGCTTCAGCAGACAGAGGAGACACAGAGATAAGTTTTGTCCATTGCAAAGATCATTTCATTTCAGCATGGAGGATAAATTGGTGTGTGAAACACTAGAGGCCAGAAATACCGTTAAGCTGTTTTAAAAGTTTAAGTGAGGGCTGGCTAGGCCATGGAAATAAGATGTATTTGCTGATTGATTGATCCATCCATTCAGGAAGAGGTTGTGGGAAAGGCCAGGTGACCTCCAGATTTCTTTGGGGTGCTCAAGTTGAAATGACATCAGAAAAGACATTTATAGAGTTGAACTCTGGGCACATGATGGGGTTTTATAGTGACTAACAAAATAAAGAAGGTGTGCTATATGCGTGTATCATTTTATGCCAGGAGGAAAAGTGGGCCCCATAAGACTCATAGAAAGTACTGACATGAAAAAAAGTTAATTCTGACAGAGATCTTACCCTGTTCCAATAGGAGCTTCCAGTAATTTCCTTGTATGAACTCATCACCATGAGTAAATTATGGAGCTATGGTTACAGCTCCATTTCGTAGACGAGGTAGTTTCAAAGAGCTTCTGATAACCATCCCAAAGAAATCTGGGGATTACCTGACTCCTTCCACATCCTCATCCTTGCATGAATCAACCAGCAAGTTCTGAAGCTGATGTAGCCTAGAATTCTGGGCATGTGGGACTGAGGCCAAAGCAGTGTGAATCCAGGGTGTCTAACAATGATCGGATTATGCCCATCCACTGGGAGCGAGGGGAAATGCCATCACACAGCAGAGGGAAGGTGAGCCCAGTCTTTAGGGAGGAGTTTTTTGCAAGTAAGGAAAGCCTGAGCTAGTTTTGAGACTTGCTGTTGGTGGATATTCTCTTCTGGGGCAGACAGCATTGATTCTTTTATGTCAGGTGTTCTAAGACATTTGGACCACCCAAGATGTTCAAGGTAATGCAGGCTAGCTCCCTAGCTTTCTGTTGAGGCTGTACAGGTAAGGAAGCCCTAGAGATGCTGGCGCAGAGTCCATCAGATATCTGTGCTCAGCATGAGAGTATTAGACCCAGTCAATCTGGAAACTAGCATCCAGGCTGGCGGTCTGTTGCTCCTGGGTATGTGGTCTCAGAAAAAAAAAAAAAAAAAAAAACACTCATTTGCTAGGGAAGAGTTCAGTCAAGTAATGCACAATTTTGCCCACTAACAAAAGATTTTACTAATCAGAAAGGAAGCAGAATCACATGTTTTGAAATGATATCAAATACAAAATCGTTTTCTGCACTCTCTGCTTCCATTAGTGTTTTGTGTGTCTCAGCTTCTATGTGGAAGGAAAGTACGTATACTTGGTCTTCCTTCCTGCTTTGTCTCTTCATGTCGGAAGTGCTTTGCAGTGGGTGTTGATTTTGGTTCTTATTTGGAATTTCATTCATGTCTAGAAAAACCACTTCAAGATAATATCCTCCACCAGTGACTAGGTGGTGATGATGGGCTAAGATCAGCAAGGGAGGCTATAAACTGACCCGTTCTAACTTTATATCAGGATTGGATGGACCCTAGCAAGAGTTGGCTTGAATGTAGGAGCTACAGGAGCTTAGTTTCATTAGAAACCAAGTTCTTATTTTATTTTATTTTTTATCTATGATTTCATTCCTGGCACAAAGGGGTGTTCTGAGAAGACTTTTTTAATCCTCATTGCTTGTCATCATTTTTGGTTGTGTTTTAAGTGTGGGACACAATCATTTATTCATTCACGGGATCAGGGAAGGGGAAGTATTTGATGTATTTCTTAGATTCATATATTATAGATTCATAGGACTGGGAAAGACCTTGGGATTGTTTGTTTTCATGCTACATGTTCCTCACTCAGAGCAGAAGCAAGTCCAAAGGGCTGAAGATGGATAGCCTAATATTGCCTCTCTCTATAACTCATTCCTGGGTCTAACAAACGATGCTCAGGCTAAGGAAATTCTTCCTTGTGGCAGTTTTAAACTGTGCCCATAGCTGCAGAGGCCCCCTTCTGCTCTTTCATCCTCCCTGGAGGTGGAGAAAAACAGCTCCGTCACTGTCCTCAGGCATCAGCCTTTCTGGCCTTGAAGATCATTAAGAAACCAGTCCTTAGCTTTTCCTTCTCAAGGCTGAGCAGTCTAAGTCCTTGGGTATCATTCTTCATTTCCCTCTTCTTGACTTTCTCTGAACCTTCTCTACATCTGCTCATCACCCTTAACTCCTGCAGTCTACACATTCCTGGAGGGTCTAGACAGGACCAACCAGGCCTGATCTGCTCATGCATTTAATCAGTTAATAAATAGTTTCTGAACTCCCTGTTATAAAGGTTAGACCCTGGGCTGGGGACATGGTTCAGTGAGTAAAGTCCTTTGCCACACAAACATGAGAACCTGAGTCCAGATCCCCAAAGCCCATGTAAAGATGGATGTGGTAATCTGTGTCAGTCATGCCAGCTCTCCCACCCCAAGGTGGGATGTAGAAACAGGGGAATTCCCAGAAGCTCACACCAACCAGCCTGGCATGTGCACTGGTGAACCACCACAGACCCTGTCTCCGACCACGTGGAAGGTGAGAATCAACACCAGAGGCTATCCTCTGATCTTTACACATACACTAGAGTATGTGTGTGTGCCCATTTTCACAAACACATACATCATATGTACATCATACATGTGATACACACACAGGAATTATTTAAAAATACATAAATGTTAGATCTTGAAGGAGTTAGGCTTTGATGGTACAAAACAGATAGCTCAATGTAGCTATTATGAGCTTAGGTGATGCCAAGGATTACTCCATATTGGCTTGGTGACTATAAGCATGTTACTTTAAACATGAGGTCTATTTTCTGTTATGCAGTGAGATGATAATATCTATCTTGCTGAGTTCTAGTGATGAGAAAATGGATAAATACTCTTAGATTGCTTAGAAGAGGCTGGCTACCTGTCTTGGCCATGGAACTGTTTGATAAATAGATTCAAAGTGACATAAGGTGCTGGACTTCAGTTTTGAGTTGTGTCTATTCTCTCTCACAGGATGAATTCATAAGTGACTTAATAGGCAACTAGTTAGAATTCAGCATGGGAAAGGTGCCAGTAGGAGTGGAAGCATGTGGGTTGGAAGCTCAGAAACTGAAGAGAAATTATCCCCAGGACATCAAGAAATGGCCTCAAGGGTCAGGAAGACGAACTGGTGGGTGTCTTTCTTAGATCAACATTCCACTGGCTCGCAAGGCTGGGAGAACTGTTGTGACATAATATTGTGGATTCTCCCCTTGCAGATGATGGAGTTCAGCCTGAGAGGAGGGAGTAAGGGCTATCTAGTGGTGACGATGGTAGGGGAACATTTGAGGCAAACAGAGACCTACAGAAGGCCATTGGCAGTATGTGTTTGAAGAACCATGAGAGTGGCCAGTTGTGTGGTGGGTGTGATGCTCAGTGTGTCAGAGAGCACCAGGGGCTGAGGCCTTGCTGAGGTGCTTTCTTTGTTCTTAAGCTGACCCATGTTCGTTGGCTTTACATCTATTTTAGAAAACTGAAGATCAGTTAGAGGCTGCCAAAGGATTTGATGTTTTTCTTCTGTAGACCAAATATCCCTAGCCTGAAAATTGGCAATTTGAATGTTTCAAAGGCCAAACATTTTGAGCACCAACATGATAATCACAAGTATAAAATTCCACATTGAGGGGTGGCTCCGGAGTTGGCTCAGTGGGTGAGAGTGCTTTCTATGCAAGCACGAGGACCTGAGTTCTGTTCCCACCTTACATGTAAAAAGCTGCACAGCTGCTGTGCATACCTGTAATCCCAGCACTGAGTTAAGTGGAGACAAGAGGATCATAGACCTTCTCTGGCCAGCAGAAAAATAATGAGCTCCAGGTTCAGTGAGAGAGTTTGGCTCAGGAAATAAGGCTGAAGAACAATAGGGGAGGACACCAGACATCCTGCACTGGTTTCCATGTAAACACGCTTATTTGTACACACACATGTACAGCATACATGCATGCATGCACATATCACATACACAGCATACATTATAACAATTCCACATGTTCAGAAATATTTAAAACATTCTATAAAATTAGTTTCAGCCTATGATGCATAAGGTATACACATTTTTAGTGTGCATCCTATCTCTAAGAAAGCCATATATTCAAATATTACAAAATCTGAAAAAAAAAAATCCAAAATCTGCAACATCTCTGTTCCCAAGCATTTCAAATAAAAAAAAATAGGTGATGTGTACTGATTTTCCTTCTCTGTCTGGAGAGTTGTGTCCATCTTGGAAGCCAGAGTCTGAATCTCATCAATTTGCCCGTTTCTTCAGAGCCTCGCACAATTCCATTCTGAGATCAAGTTCATGTCTAACCAGCACCGTCACGTGCTTAGAACAAACCAGCTGTGCTCATGCTCGAGTGAATGCATGCACATAAATGAATCCTAGGATTCTATAGTTTTCAAATCTGACTCTATTTAAAGTACCTCTTGGGACAGGAACAGTTTTGTATAAAACCCAAGTAGCTGATAAATGAAATCAATTTTCCCTGTGGTCTTTCACGTTCAGCTTTCTGGACTCCTGCAGGGCCCCATTCGTGGCTGTTGGTTCTGATGAGGACCGGCTACCTTGGGTCAAGTGGTGACTCCTAACAATTCCATTCTCCAATAATTTCACAGGCTGTCTACCATCCATGCGTAGGGAAGCTATGTTGGTTACAGATGTTGTCATTGCTCTGACTAAATACCTGATAAGAAGCAACTTAAGGAAGGGCAAGTTTATTTTGGCCTACAGTTTGAAGGTATGAGCCCATTATCACCAAGAAGTCATAGTGGAAGAGTGTGAGATAGCCGGCCACATGGCATCTATAGTTAGGAAGGAGAGAGGAAGAGAAAGAGGAAGAGAGGAAAGGGAAGGAGGTTAGGGAGAGAAGGAGAAAGAGAAATACTGGTGATCAGCTGACTTTTTCCATTTTTATTTAATCTGGGACCCCAGTTCATGGGATGGGGCTACCAACATTCAGAGTGGATAGTAGGTAGTCCCTCCTCAGTTAAACCTCTCTAGAAACACCCTCACAGATGCCTGCAGAGGTGTAGTCTAAATCTAGTCAACCTGACAAGGTTAACTGTCACAGCAACCAAATACCGTCCTAGATATGAAGGGCCAATTTTAAAAGAGGTTGGGGAGAAAAGACACTCCTTGAATATTTGAGAAGGGCGATATGTTTTACAGCAAATACCCTTTTTTTGAAAAGATGTCATAAGCAGTGAGAAATACTCACATTGTAGCAGCTGGTTGAATGCGGTGATTGTCTTACTTAGGGCACAAAAGCTGCAATTTTCTATCTAATTCACTACTCAATCATTCCTTGGCCTCTGTCTCAAGCTCAATTTAAGCTTGGTCCCCAGTACACAGAGCCACGGTAGAGCGTATAAAGAAATGACTGGCCAAGGGGACTGAGGGAGGCAGAAGCCACGTGGTGACCCATAGCTTGAGTTATCAAGTGGTCCTGGGAGCCCATGGCATCACTCTCCAAGGCTGCTCATCAAATCCATGTAAAATAGGTCATTTCTCCTTGAGCCTCTGCATTCTTAGGATCACTGCCTTGTAGGAGAACAGGAGCTTTGAAAATGCTCACTGCGTACATTGAAGAAACAGACACATGTACTCCACAATCAGGGGCAGTGCCTGGATTGAAAGTTTGCTGCCTCCAGGGCTTTGAATTGAAATGGAAACGGGCTGGCTCTCTGCAGAACTCCATTACGGTTGATGACTGTTTGTCTTTTTTTTTTTTTTCAGAGAAGTTCGGCTGAGCAATAAATATGACTGCTCTTTAGGGAGAGCGTGCTGAAAACTGTTGGCTCTTTCCTTA
Organism: Orientallactaga sibirica; assembly: GCA_036365145.1. Taxonomy (NCBI): domain Eukaryota; kingdom Metazoa; phylum Chordata; class Mammalia; order Rodentia; family Dipodidae; genus Orientallactaga; species Orientallactaga sibirica. The sequence goes on along the minus strand of JAEOAD010000018.1, from coordinate 19,686,775 downwards.
CACATGTCAAGTGTATTTCGGTTTTCAAAAGCACTTTTCCATTTATAATCTTTTTCCCAAACTCTAGGAAGCCCTACCAAGGAAATGGCAGCTATGTTATTAGTACTGATCATGCGATGAATACGCAGGGGTGGAAAGGTGACAGGGTAGGAGCCTTGCTTAGTCAGATCTGGAGCTGATGAACAAACTTGTGCTTTTATACTCATATGGAGCTGCCTCTGCTCAAGGATGAATTTTGCTAAAGTTTGTGAAAATGGATTCTCTTTTGCTGTTGCTGTTTTGAGATAGGGTCTTACTATATAGTTTAGGCTGGTCTTAAACTCACTGTGGAGTACAGATTGGTCTCAGATCTTTCTGCCTCTGCCTCCTGAGTGCTGGGATTACAGGCATATGCCACCATGCCAGTACTAATCCATTGTCCCCTTCCTAAAAGAACATGGCATTTGAAGCTAAAATTTTTTTATGTAATCATTTCTGAGGAAGAATTTCTCCTACTAAGCCCAACAATGAAATTGTTGATGGAAAGGCAAGATGCTCATGCTTTCTGAGCTGATCATAGTGCTTGGGGCATGGGCTGCTTGCAGCGGTGGGAGTCCAGCAGGGCTATTACACAGTCAGTAATCCAGGCATAGGCTGCAGAAATACACAATTTTGTGTAACATTCTAAAAGACGTTATTTTTAGCTTTGCTGGATTCCATTTTTTTTTCACACTGCAAAAGGAGGGACACCATCTCTCCGGACTCTGCTGCTTGCCAAGATGTGACTCAAACAGCCCGAATCACCTTACCAACCATCCTTTGCATAAATATTCAGTGACTCACATCAGCGCTAATGAAACCCAAATGCTTTCTTGAGAAAATCTGGAAACCAAAATGGTCAAGTAGTTATAATTCAGTTTAATTTATCTGGGAATAAGATGAAAATTCTGGGTTGGGGAAATGGCTTAGCAGTTAAGGTGCTTGCCTGAAAAGGCAAAGGATTCAGGTTTGATTTTCCAGGATCCACATAAGATAGGTGCACAAGGTCATGTATTATATGCAGTTCATCTACAGCAGCTGGAGACCCTGGCATGCCCATTTTCTCCCTCTTTCTCTTTCTCTCTATCTCTCAAACAAATGAATAAAAATAAAATATTTTATAAAAAGATGAAAATTCCGGGCTGGAGAGATGGTTTAGCAGTTAAGGCACATGCCCGTGAAGCCTAAGGACCCCGGTTTGATTCTCCAGATCCCATGTAAGCCAGATGCACATGGTGGCACATGTGTCTGGAGTTCGTTTGCAGTGGGTAGAGGCCCTGGTGTGCCCATTCTCACACTCTCTCTCTTTCTCCCTCTCTCTGTCTCTAATAAATAAATGAATTTTTAAAAAAGATGAAAATTCTGAGATACATTTTTCATCTTTATATTTTTTGTTCTGTGTAAATGATCTTGGACTAAGGGGGAAGATTTTATACTGTATTTTGTTTGCATCATTAATGTACTCATGATGTCTATGTAGAATTAACCTGCTGTTCTCTCTTTCATCACTTTTCTCATTCAAACAACTAGACAAAGAAGCTAGAGAAACAGCAAACAGACAAACCCATGGTTATCCATTCTTCCAAACTCCTAGAACCAACCAACTCATAGCACTTCTTGAAATTCTATAACACACTCCTGACCTGAAGTAGCTTTGATGTCGAGCCAGTGTGGCCCCAATTTGGCTTTTCTGTTGACAAGTTGGGTAACCTTCCATACAGTTTACTCCATAGCTTCTGTTTCATGATCTTTAAAATGATTCCAACAGTAACTTTCTTCAAAAATAGCTATGAGAATTAAAGGAAGTCATACACCCGAACTCCCTGGCAAAGTTGCCAGCATACAAAAATTTGTTAGTAAAACCCAGCAATTAAAATTTTCCTTGTGAAGGTGTGTTTTTCATTGGCATCTTTGGAACAGTCTTACACATAGTTTCACTCATGCCAACCTGTTGCTACATTATAATTCAAGAATTACATAGGGAAAAGGGAGGTGAAAAGTTATCATATTATCAGATGAGCTCATTGCTCCCATAGCAAAGGAGGATATGGAGAATAACAGAAAAACATTAGGAATAATAAGAATTGAAATAGTCAATTCATTATAAAATAAATATTTGAAAAGGAGCAACTTTCTGGTATAGTACTGACAACTACTTGGAAAAAATATGAAGATAAAAGTCATTCAGCCTAGCATTGCCATATAAAATATCCAGGAATAAATTTATTGAGTAATTATGCAGAGTTTGTGTGAAGAAAACAATGAAACATGAGCAGGAAGTAGAAAAGAAGTCTTGGATGTAGGGACATAGGTGTCAGCTTCCTAGAGAGGAGCAGTGCAAGCTGTCGACACTTTAATTTTTCTCAAATGAATGTGCATGTTTAATGGAATTCTCATTGAAATCGTGTTGCTCCTGTTGTTTTCTGGAAACTTCACCAAGTATTCTAAAGTTCATCTTGAATAATAAATAGAACAAGAGAGATAAAAAATTATAAGAAGCAGGAAGAGCAGCAAAGCTCCAGTAGACATTGCAAGGTCTGGTGAGCAATGATAATGTCACTGTGGTGTTGGTGAGGGTGGGACAAATCCTGTGGAGTTTCTACCACTTTTAGGTAGGAAGAGAGGAGTGACTTAGCATTATTTATCAAATCATTTATTTCAGTTGCTCTAACAATATGATTCCAGAAATGGATCTTAAGAAAATTATCAGAAGGAAGGGCAGTTAAACCATGGAACTCTGGAAGAAGAACCAGCAGATTGCTGGGGTCAAAATAAAGCAGCAGCAGACTGCTTCTAGGAAGAGTTTAGGGTGTGGACATTGCATTACACAGTAGTTGAGAAAATGACAAATCATCTAATCAATCATAGTGAGTCACATGGTCAAGTGACTTGGAGAAAATGCACCAATTACATTTCAAAAGGGGGAAAAATAAAACCACTCAAAACATTTCTTTAAAAAGGAGAAAATATAACATTTATCTGATTGTGGGGTGGGAAGTCTGAGCATAGAGCAAAAAGAGTGATCATCTTGATTTTGTAAAAATGTGAACATTCTTTACATCAGAAGTATAAGAAACAAATGGAAACACCCAAAAATGATGAAGTGGATGATGATTCTGTTAAATGTGGGCAGAAAGGATTGTTGTCTTTAAAAAAAATGAAGAATTTAGAACTAGAGAGAGAATTCAGTAGTTAAAGGCACTTGCTTGCAAAGCCTGGTAGTTCAGGTTTGACTCCTTCAGCACCCATATAAAGCCAGATACACAAAACAGTACATGCATCTGGAGTCCATTTTCAGTGGCAAGAGGCCTTGGCATTCCCATTCTGTCTCTGTCTCTCTCTGTCTCTGTCTCTGTATCTGTCTGTTTGCAAATAAATAGTAAATAATATTTTTAATTTAAAAAATAACTAAAATAAAAAAATGAAGCATTTGTACCAATAAGAAATAATGTAGCATTCTACTAGGGAAAAAATATAAGTTAGGCTCATGAGCAACTCACAGGAGATATGTAACAATAAATACATGAAAATTGTATTGATATTTATCATTAGAGAAATGTAAAAACAAAAATGAGATGCAACTGTTAAGATTTTTGAGCATTGATAATGTCACTATGGTGGTAAGGGTGGGATAAATCCTGAGTAGCTTCTACCACTTTTAGGTAGGAAGAGAGGAGTGATTTAGTATTATTTATCAAATCATATATTTCAGTAGCTCTAATAATATGATTCCAGAAATGGATCTTAAGAAAATTATCAGAAAGACAAAGACAAAATCTCCTGTTGGTGCTGATGTTGTTTATAATAAGAAAATGCTGAGTCACCCCTCATTTCCAGCCATAGGTTAATGGTTAGATACACACACACACACACACACACACACACACACACAAATAAATAAATGATGGATTTAACAATTAATGTTGGGAATAAAGTTTTGGTCTAAGATTAAGTGAAAAGAGGAGAGATGATAGTTTGGGTGAAATGTAGCATCTTAAGTCCCACAAAAATCACAACAAAAACACAAGAAGGCTTAAATCTCAAAGGATGAAGAAAATGAAAGAGGAGATGACATTGGTGAAGAAATGTCAACTGCATTTTGAAAGCTCAGAAGAGAAGACAAAAATGGGAACTGACTTGGCACGGCATTGAAGTTAGTGAGAGGCAAACTTGTAGGAAAAGGGATCCATTAACAAAGCAGGCCTCTTTGGCAGATTCTGGAAGTGACCAGGAGTCCAAGGTGACATATTATCTTAGATGGTGAGTGTCTATAGTAGAAATGGGTGAGCAGGTTTTCAAAAAGAACCAATCAAGACTGTTTTCCTCCTTGGTCTAATGCATAAGGGACTATATTCTCATGAAGCTGAGCCAGAGATCTGGTCTAGCTAGGGCAATCTCATGCAGTGGAGGGATCATAAAGAAAATGAGAAGGCTTTTGTTGAGTCTCTGCAGGTAACAGGAGCCGCCAGCCTCTCTCTTCTCCTCCATATTGCTGGCATTTGGCCTTATACTAGCCAGAGAAAAAAGAAGAGATTCCTTTCTGGGGAATCTTACCAGTCTAAAGCAGCCTCTAATGAAAAGGTCACTTCACTTCCATGTTCTACTGCAGCCTTGAATGTTTTATACCTAAACTGAGCAGATGATTGCATACTTCTAGAAATTCTCTAATATGAAAGAAAGAGATCCCAACAGAAGAACAAAATAATTGGAAGAAACCGAGGCAATACGGAAGAAGGGAAAATGTCTAAAATCTCTCATTAATTTTGAGAGGTAAGAGAATGCATTGTATCCATTTACATTTAGAAATAAACTTGAAGAAAGTCAAAAGGAGCTTGGAGAAGGTTAGACCATGGTAGATGAGAATTCCACCACTGAGCCACCAATGCAGTGGATAGCCTGGCTGGGTGTGAACTCATGATCCTCCTGCTTCATCCTTCAGCATTTGCCTCCTGGTCTGCACAAGCCAAACAACAACTGTCTACGTTCTGTCATGGATGATGGAGGAGGGCATGTGGCCCTCATCACTCTCTGAGGAGTTATAGGCAGTTAATGGTGGCTGTAGGGGGCAGGGGAGGGGAGAAGAGAGACATTTTATACAAGAGTATAGCCATTGGTGGGACTCATGTGCTCTGATAAATAAATCCTCCACCCCTCCCTATGCAAGCAATCCTAAATCAATTCAGTGAGTCGTATTCACTACAAGAAACAAAAGGACATCAAAGTAGAAGATGGATTAGGTGGGAAGGAAAGGGTTCATCAGGAGGATCAAGAGAAGGTAACAAGAATTATGATAAAATACATCAATATATTATATATATATATATATATATATATATATATATATATATATATATCTGTATATAATTGTCAATGAGGAAAAAAGGTAATTCCGTGAAAGAAGTAATTAAAGTTCCAGGAGACTTAGGAAACAAATGTGAGAAGACTATCTGGGAAAAATAGGAGTGGAAAAAATTTTAGAATTTGAGGAGAAAGATATGATATAAAATGGAGGGTAGGGAACTGTTAAAGAATAGTTTAAAAGACTTCGCTGAATGAAGAGATACAAGTTTACAGATTATAAGGCCCATTCACTTAATGTCAGTTTAATGAATGTAAAATGAACAAACATACTTACTCACATATACACATGGACATCTATACATATTGGTGAGAAATTTCAGAACATGTAAAATGACCAAAACACATTAAAATTTCCAGGAAGAAAAAATGTCCTAGACAAAAGACCAATAATCACACTGGGAAAAAAAACATTTCTTGAAGCCAAAAAACATCGAGCATTATGTTTCAAAATTGTACCCACCTCTCAACCTAAAAGTCAATGTCCTGCTGCTACTGCCCCCCACTGCCATGGAAATAAATATAGAAAACATCTCCTCAAACAAATAAGATATTGATGTACAGTTGACCTGACCTTAGCATGGGTTAAGGCATTTTTAGATATGCAAGTTCTTTACAAATTTCTCAGAAAGCTACTAAAGGATGTGTGTTATGAAACAAAAGAGTAAATCAATTCTGAGCAAGATGTGAAAACCAGGAAATAAGAAGTGGAAACCCAGAGAAATGTTAGGATATGGTGAAAACTCGCTCCAGGATGGCAGCTCTGCAGAATGCCTGGAGAGAAGCCAGCCCGGACCACGGCCGAGGATTAAGGGCTCCTCCGAAAGTTGCCTCCAGTGGTCGATAGGGGAATGAACAGTTGTGTAGTGTATTTTTCAGCTCTGAAAAGAGTTTGTACAGTTCTCCTCCTTTCCAAAAAAGAAGAAATAGGATGATTATTAAATCTAAGGAGAATGAAAAGGTATTTAAGAAATAAGACACAATGCTGACATACTACATAACTTAGTAAGTGAACAAAATTTAAATACTTGTGACAATATTATAAGCATTAAACACTAATTCAACCAACACCATGCAGTAGCTATTGGAAGGATGAAGGGAGAAGTGACACGTGTGAGTTGGTATGTTCCTAATCCTTCTGTTTCATATCCCAAAGTCAGCAAATGATAGCTGATGCAGCACCCTAGTGAGAAGCTCTATTAGGGTAGGATTGGAGGTTTGTTCACAGTTTCACAGCCAGCACATGGTACAGCCAGTACTAGACCCTGGCTGCTGGATGCCCTAGGCTTAGTGAATGATGGCAGAGAAGTTAGTATAAATGAGTCCTCTGTCTTAATATAGTTCTTGCCATATCTTTAAGTTGGATCACTACTGGCTCTTACTGGGTTTTATGGTGGCTTCATTTTTTTTTACAACTTTATTTTTTATTTTTAAAATTTATTTATTTATTTATTTATTTATTTGAGAGAAAGAAAGAGGCAGAGAGAGAGAGTGAGAGAGAAAAGAGGCAGAGAGAGAGAGAGAGAGAGAATGGACGCACCAGGGCTTCCAGCCACTGCAAACGAACTCCAGATGCATGTGCTCCTTAGTGCATCTGGCTTATGTGGGTCCTGGAGAATTGAACCGGGATCCTTTGGCTTTGCAGGCAAACGCCTTAACTGCTAAGCCATCTCTCCAGCCTTGGTGGCTTCATTTTGAAAAGGCAGAAAATATTCAGTCCAGACAATGATTTTGTAAGAATAAGCAGAAAATGTACATGAATTATGATTTGTATGGTTTTGTTATTACTCTGGGGCTGGGTTTGAAAGCTGACTCATCTAGTGAAGAATTCTCTGTCTTGGGCAAGCTACTTGATTTATTCTAAGCCTTGGTTTTTGTCATCTGTAAAATGAAGTTAAAAAGAGTGAGTATCTTACATGATTAAGTAACATAAGAAACACAAAGGGTTGACCATAGAGCCTGGTTCACAGATGAGTTAGGCATGCCAGTGATTATGTTAGCAGTAGTGGCATCTTTGGGGAGGAGAGGCAAAGAGAGCTGTTCATTCTAATAGCAGACTACGAGTATTCTGCCCTTTGAACATATTTTTTTATGTGAGTTATATTACATGGAAGTTGAAGACTTTGATGAACGAGTTTGAGAGGAACATGGAGTCAGGTTGAGAGACCAAAGTGGTTGGAATTATTTTCAGGTTTCTTGCTGTCACCAGGCACTGATGTGGGTCAGAACCTGTCCCTCGTGGTGCCACCCAGTGAATAAGAACTAGCTTGAGCAATATTCCAAGCTTTGTCCGTTCTTCTAGGTATCCACAGAATGATTCCAGAAAGCATCTTTGAATATGAAAGCAGGCTGGGAAATCATTTGAAGATTTCATGGATGTAGTTTAGGAAGGTGCTAATAAACAGGGATGCTTGGCCTCCATGACTTGTCTTTATCAAGTTGATTTCCCTGGAGACCACTATCATCCATGTATGTACATGAAGAAGTGTGGGCAGCTAGGTTGCCTAGTTTATATGTGAAACCCAAATGTATGGCAGTTTCCTTGGTTTTAAGAAATGCACCACTTGGGACATAGAGTACTTTCAAGGCATGGTATTTTATTTGATGACAAGCCTTGATCTCTGACAAATGAAGTGGAGATAGTTTGAAATGTGAAGGTTTCTACAGGGGTGGAGAGAGAGAATGTATCTACTTTTCCAAGTGAATGATGAATTTCTCTTCATCGTCCATCATTGCTACTTGGTCTCTGAGATCTGAAGGGCAGGAAGGGATGGTTGGGGCTCACCTTAGTATCTCAAGAGCAAATCCCCAGAATCTGTGAGGGGCATAGGGACCTCCTTCCTTTTGCTTGTATGGAAGGTACCCTCAACCTCTTAGGGGAGGCAGAACTTATGTTCATGTTTACTGCGCTCGGTTCATGCTTGTAATTCGAAGGATCCATACGTGTCTCTCATGTAGAAAACCCATGGACAGGCATATGCATCCAAAGGTGCAAAAGCAACCAGTTATTAGCTTTCCATTGCACTAGGCATAGATTTTCAATCTGGGAGTTATGCAGGGAAAACACTTTGTCAACAATTTCAGGGAGTTCTCTGAAGGAATGAAAGGGCACAGGGTTTTATTATAGAACGACTGGGAGAAGGAAGAAGGAAAGCACAGGTATTATGGGAAGGAAATGAACTTTCATGGGGAAAGGTGACATGCAGAAGGAACTAAAATGTTCTGTTTAATGAAACCATTGTGCTCACGGAATCTACACAATTTTATTTGGAATGGAAATTAACTGTACCTAATTTTATTTGCTGAGTGTTTCTAAATAAGCCCGAAGGTAAAGGGTTAAACAATCCAAGGAAATAAAAAGTCCTGAATCATGAATTCGGTGAATGGCATCCTGGGTAATGTTTATGTGCCTGTGAGGTCATTTCCATTTAATTCTATGGCAAACCTGTGGCTATAATTGTTTCCACTCACAGGCGAGGACACAGAAAGATGGAGAAGTTAGTTCTCTGTAGGGTACCCAGGCTCACAGATGTAGTTGTAGGAGGCAATATTGTTTCAATCTCCCTGTTCCTCAAAGGCTATCATTTTCTTCCCTTCATGTGAGAAAAGTCAATTCATTCCTTTTCTAGGCATTTTTCAGGCTAGAAATCCTCTTTGCCGGGCATCTCCTTTCCTAGTGAGTGCTGGGGCAATCCATTTTTATTTCCAGCCATGGTTCGCTCTCGCTGAATAAATGCTGTTCTCTGCAACGAGAACGTGTGGGGACCAAGACTCAGTTCCACATCTGGCTGCCTCTCACTGGGTGTGGGCCAGAGCCACCAGGAGCCATAGGGCCCACAGACAGCCCAGATCTCTCCTTGCCTTCTTTCCTCCCCCGTCAAGTGTGTATATTCCGCTTGGAGACCTGGAGCAGGAGAAAGGACCCCAGATGTCTGCAAAGAGGAGAGGCCCCGCTTCTTGCTTGTGTGAGCACATAATGGTTCCAACCATGGTTTCCCACTTAGTAGTTCTGAGAATGTTTTTATTTACTTACCTTTCTGTGTCAGTTACTTGCTCATGGAGGTGACCAATCCCTGACACAAAGCAATTTAGGGGAGGAGGAGTTTATTTGAGCTTATAGTTTGAGATTGTGGTCCATGGTGGCTGGGAAGAGATGACAGCAGGAGTTTGTGAGAGGTGAGCACGCTGTGTTCAGAAAGTAAAGGGAAACGGATGGTGGTGCTCAGCCATTCTGTCCTTTTTATACTGTCCATGTTGCCAGCACATGGAATGGTGATGAGCACACTTCCCACTTCAGTTAACCTAATAAAAATAATCCCTCACAGTTGATTCTAGGTCCTATGATGTTGACAAAAAATATAAACGATCACACCTTCTTTATGTTAATGTGCTTTTCCAAATCTGTAAAAAAAAAAAAATGATGAAAGCTGGCCTGGAGATATGGCTTAGTAAGGACCCAGGTTCAATTCCCCAAGACCCACGTAAGCCGGAGGCACAAGGTGGCGCATGTGTCTGGAGTTCATTTGTAGTTGCTGGAGGCCCTGGTGCACCCATTCTCTCTCTCTCTCCCTCCCTCTCGCCTCCAATAAATAAATTAAAAATATTTTAACAAATGAAAGCAACTATAGATGCACTGCAGAGCCTCAGAAAAGGTCAAAGCTCATCATCATCCTCTCACTGTATCTGTGGAGAGCCTGTGGGTGTTCTAGAAAGTGTCTGCTTGCACTTGAGATTGGCTTCAACTATGGGAAGCTTGTATTTGCAGGACTAGAGGTAAGTTAAAGGGTGAGAGTTCACACAGAGAGAGCAGAAAGCAGAACAGTGCTTGTACACATGAAGGTGTCTAGAGAAGTGTGTGTGTGTGTGTGTGTGTGTGTGTGTGTGTGTTCCAAGGCCACTTTGGAAATATTTGGTGATTGGGTGCACAAGGGCTGGAACTTCCTCCAAAAGGTTGAGAATGTATTGGGAGAATGGCTAAGCCATTAAGAATCAAGCTTCTCTTTTGTGTATGTGTTTGAATTCTTAATGTTCAAATTTATAAGAGGAAGTAATTATATTGCCAATTAAATGAGTGAAAAAAATCTGTAAAACTTAAAAAATGCTATTCTTGTGGAATAATATATGTACATAAAATTATAACAGTTCAAGAATGCACAATTTTAATGTTATATTAGATGGCTGCAACCACAAAGCCCGCATGTACATTTCCATTACAGCTCTGTTTCCTTTCATTTTGAGGAAATGTTTCCCTTAACGAAAAACTCTAATGCTTTGTTTTAGCCTGAAGGGACAAATCTCATGCAAGATCTGTTTTAAATGATTTTTTTTTCCTGAGGTTTTGAAGAAATAAAATATTTTTAGTCTAATCTCATTAATTTTCTTTTTGCTCTGGGAGGACATAAACATAAATGAACTTTATAAGTTGAAGCTTTCCACCTGCCTAGTTCTTAGTAGTGAGGGATTGCTCAAGTGCTGAGAATAGGAAAGACTGGTGAGGCACGAAGAGTCCGGGGCTGGGCTGGACTTTAGGGGCATTGAGCACCACCTGCTCACCACAGTGACTTGAGAAATCTATGTTAAGTCAGTGCATGTTGAAAACTCAGTAATACATCTAGCTTCCAAGATGTGAACTGGGGGTAATCAAAAGTTCCCTCCATCTTTGAGTTAGACATTTAAAAAATACAACTAACATGTAAGCTAGATTTGGTGGGATACACCTGTAAGTTTGGCACACTGAAGACTGAAGCAGGAGGATTATAAATTTGAAACCACTGTGGGCAACAGAGTGAGTTCAAGGCCATTCTTTACTTTTCAGACCTTGCTTAAAAATACTTTGTGAAAAAACTGTAACTTGCTTTTATGATTTGATTTTTAAAAGAATCAAATGGTACAAAATATAATAAAAAAGCATTGCTTTCTTGACTTTTCTCTACTGTAAGCCCTGTTCCTTAAGGAGAAATAGTATTACCCCTTCTGCTTTTCAAGATAAAAGAAAACAACCCCTATATTACATCTGATTGTAAAACTTCTTGGCATTTTAAATTTTATGTGATTCTAAATAAGTAATGAGAGTTCATAAGATAGCATGTTTCTAGAATTAGGGAATGTTAGCGAGGAAAAGTTCCTCATGTTTTACACGAACACATCACAAAGAACCTGAAGTCACATACATGCTGTGACGTCCACACACCAGGTTCAGGAGACTTGTGCAGGATCAGTTAAGTTTACGACACTAAGGGAGAAAGTCTGATGCTGCTTCCTCTGTGCCATGTGAGTCCTTGGTTTTGTTCTGACACAACTCAGCACTGGCTCAATCCTGCTTTGGTGATCCTGGTCTGGTCTTAAGAAAGTGAGTCTATTTTTAAATGATAGCTAAGGTGAGTCCAATCAATACAAGACATTTCTTATTTAAAGAGCAGCGTAAAGTATAATGTACCAATCATCAACCCAGTTTGGCAAGAAATTAGAAAGAAACACATAGTTCAGAGCAAGACAAACGAAACTTTATTGACGGAGGAAATTTTGAAACGTTATGAAGTACAACTGGCAGGAACTTTCCAATGTTAACATTAGCATCCATCCCAGATGGACTTTTCTGGTGAGGGCGGCGGGGGGAGGTGGGCTGGAGTCTTGCTGGTTCAGAAGTCACGGAAGGCCGTGACAATGAGATAGAAGACGGATGAGAGTAATGAGAGTTAAGACTGCTGTCACAGAAATCAAAATTTGTGATATGCTAATGTGTGTGTGTGTGTGTGTGTGTGTGTGTGTGTGAGAGAGAGAGAGAGAGACAGAGAGAGAGGGAGAGGGAGAGAGATGGTGGGAAGGAAGGAGAGGGGATTGAATTAACATAGGCTGACACATTTGAAATCTGGCTTCAGGTTAGAAGGAGTTTGATCAGGGAGCAGAGAAGCCATGTTAGGTCAGTTTCACAAACTAAAAGAAAACCTAATTGATTTAGACAAGGGGCTGGCAAAATTATTCTCTGAAGAGTCAGCTGGTAAATATTTCAGCCTTTGCCAACCATAAGGTCTTTGTCACCAGCACTCAGCTCTGCCTTTATGGCACAAAAGTAGCTGCAAGCAACACAGAAACAGAGGCACATGGATGAGGCCTAAAAAACCTTTGTTTATAGCCACAGAAATTCAAATTTTATTTTAATTTCTTATATTAAAATGTAGTCTCCCTCTTTTATACTGATTTCTACCTTTTCAGGCCCTTCGGCAGTACACACAAGGATGGAGTGCTAGACTGGCCCACAGGCTGTCTTGTGTTGACTGTGGGTCTTGGGGCTGGGTGGGGAGTGAGATCTCACTTTGAAAAATGATTCTTAGGTCCCAGGAAATAGGTAAAGATGAGCTCTCACTTTTCTCTCTGTTCAACTTTTCTGAAATTTGAGCACTTCCTGCTTTGTTTTACTTTTCCAGAGATCCTGGGTCTTTCAAAAGGCAGAACAAGGCCTGAGTGTGATCTTTTCCCTCCGATGCCCCTTCCTGATCTACAAAGAACTGTGGTAGATAAACAGAGCATGCGTCACTGCTCTGTACAGACCCCTTTACTGAGAGTGTTTGCCATCAGGCTGGGCATGAGGGCATTCCTCAAGATCTCGCTTATTCTGCAGTGCACTCTGCATTCTGTTTAGTTCTCTGTAGAGTTTATGCTGGGGGAAAACACTCTCCATATATACTTTTGGTTTTAACCTCCTCCCATGTGTCATAGGAACCTGGCTTTGCTAGTAAGCCACAAAAGGACAGCCAATGAAGAATGTCCAGCTATGTCCCTCACTGGTCACCACCACCCCTATTTGTATACAATAGAATTCCTTTTTGTGGGGCTGGAGAGATGGCTCAGCAGTTAAGGTACTTGCCTAACAATGCAGATTTAATTCCCCCGTACCCACATAAAGCAGGATGCACAAAGTGGTGCATACATCTGGAACTGTTTGCAGTGGCTGGAGGCCCTGGCACACGCATACTCTCCCTCCCATCCTCTCTCTCTCTCTGAATCTCTCTGCTTGCAAATAAATAAATAAATAAATAAATAATTGTGTCTTTGGTATAAAACTCCTTTGCTTGCAGTATAAAGTGACACTTGGGGAAGCCCCACAGGTGGAAGGTAGGGGCACTCCAGCCCAAAACCACATTGCAGCCTAGCTGCATTCATCTCCTTGCTCACCATGTAGCCTGCCTCTTGTTTAGTTTATAGGACTTGAAGTTCAAAGCCACTTGTAAAGTTTGATGGGATTAGGTCAATTATTCTTAAAATTGATTGCCAGCGGAGAGTGTTTATGCATTTATTAATGTGGTTCTTTCTCCCTCCTAAGCTGAAGGCATTGACTCACATGTAGGAGGGAACCTGAATCCTTAAGCTGAGAGTGAAAAATGAATGCCCACATTTGAGCTTATTGAGCAATTAGTTTCTCTTTCCCTCTGTTAGCAATGGGACTTTGGTTTTGGATACTAAAAGAAAATAGGTACTTAAGGAAGCAGGAGAATTTAACTAAAGGATTAGACTATAACTTGAATATTCACTGCTTTACTATCTAACAGGTGGATGGAGATAGATACAAAGTACTATTATCTAAACTAATGTACAAATTGCTTATTTTCTTTCCATATATATGGAGACCTAAATTATTCATTTATCCCTCCTTGATTTATACCATTTTTGAAGACCTATGCTCTTAACAACTCCTGCAGGAGACACCAGGAAAAATAAGTCTTAATGAGTGGCCCAAGTGCCAGGCAGTATTCTTGGAAAATGCAAGAGAGCTTGAAGTAATTCCAGAGCAACATAGACTTGTATGACCTGAGATCCCATTCATGCCGTATTACACTGGAAGGGACTTCAAAGGAACTTGTCAGTGTAGACTTGATGTCTGGAGAAGTCTGTGAAATAGCACTGATTTGACTAAGCTCTGGACATGTGTCTCTCGAGGCTTGGGAAATACAGAGGAGTTCCACGTTCCTGAGTGCAAACTGGGCTGGGTACTAAAGTTCCTCTGACCAGTCACAACAGCATTGTGTATCCAGTTATCACTTGAGGGAAGCAAGGCACTCAAGAGAGGTGAGATTTCTCACTAGTTAGGGGTGCACACTCTTGAGCTAAACTTCCTGGGGCTGGCTCTCAGCACTACCACTTGACTTGCTGAATGATTGCCATGTGATATGCAGGACCTTGACCTTTTCTTTGCCTTAGTTTCCTTCCTCTTCTCTATAAGATGGGTACATAGTAGTGCCTGCCTTTTAGCACTGACTGTGACATGCTCAGTAAGTGGTGACTGCGACTGACGAGTGCCTGCCCAGAGCAGAGCAGAGATGGGGAGGCAGAGCTGACCCTAACCCTGGCCTTAGTTTGGTACAGGCCAGTTGTCATGCACACACTACAGAGATAGGCACCCACACAATGCAGAATGCAGCCAATGGGATGCCAATGAAGGGCTGTGACCAGAGTGACTTTGGGATAATGAGAGTCATGACAGAAAGTTGTGTTCCTTTGGAAATCATCCCAGTGTCACCCTCCAAGGCTCACTTAAGCAGTGTGGCTGGACTAAGAGCAGATAAACATCATTGAGTACCTCTTTATTCCACTTTAAGTACGTTTTCCTAACACAACACCCCTCCTTTGCTACACACACACACACACACACACACACACACACACACACACCCCCACAGTGGCACTCAGTAGATCCTACATGTAAGTGAACTAAGCATAATGCATATATCCCAAGCCTTAATTCCTTTTTATTTTTGGCTTATATGTGCCTGTGTGGTGTGCATGCATGTACATATGTGTGTTTGTGTGTGTGTGTGTGTGTGTGGGGATGCATATATGTTCATGGGCATGTGGAGGCCAGAGTCTGACATTGGGTGGCTTCTTCAATCACTGTCCACTTTGTTATTTATTTATTTATTTATTTTTATTTTATTTTATTTATTTATTTATTTATTTATTTATTTATTTTTTGGTTTTTCGAGGTAGGGTTTCACTCTGGTCCAGGCTGACCTGGAATTAACTATGTAGTCTCAGGGTGGCCTCGAACTCTTGGCGATCCTCCTACCTCTGCCTCCCGAGTGCTGGGATTAAAGGCGTGCACCACCACGCCCGGCTGTTATTTATTTATTGTTTATTTATTTACTTAATGTTTTGAGACAGAGTCTGTCACCGAGCCTGGAGCCAGTCAGGCTAGCCAGAAAGCCCCAGGGATCCTCCTGTCTCTGCCTCCCCCACAACAGGGCCTGCAGGCACGTGCTATTATGCCCGATTATTATTTGGGTGCTAGGCATCCTAACTCAGGTGTTCATGCTTGCACAGCAATACTTTACCAACTGACCCCTCTCCCCAGCACCCTAACCTTGGTTCTTACTCCTCATCTCATACTGTGCCCTCCTCACATACACAATTTAATGTGTAATTCCCAAGGCCCCAAGGTTCACTGCGGTGTTGGCCTAGTGAGGACAGTGCCCATATCCCTCATGCCTGTCTGCATCCCTACTACCTGGCACAGTGCCTAGCTCATAGTGGATACTCCAAGGTGGGAAATCAAATGGATGAGTGCATGAGGGGTCTGACATTCTTCTGAGCTTCTGTATCTCCTGCCCCCTCGGACTACAATATTGCTCACCTTCAAGTTAGCTCCGTTCTTATCTGTCATCTCCTTGACAGTCCTGCCCTACTTCTTCTCTCCTTGGGTCTTATAATCTGTGGTAAATGATGACACAGAGCCCTTGTCATACCATCCTTGGCATAGCATAGTATTGTATCCCCTTCTTGATTAGTTGTTCACCTTGCTGGCCAGCATTGTCATGGAGGGTGACCCAGAAGTGTCTTTGTCCAGTACCCCATGTCCCAAGCCCTATATCGACAGCCATGGTCCCAGGAGGACCCAGGACATGTATGTCTGTGAGCACAGGGGTGTGCGCACACACTGGTACAGGTGTGCACATCTGTTAGGGGCCACATTGTCCTGGCCCTTCTGGGGACTGAGTGACCAAGGTAAGTAACAGGTGACTCCGGACAGTGGCAGATGTCTCGCACTGTCCTCCTTGGCTGGCAGCTGGGAAGCATGGCTCGGCCTCCACAGTTTCTCTGGCAGTTGGAATTCAGAGAAATCAGCAGCTGACAGCAGAAGTGTAGAGACAGGAAGTCCGTAATCAGCCTCGGGACTTTTAATGAGGGCTCTCTAGAGCAGAGACGCTAACAAACCATCCTGGGCTCTCTTGATCAGATTAATTGGAGGCCAGACGGTCTTAAACATTTAAAAAGCTGACAGAAGGGTCTAATTCCCAAGGCTTCCCCTCTCGCCAAGACCCAGACTCCCAAGCTCACTCTCTCACCACGTGCAAGCTTGGCATAGTGACCTTTAGCGGATTCCACATTGCGGGATGCCAGCTTTGCTTCTGAGCATACACTTAATTCCGTCCTGTGAACGCATACAGAATGGTACCAGCCCTCCATCAGTTCTCTTGCCTTGCTGCTGGAACTGTGTGTGAGAGAGGGATCTTTGGTGTGGGAGGGATTTTGTCGCCCATGTGTGCCATAGATTTCCTCTGTGTTTATAATGCATATTTAAAGCTCACTGTCTGTTTACTCCCTGACGAGGAAGCACTGCTGAATTTCCTACTAATTGAGATGCTTCTTTGCATTAAATATGTTTCATTTTTCTTAGCAAATTAAAATACTTGGAACATTGAATTTTTGTATTAATACTATGTATGATAGAAGCTGATAAATGCGAGATTAATGGCCAAAAAGAGACATTTCAGATGGATAATTTAGATTTTTATCATTTATTAATCATAGAAAGTAAACCTGCTGTATAAGTAATTTTAGTTTTATCAAGAAGATAAATTGTTCTGGCTAATGAATGTATAGATATTCTATGCCAAAGGCACTTGGAGTAATCTGTTAATCATTTAAGTGTGTCAGGGCATATGCTATGTCTTCATAAAGCAATTAAAACACATAACTTTCTCCACTGAAATGTGTGTTGGCCTTCACTGCCTAAAGCGAATTCAAATGGCATTTGTCTTAGACTAGGTTTCAGTGGCACAATATCTACAGGCAAGAAAACATGGAAGGCTGTAGATGTCATGGCAGAGAAAGAGCAATTCGCCCTTCATACTTGGGGCGAGCTTGCAAATCACTCCCAGAGTGGAGCTGTGCTAACGAGAGAGACCTGCTGGCCCCACAGCACCTATGAAAGTGGCTGAGTTCTTGGCAGAAAGTCCCACGAGGCCTTTTTTTTCCCCCTCCCATTGCCTGGGGATTTCCATCTATGGCTCCCATTAGCACTAATGGGTGCTCCCCGAGTACAAACTGTCCCCTCATGGATGGAGGGACAGACCCTCACTAATATTCTTGTTTCCATTTATCAGGCCCGTGAAGACAGACAGAGGGCTGCATTTAACAGGCTTATGATAGTTGTAATAGTGTCATTATGCTAATAGAGATTTGTGTCAGCTCTTTTTTTTTTAGAGAATCATAATTCTACTTTGAAAATGCTCAGTGTGAACATATTTTTAAATATTAATATTACTTTTGTTGTTTTTTCACAAACCAGCAATAACTACCAGTCTGAAAAATATGAGACATGTGCAGATATGTGAATGGGTAGAGGATTGGCAGAGCTTTATCTGTCCCTCTCACCTGCTTCTCTTATAGCCGCGGTGTCCGCCCCTCTAGCGCAGGGAGGGGGCTCTTTTGCTCAGACCCACAGATCTGTCATGAGAGGAGAAAGGTTTTAAGGACATCAAGGCTCCAGCTCAACAGCAGAGTCAGCACTCAGTAGGCACTTTCCTGTGCCAGCCACCTCCCCCTTCCCCTCTTATTAGCATTAAATCATGTTTGCAGTGGATTTTTCCTTATGGTACCCTCTTCTACATTTTGAATTCCCAAGAAAACCAGCTACTCTTGCTGTGGAGGCCTGTGAAGCAGCCTGTACTCCTGCCTCGAGGCCTGGAAATCCACTTCTGTGACGGAAGAGATCAGGGGAAGGGGCTGCTTGGACACTTTGGATGTGGGCACCATTCTGGACTCTGGAACACAGATTCCCTGCTAAGTAGCATGTTGATGCCTGCAGACCACCTGACTGGCCCCTCTGATGTCTATAACACACAGATCCACATCAGCGCGACGAAGTTCCATATTAGTATGGTGCTAAATAGGGATTCCTACCGGTGGATGAGTGAGCGGGGAGCCCAGAGCGAGGTCAACAGTGAGAATGAAAGGCCCAGAGCAGGAAGGGCAGCAGGCTTGCCTGAGACTGTTGAGATGCGTTAGCAGTAGGGGAAGCACAAACAGCAGCTGCCCGCATTATTCTTGGTTCCAGCCCAATGCCCCCTCTCTCCTCTTTCTCATTGAATTTGATGCTTTATGGAAGCTGCAACGTCATAAAAATAACACTCTGCCGCATCCTTCACCCCGGGATCTCAAAGCCCTCCATGGACATTAATATTTATCGCTAGGAACCTGGGATGTCTGTTGAGAAATATTATCCCAATTTTACAGCTGAGGAGCTTGAGATTGGGTGGCTAAGTGACTTGGCACAAGTCACTCTCTCTACCTACTGAGTGGTGGGGCCATACCCTGGGACAGATCCCAGAAAAAGTGTGCTGAGCCCTAGCAAAATGGGAGACTGTCCTTTGTTTAATGGTGGAAGGAGGGTGACCTGGACATGTTGGAGGAAGGCAGGACAGGTGTCTCTTCTGCTCTCTTTGACTTTTGAGTTCCCCTCTTGCCAGGCTTGAGGGAACTGACTCTTATGGATTGTTCACTTTTGTTCTTTTCTGCCAAGCTTGCTAGCTAAAATCTGCCAGCTCAGAATCTGTGGCTGGCACGCAGTAGACAGTTTCTGTTAGGGAATTTTCAGGAAGTTATGAACAGGCCTGTTCAGGGGAAGGGCATCTATAATGTTCAAGAAACAAGGGACCCTGCTTCAAAAAACAACCACAAATTAAGAAGACTGAGCTCCAAGGAATTTAGAGAGGATGAACATTGGCTATAGGACCAGAATTTCCACCAGTATGGACATCTTTTTAACTTTAGTATAAAATTGTGCAGGAAAAATAAAGGGGACTTTTAAACATTTCGGTGTAAATATGATATCTTGTGTGGCTGGAAAAATACATGGTTTTAAAAATAATTTGAAGACATTTGTAGATGAAGCCTTTATTTTGAAGAAATTTATTTGAGTTGGTAACAGGAAAAGAATGCAACTCTGTGTGTGTGTGTGTGTGTGTGTGTGTGTGTGTGTGTGTGTTGGCTAAAAAACAAGAATGGTGGGTGGTAAGACCATCTTTTCCCACTTTGCTGTCAATTGCTGACAAACCTCTAATGAGGATCTTAGATCCATCGTTGGTGTCAGGAATACAGAACCACAAAAAATGGAGCTTATAGGACTGGCAAGATGGCTCAGTGGATAAAGCACCTACTGCGCAGGCATGAATACCTAAATTCTGGTCCTCAGACTCCATTTAAAAGCAGAGGTTGGGGCTGGAGAGATGGCTTAGTGGTTAAGGCGCCTGCCTCCTAAGCCTAAGACCACTGGTTCCAATCTCCAGCGGTTCCAATCTCCAGGTCCCACGTTTAGCCAGATGCAGTGATGCAAGGGCACAATGCCGCACTTGACCACAAGGGGGCCACATGCATAGGGATTTCGTTTGCACCAGCTGAGAGGCTGCTGGCGCGCCCATCTCTGTCTGTCTTCCTCTCCCTCTTTCTCTCTCTGTCTCTCTCCAAAAAAAAAAAAAAAAAAAAGAAAAGAAAAAGCAGAAGTTGGAATGGGCTTCTGTCATTTCAGCATGCCTCAGTGAGAGGAGAGGTGGAGGCAGAGAATTTCTCATGAGCTTGCTGACCAGCTATCCTGGCAAAAGGAGCTGTGAATGAGAGAGATCCTGCCTCAAGCAAGGTGGAAGGGAAGGACCAGCCAGATTGCTGTCCTCTGCCTTCCACAAGGGCCATGTCATTCACAATCTACACTCACACAGACACCAAAAAATGGACTTTCTACCCTGCCCAGCAGTCTCTGAGCTAGTGGGGGACAGAGATACCAAAAAGATAGTTGTGGAGGTTTGAGGTGAGCTGCCACAAAGATCTGTGCTGTGGGAGCCTCATGGAAGAAGTGATCCACACCGAGGAAGTTCTGCAGACTACATTCTTCCCAGAACGGCTTTGATGAGGTTGGCACATTTTACCTATTAGAATCGGATGGTGACCACCTGGTTCATTTTGTGAGTAAACAAAAGCTGTTCAGAAACACTTGACCTAGTTGAGTCTGGTCATGTCCTATAGAATTTTAGGAGGTTTCAAGAGTGAAGAATCTCATGTCTTATGCTCCAAATATTACAACAGTGTGATTGTTACCTGCCACATACCCTGACTGTCATTAGGGAAGGAAGTCAAGATGTAAGTTACACTCTTGGAGGTCAAGCCATAACATTCCATTGTTTCTTGAGTTCTTTTATTTTTTTTTCAAATTTTATTATTTTTATTTGAGAGAGAGAGAGAAAATGGGCACACCAGGGCCTTCAGCCACTGCAAATGAACTCCAGTGTTGCCTTGTACATCTGGCTTACGTGGGACCTGGGGAATCAAACCTGGGTCCCTTGGCTTGGTAGGCAAGCACCTTAACCACTAAGCCATCTCTCCAGCCCTGTTTCTTGAACTTTTTGTCTGTAGTGTTAGAATGATGTCCTAGGATTGAATTTGCACAGGGCTATTACTAGGGATATGAATAGAGAACAGGACAAAGCTTATGGCACAGGTCCCAGGTCCTGTGTGCAAGGTCTTTACTAGGCCTCTTGTAGCTACAAGCACATCTTCCCATGAAAGGACTCTCTAAGAGAAGACTGTACAGAAGACAAGATGACAGAAACCATATTAACTTGATCATTGAGACTATGTTCCTTTCATATTGCCTGGAATCCAAAATCTGGTCAACTGGGGGATTGAGTACTTCTTTACCTATATTGGGTAGAAATAAATAACTTTCTTTCTCCTGATTTCCATTTGGGCTTTAGGCCTGTCTTAGGCTATCAATCATAGGTAAACACCAATTTAGAGCAATAGTTCAAGAAAAAAGGCTGATTTATCAGTTACTTTCTCATTGCTGTGATAAAACACCTGACAAGAAGCAGTGTAAGGAAGGAAGGGGTTTAGTTTGGCTTACAGTTTTTTTTTTTTTGTTTTTTCATTTTTTTTCGGTTTTTCAAGGTAGGGTCTCACTCTAGCTCAGGCTGACCTGGAATTCACTATGTAATCTCAGGGTGGCCTTGAACTCATGGCGATCCTCCTACCTTTGCCTCCTGAATGCTGGGATTAAAGGCATGCGCCACCATGCCAGGCTGGCTTACTGTTTTGAGGAGATACTTTCATCATGGTGGGGCAGGCATGTGAGCAGCAGTAGGAGTCTGGCTGGTCATATTGCATCCACAGCCAGCAAAGAGAAGGTGAACAAGAAGTGGGAGCCAGGCTATAAAATTTCAAGCGACTTACTCCAAGCAAACCACTTCATTTAACAAGTATCTACCTCCTAAAGGTTCCACAACATTCCCAAAAAGTATCACCAACTGGGGACCACAAATTTAAACCCACGGGTCTATGAGGGGCATTTCACAGTTAACTGACAATAGCTGGAGACGTGAGGACACCAGGGCCTATCCAGAGGAAGCTGACTTAACATCTTAAACCTTTTCCTTTGATGTCCAGAGCCCTCGGCATCAAAGCTCAGCATATGATCTTCTTCCCCACCCTGACTGCTCTTTGAAGGAGAAGGATGTGGGCCCATGGACAGATGTGTTACATGCAGAGCGTAGTTCTTGGTGCCAGGAAGCACGGAAGGACCTTTGTCTTTTCTGATGGTTGATGCTGAGTGCCAAGGAAGTAGAAACAGGATGTTTGTTGCCACACACTTCGTGCAGTTTTCTAACACACTCACCCAGCACTTTCTTTGGCCACACTTCCTTAGTCATTGTGTATGGTGAGGCCTTTGCCTGATTGTTTAAATGAATGAAATCAAGTCATCAGGCCAAGCCTGGCTCCCAGCCAAGGGGGCTGTTCTTCAGCACTGTCTATCCAACCACACTCACCCATGTAAGGCTGAATAGGGAAAACTGGGACAGTGTTTAGAGAAAGCTGATTGGCGTTACCTTAGCTTGTGCCCAAGTGCATTCGCAAGACAGCTCCAGGTTGAATCCCTAGGGGGTGTTTGACACGGCCAGTAACTCTCAGCTCCTGTTTTCCTATGTTGTTTAAAATACAAAAGAGATACTTCTGCCGTGAGGATAATAACAAGTGTTGCAAGAATGAAAATCATAATTACATAGACATTTATTCCAGTCCTTGGTTTGTGCTACATACCTCCATGTTCTCATCTGTAATTTGGGGTTAATTGTCATGTACACCTCCTGCGCTGAAGCTGTGATCCATGGAAATGGCACACACTACCTCACATAAAAGTCAGCGCTCACTTCCCGTTATTTTAATGGTACATGCTCATTGGTATAATTGTTGTTGTTATTATTATTATTATTATTATTATTATTATTATTACAAATAGCATACGATTGCCCCTCACTTGGTAAAATGGAAAATTTCATTTGAAAA
Source organism: Orientallactaga sibirica (assembly GCA_036365145.1). NCBI lineage: Eukaryota > Metazoa > Chordata > Mammalia > Rodentia > Dipodidae > Orientallactaga > Orientallactaga sibirica. The sequence goes on along the minus strand of JAEOAD010000018.1, from coordinate 19,663,795 downwards.
AGTTCAAAGAGCCAGGACCCTGTGATTACTGACAACCTGATTGTGTGTAAAAGCACCTCCTTTCCCCCTTCCCTCCTTTCCTAGGTAACATCTTTACCGAACCTTAGGAATGCTGACCATTAACGTGCAGTGCTCGGTGCATTTGTTTCTACAGTGTTTTTGTTGATGTTGTTGCTGTTGTTAGGCCACAGAAGTACTTTTAAAAATAGCCCAGCCTGTATTAGACAAATGTTTATCTGATTATATAGGCACATCAACCCGGAGAACATAATAAGATGGGGTTGCTAGAAATTCTAAACATGAGAAACAGGCATATTAAAGTGAATGAAAAATTATAGGTATTACTGAGGTAAGCTGTTGGTAATATTTTTTAATGCTGTATATTTTCTGAAATCCTGCCCTGTAGTGGCTCGCTTATAGCATGAAAAGAAACACGTTTCCAGGACCTGCGTGTGTGGCAGTGCACAGAGCCAGCAGACACTTTCCGCTTCTGAGTTGATTAGATCTTTGGTTTGGTTTTGCTTCTGTGTTTTTAACTTTCTGAGCGTCCATTAGATGGAGTTTAGTCTTTCTCTGTTCTGGTCCCCAGAGTTTAAAAGCACATGTAGGGGGCTAGGCAGATGGCTTAATGGGTAAGAATACTGGCCATGCAAGCATATAGGCCTGAGGGGACCTGAGTTTGATCATCAGCACCCACACAAAAAGCTGGATATGGCCACACATGCCTGTAACACCATTGCTGGGGACAGAGATAGGAGAATTGCTGGGGTTCACTGATAGGCCAGTCTGATTGGAAACAATAGCAGCTCCAGTGCAGTGAGACCCTTTATCGAGGAAACAACTCAAAGAATCAATATGCAAGGATGCTTGGCATTTTCCTCTGGCCTCAAAATGGATTTGCTTGGCTGTGCAACTGCACTCACATATGCATACGCTATACATACATGTAATATACACACCACACATACCTCGCACATTGCACATACCACACATACACATATCTCTGTCTCTCTCTCACACATACACACACAAAAAGAAAGAAAGAAAGAAGAAATAAAGAAAGAAAGAACCTGTGACACACACCAAAACAAGAAAGCAAGGAAGGAAAGAAGGAAGGAAGGGAGGGAGGGAGGGAGGGAGGGAGGGAGGGAGGGAGGGGGGAGAAAGGAAGGGCATGTGTGGTAGATATACTTGAGCAATAACTCTAGTGAACCTTTCTGGGTAGCCAGATGCTACATGGTGTCTGGGCTGGGTGTCTGCTGAGGAGCACCTGCGAGTATCTGAATGGTGTGTTAGTTCCCATGACAGAGACCAGGCCTAGAAGATGGAGACTCGGGTGCCTCTGGCCTGCTTTGGCTTTGCAGGAAATGGTGACTTGAAGCTATGTTGCCTCAGATGTGAGTGACTCTGTGAGGAAAGGGATCCTTGCTACAAAAGAAGACAGTAGGAGGAAGACCCTGGAGCAGACGATAGGAGGTGCTGATGCGATCCTTTTCAGGAAAATGACCTGTTGGCTAGAGTGTGTGACAGCCCCAGCTGTGCCCGCGTGCGGGGCTGTGGGGTACTAGGGGGAGGGTGTAGGCTCAAGACAGCTGCCAATTGTGGCTTCTTGATTTTTTTTCTCTCTTCCACACCAAAGACTTCCCCATAAGAGGCTCAGTGCTTGTGGGGAAGATGAATTGCTAAGTAGGAAATGAGTAATGTTGGCAAACAGCTCATTTGGCCTTGTAGGGACAATGAATTCTGCAGGACACTTGGGTGAGCCTTAAGCCTCTAGCATGGCAATTCCCACCTAAGTAAATGATACTGGGCGGATTTGCATGGATACGTTGGATAAATTCTCAGAAGAGTCCTGTAATCCACGAGCCTGGCAAGCCAGCTGCCGCTCCCCTTCAAAAGGTCAGTGTAGTATTGCATTCAAAAGCCTATTTGGAAGTTTTGCTCCTGGTAACTCATTGCACATTATGCTCAGATCTTTTCCCTTTGGATAGCTGCGGTATTGGCATGTTCTCGTTCGTTAAAGTGGCAGAGCTTGATGGAAATTAACAAGGAAATGAGCTTAAGAGAGCTTTCCATGGGTTGCATTGGTAAAACATTCCCAATTCTACCCTCTGTATGCATACAACACCCAGTCATCGCCCCATCATTTATCTGGCCAGCTGCCTCCTAGCAAGTCCTTAGCACACACCCGCAGCCTCAGTTTTTATCTGTGCCTCTCAGCTTTCATTGACCTGAACTGTTTCCTTCCGTTTGCTTTTCCAAATTTTCCGTTTATCTCATACACAAGGGAAGGGAACTGCTGATCCATGGTGCCTGGGTGGGTGGTGGTGGGCAGAGGGTGTCTCAGGTGGGCTTGTTTGGGAGCGTGTAGGCTGCAGAGGTAAATTAGCTTGCAGATTTCAGCAGAGGCTGTTATCAGCGTCCCTTGCCAAGGATCATGTAGAGTGCCAAATTACAATTGATTTCTCAATAAAATTGAGTTCAACCTTCCCTGGCATAATCCGAGACAGAAATGACAGAGAACTGTCTCACTTTAAAAATTTTATTCTTTTCAGTCAATTTTGTTCTTGGAGGTTTATGATTGTTATTAGCCTTGGACCATGAGATGCTCACTTCCACTGCCTTCCAGACTTTTCAAAGCCGGCAGTGCCTGCCCCTCAGCTGAGATGGCACAGACACCGCAGGCCTGGCCTCCAGGACTGGTCTTGGGTAGGGCTCCTCACCTGGAAGCCAAAGCGTCAGCGTTTGCTCCCTGTGCTTGGAATGAATCATACTTAGGGCATTGTAGACTGTTTACTGTTTCCTTTCCACCTCATCACTTTATTTCTTTGTCTCATGCATGTGCTCACTCAGACACATACGTGCACATTCCCTACCTTCTTTTCTTTGGGAACCACCAACCAAGTAGCCCAATTAAAACATGTTTTGCCAGTCGCTGGAGCAATTTCCTGGATGCTGCTCCTTGCCAGTATCGCATGGAGCCCTCTTGGTTCACTAGCTGTGTTCATCTTTCCAGCAAAGGAAGTGAGTGCACTTAAGGTTACTCCTCTAGATTCTGACTCCGAAAAGTGGGCTCCTTTCTCTCAGGAAGCCCGTCTGTCCTGAGGGGGCTGCATTAAGACCATGGCTGTCTCTACCACCTCCTCAACCAGCTTCACACCACCTTAAACAACAGTTCGCTATTCCGTCACCAGTTGCAAAGGATCAGAGCCTCAAGGAATAATTTTAAAATTTTTCCATCATTCTACTGTGTATCGTTGCTCCTCCTCTCTCCAGCTGGCGGTTCCCAGTGGCTTTTGTTTTTCCTTTCTCACCATAACCAGTTTTAATTGCATAGCTAGTTCGTTCGCATTTAGTGCATTCACACTGCTGTGAGACCATCATCATCACCATCCATCTTTCATCTTGAAAAACTGAAAGTTTAGGTTGCTCAAACAGTAACTATTCTTCCTCTGTTCTTCACTGGCCATCTACCATTCTGCTTTCTGTCTGTCTCTATGAACCCGGCTACTCTACACAAGTCACAGGATGAAATCGCACAGGAGCTGTCTTTTCATGTTGGCTTGTTTCACTTAGCACATGTCAGCTTTCATCCATGCTGTAGCTGGTATCAGACTGCCCTTCATTTTTTCAGGCAGGGATATCCTATTTCATGGATATATCCCATTTTGCTGATTTGTCATCTGGGTATTTTCAGGAATTAGTTTCATCTGGGGCTTTGATGAACCGTGCTATCACGAACAAGAGTGTGCAAATTTATCTTTAAGTTTCTTCTGATAGATACCCAGAAGTAGATTTACTGTATATTACTGTAATTCTGTTATGATCTTGTTGATCTTTTTTTTTGGGGGGGGGGCAATAGAGAGAGAGAGAGAGAGAGAGAGAGAGAGAGAAAATTGGCACACCAGGGCCACTGTAATCAAACTGCAGACGTATGCACCACCTTGTGTATATGTGTGACCTTGTGTGCTTGTATTACTGTGCATCTGGCTTATGTAGGACCTGGGGAGTCAAACATGAGTCCTTAGGCTTTGCAGGCAAGCAGCTTAACTGCTTGGCCATCTCCAGCCCCCCTCCCCTTTTTGAGGCAAACCCAACAGATTGGACTTTTTTATGTGAGAGAGCAAGAATGAGAGAGAGAGAGAGAGAGAGAGAGAGAGAGAGAGAGAAAGAGAGCACGTCATTTTAAAGCAATCATAATGTTTCCTATTCCCACCAGTAGTACACAACAAGCCCCATTTCTCCCCACTGAACCAGCCATGTCATTTCTGTTTTTCTTGCTTTTTTAAGAAATATATTTATTTAGAGAGAGAGAGAAAGAGGGAGAGAGAGAGAGAGAATGGGTGCACCTGGGTTTCTAGTCACTGCAAACTGACTCGAGATGCATGTGCGACCTTGTGGATCTGGCTTACATGGGTTATCGGTAATCAAACCTGGGTTCTTAGGCTTCGCAGGTAAATGCCTTAACTGCTAAGCCATCTCTCCAGACCTGTTTTTGTTTTTGTTTTTCTTTTTCTTTGCTAAGAGTCATCCTAGTGGGTGTGAGATGAATGATAAATACTTTTAAAGAGCAACACCTAATGTGGAAGGCAGTGTGTTTTGCCTCATTTTACAGATCAGGAAATTGAGCAATTGGTTGATGTCAAAAACATTATTTAAGGCCCCACTGTCAGTTTCACTTGTTTATCTGCTTCTGGAGCCACTTAAGACTTCCCAAAGCAGGCAGTGCTGATCAGCTGAGAAGGCACAGACACCACAGGCCTGGCCGCCAGGACTTTGCTTTTGAGTAGGGTTTCTATTCTGTGTATTGGCCATGGTGACAACATAGCAACATGCACTTCCATTCCTCTTCTAATGGCTAAGGTTGTCACATGCCTTCTTAGGGAAACAGAGCTCTTTCTCAGTGCATGTGAACACAGGAAGATGTTTGTGCTTTTCTTGCTCTAAGCAAAGCAAGGGAAAACAAACTGAGCAAAAATGGAGCCCTTTACTCTAATTGGTGGATAAGAACACGCCTAGTGATTCCTCTTGGAATTGGAAGGAGAATGGCTGCTTGCTTTCATCCTCAAAAGAAATTGTCTTTATAGGGGCTGGTGAGATGGCTCGGCAGTTAAGGCATTTACCTACAATGCCTAGTGACCCGGGTTTGATTCCTTAGTACCCATGTAAAGCCGGATGCACAAAGTGGTGCATACTTCTAGAGTTCATTTGCAGCAGCTGGAGGCCTTGGTTGGCATGCCCATACTTTCCATCTGTGTTTCTTTTTCTATCTCTCTCTGCTTGCAAATTTTGTGTGTGTGTGTATTTAGAAATATATATATTTAGAATTATATGTATATAACTATATATATTTAGAAATATATATATTTAGAACTATATATATATTTAGAACTGTGTATATATAGAACTATGAATATATTTAGAAAAAACTCATTGTCCTTACAGAAAAAAATTGATAGCCCAGAGGTTTCATCTTAGATCTGAGGTCCAAGATATAGACATAAAAGTATAAGCACTTCATTATCACTGGTGAACCTTTTGTCTGCAGTTCTGCATCTGAGCCCTAAATATGCCACCTCCTAGCTTAGCAATCTTTGGCACATTTATTCATGTCATTGGACCTTGGTTTCATAGTCTATAAAATGGGGATAAAGATATCTATCTCATAGCTGGCTCATAACATCTATTCTCCTCTTTCTAAAGAAAGAGCAGAACAAAACAAACCTCTGTACTTAAGAGCTTAAGACTCATCACTCAACTGAGCAGTTTCCCTCACTCACTCAGAGTGGACTTTGTCACTAAGCAACCTTGGGGAATAAGATGGTACAAATCAGACCTGAGCTAGTACCAGGCTACAAAAGGAAAGAGGCAGGCACAACAAAGTTGGCCTCTCTAGACTAGGATGCAGACAGGGAGATGGAAATCTAGGGACTACTCTAACTCTAGTCTTGGATTTAGCCACCTTAATATGTGATTGGTACAGGTTATGGAAGCTCACTTGGATGCAGTTTTATTAATTTCTGTGGAATCAATACTTCCCTTTTACAATTAGTCAATGTAGTTTTCTTAATCTTTCAGCAAAGGTTTTTTTTTTTGTTTGTTTGTTTTTCAAGGTAGGGTCTCACTCTAGCTCAGGCTGACCTGGAATTCACTATGTAGTCTCAGTGGACTCGAACTCATGGTGATCCTCATACCTCTCGCAAGTGCTGGGATTAAAGGCATGCACCACCACGCCTGGTTTAGCAAAGATAATTTTATTTTATGTGTTTATTTTCTTGTCTATATGCTCAGATAGAATGGGTTCAGACACATGCATGTGTATGGAACAGACACACACTTAGCAATCTTCTTCACACTTACATATGTTCAATTAGAATGGGTAGATTGCTCACTGAGTAAATCTATACAAGTGTGACAATGTGAGTATGATTTCTAGAATCCACGTAAAACCTGAATTAGGTAGCATGCATCTGTAATCCCAGGGAGATGGAGATAAGAGAATTCTTGGAAACTATCAGGGCCAGCTAGCCTGGCATATGTAGCAGTGAACGAGAAACACTGCCTCAAATAAGGTGAAAGGTAAGGACCAACTCCTGAGCTTGTCATCTGACCACCACATGTGTGCTGTGACATGATCCTTGCCTGTGCTCACACAAATGAACACATGCACACACACACACACACACACCACATACGAATATACAGTGATTTAAAAATGTTGAATTAACATTTCTCTTTCCTTTCTCTTCTCCTTTCGTCTTTCCTTCCATTTCTCCCTCTTATGCTCTGGAAATTAACCAAGTTCTCATTTCAGGTTTATTGACCATTCATTTCCTGCTGTGTGGTCATTTCTCATCATTTTCCATCACTACCTGTGGTCCTAATTTGTAGCTACTGGTTGAATGAAGATGGCTGGTCACGTACTTTGAGTTAGTAGGATAGGTTCCTCAAGCCAGTATTTCCCAAGGGACATAGGAATCTTCAAAACAGAACTATGGTCTCATGGCTACAAAGTACATTTTGGAATCACATAAACATGGGCTAGAATCCACACTCTGCAAGTAAGGAACAGTTTAGAGTGGCATTAAAACTCAAGTTCTCAAGACTTTCTCAATATCAATTTTCAGCTCTGAACTTCATAGCTGCGAAATGTTGGGCGATGTTTAGCTTTCTTGCTGTGCCTCAACTTCCTCATCTGTAGGCATAGAATTTAATAGAATTTAATCCACGAGGTTGTCAAGAGTGTATATGGTAACACAGAGAATGTATTTAGAAAACTGTCTGATGTCATTTACCTATGTTGTGTTTGTTACTGCTGCTATAACAATTAGTCTTATTACTTTTTACTAGTCCTATGATGGAGTGATATTTAAAAACATTGCTCTTTTTTTTTTTTTAACCAATTCTTGGATTCATATATATCCCATAAAATCTTCCTTAGAACACAATTGCTAGCTGTTAGGAACTGACTTCCAGTTCTAAATGGATATCATACGTCTTATTTAAATAGGATTTCTCATATTAAGAATGTTTGTCCATAGTAACTCTTTTCCCAATTAAGTTTTGCCATGACAGTTGCAAGTGTAAAATGTAAAAATATGTGAATTTTTTTCCCAGTTCTAAAGATATCTTTAAGCACCTACACACAAGTGAAAATATTTTTCAGAGTACAAGAGTACACACAGAATTGGCCAGAATAGTAGAGTCACATTTCAGAACCTTAAATAGACACAGATAAGCATGAAGTTGAAAGTGTGTAAATGTCTCTAACACACTTTCTTTTATTTGTTTACTGTTTCTAGCAACTTTTCAATGACAGATGGTTATCTCAGATGGAGACTTCCTATCTCAAGCTTGTGTAAGTGTTCATATAGGGTTTATATATTTTCAAAGATAGTGAGAAAGAGTATATTTCACCTACTCCGAGACACGACCTCCCTTTAGTAGCAAACTTATCCCTATAAAGAGTATCATTCCCCACCCCCACACTTATGACATCTCTTCGCAAAATCACATTCAGATTCTTCTATCTCCAGTACTTAAAACAGCTAGTTCTGACCTCTAATTGTTTTTCCATTAGGGATTTTACCATGACTATGAGGAACACTGGTTAGCTGATGACCCAAATCTCCTTAATCCCAAGTATTCATAATGTTAGATCACTAACTAGTATATATTTTTGTAATTTGCTCCACATTATTTTATTTTGTTTATTTGCACAGAGAGGGCAGAGAAAGGATGGGCAGTAAAAGAATGGGTACACCGGGGCCTCTAGCTGCTGCAAACAAACTCCACATGCACTCACCACCCTGCATCTGGTTTTATCTGAGTACTGGAGAATTGAACTCAAGTCCTTAGGTTTTACAGGCAAGTGCCTTAACTGCTGAGCAATCTTGCCAGCCTCTGTTCCACATTTGCTTTTAATCCTCTTCATTGTTCTCCAGTGATAGCAGCATTATGCCCAGAGTATATTTGGCTGCCTATAGATCTCTTCTGATTCTCCTGATCACCTAGTGCTGTATAATATTTTTTATACTTACAGCCAAGCAGAGTGTACTAGTCTGTATACAAGGCACATTTGACTAATCAATTCTTCTCAGTTAGTAAGAGCTTAAAATCATTATCTCATTTTATATTCGCAACAAACCTGGGGCTTTATCTTCCTTTATAGCTGAGGAAACTGAGGCACAGAGAGATGATGACCCATCTTGCCCCATGTCACTCAGGGAATGACAAATGTGGTAGAGGTTCCCATGAAGATTTCTTTGACTGTGAAGTCGTGATGGTTGATCCTGATTGTCAGCTTGCTTGGATTGAGTAGTCCCTAGGAGATTGGGGGAATCTGTGAGGGTGCTGCCCAAGATGGTTAAGGGATAAAGACCTCCCCTGAACTTGGGTGGCACCATACTCTAGGCTATGGACCCAGATGGACCAACAAAGGGACAGAAGGTAGCAGCTGCTAGGAAGGGCATCCTCTCTCTCTGCTTCCTGGTTGCTATGGAGTGAGCACATCTTCTCCCCAACACCCTCCTGCCAGGATGTTCTGCCCTCCCAGAAACAATCCAGCCATGAGAATGAGCTGCTACCTCAGAAGCCATGAAACAAAATCAAGGTTTTCTCCTTTGGCTTTGTCGTCTCTGGTGTTTGTCACAATGGTGAAAAACCTTTGTTCTTACTATAAATTCAGTGTGCAGATGGATGAAGGGACCCATCTCCATTTTTAATGATCATAAAGATTTAGGATGAAATCTGTCATTTTTTTTTCTTATTTCCTTTCACATATCTTTTTTATTTGTGTAGTGCATATGGTCTAAAGGAAAACCAAAAATGCTGGTGTTGCTTAGCCTGTAAAATATATAACTTGGTGCCAATATTATCCCATGTTTCTCTTCTATTTTCTTCACATATGTTCACTGTGTAACTTATGGTCAATTTCACAGGATATGTGTATGAAAATATGAATATTCTATTTGATTTATACTGTATAGAAGAGTTTATAAACTTTGAACTGGACAGAGTTGTTGATTGGGCTTCAAATGCTACTGAACTTAAATACCGGGTTGTTCTAAGAAGAATTTCTTTGGAATGATATATATAGATCACATAGTTACTTGTTCCATTATCTGAAATGAGTCAGAGGAAAAGTTGTTGGCTTTTTTTTAAAAAAAATAATTTTTATTTTCACCTTTGACACTCTCATACATGTATATAATGCGTTTTGATCTTATTCCCCTACAGTCCCCTCTCTTTTCCTCTTTCCTTCCCACTACAATCCTTCTTCTCATTTAATTCTTATCCCATTTCCGTGTCTTTTTTCTTTCTTGGTACCCACAGAGATAAATTAGGAGAGCTTGCAGGATCATGGGGGGGGGGACATTATCTACTGGCCAGTAGGCAACTTACCAGTGGCTATACCACTGAAGAACATGCCTCCCTGTCTTCCAGCAGCTATTGGCTGCCCTTAGCTACTCTAGAAAGTGTGGAGTCTTACGATACCCTCCCCCACCCATGGTGAAATGTTGACGGGCTCAGTCTTGTTTCAGAAAACACAACTGCTGCAAGTTCATTAGTATAAAAGTCACATCATATCCAGAAGACAGCATTTCATGAGCTTTCTCCTCACCCCCACCCCCTTGCTCTTACCTTCTTTCTTCACTCCTTCTGTGAGGTTCCCCTGAGCCATGGAGAGGGTGGTTTATATGTCGTTTTTAGGGCTGAGCATGTAATAGTCACTTACTCTAGGCAATTTTCCAGCTCTGCATCTCTACCTTATGGCCCAGCAATACAACTCCTGGGAATATATCCTGAAGGCTCTACACTTTACTATAGAGATGTTTGCTCAGCCGTGTTTGTTGCTGCTCTATTTACAATAGCTGGAAAATGGAATCAGTCCAGATGCCTATCAACTGATGAATGCATAATGAAGATGTGGTACATATACACAATGACATTCTATTCAGCTGGAAAGAAAAATGAAATATGAGTTTTTTTGAGAAAGGGTTTTATAACGGGCCCTGGTTGATTTGGAACTCTCTATGTAGCCCAGATAGGCCTTGACATTGCATCAATCTTCTTGCCTCTGCTTCTTATGTGCTGTGACCCTCTACTCCCCACTACAGGAAAAGCTTAGAGAACAATATGGAGAAAGGGAACCCTCTTGGCTACACAGGGCAAAACAAGTAAAATTGGAGAGCCTGGGAATTGCATACAGTTTCCAGGGACACTTTTTAAAAAAAATATTTTATTTTTATTTATTTATTTGAAATATAGATAGATAGATAGATAGATAGATAGATAGATAGATAGATAGAGCGAGCGAATAGGCACACCAGGGTCTCCAGCAATTGCAAATGAGCTCCAGACACATGCCCCACCTTGTGCATCTGGCTTTGGTGGGTATTGGGGAGTTGAACCTGGGTCCTTAGGCTTTGCAGTCAAGTGCGTTAACTGCTAAGCCATCTTTCCAGCACAGTTTTGTGGGACGTGATTGTACTTGGGGTGATTTTTTAAAACATCTCTCCCAAACCTGGCCTTTCTAGGACTCCTCATTGACTCATTCAGCATGTACACTTTCTGGACTGTAAGAACACCTGTGTGCCGACTGTGTTCTCCATATTTACTATTTTGTCAAGTTCACACTGACACGTTTATGTTTGCTGTGGTTTTCAATGGTGGCAATCAGAGTTATCAGTTTCAGAGCCTGCACAGTTTATTTCCCTCAACAGAGCAAATCACTCAGTTCTTGCCCACTGTTTTCATGGTGGCCCTCTACCCATTCCTTAAGAAGAAACAGCTGCTCTCTTTTTATTGGTCCTGAAGCTTTCATTTTTCAGGTTAATTTTTTTTTGTAGACATTGCTGCTGAGAATGACCGTCCCAAGTAGTCACGTTGACAGAGTTTCTTCCATTCAGTTCTTTCAGGATTTGGTGTTTGCTCTGTCCCTGGCTTGCCAGCAGTGATCATGGTCTGTCTATTCATCTTAGCTTCCTTGACTCACACTTGCTATTTAAGCCACATTGTTTTCTTCCTAGGCATGGTTTCTAGCTTATCATAAACCAGGCATTGACTGCCTTAACTCCTTCATGCTAGAAAATCTCAAGCCTGTTCTTCTTAGTGAACAGCAGTGTGAATGCTACTTGTGAGCTGAATGATTGGGGGCTAGTATTTTTCTGGAAAATGGGGATAAGTGGGCTATTTGGCATATTAAAAGCCCTCAGCAGAGAGTGAATCCGCAGGTTAGTGCACAATGAACAGCCTTCATTATTGTTTATTGTTTTTGATAGAATGTTAAAAGTTCCATTTTTTCTCATATGCAAAGATAATTCCTTTGAATCCACCCTGTCCCTTTGTCTTTTTCTTTCCTCATGCTTTCACTTCTGAGTGTCCTGCCTGGCACTCAGTAAGCTATTTGAATGACTGGATAGAGTCCTGAGAAGAGACTATGTTCCAAATACAATGTTGATTGGATTTGGTAGCATGGCTGATAAAATTGCTTTTGAAATAAACTGCTTGTCAATGAGTATTTAAAGATTAGACTTGCGTTGGATAAACTGCATTTTGTAGTAATGGGTTCCTTGATGCCAGCAAACAACAGGGTCCAACAGATTTCTCTGATGCCATGGAACTGGAAAGTGAAGCAGATCAAGTGATGGAGAACTGACACGTGACGGAGCCAGGCAGGCCATGTCCTATGAAGAAAGAACTACAGTACCAGAGACCACTGATGTGAGGAAATTATTGTGAAATTTCGGCCTTCCCCTTAATCTACATTGCAAAGAGAAGAATCTTATGGAAGCCAGATTTGAAGAAGTTTTTGTTAATGGAATAAGAGCTCTATGTAAGACACTAACCCGCAGAATTCTCTCAGCCACTAAACCACACCACATAGGTCAGGCAAGATCATATTTATTCCAAGAAGTTTAAGAACAAAAAATAATTCATGAAAAAAAATCTGCAGAAAATATAGAATGAGTATTAGAAAACATGCTATTCTTTGTTCATTTTAGTCATGATTAAGCACACTAATGGAGAAGAACACAAATCAAATTGTGGTTAATTTTCAAAGCGTTACTTTGTTTTAAGTGTTATCTTCAGGGACCAAACCTTCTAACTGTATTTGCTGATGTCATGCTGGGATTCCTAGGTGGTGTTGCTTAGGGCTTGAGAGGAAGTATATCCAAAGGGCATGCAGAGGTTGAAGTGGGCTGTTCTGGATTTCAGCAGGAGGAACTGACCCTAGCCTTGGATAATGGAAAAGTGAATAATCCACAAATAAACTTTAAAGCCAAAGTCAAATAGCCATTGCCATTACTTTGTTTTCACTATCTCTCTCCCAGGAAGTACCTGGGAAGTAACACACATGGAGCATCACAGCTTCTTCCTCCACTCTTGTCGCCTCATCAGGTCTACAATAGCCATGACCCAAAGAACTCACTCTCCTCTCTCTTCTCCCTCCAAGAATCCCCCAAGTCGACCACAGGTGTGGTGTGTATCTCAAATATGTTCTCACACTTATTTCTCTCACCCTTTTAAGAATATATTCCCTTTCTTTTGGGTCTTTCTAGGCTCTCTCTTCCTATGTTTATCCTAATAAATATATTGTAGCCCAGAAGACACTACTACCAGAATTTTTTCTTGAAGTATGTTGAGTTAAGCAGAAAGCTATGAAAATTAATGTTCTCACCATAAGCATATGGATAATTGAGAATCCCCCCAAAAACACCCATAAAACATAACATCATCTCCATTGTACACATAAGAAAACTGAAATCAGATAGGAAGGCATTTTCTTTATTCCATGAGTCCTAATTAGTTTATCAAATTACTTGACTGAGGGCTGGGTATATATGTCAGTTGTAGAGTGCACGCCTAATGTCTGTGAGACCAAGTTCAATCCCTAGCATTACACAATAAAATTAATTCAAAAAGGATAAATATAAGCCAAATAAAGGGATGAGCAGATGCTTCCATGGATAAAGCTCTGGCTGCACAAACATAAGGACCAGAGTTTGTATCCTCAGAACTCACATAAAATGCCAGGTTGGTGTGGTGGCCTGTCTATAAGTCCAGCGCTCAGAAAGTCTACCAGTGAGCTCTGGGTTCAAGTGAGAGACCCTGCCTTAATAAATAAGGCAGAGAGCTATATGGAGAGGAAGTCAGCCTGCATCAACCTCTGGCCTCCTCATCCATGCACACCTATGTACATGTTCTTCTTCCACGCATGTGTGAACATGCATATACCCATGCAGACATGTGCAGAAAAAGAAAAGAAAAGCCAGATTAGTTGGATGATAATGAGAGAGAGTTGATTGTCTAAGACTGCATTGTGAGCACTGGATGAAAGAGTATAATCATAGCTGTGGACCCTGTGAGGGAAATGGTAAAAAAAAATAAGCAAATAGCAATTCATAATTTTCCTTTTTCATAAACTCCATGAGCTCAGGTTGGATAGGGATAACATTCTCACTGGCGCTAGTTGGGGTAAGATGCATTGCATTGATACTGGAAAGTCCTGCTTGAACCCTGGGCTGAAGCATGATTCTATGGAATGCTAAAGTGGCCCATTGATACTTGTTCACATTCACCCTTCTTTGGAATTCTTGAGATTGAAAACTTTGAGTCATATTTGTGTCAACAAGAAAAATCCTCATGTATATCATAGCATATCAAATACCAGTTGTGACTGTTGAAGAAAATTGTTATAAGATTAGATGAAGTGAAGTTTTGTCCAGAATGGAGCCAAGGAAGAGAGTGACCTAAAATTACTTCTGGTCCCAGGAGAGGATCCTCATGGAAAGAGTGGAGATTGTTGGTTAGGTGTTTATGTATCTGTGTAGTTATTAGAGCATAATCTTGCTTTTTAAGAAAAGATGAAAAGGAAGATTGCAAGCAAGTTTGGCAAGAATTATAAATGGATTAGAGGGTATGACATACTGTACTAAGAAAGATTGAAGTAATATAACATAAATAGCCTAGAGAAAAAAGTAGCAAAAGGAAAGGGAAATTGTTTATACTTCTAAGCACCTGAGAGGTTGTCATATGAGTGCCATTCATTTTGGGACTTGAGCACATCAAAAGACATGCTTAGTATGGTCTGAAGATATATATTTGCCCATTTTCCCACTAAGTTCAATGGTGCTGAACCAGAAAAGGCAGGAAGTGAAGTGGAAAGTCTGAAGAGTTAGAAAGAAAACATTTTAAGTGTTTATGTTACCTTCAAGGCAGGATACTATTAACTTACTGCTCTGTAAGATTAAGAGCGACATTAAGCATGGGAGATGAGTGTCTTCTCATGAGTCGAATTTTTGGATGATGTTTCAGCCTTCACAGCACCCATGAAGAAGCCTGATTCACTTGCTGGGTGATTGTTAGACTCTGGGAACATTTTACTGTTGGCCAAGAGGGACTCATTCAAAGCAGTTATTGGTTCATGAATGACTGGTTAAGTGCAAAGGTTAAGTCCACCTATCTGTGTGGGTTCAAATCTTGACCTAGTTATATGCTAGCTGTAGAATCTGATAAGAAGTTTAACCCATCTTAAGCTTTTATCTTTATATATAAAGTGGGGATAAAGACTAATGCAATCTCATAGAGTACTTGTGGAAATTAAAAGAGATAATATATGTGAATTACTTTGCACAGTGCTGGTCACATTACACTTGGAAACACTTGAAATTATTAGGTGTTATTTATTTAAGAAGCATTCATGGCTCTACTTTAGAACAGTGTAATAGCTACTTTATTCATTTCTGTGACCACATAACTGACAAGAAGAAACTTAGGGAAAAAAAGATTTATTTTGGCTTATGTTTCAACGGAATATAGTCTGTCATTACAGGGAGGCATGACTGCAGTGGGGTGCCAGCTGGTTGCATTACATCTGGTCAGGAAGCAGAGAGCAAGCAGGAGGTGAGGCCTGACTATACCATTTCAAGAGCCATCCCTAGTGACCCACTTTCTCTTGCAAGGCTCTGTGTCCTGAAGATTTCACACCCTCCCCAAATAGCCCCACCATCTGGGGATCAGGTATTTAAACATATGAAACTACGAGGGTCACTTTACCTTCAAACCACAACAACAGGTTTATCAAGGTGCTAGGGATACAGAGTGAAGAAATTAAAGGTACTATTCAAAGGGATTAATTTCTAGTGAGGAAAGTGAGAGGAAAAATAATATAGCAAATGTCAAGGAATGGTAAGTATGATGACAAAATAAGTAAGACAAAGAGATAGGAGCAGAGAGTAGGGAAAACATCACCCATTCATAGGACCAATGTCAAAAGTCATGTAATGAATTTGGGAAACAGTAGCAGCTCATTGTACAAAAATATGGTATAGGATGGAGAGGAATAGTGAATGACTATTGGGATGAAAGAGGTGGTAGGACTTAGAGTGGTACATCAGTCAGAGCAGGCTTGCTGTGAGGCTGAGCACCTACCACAACTCAGTTGCTTAGCACAGCAGAAATGGATTCCTCACTGTTGCAGTACATAGTCCTCAGTATTGACCCAGGAGCCCAGGTTCCTTCAATCTTGTGACTCTATAATTACCAGAATTCTAGGAACTATAGTGGACCTTCTGCATTTCATGGCAGCTGGGCGAAAGACAAAACATGGTAGATTGCATGATATATATATATATATAGTAAACCAGGTTGGATAGGGTACCTAGCATTTCCATTCTCATGCCACTAACTAGAACCTCCTTGTTTGATCATACTTAACAGCTAACTAAGGCTTGGGAATAAACTCCAGCTATGTGCCCAGGAAGAAGGAAAATGAGTTTTGATGAACACACAGCCATAAGTGTCTCCATACCATATATTACATGCTAATCTTCTGGGATTTAATTTTTGGAGCAAAAACCAATCACTGAAGTACTTAAAGTGAGTGAGTGGCCATCTTTACATTTCAGAAAAGTCAGTCTGGCAAAAATATTGCCGGGGCCAAGCACCCAGGTTAACAAAGTAAACATGGAAAGGCATGAAGAAGGAAGCTTCAGTGGGAAAGAGAGGTGGGGATGGGGAGGAGGGACTAGTTTCAGAGAGGGTTACAGTTCAGCAGGGCTAAAATGAGTAAATGGAGGTGAGAGAGGACAGGGATTGATAGAGAAGGATCAAGAGCTCCCAGTTGTCAATTGCTGAGAGAGAAAACAAAAAAAAAAAGATTTAAAAAGGAGACTTAAATAAAGGAGGGCTGGAGAGATGGCTTAGCAGTTAAGGTGCTTTCCTGTAAAGCTTAAGAACTCAGGTTTGGTTCCCCAGAACCCACATAAACCAGAGTTCATTTGCAGTGGCTAGAGACCCTGGCATGCCCTTTCTGTCTCTCTCTATCCTTGTAATAAATAAAATATAAAATAAAATAAAATAAAATAAAATGAAAAAGAAATAGGTAAGGGAAGATAGTGTGTTTGCAGAACAAAACACCCCCATTGTTTTGTATCAATTTATATTTTTGGTAAATTTGCTTTTCAGAACATTTTGTTACCTATGTTCTGATATGCACAAGTAAAGTGCCAGGCCTGGCATATCAGGATTACTTTGGAATAGTTGGGGAGCAGTCACTTGCATCTCATGGTCTCTGTATATTATGCTCATTCATTCATAGCATTTATCCATCTGACTTTTATGGAGATCTCAATATGTCATAGGAATTGTACTTGGAACCTGCAACTAAATATCAACCTATGTTATAAAAAATAAGTATAAGAATTGTTTGATGACCAGTGTTAAAGAATGGGGTTGCTAGGCTGCATAAGTACAGCGCGTTGTTTAACAGTTGCACGGTTTGAGATGGTTGGATCAGCAGATACCTAATATGTTTTCTACAGGTTCAATGATACCATGTAATCTTAATCCCAGCACCTACTGAATGGGAGTGGGATGATTAATCTCAATTGTCAACTTGATTGGGTTTAGAATCACCTTGGGGACAAACTGCTGAGGGTATTTGTTAGCATATATCCAGAGATAGTTAACTGAGGTGGGAACAACCATCCTGATTGTGGGTAGCACCATTCCATAGGCCAGAGTTCTCACCAAATGAAAAGAGAGCAAGACCCCAACATTTCTCTCTCTGTACTTGCTGACTGTGTTTGTATGTGACCAGCTGCCTCTTGCTTCTGCCATTAAGCCTTCCCCACCATGATGGACTATACTCTCCAGATGTGAACCAAAATAAACTCTTACTTTTTAAAATGTGTCACATATATTGTCGCAACAACAAGACAAGTAAATAATAAAATAACTACTTGGAAATAGAGTCTTTGCATAAGCAATCAAGCTAAAGTCATAGTGGATTAGTTTGGACCCTGAAGCAATTATTGGTATCTTTATAAGGAGAGAGAAATTTGGGCACAGACATACTGGGGTCATGACAGAGTGACACATCTATAAGCAAAACAACATTGAGGATTTTATGTAACCATGAGAAGCTAGAAGAGGCATGGAATGATGTGTGCTTTGGTGTTTTAAGAGAGAGCATGGCCCTGCTGAACCCATGATTTTAGAGGTACAGGCTCTATAACTGTGAAAGAACAAATACCTGTTTTTTTTAAACTAGCCAGTTTGGGGCATGTTGTTAAAGCAGCCCTAGGGAACTGATATAGCTGTGTGTGAAAGCATCATAAACAAGGAGGGATTTTAACAGAGAGGGGCAATACATCTTTACTTAGCATCTAAAGGGATCATGAAACTAAAGGGGAAAGTATTAGAAATGTGGAAGGAGAAGAGGGAAAAGCAGAGCAAAGTCAGGGCATAAGAAAGCAATAGAGAGGGAATATGATCAAAATATATTATACAAATGTATGGAAATGTCATAATGAAACCCCTTCTATGTATAACTAATATACTCTAATGGGAATTATCATTGATTTAAAATGCTTTATCTTCTATAATGATCACCTTGACTTCATATAGCTAGTCTCATATTATATTATTTGCTCTGTAAAGAAGAAGAAACAAAGGCTTAATGAGTTAACGAACTCACTTTGGTTCACATACCTGGTGAGCGGAACTGAGGTCCTTTGCCTCCAGTGCCCATTCTTGGAACTGGGGTGGCTCCTTCCATGCAAGAATTAGGATGCAGGCTCTTGCTGAGTCATCAGCTGCTATCCAGGGAAATTAGGAAGCAGTGACCCTGTAGCCTGAGTCATTCCCTGGAGAACTTCTGTGCTCAGTAGGGCTTAAAATATGTGCCTGTTTAGAAAGTCTTCCTTTTCTCCCTCTCTGCGCATTTCCTGGGAGGTGAAAAAGACAAGTACAAAGAAGGAGTTGTCCTTGGCTGTCAAGTGTGCTGTGTGCAGGGAGGTTTGAGGACTCTGGTCCACTTGAAAGGTTTCTTTGGGTGTCACATAAGTGGCCTTACAGCTGCTGGAGAGTGGAGTGTACATTCCAGTGACCAGCCTTGCCAATTAACTGGGCGGCCTGTGCTCTTATGGAACTCTGTGTCACTGCATGTCATTTTGAGAAGTGCCCAGTGTTCTCACAGCTCAGAGGTTCTACCGGTGGAATGTATATGATGCCGAAAATATCTCAGAGTAGTTATACATGCCTTAGCTCAGATTTTTCATATCAAGTTTGAGACAAAAGATGGCATCCTTTGAAAGAACAAAGTCTGTGGATGCTTGGTGGGTATTCTGCCCCCCACCCCACTGCCGTGAAGCTTCTGGGAGGCCACTACTTTATTTCCTAATACTTCCTGTGGTGCTTGCAGGCATCAGAATGGTTCATCTAAGACACTCATCATGGTACAATTCAGGTTAGAATCTGGTCCTTAGCGTCTTGTAAGCGTGGAGGCATTGTGAGCACAGTGGACTCAGATGACAAGGAGGCATTTTGTTTGCTTGTCATAGGAGTGAGTGCTCAGGACAGCCAAAAGGGAACAAGGACAGGCAGCGCTCTTGGTCAAGGTGGGAGGAGTTCTTGTTAAATTCAGTGGTCATCTTGATGGAAATAGCTTCAGCCGAAGCATGTGGTCAAGAGCTCTTGTAATGCAATTATTGGAAGTCTACTAACCAAGTTTAACATTCTGCAAGTGGAAGACTGCAGACACACACCCTGATCTACCACAATATTATGCTCAGAATGTGAAACCGTTAGTGTTCTTTGTGCAGAATTGAGAACGTGTAGCTTCTTTTCTTAGGTCCATCCTGTCTTCCTTCCTAAGTCGTAGATGGCTAGGAGAGGGGAAGGCAGTGGAAGATGCAAAATTTAACAAAATATTATTAAAATTTCAATTTCTTTGCTATATATTAACTTGTTTAGGATAAATCTATGATGACCAGCATAGCCATAAAAACCATAAATGCATTAATTGTTTTGCATAGGGTATGGTTTTCATTACCAACCACATTTTACCAATTGGTAAAGCAAGTCTGATAGTTCCAACCAGGTGAACTGCTATAGATGAACCACTGAAGATTGGACTAGACAGGAGTAGAAAGGAGAGTATTGAAAGATATCATAGAAGATGTCATAGATGAGGTTGTATTTGAACTGTCTTGGGAAATGCATTCTGTATCGATAGATGAAAAGGTAGCAAAGGCAGGTTTATAAAGTATGTGATTCCTCCACTGAGTGGAGGGTCTGGAAGCTACAGTGACACTGAGAAGAAAAGTGGAAGTTACAGGAGAGCCAGTGGGAGAGAAGTGAAGGCTTTGAATACAGTGTGAAGACTTACAACAGTTTCTCTTTTCATTTGAGCATAAGAGCCCTTAAAGGGTTTGAACAAGATGGGTCAGGGAGAGGGTGACAAGAGACCGTCAGGGCTGTGCTTTTAGGAAGATTAATTTGGCAGCAGTGCGTTAGAGGATGTCAGGGGCAGAGTACATAGGTGACAGCAGAGGAATGTCCTCTGTACTTCTGAATTCAGTCATAAACTTATTCTAGATTAAAGAGTAATCGCCTCCTGATTCGGTAGGAGAGGATCAAGGAAGAGAGAGGATGAAAGGGAAGCATCACTGTGGGCTGACCTCAGAGAGCTGCCTTCAGGACACATCTAGTGCTGCTCATGACTGAGGCTAGTGAGCCACCACGACATGCAAGAACAACTTTGCTAACAAAGGAAGTAATGTAGGCTGGTAGAGAAAATCTTGCCCCTATGAATACACTACTACTACTTACTTCACATATCCATATTCTTTAGAATTCTGACAATAGCAATATCTTGTCTATACCAATCTTATGTTTGGCTTGAAACTAGAAAGGCTAATTTATATGCCTATTAGGACACACTTATTTTTATATCGATGTCATGATATTTGAACAAGTTTTTTTTTTTTTTAGATGACTTTGGGACTGGAGAGATGGCTCAGCAGTTAAGGCACTTGCCTGCAAAAGCCTAACAATGGGGGTTCAATTCCCCAGTGCCCATGTAAAGCCAGATACACAAGATGGTGCATGTATCTGGAGTTAGAATTGCAGTGGTTAGAGGCCCTGGCACACCTATTCTCTCTGTCTTCTCTCTCTGTCTCTGCTAGCAAATAAATAAAGAAATAAAAGGTGACTTTTAAATACAGAACCATTGAGAAGACTGACATTCAAAAGAAGACATCAACCACGGTTGCCTTTTACGTAGTTTTGCAGTGGCATTTATGTGCTCTGGTGTCTGTTGCATGGGTCCTTTTATTCCCTTTTGAACCACACAGAATACCTTTAGCTGCTAGCAGCTTAAGGAATAGAAGTAGTGTGTGTTTTCTAGAGTCAAGGATTATGCAGTGCACTTTAAATTTTAATAGCCACTGATAGAGACCTCAAGAGATTCAAGCACACTGGAGAGTCCAAGTCAGCTTTATGCTCTTTTATTTCCTATAGAAACCTATTGATGTTGGACCATGGGGGAAGCATACAAGCAGGGTGGGTGACAACTTGAAGCAGAATTTATTTTTTCATCTCAATGTATACGTGTTCTTTATTGGGGTAGTTTGGTGTATATATTTTTAATATTATGAAGAAGTGAGTGTTAATGAAAAATCAACCATCTGAATGCATAACATTGTCTGGAGAGTTCAGGCTTTGGAATGCTGAGTTGGTCTGGTGGATTAGAAAACTTTAAGACATCTTTTTCAGAGACTTTTAAAGGACATTAACTTATCAGCAGTCCAGATGGCATTTGAAATGATGAGTAATGAACTTGACAAGTAGGCAAAGTGATGGCTGGTGAAAACAAACAAATAAACAATGTTCCAGGTATATAGGTGATATAACACGTGTTATGAAGAAACAGGAGTGAAGTAAAACTAATGATGCAATATAAAGTAATACCTGTCATATTGATTCCTTATTCCTTTTCAGAGATTTATTTTTTTATGTTCTGATTTGGTGATTTCATATAATTCCCTATTTGACAATCTGACACCCCCAAGTATGGCTCTTTCCAGTTGAAGATGACACCTGTGTAATTGGCATCTGACAACAGAGAGCTTTTTCTAAGCCTTACTTCACTCCAACTGAGCACCAGACTTTGAGCTCCATGCATGTGCTTTAGGATGTTTGTCAACTGTGAAGTGGTCCCAGAAAACCCACACACATGTGACCACGTACAGACTATGAGTAGTTCTGCAGACAGGTCACTGCATTTTTTTTTTTTTTCATTTAGGTACTCAAAAGGGTTTGTAACCCTCCACACACAGAGAACCATTGGGTTAATGGAAGGTGGCCATATCACTCAGAATTCTGGCAGGTAACAGATGGCACCCTCAGATGGGGTTAGAGTTTAATGAAGAGACTATTTTCAAGAGTATGGGAAAGGCTAAGAAATCAACAAGTAGTAATGCCCCTCAGGCTAGCCATAGTGGGAGCCCTGGAGGTACCAGGGGAGTGAGCAGGCTCTGGAATAGGAGAGAACTGCAAGCCTGGAAAGGCTAATTTCAAGAGCATAGGCATGGGGGCTGGAGAGATTGCTCAGTGGGTGAAAACACTTGCTGTGACAGGATGAGGACTTGAGTTTGAGTCCCTAGCACTATGCATGCCTGATGTCCCAGTGTTGAGAGGGAGCAGAGACAGTAGGATCTCTGGGGCTCACTGGTCGGCCAGTCTAGTCAAAGATTCAGTGAACGTCCTTGTCTTAAGGAAATAAGGTGGGAAGGTCAGGGTGACTCCTGATGTCCTCCAAGAGCAATACAATTCCTCCAACTACACTCAGCAGAGAAGTTTTGGGTACAGGCTTAACACTCTACCTCATTTTTTCTTGCCCTTGGATATGTTGTTAGTGCAGTCCTTAGCTTAATCAGCAGGGGAAGTTGGGGAGCCCACAGACAGGATCTTAAATGTCCATTTCTGGGGGTTTAGGCAGACAAGGGCAAAGCAGGGATCTCAGGAAGCATAGAGAATGCCCTATACAGGGACTCTTAACCAGCAAGTTTTATTATAATCCAATGTCCGTTCCCCTACTGCCAATGGGAAAGGCAGCCAAGTTCAGGTATAATGACTCTCTCGGTTAAGAAATATTCACAACTGACTGATGCGGTGTTGTGGTTTTTCAATCTGTGACTTCTCAAGGATGATTTCCAATTTAGATATATGAACATTACAGGGCAAATGGCTTAAAATTAATTTCATGTTAAGATAGATGTCATGGTTGTTGGGATAAGTTCTAAGGTTGGTGTGTATAATATGAGCCTATTTGTTTCCCAGGAATGCTGGAGACACATGGAGGAAAAATAATTGTTTCCTCTTGCCTGGGAAACACAACTGTGATGCCACTCCATTTCACAGGACTTGTGCTCTGTTTTTATTTCAGCAAGACCCCGATCTGTAAGCTCTAGTATTGCATTAACTCATCCTATGGAGTTCATTATTGTGATTATACTGCTTTTTAAGTTTATTAGCAGACTCACTAATGTACTCTTAAAAAGCTTTATTTGGAAGGAAGTCAATATCCAAAGCCAATAGAACTGAAGGGCTTTGCCACACAACTCGCTTGCTGAAAATCATGTTATCAATTTTCATGTGACTGTTAATCAATTAGAGTGACAGAGAGATGATTTGAAGTCAATTTTCTGTTTATTGCTAAATTAGCATTTGATCACATGCACTTATTTTGGGTTTTAAAGAGGCTCTGAATTCTTTTGTCAGGAGATGGAAGGAAGGCCAATGATGGAAAGAATCATTTGTGCTTTTAAAAAATATTTGCATATGAAGACGCAAAGTGCACAACTGATTGTTCCAGGATATGTGGTTGGATTGGAACAGCTAACAGAGGGAAATGGATTTCACAAATTATTGTACCTAATACAAACATACTGGGTAGTTAAGAAATGAGTCATGTGTGGAATGTTCGGTGGTTGGTTAGCGTGTGGTCCTGTGGATGGACAGGAATCAAATTATTGAAACTGAGTACAGTCTGTACTGTATGAACCATCCTACCTTGTGGCCAAATTGTTGGTTACATATTGAAAGCATCAACAGGATTTAAATGGAATGATATAGTGGAGAAAGGTGAGACATGGTTATAATGATGGTCATAGTGATGGTTAATTTCTTATTGAGGTCTTACTATGTGCCTAATGGCCCTATGCATCGTCAGAGAAAGGACTTCTGTCAGTCGCTTGAGGATTTGCTATGTCTTGCTAGTTGCTTTCAGAGTTATCATCCCCTTAAAACAAAAGCGACTTTGTGTAACTAGATAATAGTTTCTATCTATTTGTTTCCATCTCTTTTTAACAGAGGAAAAAACAAAGGCGTTGAAGGATGAAGTGGCCTGTGTATCACCGAGGCTGACTTTTGTCTCACTCCAGAGAGTGTGGATTTGACCAGACTCTTAAAATTTCTACCTTGGAGTTAGAGGCTTCTTTTGTGTGTGTGACTTCCCTTTTGTGTTTTGGAAGCTGATTGATCTTTGGGCTTCTTCTCCTTATCTGTAAAACAAAGGACTCCGGAAGATGAGCTCTACAGGTCTTTGGAGCCCTAAACACTCAGATTTGACAATTACCCAGAGGGGAGCTATTCCTCTCAAATGGAGAATATTATGCCAATATTCCAATTATAAATCAAATCCTCGGGAACCTGGAATGCAGACATTGTATTTCTCCTAAGAATCTCAAGTCCTTGTAATTGCATATTTTCAATTACTCGGTGGTGTAATTGCATCACTAAAGTACGGCTCCTTAATTTATGTTGGCTAGCAGGTGGACAAGTTTACTATCAGAAGTGTTGCACATTCTCACTTTCTCCCTTCAAGATATGCTTCCAATTGAAAAGCAGAATAAATTACTGTGGATTTGTCAATGATTCACAGTTATGGAGGGAACACTAAGGCTCTGGGATGACAGACTGTTGTTTTGTCCATATATTTGGACAAGTGATGTTGAGTTTAAATTACTTATGATAATACTTAATGGTGGGCCAGTAAAAGCACTGTTGTCTGCTTCGCGAGTATAATTAAATTGTGTAAGACAAGACCTCACTGTGGCTCTTAGCTATTAAATCTCTGTGGCGATGTGAGCCAAGGCTGCCAGTGCTGTGGGGAAATACCAAGACTAAGGAGTGAGGAGGGAGGATTTACTGGCTGCCTCCATATATCTATCACCTGCTCTATTTGAATTCTGAATGCCCAACTAAGGGTGGTGTCTGAGCTACACTTGCGAGATTTAAATAAAGATGAGAATGGAGCTAGGTCCATTGCTGAACGTTGCCATTTCAGAAATACAACTAGAGAGGAGGAGAAAGGAAAAAAACAAAATCTCAACCAGAAACCCATATAGAGAGGCTCTTCCTTGCCTTGGAGATCCGAGGGGCAATGTCATCTCAAGGAGGCAGCTTGGAATGGCAACACGGACTAGATACAGAATGCTGTGGCTCCAGACTTAGGAAGAGGGAATCTGAACTGCAAGCTGGATCCAAATAACCTTGGAGGGCTAAAGTCAGGCAAGGTGATTACTCCAGCTCCTTGTCCCTGAACTGTAAATATCACTTATAGACTGTGGTTCCTGCCTTGAGTTAATTGCATTGGCTTGGGGGAACCTGGCTTACAGAGGACGGGTACTATCGATTCCGCCTGTGAAAAGCAGGGTTAGCCAACCTCCACTGCACCAGGGGCAGTCTGTTAGCTGAGCAGCTTTGAGTTACACTAGTTTCATGTAGAGGTGACAATGACATCCAGATTCGGTTTTAAAGAGAGGACTTTGGGTAATCCCGATTGAGAGACTTATACACCATGCAGCCATAGGCACTTTATGCTATTTTTCCCTGCAGGGTCATAACATTCTCTTGGTCATCCACTTATGTTTAGGTGTGTTGTTTATTGTGCAAGGAGGCTTGATTTGTGAAGGCAAGTGGAGGACTGAAACCTAGTCCATTCCCAGGTTGCCAAACTGTGCACTCTGGTTAAAACAAGCCAAACAAACAAACAAACAAACAAACAAACAAACAAAAAAAGGCATTGCCTCAGATTTTTACAAGCCTATCATTTAGGTAGGCTAGCAGAAGCCTAGATCATTCCAAATATTTAGGTCAACAAAAAATTATTGAGCGTGGACTGGAGTGATGGCTTAGCAATTAAGGTGCTTGCCTGCAAAGCCAAAGGACCCAGTTTTGATTCCCCAGGACCCATGTACACCAGATACACAAGGTGATGTACGCATCTAGAGTACATTTGCAGTGGCTGGAGGCCCTGGCGCACCCATTTGTATTCTCTGTCATAAATAAATAAATAAATAAACAAGTAAATAAATAAAAAGTATTGTTGGGAGTCTACTTTGAGACAGGCACCATGAAAAGTTCTGGTCGGTATGGAATGAAACAGCTATGGCTTCTGGTTTTAATAGTAGTTTAGGCCATAGTTGGGGTGGACAGCCAGGTAGATGGACAAAGAGGTTGTGAGCTTATAGATGCACTGATAAAGTCTACACATATAGCATGTCATAGATACAAAGAGGAGGTACAAAGGTGGCTTGACAAAGTCACTTGTGACAAAGTCACAAGCAAGGGTGCAACACAGACTCATGTGTATTTTTATGTATTATTGGAAAATCTGTCACGAATGCAAAGGGGTTTGCAGACGTACTGTTCAAGAAGCCCTGCTTTCTCTGCTGGTAATGGAGATGATGCTTCAAAATAAAGTCATAACTGACTGACATATTGACAGGTTTTCACAAGCAAGGCTGTAAGTAAATTGGAGTTGATTCTCCTATGAGATAGAGATCGCAAGCTCACGTGGCATTTCCTAGGTGGTGTCTACATAAACATCCTGAAAGAAGTCAAACAAAAGTGAACTTGGGAACATGGCCTCCTCGAATGTAATTAATGACTACAATTTTCGGCATTTGCCTTATCATTTTTCTCTGAAAATTAAAGATTAAATCAATCTAAAAGCAGTCGCAGTAGCTAACTTTTAAATAAGCATTTTCAGTGACCTTGTGGAGCAACTTCTCTGATCAGCTATATGTTCAAGATAAAGAAACTGAGACTGAATGTTGAGTGACATAGCCAAGGCTAGCAAATGGCAGGCCAAGAATCCCAGGCAGCCTCTGCTTGTGTTTCTAAGCCATGATGCACGTCGACCAGCGAGTGGAACTAAAAACCCTTCTCCTCAAATAACTTGTCTGTTCTTTAGACTGAGGGCTGTATTTGATAATATCTATATCACCTAGTGCACACATTTAGGCTTCTTACGAAAAAAATACTATAGACTCTGATGTATACAGAGCACTAGCAGATAAAAATATGTAGTAATGGCAAGTCCACCCATAAGAGCTTTCTACATATAAGACATTGTATTAAGTACTTTACAGTAAAATTTACCTTTCATAAAACATACACAAAATTGCATAAACCATATTAATATGAAGTTTAAAGCTCAGTGGATGTTCATATGGTTGTGCACTTCCAGAAACTTCCCTGGTGCTCTTTATAAATCAGTACCCTACCCAAAAGAGCCTGCCATTATTATCACTTAACTTTGCCTAAGACTGTACTTCATATAAAAGAAATTATGCAGATTATGCCCTTCTTTTGCTCCACTGTCTATATATTTTTTCATGTTTTGACATGCATCAGTGTTAGTTTACTTTTTTTTGTTATGTGGTATTTCATTCCAATCATTTACCACAATTTATTTAGTCCTCCTGTATTTGATCACCAGGTTATTTCTAAATTGGAGTTAACATAATGAAAGCTAGTAGAAAGATTTTTGTGCTTTGGTGAGCATATATACTTAATTTTCTTGGATATAAACCCACGAGTGGAATTTTGGTGGCATGAGGTAGGCACACGTTTGGTTTTGGTAGATAGATACTGCCAAATGATTTTACACAGGTAGTACCAAATCTCATTATCAACATTCCTGAGAGTTCTGTTTGTTCCATGTTGGTATCAATACTTGATAATGTCAACTATAAAAACCCATTCTCCCCATATAGTACTATCTCCATCTAAATGCTTGACAGTTAATTCTTATAACAGTTCCAGGAAGCTGACACTGTTATAAGTCCCATTTTACAGCTGAGGGAGTTGAGGCACAGGGATATTAAATAGTTTGCCCAGAATTACACCTCTATTAGGGAAAAAAAGAGAATTAGAAGCCAAGTTCTACAGTCCTCATTCTAAAACACTTTGCTGTTCAATAAGAATATTTATTTATGAGAAATAAACATGTGGCTGTCCTTCATGGTTCTGAAGGCAGCTCTGTCACATCACCCAGTTGCTTCCCTATAGCCTGTCAAGACATCCTATGGGGACAATTTTTGTCACTTTGTGATTGGAGGGAGCAAAAGGCATAGTGTCTCTAGTCTCAGTTACTGTCATTAAATCTTTTTTCTTCATGCTATTTTAAAAATTACGTATTTCACACTTATCATCAAGCATATAGAAGAAACCAGACAAAATGGCATACTGGATTAAGGAAGCAGCATGTGCCTGCTACCCCGC
This sequence comes from Orientallactaga sibirica, assembly GCA_036365145.1. Lineage (NCBI taxonomy): Eukaryota > Metazoa > Chordata > Mammalia > Rodentia > Dipodidae > Orientallactaga > Orientallactaga sibirica. Next base: position 19,635,433 of record JAEOAD010000018.1, on the reverse strand, counting down.
TTCATCGAGAACAACTCACAGTCCATCTTGTCTCTTTAGTACCTCATCCACTCCCCTTTCCATATTACTTGGGATCAAATCCAAGATGCTATTTCTCCTGTAAATATTTCATAGTATGTTTAATGAATGACAATTAAAATACTGTTACCACAATGAAAGAACAATTTTTATTGTCATCACCTATGTGCATCAGTGTTAACATTTCCAGGTTTATAAAAGTCATATGTTTTAATAATATATGTACATTTTCCATCTAATGAAGGCCTATATGTTGCTGTTGTTGGTTGATTTGTATATTTAAAATTTTTTTAAATAAATTTTATTTATTTTGTTTTTCAAGCAGAGAGAGAGAGAGAGAGAGAGACAGACAGAGAGAGAATAAGCATGCCAGGGCCTCTAGCCACTGCAAATAAACTCCAAATGTATGTGCTCCTTATGCATTTGGCTTATGTGGGTCCTGGGGAATTGAACCTAGGTCCTTTGGCTTCGCAGGCAAGTGCCTTAACCACTAAACCATCTCTCCAGCCTGGTTGATTTCTATTTTAGGTTTCATTTAATCTCTATATTGCCCATCTCCTTTGTTTTACTTTCTAATTTATTTGATGAAGATAAATGACATCAACCTTCTGAGTTTAGAGTTAGAAATTGAAAGAAGGATATTGGAAAGTTTCTTTTCTGTCCTTCTTAAGTATTTTGAAAGAAAAAGTCTCAGGACTGACTTCTGAGCTCTTCTTTAGCTCTTGATTTGCAAGTGCACTTCTGGTGACTAGCAGATACCTACAGAATGATTTATTAATGATGCTATGTCACCACTGACCTGATGCGACTCCATTCACTCAAGTGCCTGTGAAGATAGAGGGAAAAGGGACCCTCAGCTCCCAGACGTTCAGAGCCACAGCTTGGCCATTGGGATATGAAGGGTGTTTTTGAAGGAAAACTGGTTTGAATGTGCTGTGAGTAGAGCAGTAAATGAATATGAGTCGGAGTTAAGCATCCCATCACAGGGCTCCACACAGCCCCATCTCTCCCAACCATTTGAAGCCATTTCTGTAGAACTCCGCCTAGTCAGTTTCCTACTGAGTAGCAGCATGCGGCAGGAATAACGGCTTTTGTATGCCTGAATGTGTGCCTGCTCCCTCCATCAACCACTCGAAGGCATTTTGGAACTGTGTGCTCCCCACAATAGCATATAAAGCTAAATTGAATTCAATGCTAGTAAAAAGGGTGGCTTATGTCAGAGACAAGGATGTGTTCTTTCAACTCTAAATGGAATAGCAGAAACCTGAATGCAAGGTGTTATTTCCTGTGGGGCAGAGAAAGATTATTTTCTTCTGTGACACCTTTTCTCTGTACCATTCTTGATTCTTGCTTGTACTGTTCTCTGTTCTTTAATTGGTGTGTGTGTGTGTGTGTGTGTGTGTGTGTGTGTGTGTGATTGTCTAACTCTGTGTGTCTTGTATTCCTTCTATCTTCTTTATTATGAAAATAAGTGCCAAACAAGCACGAGCTCTTCTGTAAAATGCAACACGTACAGCACTTCATGCATATTCACTCATTTAACTACAACTTTGCAACTGCCTAGCTGTGTCACTTTAGTTAACATCACTGTGCTTGACTTTCCTCGTGTGAAATGGAGATAAAAATTTGATTTAATAACAAATTTTTAAGATAAGTATTCTCATCTCTCTATTCTGCAGAATAGGAAATAGGCAGAGGGAAGTTCCTGGACCCAAATCACCAGATACGTAAGTGCTGATTGGGATAACACACTCATGAATCTAGCACCCAAGTCTGTTGTTTAAATACTACTCTATTTAGCTTCTTTCCACTCATGTCTGTGAATCAGGGAAAAAAATGGGGACTATGAACTATTTTTGAAAAAAAAAATCTTACGTTTGATGAACATGTGTGATTTGTATTAAAGAGGTTCATCTGTTCCTTCTGATCTACTTTGAAGGAGGGCAATTCTTCATGTCAACTGTGCAGTTTTCAGCAAATCCTTTAAAAACTCTGCTCTGTGGGTTTTTATTTATTTATTTATTTATTTTTTTGATTTTCTGAGGTAGGGTCTCACTCTAGCTCAGGCTGACCTAGAATTCACTATGTAGTCTCAGGGTGGCCTTGAACTCATAGCCATCCTCTTACCTTTGCCTCCTAAGTGCTGGGATTAAAGGCGTGCACCACCATGCCCGGCTGTTTTTTATTTTTAACATGGAGCTGTACCTCATGCATAGTTTCTGTGAGCTCAAATAAGTTTGCACTAGATATCTAAAAGCTCTTCACTTAGGTGTTTTTTACTTTGCTCATTACTTTGACCAAATACCTGAAAAGAAACAGCTTAAGGAAGGAACGGTTTATTTTGAATTACAGTTCCAGGGGACACTTTCCATGATGACAAGGTTAGATGTGTCAGCAAGGAATAGGGAGTTGGAGGACGCATAACGTTGACTCAGGAAACAGAGTGAACAGCAAGCAGAGCCAGGCCATAAAACCTAAAGCCCCAAGCCCAGGGTGATAATTTGAGTAGATGTTCCCCAATAGATTCAGTTTTATTAAAGCTTTTTGGATTTCTAGGTGCCTGGCTGGAGGAGGTGTCACTGTGGGCTGATCCTAGGGTCCAGCCCTGGGATGTGTTTGGGGGTGGATCTGGAATTGCATTCTAAAGCTATGCACAGTGCTTGAGCTCTGCCCGCGGTTCCTGGAGTGTGCTTGCTTATGGTGCTGGTGATGGTATTTCTCTCTGTGTGGACCTGTGAAAGGGGGCCAGCTTCTTCTTCCATTACGGAACTTCCCTGGACCTGTAAGCTTCAGTAAAACCTCTTCCTCCCTTAAACTATGCCTGGTTTGGAAATCCATTCCAGCAATGTGAAGCTGACTGAAACACCACTGGCACACTTTCTCAAGCAAGGCTCTGCTTCCTGAAGGTTTCATAGCCATTCCAAACAGTGCCACCAGCTGGGGACTAAGTGTTCAAACACAGAAGCCTTTGAGTAACATTTCATATATAAGTTACAACACAGAACATGTGGTCCATAGGTTCAACATGGTTTATAAGCCTTCATGGAGCACATGGTTGTTCTGGGCTCCAGAACTGGAGAATGACCAGTATAGATAAGGGCTCATGCCCCTTGGAGCCTCCTGTACTGTAAGAAGGTAGGTAAAATGAATGCACAGCGATCTCTCTCGACATGTGCTAAAAGAGAAATGAACTACTGTTAGTTTGACATGCTGAGTGGAGAACTTGACCCCATAGAGGAGGCCTAGCAAATACTTGCTGGACTAGATAGAAACCATCGGCTGCTCTAAACTTTCACCAGCAGGGTTTTAAAAATGCAAATGTCAGATGAAAATGTGTCTGAAAGGGCAGAAGGTAGAGCACAGCTGACTCAGCAGGAGCTGCAGCCAGCATAAGTCAGTAGGAACCAGAGGGCAGTGGTCAGCAGGGAATTTATCCCCCAGGAGCAGTATTAGCCTTGGGGATACCGTGGTGGTGGGAGGACAAGAGGCCTGCTAAGTGGGAGCACATGTGACCATCATTGCTGTATCTGGCTTGCTCTGAAATGGACTGTGGAGCAGGTTTTTAGCATTGGTGTGCTTCTATCCCTTACTTATAAAATTATAAAAAAGTGATTATATGTACATAGCAGGATTTCTCTTCTTTTTTATGTCAAAAGTTTAAGAGGAAATGCAAAACGGTTCTCAAAAGGGTACGTGGTACATTGTAATTGTTTGGTATTGGCTTTATTATTATTATATATCATCAACATTGTAACCTCATTATTGTAAGGAGGCATCTGGCTGCTGTCTAATCAATGTGTTAGTTCTCCTTGTTTCCAGAGCCTCAGAAAGAATGCCACTTAGGATGGTGGTATTGTAGAATATCATATAGCATGGTGGTGTGGTAGAATGAATGCTTCTGCTGTGACAGGCAAGAAATCCACTATTTGTTGTGCCACTGTGATCAGGTGGTCTTAGCACAGCTCCTTCCCCTCTCTGGGCTTCTGTGCCTCACAGGCAGACTGTGGCTTGTGTTGGGTTCCCACCAAGGTAATCTCAGTAATTATTTTAAATATATTTTATTTGTTTATTTATTTGAGAGAGAGAGAGAGAGAGAGAGAGAGAGAGAATGGGCATGCAAGGGCCTCCAGTCACTGCAAATGAACTCCAGATGCATTCGCCACTTTGTGCATATGGCTTACATGGCAGTGGGGAATCCAACCTTGGTCCTTAGGCTTTGTAGGCAAGCGCCTTAACCACTAAGCCATCGCTCCAGACCCCCACCAAGGTAATCCCTAATCCTGAGTCTCTGTGATGGTCACTGAAGATTGCTTGATAGGGAAGCATGGCCAAGAGACTCATCCTTCTCCACTAATTCATGCTTCAGTCAGTGCTTTTCAGTCAAGGAAGATATTGTCTGATCCCCTCCCAGGAACATTTGGTAATATCTAGATAGCTTTGGTTGTTACCACAAAGGGTTGGGTAAGTCCAGGATGTTGCTAAGCATCTCACAACTCATATATCATATTTCTATGACAAAAAATGACTTGGGTCAAAGTGTTACTCGTGTTGAGAAGTTCTCACTTAAATCTTCCCTCATGTTTTCTGAGCAGTGGGAGCTGAACCAACAATGGCCTTTGCATCCCTTATTTTATGGAAGTGTTCTCACGGTTCTTGTTATTTGGAAAGCTTTGCTTCCTGTTCTTGCTCTTTCTTGGGAACAGGGAGTTAGGGGCAAAGCGATGGGAGAAATGGAATCAGATACATTAGCGTAGAGAATATGGAAAAGCTTGGATGTGAAGGGCCAGGATAGGAGCAGAGGTGGTTCTCTGTCTTCCTAGAGGACTGGCAGGTCATGAGTATTAGATTCTAATGGGACTCCTTTGTGCCAATAACTTACTCATTACCAGAGGTATCCTTGGTGGGCCAGGCTTAGGCTTTGGCTGGAGTTGTAGTAAAGGCGAAAATGGAGCAAGTGCAAGTTCTGTAGCATGAAGCGTCCTGTTCCCCATCATGTTCCATCTTCAGGCAGCCTCCACTCACCTCCAGATGCCATTTTGAGACACCTTCTTTCCCTACTTCCTTTCTCCAGTGAGGGACTTCTGTGTCCCTTGGGGCAGAGGCTAAGTCTTCTGGCCTCTTGCATCCTGAGCACCCATGTCTTGGGCCTGGTGCTAAAAAAATGTTTGCTAAAAGAATGATTGGGCCAATGAATGAAGGAAGCATGGCTTCAACACCTGGTCTTCATGCAGTTTTCGGTTTCCACCCCAGCCCACTCTTTGTGTCTCAGATTAGAAAGAGCAATGACAGAGCTGGGTGTGGAGGCACATGCCTTTAATACCCACATTCAGTAGGCAGGGGGAGGAGGATTGACATGAGTTTGAGGACACTCTGAGACTACAGAGTGGATTCCAGGTCAGCCTGGGATAGAGTGAGACCCTACCTTGAAAAATCACAAAAAAGAAAATAAAATAAATAGAGCAATGAGAGAGAGAGGAGGAGGCAGTTTTCTGGCTGAGATCTTAAGAGGGTGCCAGTCACTTGTAGCATGCGGTTTGGGATTTGAGAGTCCTTAAATACAAGTGACATGGTGGGTGGGCTGGCATGGTGGGTCAGAAGCCTGAAGGTGATCTAAGGAAAAAGTTGCTCTATTATTGAGAAGTATTAATGATCCCCATAAAGATAGTATATGGCTCAAAAGGTATTATTTTTAGTAGGTGTCTAAATTGTGTGAATTAATAAGGAACAGCTTGGGTAGTGAAACTCATTAGCTTCTCAAATTTAACTTATTTACATTGGATGTAAACCTTTCTAAGACTGGTGGCATTAACCATTGTAAATGATCCTCCCAGCAAAGGTAATATTTTCTGGTAGTGTCTGAATTTTCCTCTCAAGATGTACGAATGGGGAGAAACTCTTTGGATGCCTTCGATACCTTTTCTGTCACTTGTAACCCTCAGTGAAACAGAAGTTCCGGTCCTCTGCGGAGACATTCACAACTCATCACCCACAGACTGTCTGTCACACACTATTGTGGCACAGTAATTCAGTTCTTTTAGAATCACTCAAGTTGGTCAATGGCCTGTTGTCCTCATCAATAGGTGATTAGTGTTAATTTACAGTACAGTCCTGAATGGGAGCCTTTTGCCATCTTGACTTCCTCTTATAATCCCCTTGAAGGGCTGACACACCTCTTTGTGCAGAGGCCTTGACAATGCTTGTGAGCCCCCAGTGAGTCTGTAACATAAGTCACTCAGGGATTTAGCAGCATGGTTTGTCCACTGACAGATCTTTTTTTTTTTTTTTCTGGTCTCAAACTATTGCTTTCCATTCCAATTTCTTCCCAGACATTTTCAAGTTGTAACATTAAGTAAAAAACAAGAATGAAGGGAGTGTGTTCTCCGATTTAGAAGTTCTTTCTCTCCATTCTCTTCTACCAATGAATGCCACCTGCAGGTGACTGTTATGTAGAACAGTGGGAGATAAAGGCTGCTAAGTGACAGGCTGTTTGACCTCACTCTAAGCTGGCCATTATCATCTCAAGTATCTAGGAGGGGAAATCAAGGACCTGAGATGATTTATTACACTTATGAAATCACAAGGCTAGGTTAGGGGAGGATTGAGATGTCAAATCCAGGTATGTTTTCTTATTAAACCTGATTGAGCTCATCAAATACCTTGGTAAAGAGAAGGAAAGGCCCAGGGGAAGGTTAAGGCAAGGCCAAAGAAAAGATTTATAGCTGAGTAGATGGGAAGGGGTCAGATGTGGAGTAGAAAGAAAAAGTCAAGGAATTGCTGGGCATGGTGATGCGCGCCTTTAATCCCAGCACTCGGGAGGCAGAGGTAGGAGGATCACTGTGAGTTCGAGGCCACCCTGAGACTACAGAGTAAATTTCAGGTCAGCATGAGCTGGCATGAGACCCTACCTCGAAAAAAAAAAAAAAGTCAAGGAATTGAATTCTGCCCACTAATGGATACCATGGAAGTCCAATGAGCAGGTCCAGCTTAGCCTTGAGAACTTCCTTATGGCTGTTACCCACAGATCTTGAGCCAGAGCGTAGAGACAGCTGAGATGTTGTCAGCAGTTACCACCATCCTGTGTTCATGCCTTTTTCATCCTGATGTGGCTTAGAGTGTTTGGCTCCTTTTGTTGAAAGTAGAGGGACACTGTAGCAAACACACTCATTGATAGCATTTAAGAAGAACTTTCTGCATGACAGGTAAGGATTGAATCTAAAGTTCCCAACCAACTGTGGGCAATTGCCTTATTAAAATATAATTATTTGAAAGGAAAAATGGAAGTATAAATGGCATAGAAAACACAAGGCCCTTGTTTCATGATTATCACAGTCAATGTATATAAGAATTACATTCTTAGGTGTCAATGTCAGCACTGACCTGTCCAGGAGCTGGGGACATGAATATGCAGGCTAGTATGACCCAATGACTGCGCAGTGAGTAGCCCTTCTTTGAACAATTAACGTGTCACAGAAGAGGGAACAAAGGCACTGGAAGTTTGGAAAGCAGACAGTTGGTTCCAAAACCTTCCCTGTTAGCCTCTCTGAATCCAGTCTTGATTCATAGTACAGAACTTGAACTTAGAATGGGATGAATGTTGAGTGAGTCCTGACTTGGCTGTTTAGCACTTGTATGACATTAAGATTAAGTGACATCTTCAAGGCTCATAGATGGCTCCTGGCATGTCATAGGTGCTCGACAAATAGAAGCCATTCATTTTGACAAGGGCAGGAATCCAAGCGGCACTTTGATAATGACTAAGGGTGGATTACTTAATTTAATACAGCTCCCATTCCATGTGCCAATGTGTCTCAACCATCATGTTTGTCAGAAAACAGCTTGTCAGGTTTTTATTCTATGAAAGAAATTAAGTTTTACGTTATCACTTAAAACATCTCCACATTTATTTCTGAACCCTGTAGCAGAAATGACTAGATAAAAAGCATGGTATGAGAATAAATCTTGTTTCACTGGAGAGCCAGTAAAACAACAGATTTGCTTCCCTTGGGAGTCTTAAAGTCCAAGGTCTGGTCATAAATTTCATTTCTTTCATTTGTTTGCTCTGTGTATTTGAATTATTTTTCTAAGCCTCAGTTTCCCTGGTTATAAAATGGATGATGATAATAGCTATCTCATAGTATTGTTGGAAAGGTTCAATAAATCAATACATTTAATATAGTTAGTACCATGTCTGTTAGACACTAAACACTTTGCAAAGATTGATCCTCACTGTTGGTGTTGGTTAGTGTATGGGAAGGTGGGGAAGGTGGAATTCCAAGGCATGACAGGCTTACTCTATGAAGAGACTCACAGACTTCAGTCAAAACAGTTTGTGGACATGAATGAAAGCATGACTATTTCCCGATTATAACTACTTTTCTTCAGCAACAGCTCCATCTTGGACATGGTGCCAGTCATTTGTACACATTTTATTCCTTGCGTCTTCTCAGCATTTGGCTGACCAGTAATTCAGTCTTAGGGTAGCTTTGCTACTTGCTCAGTGTCCCATGTTAGTGCATAGTGCTCCCTCAAGGTGAAGCCAACCGAAATCTGGCTATAGCGCACACTATCTTTCAGTTGATTTTAGTCAGAGACCAATTTGATCAGACATAATGACTTGGTTACTTTGTGGTTTCTATGCATCAGGCTTTTATTTCAGATATTTTACTTGAATCATCTTACTTTGCCCTTATATAGTACCATAAGAGAAATACTACTATGATGTCAGGACAAAGGTCAATGAACAAACACAGTCAAGATAATCATGGAAATTCAAGTCATAATAAAGGATTGCAGGTTTGAATGTGAGAATTCTGCTTCTAGAGCTTGTGTTGTACTCTCAAGGAGGGGTAGGGCGCATGCACACACATGCTGCAACTTGGGTGTGATCCTTTCTCTTGCGTCTAGTGTTGTGCTTGCTCAGGGCTCTTGGTGTCCTGCTCTGTAAACTAAGGGGACATTGGTGCCTCTTGAACATCTTCTCCGTAGTTAGAATCGAAATGCAGTTTCCCCGTGTTGTCTACCACACTACTGACTGTTAGGAAATAGCCGTCAAGTGCATGGCTTCATTTTCTTTGGACATATTTATAAAATTCTGGGGAAAGAAGGTAAGATGGGAGGCCCCACAGTGCCATTTAAAGCCCGCTACCTGCTCCTCACTCAGATTCATTCCTGGGCTACTGGCTCTCTTTCTAAACACATGCAGGTGCCCTGTGGCTGTAGAGACATCATCATGGCTGTGTTTGTCCACAGCTTTCCTGTACACTGGCTCCTTACACAAGCTGCACATGATTGCCTGTGGTGCAAAGTGGCCACTCCATGGGTCAGAGCAGTGGACGGGCATTATTTGGTGGGAGCGAGTGTCTAAAAACCTACAATTTCCCCCCATGGAGTCTTTGACTGTCTGTGCTATAACTAGTGGCTTATTTGTTGTTTTGCAAAATTAAAAGAAAAAAAAAAAGCTTTGAAACTCTGAGCTTATCTGGAGGGTCCATTTAAAAGGAGCCTTTGTGTTCTCACATCAACATAACAGAAGAAAGGGACCCAAAATATGTTCATGTACACTGGTCTACTGACAAGAGAGCTGAGGGTCACAAAGGTGACTTGGTCAAGCTGAAGAAGCTCTCAGTAATGGACTTAATGATATCAAGAGTTCATCTACCTCGGAGCCCTTACCCTGGTTTTGAGTGTACACTTTTGTGGTAGCTTGAATAGATGGCCCCCAATATATTCAGTGTTGTATTACTTTTTTATTAGCATCTGCATCCACCTGGCTGGAGGCAATGACACTGGGTAGATCTTAAGGTGTGATGGTGGGTTTGAGATTCCATTCTAAAGATAAGCAAAGTGTGCCTAGCTGGAGTTCCTGAAGTGTGCTATGCTGTGTGGCTTTTCTGTCTGTGTTTGGTCCTGTGAAACAGGCCAGCTTCTTCTGCCATTATGGAACTTCTCCTGGATCTGCAAGCTTCAATAAATATCCCTTCCTCCATAACTGCCTGGTCTGGGAGTTCATCTCAGCGAACCTGAAGCTGTCTGCTACAGAGTTCATCTACCTCTGAGCCCTTACCCTGGTTTTGAGTGTAGACTTCTTTTAAGAGGAGGTCTACAACAAAGATCAGAAACTCATGGAATCTCCAAGTTACGAAAATGAGCGACACTGTCCACTAGAGAGCAGTTGGAGCCAGTGGGTAGTGTGGCCAAGTGGGTGCCACATGTCCTCCCATTCTGTGGAAAAGTTGCAATAATATCATTCAATTGCTACCAAGTAGTTCCCACAGGGCTGTCATGCCTTTAACCTTTAGGAGCAGTGAGCATCCTGGCTCTGATGTAAAATATTTTAATCTTAAGGACTGACAACTCACACGAAGACTGTAAAGATGGTGGGAGGTGGAACAACGTGACTTTGGATTGGGTGCACATCATGGGCCATTCATCTGCAAAGACAATTCTGTCACGCACATGAAATTTTAGAAGGGGGCTGTGATCCAGAAAACGCAGGGCAATACCAACTCAGGAAAGGATAGTTACAGCCCCATGACACAAGCGTCTCCTCTTTCTTTACTCTTTCAATTGGGGCCACTTAAAAGCCCACCTGAACTCAGAGTTTCACGTAGGTCAGTGGGCAGCCATGCCACCTCCATTTTTCATTCTGTCTATTCATGGAAGAGTCTCTCCTCCTGTCTCCTGTCATCTATGCCACTTGAGGCCTTGTAGCTTCTATGTCCTCTGGTTTTAAATCCATGCCACCTTCCCTGATGACAGAGAGAGGGGAGTGAGGCATGGGACAGAAGTAACAGGCAGCTTTAAGTAAGCATTAGAGACGTGTCAGAGCCTGTTAAATAGGAGAGATTAGCAGGAGGTGGGGCCAGAGGGGATAGGTCCTTGATTCTTGGGAGGGCGGAGAGAATTCTCCTTTAAGAAAAATGGTGGAAATGAATGTGAATTAAGAGAAAGTGGAGATTTTATCGCTGCAGATAAATCTCTACTATACTCTCAAAATCCAGAGACTTCAGCACGACATAAAGATGATGGGTTGCAGCCAAGTATATGTACACCCCCACCAATGTTTATTTGAAGTTCTGTGTTAATAAAACACGTAGCTGCCTCTCTCAATTTTTTGTTGCTTATGCTTTCCCCTCTCTTTGTTCACTGTGCCCCTTAGCACCTGGAGAGTCCCCTCGTGGGAAGAGGTACCACAGAACAACATGGCTCTAGGTGGATCCCAGTTAAGAGACTTGAGGTGGCAGGAAGATGCCTTGGGTAGTAAAGAACTTGTTGTGTAAGTGGAAGGACCTGATTCCAGATCCCCAGTACACATGCAGATGCCTGGAAGACTTAGCAGCTCTCCTGTAACCCCAGTGCTGGTGATGCCCAGACAGACAATCCCCGTGCCAGGCTGGCTTGCTAGATGAGCCACATCACTGAGTTCTGGGTTCCAGTGACCGCTTGTCTCAATAAAATGGAGAGTGATGAAGATACCAGATGTCAAACTCATCACACCTCATCACACACACACACACACACACACACACACACACACACACACACGTGCCCACACACATATGCCACACACACACATATGCCACACACACACACACACACACACATACTAGAAAAAGGAAGAACTCAAGGGCTATTAGTGTTTAGAGACTGGGTATCACTTTCACTTTTAAAGAAACAAACACGAAGTTTCTTTGTTGCAGAGACATTTTATAGTATAACTTCATAAATAGTGTGTCTTTAGCTTCCTTGTCAGAAAGACTTTATTTATCAGCATTAAAAGTACTAAGTAAAATGTCATTACTTCTAGAGCAGTAGGAGATAATTAAATCTTACATGCTTTAAGGAAGCAAGCCAGGGTCAGAGCTGTTTTGCATACAGCACACGCAGATTAGGTGAAAGTCGCCTGTTTCAGCTGTCATCCGATATTATATTAGCTATTAGATAACTGTTACAGGACTGTGGGGCACAGCCGCTGTCTGGCAAACCTCCCCAGGCCTGCATGGTGCTCTAGTGTGGGTTAGTATTCACTTAGATGGGATCACTTCATAAACTTAGACAATAAGAGGGTTGACCACTGGCCAGCCTGTTTAACTTACCATTAGTGGCCACCACTTGTGAGGAAACTCCAGTATTTTCTAGGCATGGCACCTTCATGTCATGGAGGTTGACATCACAGAAAATATATACTGATCTGCTTGGGGCTTCCCATTGCAGAGGTGAAGTTGGCCTTTGCCAGGGACTGGGAGAGAATGAAGTGGGTCTGCGCTGCTGCCTGTCAGAATTCAAGGACTGTCATGTTGGGTGTGGGTAGCAATGTGATGAGACTGTGGAGCAAAGACAAGACCAGAAACTGAGCCAAATGCTAGGATGCAGGCAGACAGAGATGTGCGAGGTGGGAGCTGCTTAATGTCAATTGAAACAAAGCACTGGCTGCTGATGGAGAGGGCAGCTAGTAAGACCAGGCCTATGGGGACTCATTGTCTGTATGACCTGATTTTTGGCTTCAATTTCTTCATCTGTGAAGTGGGAATGTGGGGAGGAATATAAGCCACGCAAGATACCTGGGTCAGGGCTGGCCAAACACAGTGTCATTGTGTATGCTGGCCCTGGCATCATCAGAAGCCTGACCTTGACCTTAGCAAGGGATCCACGAGTGAGTTATGTCTAAATACTGATCTAGACACAGCATGGTGGCTTGCCATCGCTTGGTCTGCCTGGTAGGTGTGGGACTGCCCCTGGCCCCAGCTATTGATCACACCAGAGGGAAGGCACAAACAGTGGATCATGAGCCATGGGCAACATAGACATCGTGGGATAGCAGCTTAACTATAAACAGCTTCTGAAGTTGGCTACAGTTAGGAACGCTCTCCCAAGAGAAGCGTACATTTCAGCTGCTTTGAAGGTTGAGAATGAGGCGATTGCTGCTGTCCACTGTCAGGGCTGCCACCTGCTTCCCTCTTGCTATTCTTATGTCACTTGGTATTTCTACCTTGTAATAGAGGATTTACAATCTACTCTGGGCCACGTTGCTTTGTGGTCCAACTTACCTGCAGCTGGACAGTACAATCTCTGGTGATAGGGGATGCTCAGCCAGTATTTGTTGAATGGATAAAGAGTTTTGTTTGAAAGTAGAGGGAATATGTTACTGACCTGTCTTGGTTGCTTTGGGCCAACAATAATGTATGTCTGCTTTAAGGGTCTAAAGGAAATACACTCATCTATGGGCCTAAGAGTGTATATATTCTATGGTGCAAACCCCCATATTCTTAGGGTATCATAGCTAAAAAATACTGGAGTCTTGTTACAAGTTCCCTGTCCACTACAGCAGGAAGCCTATATGCCATACGGAGGCATCATATCTCTATTGTGAAGGTCTCAAGCGACCCATTTCCAGTGCTTTCTAGACCTATTTTAGGCTTCTACTGTTATGAAATAATAGACATAATATATAAGCAATTTGAGTTGAGTTTGTCCTAAAAGTTGCTGCATAAAGTTTCTGAAAGAATCAAGGCTCATTTGATACTACATTTCCAGGATCACTGTGATGATTAATGCAGACTGATGACAGGTATTTATCAATAATATCAAATGAGAAAAAAATCCCCCAAACTATATATAATATGACTATATAAAAATCATGAATATATATGTATATCAGGTACTAGCATTAACTGAAAATAGTTGAAGAAATAAAGAGTAAATTTGTGAGATATTGTAAATAATATTTTAAAGGCTGTTTTCTAATAATCCTTCCCCTTCTTTAATAAAACAATGAGCTTCTATAGGTTGAGACATACATCTTATTTCAAGCAGAGCTCATGAGGTATTTTAAATCTTACGTAAGCCAGCATGCATTACGTTCTGCTGTAGTAACAGAACACCTTTAAATCTCAGTGCCTTAAAATAGCAAAGGCTTATGTCGTATGTGGGGTTCACGTTTCTGAGAGGTTGAAAGGGATACTCATCCAAGCTGCCGTAGACCTGAGTGATCAAGTGAGTTATGACCCACCCTCTGCCCCAGCACACCAGGGCTCCTGATTGTACTCCAGCCTGAGGCAACCGTTTGTTCTCACTGCAGATTAGGTATTCCTGCTAAGAGAGTCATTTTATGCTCCTATTTCCTCCTCACCTCCCAACTCACCTTGGCCACTATCACACAGGTGCTAGGATCCTTGAGGAGTGTTTCTCACTGGGCCAGGTACTTTTTCTGGGTGCCAGAAATCTGCCAGTGAGTAGACAGGCAGATGTCATCCAGAGGTCTTTGTATTCAAATGGATCAACAAGAGATAGACACACCAGGGAGTGAGTGATTTGTGTGGGGGATGACAATGAATGCTTTGGAAAAAGAAGGCAGAAGAAAGGGTTATGCCTACAAAAGGAAAACAGACCTATGCTAGAGCTTGGGCTAGTGATAGATAACCAGAAATTAGATTAGATTAAATTAGAGAGAGAGAGAGAGAAAAAGATAGGGAAAGGAAGTGAGGGGGAGAGAGAGAGACCGAGAGACTTGATCGAGGTGCACTGGGTATGACTAGGCTGAAAGACAGAGAGTGAGGAATGAGCAACCATTCCAAGGAGCAGAGATGTCCATCTGGCCCACGTTGTCTCTGCCCCTGTCGCTCATGCCTTGTCTCCCCTGGATCCCGTCTCACACCATTGCCTAGCCGATCATGGTCCCTTCCCTGCTTGAGTGTCTTTCAGTCTTCGGATTAAGATCTGTCCTCAGCTCTGGCTGTCTCCTTTCTCCACTCTCAAATCTTGCTGTCACCCTCTGTGCTGGCCACATGTCATGGAGTGACTGCTCCTGTTGACAGGGCTCTCATATCATCTTCTCCTCAATGTCTTTTCTAAACTCCTGCCCCCACCTTTCTCATTTCAGTTCTCAGTGACCTGACACAGGGTGGTTAGTACTAGCGCCCGTCGCACACGCTCTGTCCTCACTTGGGCCAAACACATCGCTGAGCACTTCTCAGGCGTTGATATGGTTATTCACTTCATGTTGGTGATGGTGGAGCCATGGAACAAGTTTTAAAGTTTGCTTAACACACTCCAGCTTGCACTGTGCTTATGTTTCTAACCTAAGCAAATATGGACAAGTTGTACCCATTCCTAGCACTAAATTTATCACGATTTTTTTTTTTGTGGCATCTCTGTGCCTTCTCTTTTGTCCCATTCTCCATAACCAATGTCCTAGATACTACATCCTGTGAGCTATTTGAGAACTGGACAAGCAACTTTGATGTGTAGCTTAGCACCTGGCAGGGAGTCAGCTCCAACATCGCTGAAGAAGGCAAGGATCAGTGTTGGAACAGCGTACATGGAGGACTAGCAAGCAATCTGCTTGGTTCTTTGAACAGTGTTGCAAAAGCTGAGGGACTGGGTGTAGTGTGAGACTCCCCGAGGTAGCACAGAATGCTGGAGGAGGGCTGCTGTGAGTGAGGATGCCCTTGACAATGGATGGCCCATCCCCTTGACCAGCAGGATCTTGGTGGTTTCTCATGTACTTGAGAGAGGGAGAGGGGCAAAGGAGGCCCACTTCTGTCCTAGGGGCCAGGAGCTCTATCTATAGGAAGTACTTCAGGTGACATTTCAAAGCTTACAGAGGGCTCTGCTGCCCAGGAGAACACACAAGTTAGTATGATCTTAGAACCACTGGGTCAACTGCTGAAGGCAGGAACTATGCCTTGTGTCAGGGAGGCAGTGTTTTGACACTTTTCTGTAACTTTTTTTAGTGCTCTAGGGATTCTTGATGAAACTGGGAGAGGTGTTTTACAGAATAAAACTGTACCCAAAGTCTGCTGTTCAAGGTGGTGGTAACATGCATGTTCAGATGTCCATGTATTCTATACAGGTCACAGCCAAGGGGTGTGAGAAGTTGAATTCTGGACAAAGATGAGAAAGGAGCTAATCTCTTGCCCTTTCTCTTCCTTTCCCATGTCCACCCTCACCCTCTGCTCTCACTGCTGTGACATCACAGGTTTTACTCGCGCTTTCCTTCTAGAAAGCTTAGGGTGCTCATCTCCTTACAAGCATCTAGTAGCTGATCACCTTCAATCTGTGAAGCATTGTCTTTGGAGAGGGGTGGAGTGTGGGGTAGAGAACATTGAACAAAAGAAGAAAACATGAAATAAATAAGAGTTTCTAAGATACTCCGTATTGATATAAAACCTAAAAGTTCCCTGCTGACTGTGGAAAATTAATGATAGGTTCAGTCAATATGAATTGTCCCTCCAAATAAGTAGGGAGAAAAAAATCCTCCAGACTGAAGATACATAGAATCCCCCTTCCAGTACCTTATTGAACCTTTCTTCTAAAAATAAATAAATATATATATATTTCTTAAACCATTGACAAGATCGTTTGGGAAAGTGTTTACTTGGTCCTACTAATGGAAAACCATGCTAATGATCTTTGGACAGTAGGTTTTAGATATATTAGCTCTTAGGTGGTGAGCTGCTTTTCCAGTCAATACTGCAGTCTTTCTTTGAATCAGAAGCGTGGCAGATGAAAGGGTGGAAGGAATTTGGATACCTGATCTCGCCTACAGAGGGTTTTCTGTCTCCTTTTCTGTAACTCCCATGAATTATTAAACGTGAAGTCAGCCATGCGCAGGAGGAAGAGGCACACGATTTTCCCTGTGAGCGTGCGGATTAGCCTATTGCTCAGTTGAGGGAGGATTCCACGTGACCCTGCTTTCTATATATGTCTGTAGAAATGAAACATGGTCCCTACTGCATCTCAAGTGAATGATTTTTCAATTAGCCTGAAGTTCCTTTGTGGTATTCCCTTTGCAGAGGTTTAAGAGGTTTTGGACAATTTATGTGGTTAGGAGAAGCTGTTTGTCAAGAAACAATATCTGTGACAACTTTTATGTTCAACTTGAGTCCCAAGTCTTCTGCTTGTTTTTACAAGCACTGTTTTCGGAGGTGTTAAAGCTAACTGAAAGGCAGTGCTGGCAGTTTTTCTGGAGAGTACTGGAAGAGCTGGGAAAACCTGACTTTTGAGTCCATATCCACAGTGCAGAGTTGGCGTGACTGCAAGGCCATTTGGTGAGTGACATCAAAGCCTAGGGATATGGCTCAGTTGGTAGAGGGCCTGGATAGCATGCACAAAGCCTAGGGTTTGATCCCCAGCACATCAACAATGTGTGGTGGTGCACGCCTATAATCCTAGCATTCAGGAGCTGGAAACAGGAAGATCGGAAGTTCAAGGTCATGCTTGGCCTACACAACAAGTTCAAGGCCAGCTTTAGATTTATGAGGACTTGTCTCAAAAAAAATCAAACATTAATATAGGTTGAGCTGAACACTTCACCTCTAGGGCAGTAGAATAGTTTGAGTGGTTAAACTAATGGGTCTGGCATTCAAACAGGTCGATTTCCTTAGACAAGTTGTTATCCTAACCATATATATCCATTTTCTTTCTCTCTTTTTTATGCATGACTCTGTGTGTATGTGTGTGTGTGTGTGTGTGTGTGTGTGTGTGTGTGTATTTATTTGCGCATGTGTTTTCCTTGGTGGTCAGCTGGCTGTGTGTGTTCAAGGGCATATGGTGTGTGTGTATATATGTGTGTGCTTGTGGAGGGCAGAGGGCAACAGTGGGTATCTTCCTCAGTCATTATCCACTTTAGGTTTTTGTGGCAGGGTCTCTCACTCAACTTGAAACTCATCAGTTAGGCTAGACTAGCTAGCCAGCACACCCCAGGATCTCCCTGTTTCTGTCCCCACTACGCATGCTGCTGTGCCTGGCACTCTTTTACATGGGTGTAAGAGATCACAATTCACATCCTCATGCTTGCATAGCAAGTGCTTTACTGGACGAGCCCTCTTCCTAGCCTCATGTGTCCGTTTTCTAACCTGTAGCACCTGGCTTGGTACAAAGATTAAGTGGAAAAGTGTGTGAAAAGAGCCTGGCAAAAATGTATGCCTTCCAAAAAAAATGACTTCTTTTGTTACAGATGCAGTTCCTGTCTGGAATATAGGTGAAGACAATATGGAAGGATATGCACAAGGACATAGCTGGAAATATATCCCTGATGGCATTGCTTATAATCGAGAAAAATTTGGATGGGCAGAATATGTGGCCTATACAGACAATGGTTGTTATTTTATTTGGCTATCAAAAACATGCAGTTGGCCTGGGAGAGATGGCTCAGAAGTTAAAGGCACTTGCTTGCAAAGTCTGATAGTCTAGGTTTGATACCCCAGGATTCACATAAAGCCAGACGAAAAGTGCCGCATGCCTCTGGAGTTTGTTTGCATTGGCAGGAGGCCCTGGCATGACTATTTACCCCTCTCTCTGCTTATAAATCAATTAATAAAATATTTTATAATCATGTAATTGATATTTATAAATAAAATAGTATTCACAGTAATTTGGATGAAACCTTAGATAGTCAAAAAGTCTCATATGCGTATACATAAATAAGTATCCCTTAGTGTACTCTTAGGTGATTGGAATACAGTCTTTAATACTTTTTTTGGTCCACAAGTTTTCTTGAGTGAAATCTGTTTTTTTTTTTAATTTTGGAAGGAACAAAGTCTTAAAATGGGGTGAGTATCCCAGGTGGGGGGGGCAGGGAATCTTCTCTAATGGTAACAAAAAGTCAAAGTGTCAGTGAGACTTCATCTGGGACTTGGGGATGTGGACATGAACATGTGGGAGGTTGGGTCACTCCATCAGAAAATGGAGGCAAGGGATGAAAGATCAGGAACATTTGAAAATGAGATCATGAGGAATGAGAACTCTATAGTTGCTTGGCCTCATATATTTTTTTTATTAGAAGACTTACTGACATTTGAAAAATGGAGACCTATGCCACCAACTTGAGGTTGATTGGCATTTATGGGCAGTATAAGGCCTTCTTTACTGCCTTCTACCACCCTAGCCCCATATCCAAACTCTCACCCAACCAGCCTCTGAATTAAATTGTATAAACTGTGAAACTTTCTAAAATGTCTATGTGTGGAGAGACTAGTTGTCATTCTCAAAATATGACTTATCTGGATAGAAATTTGAAAAAAAGTAACTTGTGACATTTTAAACACTTTTACCAACTCTTGTTTAAAAAGAAAAAACAAATAATAAAGCAAAGAGGAAATTGTACCTGTTCAGAGAGAAAAAGTGGGAAGAACTGAGGAGAGTTTCATATCAAGTCTTTATTGAAATAGCTGGATCTAAATCCCAATGGATTTTGTAAAAATTGAAAGAATGTTTGGAGGGAGCACACGATTGCTATAAATATCTATTTATATTCATACCTAAGGAGTGGGTTAGGTCCCTTAATTTCCTCCATAAATGGAAAATTATTTGCATGAACAGAGATTTATCATTTTAATGATGCTACAACTTGACCCTTAGAGTTTTAGAAATCTGAGGGCTTCCAGATGAATATTATTTAGAGTCAGGATGCATATGTAAGACTATACCTGAGTGCTATAAATGGGCCTATTTTCCTCAAAAAGTTAAAGCACATTTATGAATCTTTTATGCTTGTTAGTCTACTTTTTTATGTAGAGGAAAATTATATTTGTTTCTGACCCATCAGTATCTCATAAATGTTCATATATACTTTGTTAAGTATTTAATTCAAAGGAAAATCTGTCTTTTTCTAGAATCTCATTCATCTTACCAAATAGCAAAAGTTTAGCATCATAAAATATGCTGAGTGCTGTTTGTATCATTTATTTATAAATAATGAGGACATTATTGTTGTTGCAAAAAATTTAGAAATGATTTTTTTCTAGGAAGACTGTTCTAATTGCAAATTTAGATGAAGTCTATTAATTTTGCTAAAGTGCCCATTTCTTTTTTTAACTTCAGTTATTTAATTATTTGAGAGAGAGAGAGAGAGAGAGAGGGAGAGAGAATGGGTGCTCCAGGGCCTCCAGCCACTGAAAATGAACTCCAGACAAATGTGCCACCTTGTGCATCTGGCTTACATGGGTTCTGGGGAATTGAACCAAGGTTCTTTGGTATTACAGGCAAACTCCTTAACTGCTAAGCCATTTCTCCGGCCTTAAAATGCCAATTTCTGACAAGGAGTCTTTCTTAATGCTCCCTCCCTCCAACTTGCACTGGCTGCCTCATCACTCCCTGGTTCTGTCTGATA
This sequence comes from Orientallactaga sibirica, assembly GCA_036365145.1. Lineage (NCBI taxonomy): Eukaryota > Metazoa > Chordata > Mammalia > Rodentia > Dipodidae > Orientallactaga > Orientallactaga sibirica. The sequence continues at coordinate 19,615,305 of JAEOAD010000018.1, read as the reverse complement.
CTCACTGGTTTATGTACCAGGGCCTGCCCCTCTTCTTGATTCTGCTTTGCAATCTCAGCTTCCACTTCATTTTCAGCGTCCTTTTAGGTGCCAAGAATTACTACTTCAGGCTAAGTTCATGCATTATGTTAGGAGATGAATGCGGCTTAAAGGTTTATGCTCTGTGATCTAGGCCACAACTAGCAACCTGGTTATTTTTCTTTTGTCCAAGTGATGGTTAAAGTTTTGAAATGATTGCTACAGTTTTTCAATTTTACATGAAAATTTTGATTAAAAAATAATCAGAAGGTTTGACCACCCATTTTACATGTAGCAGTGAGCTGGAATGGTGGGGTTGGCATGGTTCTTCAGTAAGCCCTGCCCTGCCTTTGCCTCTGGGGGGGTGTGTGTCTTCATTCAGCTGTGCTACAGCTCTCATCAAAGTAGACATTTCATTTTGCTGCCCTTGTTCCGTTTTTTTTTCTTGTTCCTGAAATTCTTTTCCTGAAAACTCATTGTTCCATCTACTTAAAACAATGGGGAATAAAAACAACAAACAAACAAACAAACAAACAAACAAAAAAACTAGACCCAAAACAAAAAGTGCTGATCACATGATAGCATCATTCAAGGTCAGTGATATGCATCAATCAGCTATTTCAATCTACTGGGAGAATTTATCATCTGGTATTTTCCCAGTGTGTTATTCATTCTTTCAAATTTTGGGGAGGTATAAAGTAAGCTGATATATATTTATCACAATTTGAGCAGTAACAAAGTTGAATAGCTTTGGGGATTTGATGGGTGCAGAGACTGTGGCATGTCTGCATCTCTGGGATTTGGAGAGAGTCTTTCATGGGATTGCATCTGAACTTTCCCATTTTTCCTTTTACTGTTGTCCCTTCTGGCTGTGGAGATCTTTTGGAATAAGCCAAGTGCATGCCAGTGCTCAGTCTATGCTTGACATATAATGGATGCTTGTCAAATAGATAAGCCCTTTCATCTATGTTAACTTTTACATATTTCATGAGACAGACATTGTAAAACATTTCTGTGGGTCATGCATGAAGTCAGTGAGAAAGGAGGTTAGATCAGGTCATTTTGCTTGAATATTTGTTTGCATGATGAAAGTGTTGCTGTCCTCATATTCATTCACAGCTCCGGTCATACTACACTGTGAGTCAGCTTCTCCGTAGTCTGTTCACTGTTCACTTACCAGGATTCCTTAAAAGCGCTGTATGTATTAATGATGGTGATTTTAATTTGTACTTTCAAAGAAATTGTGCCAAAATAATATCAGAACATATTTTTTAAAAGGACATATACAAACTTTTCCTTGCTGAGCTCATTGGTGTGATTCTGACAACTGGGTCCTGTTTTCCTACTTACTGCAATTACAACATTCTATGATACTGTGCAGCAGGTAGTGATTTTCATTAAGCCAAAGAACACACAGAAACATATTTGTGCATGTCATATTAGCCTCCAAAAATTCATATTACCCAATCTTCTTTGGTATTGGGATTCCCCATGGAAGAATCTTCTCTCTTTTAGTAACTGTTGGCAGTGAAGCAGGCCTGTTTCTTCTAATGTTGATATGTATGTGGTCTTAAAGTTTTGCCATTTTATAAAATGAATCTTAGCTTTGTTTTCCTGCTTTAAACAAAGCATCCTCTGCAAGGCTTTAAATAAATCATATGTGTTATCTGCCGTTTATACCTTTTTGAAAACATTTCCTTTCAGAGTCACCTGAGGTCATGTAAACAGGAGTGTACCACACTCACCCACGTGCACACATGTGTTATTGCACATTGAGGACAGCTTTGTTGATTACAAACAACTGAAGATAGGCAGTCAAGAGGTTAGCTTGGTGTAGAGATAAAGTTTGATCTAAAAAGCTTTCCCTGGTTATTCATTCCTTCAGACGTTGTTGCTGAAACAATGAAAGCAAAGCAAAAAATAAAAAGACGGAAAAGAGAAGAACTACTATATCCATTAGAATAAAAGCAAAACCCTTTTTTTAAAACCTATAAAACCACTGAAGTAGCTTAAATGCAAATATGCTGTGCCAAACTGAAGAGCGTATTCATGTGGCCGATTGGGCAGAGAAGGACTTTGAGATCTCACTTCATGAAAGCAGAGTGATTTTCCATGGTTTTCCATCTCTGCCACTGCATCTATCCCTATGTCACTCATACCTACATCAAGGTCTAATCTGTGTTCTATATTTGTATGTATACTGCTATATATGTGAATATGCATGCATATGCATATTTGTGTGGTCTGTTCTACCAAGTATTACCTATTTTTGTTGTCCAAGTATGATGAACTACTGTGAAATATTGGCATTTCATATAGTTCAATCTATATCTCTGATCACAGAACAGGTTCCTGCCTTTGTACTCTTCCCTTTTTATCCTGTTTATTTCTGTGTTAGAGAAATAACCAGAGGCCAGAAGTGCCAAGAGAGAATTATAATGTTTCATTAGAAAGAATTTCACCATAACCCTAAGATCTCTGGCCCAGACACAGTTCCAGCACAGTCTTCTCTTTGTGAGTATGGTTAAGACATCTGAGTATAATGTGTGACACTTTCATGATAGGGTGACATCAGGCAAAAATGAAATGATTTCTCAGATGCAGTCAATCTCCAAATCATTTTGATGTGATTTAATTAAACACTTAGCCCAGGTGGGTCTGACTTTATCAGGTAAAAGCTTCAAGTCTTTTCTGAGGAGAAAGTCTCTCCTCAGATGTGGAAGTTATATGAGGACAAATGGCCTCTAGGAGTTGAGAGCCTTAGCCTTGTAACCTGAAGTGCTGAATCTTCCTAGGAATTTGCTGGGCAGTGGAAGAGGACCCTGTGCTTTGCTAGGAACATAACCTGCCTGATCCCTTTGTTCATAGCCTTGTAAGCTCCAAGGATAGGACACAGCTACGAACTGTGAATCCTCTAACTTGAAGCAAATACAACATAATAAATATGTAGCTTTTAATGATTGCTAGTGCCACAATGTAAAGTGAGCATTAAGATCTGTATGTTCAGATAGCAGGCCGGATGGCGCCTGTGTCTGCCACGGCCTACCTCTTTAGCATCTCCCTTCATCTACCTCCATAAGCAAAATCAAGGAATGGATCCAAGTAAGAGCCCACCGTGCCACCCTGAGAGCCTCGTGCTCATTCTGGCTCACTAGCTGTGAACTCAGCTTTATTCTTATTCCCTTTATTCTGTTACTACCACAGGAAGAAGTTCTTTCAGGACAAAAAAATATTTAGCTTGCTCCTGGTTTGGAAATATCAGACACTTGATGCTAGGAATGGGGTCTTGGAACTGAACCAAAGTAGACATGTCATCCTACAGCAGTGGGTGAGGAAAAAGGCGGGTGGCCATCACAATATACTTCCTTTCTACTGTTCTCTTTTTAGTGTTCTTCCCTGCTCAGGCTTCTGGGCTTTTTCTTCCTCTTCCCCTTTGTGTGATGGTATTTGACTTGAATGTTGATGAAGGAAACTTGGTGCCTCCCCAAGAACTTATTTCGGGGTAATTAATTCTTGGCATCATGGCAGTGTTTCACAACTGTGACTTTCTTCAGTATGAATTGACAGACTAAATGTCCAGGCATGGGACATGTGCAATTATTGCATCTCTTTTCTTTGGCCAAAAATTTAATCATTTATTGCACTTACCCCTTTGGGGGAGAGAACGGAGAGGAGATTGAGTGTGTAGGAGAGAAGGATGGAATTCATATAAGGATCCTTGAGAATAGAGACTAGTTTTTCATGTCCCCTTCTATGCAAAGAAGTTCCAGGAAGTACCAGGAAGCTAAGCTATGGCTCAGCTTTAGGGGAGGGCTGCCCTCAGGGATCAGCCAGACAGACATGATCCTGCACCAACTTTTGACAGACCATACAGTGCGAGTACAAAGAGAAGCAGAAGAGGACAGTGAGAGAAACTGCACTGGGGACAGTAAAGAAGACATCTGGGAACTGGTATTTGCATAAAGGTTAAAGGACATGGGGCCAGGAGGAGGAGAAGAGACTATGTGGTGGTAACAAACTCATTAGTTCTTTAGTGCATGCTGAACTTGGACTTGAAGTTAAGTGTAATTTCAGTAAAAATATTTGTACTACTTAATTCATGGAAAAATTAAAAAAAAAATAATTGATGCTTTGCTAATCTAGAATTTACAACATATAACAAGTGCTACCAGGGTGGGAGTCACCCGTATCTTATTTTCTCCCAGGTTCATGGTGTCTTAAAGATATTAGTCTGTCATGGGTGCTAAACCCAATGCGGAGGGGGCCTACATGAATGAATCTCACCAGTGAGAAGCTTGTCACATGGTGTTTCTCATAAGATCAGTTATGTGAGTGTGTTTGTAGAAGGTAAAGTAGGAGAAGAACGTGCTTTGATGGAAATGCTTGCTCAATGCTTGCTGAGCACCATGCCTTATTTCCCATGTGGTAAAGCAGAGCACCAAAGAAAATCTGCACGTGAGCCCATGGATAACTCTGCTGGATTCAATGCATGCCTTACACTCTATCAGAAATGGTATCTCTTTTATTAGTCATGTCCTTTCCTTCCCATTTGACCTTTAAGGAAGTGAAGCTCTGGAAAGTTATCTTGTTGGTGTTTTACCAGCTGTAGGGACAGTGAAAGGTTTTGGAGGTTGAAGAGAGATGGCTTGAGTGCAAGACAAGTGACTTCAATCTTGAAAGTCTTCTGAGGGCTGGGGACATGTCTCAATGGGTCAAGTGCCTACTGTGAAAACATGAGGACTCGGGTTTGTATCTCTAAAATGTCCATGAAAGGTGAGCGTGGTGGCAGAAATAGGAGAATTCCCGTGACTTGCTGTCTGCTCTGTCTAGCCAAATCAGTGAGCTCTGGGCTCAGTAAAAGAACCTGTCTTGAAAAAAAAAAAAAAAAAAAAAAAAAAAAAAAAAAAAAAGGTGGAGAGCAGTAGAGAAAGATACTTGATGTTGACCTCTGGATTCCACACACATGTGTACCCCGCCCCTCCACACACACACAAACACACGCACATGACCTTATGAAGTCCATCTTCCAAACAGAGGAGTAGTTAGCACACAACAAACCTTAATGCAGGCAGAGTCCCATTCAGATGGGCAGGCAATGGCCACGAGATATGCCACAGGCAGAAATCCAGGTACAGGCTGTGGAGGAGAGGTTGGAGGAGCGGCTGAGGGTGAATTGCAAAAATTATATGTGCCATCTGACAAATGCATCAGGAGCATGGTAAATCCAAGTCAACCAGTGAGAGATGTCTAATACTGGACAGTGAGGTTTGCAAACACCACCATCCTCATCTAGAGAATACCAGGTCTGGAGTATGCCAAGGAGGTATGGTGGTTCATGACATAGATCTCTCACCAAAGACTCACTTTGTAGTTGTACAATTTTGGCTTTAACCAGTCTGCACTGTACTCACTAAAGGGTGAAGTCACTCTGTTACTGATTTCTAAGTGACTATTGTAAGTGTTATTCTGAGGAGCCTAGAGTATTAAAAGTATAATATAAAACCCAGATTTCTATTTTGCGTAACGAGGTTATGTGCACAAAAGACCTTTTGCTGGCTTGTACGTTAGATACCTTATTAACTTAAGACAGAATTCAGAAGTAAATTATAACCCCTGTTATGGCCCATAACTGCAGTTTGGATAAGCTGGCGCCTTTCCCACACCGTCATAAACCAGTAACATCTAGAAGAAATTACATATTGCACCCAATACCTAATTGTTCTTAAAGAGATAATACTTGTTCAAGACAGGTAGAAGGTGGCTGTGGGTTGCACAAGAAGCTACTGCCACAAGCTCGTGGTGACAATCCTCTTTTTGCCATTTCCCTGTGGATTTGTGGATAGCTGACGTCAGGTCTTGAGTGTAGAAGGGCTGGGTCTTTTGAACTCGTTGTGGTGACTGAGAGCCAGGGAAAGTTGGTGAGAAGGAACATCTAAGACGTTTTAAACACAACCAAGCAATCTTTGAGCATCATTCACAGAGTCCCAGGTGACTGTCACCAGAGTCCACAGACTGGAAAGCAGGCAACTTTAGTATGAGTCTCATAGGCTCAAATTGTCTTCTTAATCTCTATGGACTAGAGTGGAATGAGTTCTAGTATGCACGGACACCTATGAGTGTGAGTGTGTGTGTGTATCCATAGACATAAAACTGGCACTATCTTGTGTCCTTCAAGCTCTTAAGCTGGAAGCAAGTGTCCTGATGGCTTATGGGAAATATCCTTACTTGGACACATTTTCCCAAGAGCTCCAGAGAGATAGGACAGATACTGATCTCTCTAAAAAAAGATAATCTCAATTTTTTTTAAGTCTGTTACTTTGTAAATGACTTATTTTGCAATTCACAGGAGCAACAAAGGATAAGAACCTATGGTTTTTAAAGAGCCAATAGGTTGATGGTGGTCACTTCTGTTTGTTATTGAAATGGCCATGATCCTTCCATTTCTGCTACCAGGTCTTCCTATATCCAAGCACATTTCCCAGAGAAGCCCACTGCCCCTAATTATCAGAGTTGAACAGATGGTCCCAGGCAGTTCTCAGGATTTTTGTGAGATGCCAAATGAAAATTAACACTCCTGGGGAGACTGTTATTTTAAAACCAAGATCCCAGAGCTGGTGAAATGTGTGTCAGCAGTCACCATTTTCATCATTTTTTGGCTTCTTAGGTCAGCACTGCATTGGTGTAATATCCTGGGATGATGCGATATTGATGGTACCAGTTGCTTTTCTCTCTCCAGTTTTGGATATTTTAAGTATATATTTATTAAAAACTCAAAAAAATGTTATAACATTCAATGTTCTAGAAAACACAGTCACAAAATAAATATGCATTAAGCTAATTGATAATTTAGATGCATTAACACATTTTGACATGTTACACATTTCTTATTATGTTGATTGATATTTTTTATTTACTGGTGTTTCATAGGCCAGGCATGTGGTAGGCATTTAAGAAATGCAAAAGTGAGTGGATCACTCCTGTGGATAGGGTAAATGAAGCTACAGTGGTGATATGGTAAAATCCACTGTGCCAGTGTTTCTGAACTGTGCTATTCTTTAAATCCTTCATCCTTCACATAACCACTGTGAAGGCTAACATTCACCAGGGGGCCTGCTATGTTCTAGGGGCCACTGGGGTTAGTGTCTGGTTGAGCAAATGAGTGTGAGTCATTGCATTTACAAATCTGTAGGAGCATATTGTGATGATACCACTTAGTAAGTCAGAGAAGGAAGGGATGGAGATGTTAAAGACTTGCTTTAGAGCACAGCATGGTTCAGAGGAGCAGCTAAGGATTAACTTCAGGTCTGATTAGCCACAGAGCCACTCCTTGAATCACTATAGATTCCCAATGCCTCCCAGTGCCTGTCACTCTTAAGTTCATTTAGACAGCCAACCCATCTACTAACCTGTTGTATTGGAGTCCAGGCACCATGTTGGGTGTCTAGTGCTACGGTATGTGTGTGGGGGTGTTCAGAGTAAAGATTAATGTTTGTGGGCATTCCCAATCTTTTATTGGGAATGAATAGCGGCTGTAGGAGGTTACTAGTGATATCAAAATTATCTGAGATGGCAAGTTGTGGAGGTGAGATCCATTCCCTTCAGCCTTGCTAAACCAAGAACTGCCCCTGAAAGTCCCACTTCGCTTCTCAAGGAGGAACTTTATAGAGCTTTGTTGCTATAGGGAGTAGTGAAGAAGAAGCTGGTGATGTGCTGTCAACCCTGCAATGCACAAATATTTACTGCTCTTTATCCAAGTGGACTGACTGACTCTTCAGAAGGGCTTATGGGTTTTCATTTAGGGCTGACACTTCATTTAGGAAATTATTGTAGTATCATTCACACCGCTTCACAACCCTCATGCCATTGCGAGAAGATGACTCTAGCAAGAACAAAATCCGATCTTGTTCTCAGAATGAAGCCTCTGGAAGGAACTTGGCAACCTTCCTTCCTGCTTCCTTTTCCTGTAAACATAGCCTGTTTCCTTCCATTAGGTTATTAGCATAAGGCTGTGTGGTATGGGTCCTCTGCTTTACAATCAAACTCAACTAATAATATAAATAGCAAGTCATCAGAAGATTTTTGCCTTCTCTCTTTCTCTCTCTCTGTCTCTTTTTAACCTTCACTGTATATATATATTTTAATATACAGTGGGACACATGGCAGCAAATATTTCACATGGGAGTTTTTGCCACCGTCATAATTAATGCCAGAAAGTTATGTGAAGGTCTTCCTGTATTAAGTAAACTAGCCTTTGCTGAGGATGGAAAGATAAATGGTGGGAGTCTTGAAGAAAGCTGCTGTAAAAATGACCTAAGATTTAAGATATATAAACTACGGGAAAAGAACCCACATATTTTTATCTTTGCCGAGAAAGGTTACTATTTTTCTAAGACAGTAATGGAATAATACCATCCTCAGTTAAAAAAATAATTGCACAACTGTGTGATCAGATGCCTATAGATGTTGAAGGAAATTAAAAAAAAAAATTTACTGGAGAACTGTGCCTTGCCCAGCATTTGTTTGCTGCCCCTCCAGTGATTAGGTTCTGTCAATCAAAGAGTGTTTTGATACAAAAAGCCATTAGGAGTTGGATCTTCAGTTCTTCCGAAGGGCAACCAGACTTGAACACTGTCAGGGACAGCTGTCCTGTGTCACTAGCACTATCACTGGGTGTGTGGGGAGTGAATTATAGTTATTGGCATTTAGCTTTGTAAACTGTGCCTACCTAGGGATTTTAATAAACCGTGGATGAAATTTTATGTTTTCCCTCCCTAAAAACATACAGCATTTTTATTGTGAGGTTTTATTAGTTGGTTGTATGGCTTCATCAAATTGCAATTCATAGAGTGTACGTACAAGGGCTGGAAATAGATATATTCCAACCAGTGGAATAAGATCAGTTTGTAAGTCAATATCTGCCAAGGGAGGGGGGATCTCCAAAGGACTTTTTGTGGTGCCTTTAAATAAAGAGTTCTTTTTCTTCAGGCTTCAAATACTCTTTTATCTTCCCCAAGTTGCTTGTGAGGTCTTCGGGGCATCTAATGAAGACCAAACCTGGTACAAAGGTGAGCTTGGTACTAGAGAGTTCAGAGCAGAGAGGCCTGCTCCATACATCAATTCCCAGCTGGGTGAGATTTGGCAGAGTGTGTGGGCTGGCCTTCCTGCCTCTGCTCCTGCATTTCCCTGGGCCATTCTCTGTCAGCCTTTGTTCATGGTTCTCTCCCATCTGCAGCAGGAAACATTACTGAATATTCTGACATCATTCTGTGGGTATTGTCCCCAGGATGTCACTGCAGGGTCTGTGGAGTGAGTAGGAAATGGCAGGTGACATGGCTAAACTGGAGCCTAAGAGCAGCATGGATGGGGCCTTTCCCCATCACTGCTCACTGGACTCCTGCAGTCCTCTCTTAGGTGGCGCTTCTTGGACAACTCCATGTTGCACTCTGCGTCCACTTCTTTCATTCCCCTTGGTTTGCCTCTTCCCTGTCTCTAGCTTAGTGCCACCATCTGATTCCCTGATTATTTCACCCCACATGTGTGTCCCACTGGGCTCCTGCCACATGACCTTCCCAAAGCTTCTTCCTGGACATTCCATTCGCACCCACTGCTCTGTCTTCAACCTTCACTGTCACTGACTGACATCCTTCCAGCTGGATTAGGTTGCCAATGCTCTTCTCTACTCCCTCCTGGCACAAGACATCTCTTCTTTGAACTATTGTAGTGTATTTGTAGCTTGTTTTTTGTCCCGTTTGGTCAAGGTCTGTTTCTCTTAGGAGATGAAAAGTAAGCTGTGCAAGGACAGAAACAACTGGTTTTAGCTCATTATGTCATCTCCAGTGCTTGGTACTCTGCCTGTCACAGAGAAGGCATGTGACGAATCGTAGTTAAATTAAGGACAGGGGAGCCATAATAATGATAACACATGTACATATAAGAGGGGTGCATAAAGGGAGAAAGAGAAGCAATTAATTTGCTCTCTCACTGGTAGACTATGGAAGGTAACAATGGTATGGCTGTCCAGTCCTGCTTAAAATACTGCTTTTCATTGACTGTGGGACACCATGATTGTATGATACATGATTATATATCATGAAGAAAGAAAAATAACACTGCCAATTAAACTGTGACACGATATTGATTGTATGATGACTTCCAGTTTTAGATATCAGGGCTTCAGATGACAAAATGTAGGAATGTATATATCTTTGTATTGATAAGCATTAGAGTTAAGCTACAATAAACCTAGGAAAAATGAGATGAATTGATAGTCCATGGGGGTACAGGGTTGGCTGAAGAATGAAGGTCACGTGATTGGTAATATATACTAAATTCAGAATTTTGAACTCTGCAGTGTTGTCAGTGTTTTTTTTCTTTTCTTTTCTTTTCTTTTCTTTTCTTTTCTTTTCTTTTCTCTTCTCTTCTCTTCTCTTCTCTTTTCATTCATTCATTCATTCTTTCTTTTTTCTTTTTTTTTGTTTTTTTCAAGGTAGGGTCTCACCATAGTCCATGTTTACCTGGAATTCACTATGTAGTCTCAGGGTGGCCTCAGACTCATAGTGTTCCTCCTAGTTCTGCTTCCCAAGTGCTGGGATTAAAGACATGTGCCACCATACTCTTTGTGTGTGTGTGTATACACTGATCCTATTACATGGTGACCTGGATTGTGAAATATCTAGTCACATCTTAGCACTTCAGTCATCTGGTAAGAAGCACCACTTGCATTTCCTGTGCTTGGGATCAAGGGGTGCAATCTACAGTTTGGCAAGTAGATGACATTGTGGCCCTCAGCAGTATTACCAGCCAATGGAGTAGCAAACCACAAGCAGTGCAGAGCCAAGAGCTGCCTTGGCCAATCTTTCCCTTGAGCTCGTAGATAGTAACACAGTTGTGAATCGCTCTGTGATTGTTTCTGCTGCCTGCTCCTTGGGAGAGAAATAGATTAAGCATGGTTTGAACCATTGTCTGTAGGCAAACCAATAACGTTTGCAGCCAGCCAACCCCCTTCCTCCAGCAGCTCCTCCCTACATAGGTGTTGCAGCCCTTTCTTTACCTTCTAGTTTGGTAGAAATCTAGGGGAAAAGACCAATTGGTCAAATCTTAGAGATTTTTTGCGTCTAGACTTGAGTCTGTAGCTATGTGACCTTAGTAGGTCCTTTCACTCCCATGAGCCTCAGTAAGATGAGATGTCTACATTAATCTTCCATGTCTGACTTGATCTGAGACCCTTCAACCCATGAGACAATACAGTCATGTGATACTGGGACATGTCCTCTCTTCCTTCCATTCTGCTCAAAATTCTACTCCACTTTTCTTTTTAACCACCTAGCACATCAGAACTAGTCACTGTGCTGTGTATTCAGCCACATCTTCCATTCTGTTTCATTTTTTTCCTTTTCCTTGGTGTTTGTTCTTCCCATGGTCTAACCTTCTGCCCTTCTCACTAGCTCAGTGCAGCCCCTGGGACCACGAGCTTACAGTTGCGTCTAGAAGTGGCACTGAGCACCGCCCTCTCAGTGAGGTCAAGGAAATATAACAGTGCTGGTTATCACAAATTGGCAGGGATGTCTCAGCTAATTAGCTCCTTTAATAGACGAGCTGGCTTTCATCAGAGGTGACCCAGGGGGTGGTGGTACATTAGGACATGACTCTCCAGGCTGCCACCCCTAGCTTGCTCCTATTTACCACATTGATTTCCTTCTTAGTAATGACCAATACGGTAGGCTTTTTTCTATACCCTATTTTAAATTTCTATTTACTCTATTTTGTGCTTTGAAAACCCATTTTAAGAAAACATACCTATTTTTGTCAAAAGTTTTAAAAAATTTAAATATTTTATTTATTTACGAGAGAGAGAGAGAAGGAATAGATAGATAGATAGATAGATAGATAGATAGATAGGGGAGGGGGAAGAGAGAAGATGAGCATGCCATGGCCTCTAGCCATGGCAAACAATCTCTAGACACATACACCATCTTGTGCATCTGGCTTACATGGATACTGGGGAATGAACTTATGTCCTTAGGTTTTGTAGGCAAGCACCTTAACTGCTAAGCCATCTCTTCAGTCATCAAAACCTTTTTTTATTTCACATTAAGAGTATGAATTCCCTCACAAGCTTCATGCTTATAGTTGTCATTATACCACCTATTCAAGACTCTTGCACACTACATTTAAATCCTCCTTCTTCAGAAGGACATGGATACCTAAGTCATTTCTTCAGGGTCCTATCTTAAGGATTCTCATTCCTTTGAGATGAGATGTCATCTCTGTAAGCAGGGGGAGGCTGAGAGAAAGCCCACAAGAGAGGAAATAGTAGGGGAAATGGGCATGGAATGAGTTTTTCCTGGGTGCCTACATGAGGGTCTCCAAACACAATCCGTCCACCCAAACATGCCATTCAATATCATTTTCAGTTTAGAAACAAAGGTTCACAAGTCACTGAAGTAGCAAGAAGTGGAGCCAAGATTGAAAATCAAAGATATTTCTTTATGAAGCCTCATTATTCTAGCAGCTGACATGTTGTAGTTACCTTCACATTGCTGGCACAAAGCTCTCAAAACCAAAAGCAGCTTGTGGAAGGAAAGGGTTTATTTTGGCTTACAGACTCAAGGAGAAGCTCCATGATGGCAGGGGGAAATGTGACATGAGAAGAGGGTAGATATCACCTCCTGGCCAACACGAGGTGGACGACAACAGCAAAAGAGTGTGCCAAACACTGGCAAGGGAAATCTGGCTATAGTGCTCATAAGCATGCCCCCAACAACACATCTCCTCCAGCAAAGGCTGTAATTCCTAAATTTCCACCAGCTGGGAACCAAGCATTCAAAACATACAAGTTTATGGGGGACATCTAATTCAAAACTCCACACGGCATATTCAAATTCAAGAACTTCAACTGTTTATAATGGATGGTTAGTGTTGCTGGTCAGCTGTTCAGTTATTTCTTATTTAACAACTATTTTATTGACAGTTTATACATGTACACAATGTATTTGTAATATGTTATTTGAGAGAGGACGAGAGAGAGAAAGGAAGAGATACACACACGAGAGAGAGAGAGAGAGAGAGAGAGAGAGAGAGAGAGAGAATGGGCATGCCAGGGCTTCCAGCCACTAAAAACAAACTCCTTGTGCATCTGGCTTACGTGGGTACTGGGGAATTGAACTGGGTCCTTAGGCCTTGAAGGCAAGCACCTTAACCACTAAGCCCTCTCTGCCTTCAGTTATTTATTTCTTACTGGAGACCAGTGACACCACCAGTGATTTTCTTAAAGAGATTAATGAACTGTTCCTTTCATGTTCTGTCTTATCTGATCATCCTTGGGGCTTTATCATCCACAAGCCACCTTTGAGGTGACTCTCGTTTTTGGTTAACAGTTCATAGTTGTTGCTGGTAGAATGAAATCAGTTCATTTTAATTTATCTCTGGGACAGGATTTTACTTCTTTATCACATCACGTTGCCAGTTGTGTTTTTATCATCAGCCTATTTGGACACTGAGTCATGAAATGGTGTTGCTCTCAGGTCAGGGGTGGATTTCTGCACTGAAGATCATTCATGCATTTCCTTGGAGATCAGACCATCTCTGGGCTTTTTTTTTTTTTTTTTTTTTTTTTTTTTTTTTTTAATATTGTTTCCTCTCTATTCAACCTGGAAAGCTTAGATGACAATTCTGAAATGGCCATAGCTTTGGGCACCAGAGAGTCACCTGTGTTAGAATTTGGACTTTCCTAATCTGCTGTCGTAGATGGATGAATTCCAGCAATGACCCAACCCAGTGATGCCGATCACTTCCATTTTCCTTTTTCAAAGTCCATTGTTCAGTGTTTCAGAACACGGGCAAACCATGCGCCTTTGACTACTATCCAAGTGTAGATATTTTCTGAAATATCTGCTTTATGATACTTGAAGATTGCATTGCTGTTTATGTAATGAGATCCACAGCTTCTGTTTAGATTTTACCTTAACATACTTTTTCAAAAGGGCTTTCATGTGTGTTATCTCAGTTCTTCAATCCATTCTTCACACTGTGGTTAAAGTGATTTAAAAAAAAATCAATTTGATCCTATCATATCCTTGCTTAAAAACCTCCATTTACTTCCTGTTGTCACTAAAACAAATTCCAAATTCCCTTTCATGGTTTCAAAGTGCCTACAGTAGCTGCCGATTACCTGCCTCTCTACTTTGCTCCCCCTTTCCTTGTGAGTCATCTTGGTCTTCGTCCTGTTCCTAGAACTCATCTCTGCTCTCGGGTCTTTTTCTGTTCCTTACTGAAATGCTTTTCATGCAGGTGTCTGCAGTTGATGCCTCTCCTTGATGCCTAAAACACATAGTACATGATACTCATGGTCTGGGTAACAACTTGGGATGTATTGTGTCATTTCAGAACTCAATTTGGACTCTTCCTGAGCAAGTCTTTCCATTCTAATTCTATTCTCTCATCTTTGCAACAGCTGTTTTCCTCCGTGTGTACTGTTAGAAATATACTCAGCTGAGCTCCCAGAGGCTGAAGAGAGGAAGCTTTACTTTCCTTGGGATTTTCACCCTTCATTGCCATTCACTTGGAGGGTGAGAAAATATATGGTGGTGGGAAGAATGTTAAACTTGGTGTTCGAGGCTGTGTGGTCTCGGATTAGTCTTGTTGCTTACAAGCAGTGTATGTGGAGAACATGTCTGCCCCTGTAGTTCTTGTGGTTTCCTCTTCTGTGAAGTGGGAAGCTTTGGACTAGGGCTCATCTTTTACATTCATGATCCCGATTCCATGTGTGAACATAAAAGTGGATTTCTCTGTGGTGGTTAAGGGAAGATTCATACTAAATTAAGCTAATAAGGTTCAAATGAATGTAGCTTTCCATTTCAAAAATTTTCAGCATTTTTTTTTTTTTTTTTTTTTTTGGAGATAGGGTGTTATTTTGTAGTACACGCTGGCTCGATATACTCCTGCCTCAGTGCTGGGACAATGGGTGTATGCCGATATGCTTGGCTCAAATTTATTACTTGTGCTGTAGAAGTGAAGACTCTGTAAGGGAAATCTGGTCCCATGCAATGTGGGTGCATTCTTACTGCCCCTAAACTGTGCTTAGTATGTATGACAGGAGCAAATCACAGGGAAAAGAAAACATGACATAGGTGACATGCCAGGTAGCTGAATCCAAACGGTAAGATAGAGACATAGAATGAAGGACACTATGAGGTGTATTTTCTGGTTGTTTAGCTTAAGTCCCTGTGGCATACTTGCCAATTCAACATTGCATCTCTAGTCATGTTGCCTGTGTTGTTGTGGAAACCAAACTTAGGAAGATACTTCCCTGATTATTGCAAGGGAAACCAGCCTATACTTTTGAGAACCATAACTGAAGTTGGGATTATGCCAACACTTGATTTTGATTATTTTATGTTTAAAATTAATACACAAATATTAGGTATCATTATGATATTTTCAAACACAATTTGTTTTAGTTGATTCGCCCCACTCCATCTGCCCCATATCCCTGTCCCCACTTGTATCCTACACCACACTTTCCTATTTTCATGTCACATGTCTGTTCTTTACTCTCTCTCCTTCCTTGTCATCTTTTTTTTAAAAAAAATTATTTGCCAGGGGAGAGAGAGAGAGAGAGGAGAGAGAAAAGAGAGGTAGAGCAAGAATGAGTACACCAGGACCTCCAACCATTGCCAATGATCTCCAGATGTCTGAGCCACTTTGTGCATCTGGGGAAGTGAAGCTGGGTTGTTAGTCTCTGCGGGCAAGTGCCTTAACTGCTGAGCCATTTCTGTAGCTGACCTTGTGATCTCTTTTTACCTTCTCTTTGTTATATTCCTAGATTTTTAGGATTTACCCATACTTGTCCCTATTTATATACATAAATGTAAATGTTGAAAGCTTGGATTCACATAGGAAAGAGAACATGCAGTTTGGGGCTTTCTGAGTTTGGGTTTCTTCACTTAACATAATTCTTCTCAGATCCATCCACTTTCCTACAAATTTCATTTTTCTTTACTGTTGAATAAAATTCCACCATGTATGTATG
Organism: Orientallactaga sibirica; assembly: GCA_036365145.1. NCBI lineage: Eukaryota > Metazoa > Chordata > Mammalia > Rodentia > Dipodidae > Orientallactaga > Orientallactaga sibirica. The sequence continues at coordinate 19,599,257 of JAEOAD010000018.1, read as the reverse complement.
TGTATATATATATATATATATATATATATATATATATATATATATATATATGCCACATTTTCCTATTCTATTTTTCTGTTGATGGACATCTCAGTTGGATCCATTAAAACCTCCTTTCTGCTGTCTAAGTAGCAACTTGAAAGATCATTGATTTCTGAACCAGGCCCAACTGAATGTCTATGGAAGAGGCACATGCCAGATTTCCTGCCATTCACTAGAATGCCTATCTTCAAGTTCTCCATTTCTGCTTGTATGCCCTGATTTCTATGAAACAGAACAAGTAGATAACCAGTCATATGGCTGAATTCATGTGTCCTTGTTCCATTTTCTGGTATATTTTGTGCTCAATGTATGATTTTGTTGTGTGTGTGTATATATGTTTGTGTATGCACATATATGTGCCCATGCAGCACCCTGTGTGCTCACGTGAAGTGAGGTTTGCTTGCCTGCAGTAGCTCAGGGGGAATATTGGGTACCCTCCTCTATCCCTCTTACATCTGGCCTTACTTAAGCTCAAGTCTCTTATTGATCCTGAAGTTTTCTGATTTTTCTCAAGACCTGGAGATTCTCCTATATTTTCTCCTACAGGACTGGGGTTACAGATATGTGTGGCCATGTCCATCTGTCCTGGGGTTTGAACTCTTGAGCGAGCATTCTGGCCTCATCAGGTCCTCATGCTTGCACAGGAAGTATGCTTAATCACTGTACCATCTCCCCAGGCCTCTATATATGATTTGATTGGTCGTACCCCTTTTTTCCTTGGAGTCACTGTGTCATTAAAGCACTCTCTTTGGGTGCTGGATGTCCACTCTCTAGATGAAGGCAAAAATCAGCTGTCTGAGTTTACAGTTCTGTACCAGCTTTGCTTGTCTTGTCACGTGGAGTTAGCTTTGTCTGAAGAGATGCTGAGATGCCGCCGTTAAAACTCCTGAAGGAGATACCGTAATTACAAGTGATGGATGTTTAATGTCTCTCCAGCAAGCTTCACCTTTGCCCTTTTACCCAACAAGATATGTGTGGCAGGGTGATGGTGGGGATTAGCTATAGCAGCTTTATTCTGGGCCTGTTTTCACTTAAAAAGGAACTGATTCTAGCTTTGCTTTGGAAATATATCTAAACTTAAACTGTGCATCGTCTCTGAGATGTTGGTTGCTATATTGTGATTATGTTTTTGTACAATAGGCAGTGTTCCTTTTGAAGATATATAGTACAATGTTCTCACTTTAAGAAACAATTACCAGGGAGGAAAAAAAATTAGTTGCTTCTACCTCTCTGACTCTTACAAGGACAATCTATACCGTTCAGCACGAGAGCTTGTGATTGGTGCAAAGGTTAGCAAAGGACTTAGGGTATGGCTAAAGACTCAATGTGGAAAAATAGAAGTACGTTCTGGAGAGATGGATCATTTGCCCCTCAGTCCCGCTAAGTCATAGCATTTTGCAAGAAAGGAAAGCATTAAAACAAGCATTTTTTTGCAAGTCACACTTATCAAACATAGTAAACTAACGCTGAGCTCTATTAGTTCCTGTGTATTTTTAACATGATATATGTACTTCCTTTTTCTATTGTTCAAATGTTAAAATGTTTTAAAGAGAAAAACAGGCTTTTATGGCCATTTTATTTAAGTATTAAAGGGATAGAAAGGAAGTGTAATAGGAACAGTATATTTTTATGTCTAAAGTAACCTTTCCATGGTACTCTTTAGATAAAACTGAATATGAGGAAGGAAAAGAGGAGATAAGTAGCTCTCTTATTTATCGTAGTCCAAAATCTATTTTAGTCACTGCTGGTTGTTGGCATTGCCTGATGATGTGACATAGAATCAGAGGACTGGGTTATCAGGAAGAGAGGAGATTCCCAATTTAACAGCTACTCACCAAAATTTTTTCCCTTATCTCCACATCACAGAAAATAAGTAGCTGTTAAATTTCCAATCCTGCAGTCTTTCTGATTTATCATCAAATCGTGGATGCACTTAGCTGCCTAGCGTTGGGGGAATCCAATACGTCCTGTCACATAAGAAAGAAAGAAAAAATCCTATTGGATAATGGCTTACAGTCTCCCCCACAGTGATTTATTTCTGTCACAAGACTTAATTTTATCATGAGGCAGATGCTCTGTCTATATCAGTGCATTCATTTTTGCATTTATCTGCTTCATTAACACAAAAAGCACCTGCTGCATTTGGGGGATGTATTTGACTTCTTTATTATATATGCCCTGATGACCTGATTAAGTGCTATTTAAACACATCCTTAATTTCTTCCTCCTCCTCATTCTCTTCTTCTTCTTTATAAGTTGAAAGTTCCCCAGCTCCTTGAGAAAGTAAATCCAACATGAAGTGGACCCACAGCAAGTGTAATGGCAGAGTGTGAGCATTACAGAGGCAGAAGAGTTAGCATCAAGTTCTCTGTACCAAGCCTCCGTGGTTCATGTCAGAAGGAATAAGCAGAGCTTAGTGGGGTTACCAGGTGACACCTGGGATGAACTGGTGGCAGCCTACATCATGGGCTCATTTCATTGGCTGTAACAGATGCTGATTTTCACAGAACCTGTAGCAGTCTGAGAAACATATATGAAAGAAAAGAGAGGAAAAATTGAAAGGGGAAGAAAAATGAAAGAATAAAGGAAAGAAGGGAACGAGATAGGGAGGGAAAGAGGAAAGGAAGAAATGCAAAAGAGGAGAGAAGGAAAAGGGAAGGATCGAAGGAAGGTAGAGAGGAGAGAGGGAAAGATGCAAAGAGGAAGGATGGAGGGAGGGAAGGAAGGAGAAGAGGAAGGAGAAGGGGAAGGTGAGGGAGGAAAAGGAAAGTGGATAGCAGAAAGAGGAGTAAGAGAAGAAATGAGCTAAGGAGGAAAGAGGAAAGAAAAAAGAAAGAGGGAAGGTGGAAGTAGAAAATGAAGAGACAGAGGGAAGGAAGGAAAGAAAAAGGAAGGAAGGAGGATGGAAGGAACGAAGGAGAAAAAGAAGAGGGGAGATGATAAGGAAAATCCTCTCTTTTCTTCCTGGCCTGAGTCACCAGCCCTCACAAGACGATGCTAAATGACAAGTTCATGTCTCATCAACGTGGCCCTCCTTCCAATCTGCCACTTCATATAGATCCACTGTTCTGAATAATCATCGTGTTTGTGGGGCAGCAGAGGCCACAGGTTGGAATGCTTTGGCAAATGTCACCATTTGAGTTACTGCTATGTCTGCCTCTCCTGCTCTGGTCTGCACTAACTGTCCTCCCCCATGAAGACCTGCAGAGAGCCTCCTCCCACGGCAGGGGGACCTGGGAGAAAGTGGCCCACTAAGCTCTCATGATCTGCCATTCCCATGTCCTCCCAGGGCTGTTCTGCTGTCAAAGTTGAGTGACAAGACAAACTGGTTTCTAGGAAGTTTTCAAAGTCCCCTTCTCACCTTTTTCTTTTTCAAAAGTGCTTCCTCATGTAGTTTCCCTTAAAAAATGGAAACATGGAGCTGGAGAGATAGCTTAGTCGTTAAGATGCTTGCCTGCAAAGCCAAAGGACCCAGCTTTGATTCCCCAGGGCCCTCGTAAGCCAGATGCACATGGTGGCACATGTGTCTGTAGTTCATCTGCAGTGGCTGAAGGCCCGGGCACACCCGTTCTCTCTCACTCTTTCTCTTTATCTGCCTCTATCTCTCACTCAAATAAATACAGTAAATAAATAAAATATTAAAAATATAAACACAGCAGGACACTTCACATCTTTTTCTCATCCATCAGGGCACAGGACACTGGTAGATCCTGGGGCTGAGTTTTCCAGGTTTGCATTTTCGTGGGAGGGCTGCACGAAACTAATAGACAGGAAAGGAGACCAAGTTAATGACAATTCTGGAAACAGCTGTTGTATGATTCAGCTTCACTACTTCAGTTAATTAATCAGCACCTTGCTGGCAACTCTAGGGGAGAGACTCGTTAGATGCGGGTAGCAAACAGACAATGCTTTCATATTGGATATGTTCTACAACATATAATACAGAGATGACTTCCACAGAGCGGGCAGGGAATACGGTGCCTTAGAAAGACACACAGGAAGTGGCCCTGGGTGTTCTTGCAGATATACATTTGCTGGGAGGACCTCATAAGTTGCTAGCTTTTTGGCTGCCGTTGATTCAAATGGAACACTGGCAAGAGAACCTTCAGGGCTCCCTGTGCATGCTGCTGCTTTTTTTGGTAATAAATAAATATGTATTCATAGGTTGATCACAACATGCATGATACATAATGAATCGAGCATCTTCATGTCTGATTTTAGTCACAGTCGCCTATTTGAAATTTTAATCATTGGAAATGGTCCTCAAACTTGACAACAACTAAAAGAGATCAAAACATTCAAATATAGGCCACACATCAAGCGACTCTGGCATTTAGTTACTAATGTTATTGACTCTTCAACTTTTCCCTGACTTTTTCTGTTCTAAAGGGAAGCAACCTCTTGTTCTCCTCAGGAAGTCAATAAAGTTATGCATTTTTTATGAACGATAATGCACAGAAATCTTAAACAGACAGAATTATATCTATATCTGGTCAATGTGATGTGCAGCATTTTTTTTACTTGTCCAAAATCATTGTCAGTGAAACCAGAACTTAGTTTAGTATAAAAGTTATAGTAATTCTAAATTTATTATCAACACAAGACATTCCATGGATTAACGGGAAGATACCATTTTGCATAATCCTTATTTGACTGTTCCTTTGTGTCTTTACCCTGCCATTACAGAAAGGAAATCATAGAAACATGACTGGTTTAAATTCTTTTGCCTTGTATTTGCTTCCAAGTGGTACATGGTTTTCTAGTTAAATTTAAATTTCCAATTACTGATGCAATAAGAAGGAGAATATAGATGATCATGAATATCTATCTATCTATCTATCTATCTATCTATCTATAGATATAGATATATATAATTACAGGTCTTAAAGATGCATATTCATATGTTTGATTTATTAATTTTTTGTGACCCTAGGCCTTGAACATAGGACTTTGCATACCCCAAACCCTCTTTGTGCTTTTACTTTTTGAATTTTTTTAAAAATGTATTTTTTCAATTTATTTATTTGAGAGAGAGAAAGAGGCAGAGAGAGAGAGAGAGAGAGAGAGAGGGACAGAGAGAGACAGAGAGATAGAGAAAGAATGGGCATGCCAGGCCATCCTGCCACTGCAAACAAACTCCAGATGCATGTGGCCCCTTGTGCATCTGGCTTACATGGGTCCTGGAGAATCAAGCTGGGGTCCTTTGGCTTTGTAGGCAAATGCCTTAACCACTAAGCCATTTCTCTAGCCCCATTGAATTTTTTTATGAGAGAGAGAATTGATGTACCAAGGTCTCCAGCCACTGCAATTGAAGTCCAGACTCATGCACCACCTTGTGTGCATGTGCAACCTTGTGCACTTGTGTAACTTTGTGTGTCTGGTTGATATGGGACCTGGAGAGTCAAACTGGATCCTCAGCCTTCACAGACAAGAACCTTAACCACTAAGCTATCTCTCCAGCCCTGTGCTTTTACTTGTGAATCAAGGTCTCATTATGTTGGTCCATGTTGATCTTGAACTCATTCTGTAGTGTTTACAATCCTTGAACTCATGATCCTCCTTCCTGAGTAGCCAGGATAAGAGTACTACATCAGTGGACAGAATACTACATTTTATGCCTGTATGATTTGCCTATTTTATCATTTTTTGTTCTTCAGAAATAAAATTGCAAGGTAGAAATTATCTTATATGTGTAAAGGTTATCATGCTTGGGAAATTCCCTTTGAATTCCCTTCTCTGCTGCTCTCATAACTAAATTCAGCCTTAGGTTTTCTGTTCAACCACCAGGGATCAGCTGAAGTTCTTGTTACCACAGACTGGAAGTTGTATTAACCAATTCGTTTAAACAAATTATCTAGTCAACCCATATGTACTGATGGAGACAATTATAGTTTCAGGTCTTTAATAGATCCTGTACTTTGGCAGAAGAATATCTGTAACACCCCAGGGAACTGTAAAGTGCAATGTCCCTTTTAAATTAGCTTTATGGTGCTGGAGTTTTATGTATTTACTTGCAATATTAACTCAAAGTACCTGTCTCAAACCATCTATTGTTAAATACAACATTTCTTGTAGAAAGGGCTTTCCTGGCAGTTATTAATGGTGAGCCTGTTCCTAAAGAAAACCAATCCTGCTGGCTTCAGGTGCTTCTGCTACAGAGAGAACTGGATGCTTCCTTAATCCTACGTAATCTGACATACAAACCTCAGATAAAAAAGGAACTCTTGCCTAATGCAACTACTCAAACTGTGATTTACTTTTAGATTTTTGTCTTTAGATGCACCTTTTGGCTTTCTTCTGTTTTCAAATCACGTGTTCCTGATTTTTGAAAAAGTGGAGATTAAAAAAAAAAAAACTTACTAGGAAACAAGGACTGGCACAGTAATTAATTGTCCAGCATTGCTTAGTCTCAGGCTACTTGAAAACTCTCTTGTTTCTTGTCTTTTTTCTTTCAAGACACATTTGTATACTCAGAGTTTAATCAAAGATAGCAAATGAGGTAAATGAACCACTGCTCTTCTCCTGATACCTGAGCCAGACATCACTAACTGATCACAGCATCCTTCCCATTGGAAGCTCCATGAAGCTCCAACTGCTCTATGATCAAAGCTGGTATGCGAGATGAAAATCATTTGCTGTCCTTGGTCTAGAACTAGGACTGGTAGACTGGAACTCACAGCCAAATCTGGTGGGCTATCCATTTTTTTCTAAAGGTGTCTCCCATATGTGTTCTGAATTCTATGGGCTATCCATTTTTATAAAGTTTCATTGTAATATAGCCAGGCTCATTCATCTAAATATTGTTCGAAATTGCCTTCATGCTCTAATGCTGAATTGAATAATTATTATTGGATACTTAAAAAAAAACCTCTCCACATAAACTTAGTTTGTAATTTTTCGGGGGTGGGTGGGAGTGGAGGTAGGGTCTCACTCTGGTCCAGGCTGACCTGGAATTAACTATGTAGTCTCAGGGTGACCTCAAACTCACTGTGATCCTCCTACCTCTGCCTCCCCAGTGCTGGGATTAAAGGTGTGTGCCACCATGCCCAGCCTAGTTTGTAATCTTTACAGAAAGATTTTGCTGACTGCTGACCCCTGACCTAGATCTTTGTAGGTTTCCTTTTTTGCCTCTCATTTTATTTTTCAGAAAGACAGGATATGAACAGAGTTGAGCACATGGAGAGAAGGGGAGAGGCAAAACCTTGTACGCACCTCCTGGGAGTTGTTGGTACAGGATTTGGTTAGATTGGAAGTGAGAAGTAGTGAGATTGTTTCATGCAAGCACCTATTGCAGAAGCTTGGGAAACCCTTTACACTGACAGAAGCTCAGGGCAGCAGACAGAAGGACTGATGTCATGCTCAGCTGCTATGCAGTGGAAAGAGCTCTGGTTTCACCATCATCACACTGGAGTGAGGGACATGACCACTATTCACTTCTTATGTGACTTTATACTTCATTACAGATGGATGTGAAGTCATAAAAACTGCTGCCACATCTGCGCAGGTTCTTGAAAAGTATCAGACCCAGGCACCTGGGAATTGTCCTCCCTTTGCTGTCTTGTAAAGAGGACTGGCCTGCGTTTTCTCTCTTTTTCTTAAGATTTATTTTTATTTGCGAGGGGGCGGGCACATGAGTATGAGTGAGAGCATGGCTTTGCCAGGGCCTCTGGTCACTTCAAACTAACTCCAGACGCATGAATCTGGCTTTACGTGGGCACTGAGGAACTGAACCTCGGATATACGGCTTTACAAGCAAGCGACTTTCACTGCTGATCCAGCTCCTCAGCCCTTAGTGTGTACCTTTTCTGTGGCACCTTTAGTCTTTTCTGCCTTGGAGCAGCTTCTGGGATTGGCTCACAGTCAGGTGTTCCTTGGAATGCTGACTAGAATTTACCTCACCTTCAAAAGCACTCTACATTGCTAAAAGGGATGTCTTCATTGTTTCATCCAGCTAATGAATGAGCATATAACTGAACACAGCTCATTTCCTCCCACAGTCCCCCAGCAGAACAAGCAGGCTAAATGACAATTAGGACGAGGAAGGAAGTGATAGGCTCAGGTATCATGCGGAGGCTTCTATAGAGCATCTAGCTCTCCTCCAGCCAGTGGTCAGCAAATCCTCCTCCTGAGAAGAAACTCTGGCCAAATCTTCGAGCAGTGCAGGAGGGGTAAAAGTGCAGAGCCCATGAAAACCAGTGAAGATGCCTGAGTGTCAGAACCAAAGGGAGGAGGGTGCACACACTTGGATCCTGCCGGAGAGTGGGGGGAAGGGGTGTCGTTCTGAAGGAAACCATGGAAAGGGGTCTGTGCAAAACTAGGGGAATTTGAATTCCAGCTGCCAAGGGACACAGCACGTTCCATAGTGACATGATCGAGTGGTGAATGAGTCTTTAGAAGATGGCAGTCGTCTGGAGGACAGAGGGGAGCATGACACGTGCCAGATGGATAAACTCGTTACGGGATGGAAAATTTTAAGCAAGGTGCTCCCCACATTTGTACATGTGTGCACGGGACTTGTGCACACATGCATTTCTCTTTCCCACAGAGCCATCCCTCTTACTTTGTCTTTTGCTGGGTGGCTTAGGATATTGATAGGACCAGCAGAAACCTGTCATTCCCTCCTTGGGTATTTCCTAGGCTGGAAACTTTTGCTTGGACCTGTAATTTTACATAATTAATATTTTCACTGAGTTTTGATACGGTCAATACTTTTGCTACCATGAGTGATTGATTATGACAGTGATTCTATTCACATCAACTTACACGAAACTGCTCACTTAGGTAGAACGCCACCAATTTCAAATCTACTCACGCGTGTGTTTCTTTTTGGCCAGCAATCCTTCATGGACAAAGCTGGTAAGCATTCTAAGTGTATATGACACTCATTTATATTCTGTTGATTTCACCTCCTTTCTTAGCTTCTGTTGTTCTCCTATGTATAGTGTAGTCATCAAATCCCCTCCTTTGGTGATATCATTTCTGATGAGACCCTGGGATCCTTCTTGCAAAGTTGGCTAGCTTCCTCTCTTGCCATGTAGGTTGCTTTCTCTCTTGTGAATTTTATATCTTTTTCTCCTATGTGTTCCTGCATTTTGCATCCTTCCTTCTAAATTGTTACTGTTTCTTTGGTCTTGAGGCAAAGGGGCTCATTGCAGAGAATATGTGGGTTTTACAATCTCACAGACATGAGGTTCAAGTCTGGATGTATCAGTTCTTATTTTTGTGACCTTGGAAAAATATTTTCTTCTCTCATTTTCCTTCAGTCGTAAAGATGAGGGTTCTAGCACCTACCTTACAGGTCATTATGAATACTAAATGATACCCATGTAATGTGCCTAGCATTGTGACTGCTGCAGTTACTTGCTTGGAGAATGAGGGCTGCCCAGGGTGTTATTAGTAGTAATGTTTCTCGCCCTCCCCTTCTCTACACAGTGTTCATGAGTGTTTACTTCCACCAGGAGAACCAGTTTTATCAGTAGAAAGACCAGCATCCTCATAGACCACTTCTCCCCTCAGCTCTCTGGAAGGCTTTCACTTCAGGAAACAAACCTTCTGACTGGTATACTTTAAAGTCTCTCTGCTGCATCTTCCAGGCAGGATCAAAAGAACCCCATGCTCTTGGAGCCTCAGAACAGTTTAAATCAACACAGGAGCCTTTAACTGTGTGCTGCCTATAACATGGGGATCACACAGTTAGGAGTGGGATGGGCTTGTTAAGCCAAGATGTGAGGAGGGGGTGGTGGGAAATGGCCAGCATGTTAGGACAGAGAATGTTTGGTTGGAAATGAGGAGCCTGGGATTCTAATCCTCATTTTATTACTAGCTCCTGGCTGGAGCATGCAACCAAGCTGGGGCATTCTATCTCCAGTTCATATTTTCTGATAACTTCTTTCCCTTCCTTCCTTCCTTCCTTCCTTCCTTCCTTCCTTCCTTCCTTCCTTCCTTCCTTCCTTCCTTCCTTCCTCCCTCCCTCCCTCCCTCCCTCCCTCCCTCCCTCCTTCTTTCTTTCTTTCTTTCTTTCTTTCTTTCTTTCTTTCTTTCTTTCTTTCTTTCTTTCTTTCTTTCTTATCTCAGGAGAAATTGTCAAATACAAATAACAGCTCTTTAAATAGTGAAGTCCCTTTAGGCAGGGAAAGTTGTCTAATGAGTTGTCTTAAGCCCCCTCAGATGTCGCTGAGAAAATTACCCTTCCAGGTTTTAGATGCCCTCCTTGTCCCTCTCTGTGATTACACCTGTACAGTGCGATTTAGAAAGAAATCGCTTTCTTTATTTTGTCCTGTGGATATTCTATGAATTTCCAATGGTCCAGTGTCTACATAGGTAGTTGATGAGTAATCCTCAAAACAGTTAGACATAGCTGTCAACTTGGGCCTGATTCACATCTCTTCACTAAGCAAGGTGGGTTGTCTGTTATCTTTGAGCAAGTTACTTTGCTTTTTAGAGTCTCAGTATCAACATCTGTGAAGTAGAGTTGATGATAACCTAACTGACATCCTTCAGCTATGAACAGAATATATTGAGTGGCTGAGATGCGCAGAATGTGACTCATTTAAATATGTTCCTATTGGTGTGCATTTATTTTCCACCATGAATCCTGTTTAAGTAGAAAGTAGGTAAACTTTTTCTCAGTAGGGATCATTAGGTGTCAGCAATTTATCCCTGCTATGTCAATCCAGTCTTTTCTGTCCCTCTATCTGTCATTTTTTTTTTAAAACATTTTCAGGGGTTGTATTGACTCCATTGGGAGTGAGTTGGTGGGTGACAATATGGTTCAGTGTTTGGGGAGAAATAAACTGTTTCAGACAATTGGTGTGTTACCTGGCACATGGTATTTACTTAGTAATCATTACCATCATTATTCTTATTGGCTTCTATAATGGGGTACTAGAAAACATAGCTTTTCCTATATTTAAACAAAATTACTATGTACACAAACTCTGCCTTTTATTTTAGTTTTGCTTTGTTTGTTTTAATGGTTTTTGCTTTTTAAGGGAAGATAATAGAGTGAATTTCCTTCAGATTTTACCTGTAGGGTATGAAGCTAATTTGTCATTTAAGGGGTCACAATCAAACAGAAACAACACTTCAGTTACTAGCAGGATCTGATGAAAAATACCTAGGTTGTCAATTTTTCAGAAAGAATGTACCTGCAAATTAAGAATTGTTTAGTTGAAAGCAGAGCATATGCTTTCATTGTTTCTTCAGATGTTGAAGGATTTTGCTGGAAGGAGCCCGTAGACTTCATTTCCATGTGTGCACTTAGAGGGCAAGAGCAGCCGAGGGAGGAAGAGTTTAAAATGAAAGCAGGAAGGCTGCAGAGGGAATTGAAGAGATTTTGATACAAGTGGGTATAAAATTAATGGGCTATATCAAGCCTTTCAATCACTCTTTTAAAATGGGAACATGCAGCTTGTCAAAAGGTACGATTAACACTCACAGAGCCCAGCATTCTCCATTTAGTTGTAGCTGAAAAATGGGCCCTGGTGTCAAACCCACTTGGCTTCAAATCCCCACTCTGCTGTTTTCTGGATGCAAACTTTGTAGATGAGTTATGTAAGCTCCTAGACTTCAAGTTTCCTGAATCTCTCTCTCTCCATGTATGTATGTATGTATGTATGTATGTATGTATGTATGTATGTATATATATATATATATATATATATATATATATATATATATATATATAATATTAACCAGGAGAAATAGATAGAGTACCCATTTTAAAGAGTTTTGCGTAGGCTTACTGGCATGCAGTAACAACAGAATATAATGGTAATAATGATATTACATGATAATCATAATAGTATTGGTAATGGTCCAAACAGTTGTGCCATTGCCTTCTGTACTAGCCCAATGGTATAAATAGATTTACTAAGAGCATTTTAGTTTCTATGTGACAGATATAAGGAAATAGGATTGAAACTCCCTAGGAGGGAGAGCAGTGGCCTAGTGCAAGATGATGCAAAGTTTATTTGTTATATTGTTTAATGCATATTTCCAAAAGAATCACAAGGTGAAGTCCTCCTTTGCAAAGCCTTGAAGGAAAGAGGAGGGAGTTGGACTAGTTAGATGTTAGAAAACTCATTAAAAGCTTGTGGCATTCCTCCACTAAGATGTTTTATTGTGTTTTGTTTTTCTCTCATTCTCATTCTGCTTCTTTATGTGCTGGCTTCTGACCTTTGTCACCTGTTAATTTTTCCATCCATTTGCAGAGGAGAGAACCCTTGTGCAGAGCAGAGAGCTACACAGTGGGGTTTGGAAGTCATACATTTGGTTAATATGAAGTTTCCAGAAATTGGTCTAAAGCATCCCAAATACAGTTCCTGAAAATAGCTTTGCAGGCTTTGGGGGGAATAAGTGTGGGGTGCAAGTCAGGCCCTTGAAGTAGGGTTTGCCTCGTGTGTTTGCTGTCTTGGCCAACTTGATCCTCTTAGGACTTTGTATGAAACCCTTTCCAAAAGACAAGCATGCTACTTCAGGGAAGCTTTAGACTTAAAGACAATGTAGAATGCATCCCACTGAGTCTTACCACCCAGGTCAGGGGATTCTCTTAACTACTTGCTTTTCATTAATTCAAGATTGATTGTTTGAATGCTTGAATAAATATTTATTGAACAGTATTATTGTTGGCATGGGGATATAAGAGAGGAGAAAACATTGATTCTAATTTGATGGAACTTTTGCTACCATCTTCCACTCCTGAGAAGGGAAGAGCCATCTATCTCCTGTTCCTTTTCCTAGCTTGACTTGGTATGTAGAGGAATAGCTGTGATTTCCAGAAAGCGAACAGCCTGCCCTTTGTACCCATCGTTGAGGGCTGGATTTTGAAAGGGCAGACCCTTCTTGTGAATAATTGGATTCTGGAATGCTCTTTACTCTGTCATTTATAGTGGGTGTATGGCAACTAAACTGTACTCAAACAAGTTTTCTACATTAAGGATGCTTGGTAGCAGCTGCCAGACCCTCAGAAGATGAGAAACTTCTTTATGTTAGCATTTGGGGGAATAGTTTTAGCAACAAATGCAAATTTCTGTCTTAGAGGGAGATACCTCTCCTCACCTCCTCCCTGGACTTGGTTTCTGCTCTGTAATAACTGTAATAACATTGTTTCATTCCCTTAGTATTAAAGAAATTGATTATAAATTGTGTGCTGGTCCTGGATGCTCTTCCCTTTCTGAGTTCTGGATGTCACCAGAAGTTCTACTTCAGAGTGAAGAGCTGTGATGAACACAGAGACCCGGATCTTCTGTAATGGGGAAATGCAGTGTCCTCAGTGGGAGCTGAGTCCTCAGAGAGACTGGCCACTCTGTTACTGTGATAGAATGCAGTGTAGATAGATGTTGTTCCTTCTGCTTCTTGAAAGTGTATGGCAGCTGTCTTACACATAATGAAGTATTCCAGTCATCACTATGGGAAAATGAATCATTCCATTCCATTGTGTGTATGTTCTGCTTACTAGAGTCTAGAATGCTCTCCTGCCATGGTTCAGGGAATCTGGGCAGTACTGAATAGTACATGCATGACCTAGAACTCTGTATTCCTGAATGCAGTATTGACAGGACAGAATTTATTGTGGCTCTATTGTTAACCTTGGCCTTTGGAAAGCCTAGTAAATTTTCCAAAATATTTGATTTTTTAATAGCACATTCATGGGATAGATATGACTGTATGCATGCTAGAGGTCAAGGAAATAGTACAGTATTATATATACTTAAAACAGAATGATAGTTCATGAATAATTCATAATATGTAATAATTTAACATATGGATAATACATAATACAATAATATAACATAATGATAATACATAATATATAATATAGCATGAATAATACATATGATATCTATATATGACAATACTATAGGTAATAGTTTAAATATGAATGTGTTTATGCAAGTATGAATCTTAAATATTTTATGCATATATAACAGTATATCTCAGTGATTCATATATATATATATATATATATATATATATATATAAAGTTAGCAATCACTGTATGAGTAAATTATTTAAGGAAGCCAATTAAAAGTATCAACTTGGGCTGGAGAAATGACATAGTAGTTAGGGAGCTTGCCTGCAAAGCCAAAGGACCAAGGTTTGATTCCCCAGGACCCACGTAAGCCAGATCCACAAGTTGGCACATGCGTTTGGAGTTCATTTGCAGTGGCTAACTGCCTTGATGTTTCCATTCTCTCTTTCACTCTCTCTATCTGCCTCTTTATCTATATATCTCAAGTAAATAAATTAAAATTAAAAAAGAGAAATATAATTAAAAGTATTACAACTTGTTTTTGGTCTTTTGGGGGTGGGTGTACATTTATTATCTGTCAGCTTTAAACATGTGTAATTATTTTATTCTAAGTTAGTTTTAATGTTGTCAAGGAATAGCTCAAAAACAAAAGATTTCATAGATGAGGAACTTTATCATTATGGGAATAAGGCAGAGGTCCTTTTTCTACTGAAAACTGGTGTTCATTGAGTGCTGTGTCATTCAATCCCTATTCATTCTGTGTTTATTAGGCATCTACCAGGCTAGGGATAAGCAACAAAAGGAGGAAAAGCAGGCAACATCCCTGTTATCATGGAGCTTATAGTCTTTAGTAAATTATGTAACTCTTACATCCTTTAGTTTCTCCACTTCTGTAAAACATAGAAAGTACCTTCTACTTTTCTTGCCTGTTCTTCTCATCCCAGTTTCCTCACAGGATTGTGGTGCTTATAAAAGGGAACACTGTAGAATCTAGGTTAAGGCCCATTGCCATACATCTATAGTCCTGTACCTACATGGATGCACTTAATTATGAAGAGAAAGCATTTAAAAAATGTCAAGATGGTGATGCAGTGTTCAACTGCTACAGAAACCATTTATTATTGACGTGACCTATTGTTGATGGAAGGTTGAAAATGTGCATTAAAAGAAAACTCCACCCCAAATTCTGAAGCTATTAATCTGAAAGTTTAGAGAGTATCAGCTCTTGTAATAATGGGTCCACTAGAAATCCTTTGATGAATATATACCTACTAGCAACATTTCCAAATTGGCTTTCTGTGTAAAAATGTCTGTTCCAGGAAACATTTAAATGTAAGATTTATTCCTTAGAGGTCATGGAAGTAGTATAATTCTTTACACCTGTACAAAAGTACACATGCATATACACATGTGTATGTTATTTATACTTTTATGAATACTACTATATTTAAACTCTGCTCATATTTTATGTTTTATATTATATTTACAAATGCCTTGATCTCTAAGCATATATATATTTGTATGTGTATATTTAATATAATTTTATTTATAAAAATAAATGTATATATACAATTGGGATGATTTACACTGATATAAAACATGGATATAGTGTAAAAACTCAAGAAAGAAAAGTTATTAATCTTTAACATGATGAATTTCTAAGATGTTTTTCTTTCAAAGTTTCTCTGTTGGAGAATAGTTTTGAATATGGATATTTCCAGCAATGTAAAGGGCTAGAATTCTTGATTTTCATTCATTTGGCAAACATTTATAGATTATACTGTGCCATCATTGAATAGCTTGCCATCGATGTCATAGGCAACAGACTGAAGGTCCTTTTTTTTTTTTTCTCTGAAAGTCTATCTTTATGGGACTTAAATTTGGAGTGTGGGGAAACAGATAAGTAATAATGTTCACTTGGAAGTTATATGCGACAAGACAGAGACGATGGAGGCTACAGGAATGTATAGGGGTGACACTTTGCATGGAGATGGTATGTATGGCAGCAGGGGAAGTGGGAGTTAGGTGGGCAGTGGGAGAGGACCATAGGTGGTGCGGATAGTAAGACCAGCATCTGCTAAGACACCGAGGCAAGGATAAACCTGATGGTCATAGAAACCAAAGGTGGTTCTCCCAGGCTGGACTGCATTCAGGAGTGCACCAGGATGAAGAGGCAGTGCTGATGTGAGAGCTGGTGAGCAGAGGAAGGTTGATGCCTGTAGTAGAAGACATTGCATGTGGTGGATCAGTCACTTTCTGCATTTAGATTGAGAGGGGTTGGCCCGTGGCAGCTGTGGATGAAAAGGAGAGAGGCAGATGTGTTCAATAATCTCAGCATTGTTTCCAACAAACAATTTCACCCTTTGGTCTAAGATTCCTGCCACCTGGACCACCCCAATAAAGCTTCTATTTGAAGTGTCAGGGAACCATCTCCTCAGAATTATTCTGGGAGGTTAGAACTGAATGTAAACCTGGCTGCCTTGATGTTCACTTTCACAGACTGTTCATTTTCTTGGCTGTAGAATGCATAACAAAATACCATTAAACAACTTGTTCTTTGTGTATGACACAAGAAGACTGAAGATCAGAGGGAGAAATGATCATGTTGGTGATGGTTGATGTGCCTTGTGCTTCTTTGTGACTGTCGCCTTGACTATGTCATTGTTTTGAACACGAAGACTCAATCATGCCACAGTGTTGAATAATCTTCCACAGAGAGGCAAAATTGTATAACGGTGGGAACCGCCTGCCTTAGTTTGAATTCTATTTTTGCTAGATACTGAGCTTTATGACCCAAGGCAAATTTAACCTGTTTTTTTTTTTCTAGCCTCAATTCATCACCTGTAAAATGTAGCTGCTATCAAGTGTGATTGTAAGATAGAAATGATGAAATAAGGTCAGGGATATAAAACATCTGACATACTCTGGGGTGCTGTAGGCTCTTTCTCTCACAATGGCTCCTACCTCCTATAAGAGGAGCTCAGTCGCTCTGAGCTTTAGAGAAGTCTCACGGTGCTGACTGTATTTACTGGGTAAGTACCGTGTTATCCTGCAAGCAGCACTTGTTGATTTTGATTGAGTGACCTGGAGTCACATACAAGTCACGTATATTTGAGAACCCAAGCCACAATGTCTTACATTCAAGTTTAATTGAAGAATGCTATGAACCAAACTGTGGTGAAATCTCCTCGTCTCCCTAGCTATTTTCTCTCAGTGTACATAAATATTTTAGAGGCTTTTAAAATGTTGCCTTAAGGCATTTCAGTTAATATTGAGATGCACCCTAGTAAACACTTTTCTTTCCAAATGTTTACTAGAAATTCTCTAATTTTCTATTGATACTAAGGTGGCTTTAAACCTCTAGCTTACCTTGAACAACTCTTCAAAATTTAATGTCATTGTCAGGTTGTTTTAAAGCTGAAAAAGATGTGTCCCTTCAAATCTCTTCTTACACATATGGAGAGCTGAGAACTAGAGAGAGGGAGAATATAATCCAGTCACATGGCTGGTTGTTGAGTTTTACTTAGGGTTTGGTCAAAAGGAGCACCTTTTCTGTTTTCTTGACTAGTATCATTCAGTTTAGTTTACCACTCAGTGCCATCATCTTATTAAAAAATTGTTTGGGGCCAGGTGAACTCACAGAGGAATTAGTGAGATGAACAAGAGTGCTTCCATGGAGAGCCTGACAACCTGCATCAGGGTGGTGGAGACAGACCCTGAGGATAATCAAAATATACCAAAGCAGAAATGCAGAATCTCCTGAGAGCTCCCTATTGCTTTTGGGCTTCAGAAGAGGCAGCACTCCATAACAAGAGTATGTAGCAGAGGAAGCTCCTGACTTTACTGTGTCTGAGAAGTGAAACAGAGAAACAGGTGGAGTCCCAATATCCTTTGCAAGGAAACACTCCAATTATATCACTTTCTTCCACTAGGCTCAACCTCTTAAAGGCTCCACTGCTTCCCACTAACAGCATAGTCTGGTAACAAAGCTTTTAACATTAGGGGATAGTTCAAGTGCAAACAGTGATGCACACATACAATATGAACACACATGATACATGTGTATATATGTTAGATACACATAGTATTTCATTCATATTAAGATAAAAATAGAAACATTTAAATTTCCTTTACTCTGTCTCTCATCCCCTAAGAATTGGGCTTTGTATTTTGTTTTGTAGGTTTTTCTCCCTTCATTATCAAATTTGAATATATCTCCCATCATAAGTTTGTTATTGGTCAAAATCATCGTGTTTATTATACATGTTTTTCTCTATTTAGCCAAAATATATTTTCCTAAAACTAAGAGTCATTGCCTACAGTTGATTAGTCATCAGGAAAAACTTCAGGTTTGTGTTTTGTTTTACTGGCATTTCCTGCCTGTACACATCTGATGCTGCACATGGGCAGGGCTGGCCAGCAGGAGTCAATGTGACTGCCCCACTGGCTTGCCATCACAATGGACACTTTGGTGGGTCCTTCTCACTCTTCAGCATCAGAGAACAAGATGCCCAAAGTGACTCCCAGCAACATTTTGCTCACCTAATATTTATGTATGAATGGACTGTGTCCCTGTATAAGGTTTAAAACCATTTCCCTTTGTTTGGACCTTCTTGGGTGTAAAGAATGGCTGATTTCCCATGCACCATGAGATAATACCCATGGGCTTGGAGGTTGTTAGTAACTCATCTGTCTTCCTCTGTCCTCCACACTTTCCCTGCTGGCTCTGTAATCTTCCTTGATTCAGATTCTTAAGGCTTTGATTATTGCCAGTTCTGTCTTCTGGGCACTTTGAAGTGTTGGTCAGTGTTAGGTAGTATTGCATGTAGCAGGTTCTCCTGACAGCTCTAATTCACATCTTCCCAAAGGAATCAGGTGACTTCACTCACCACTTCCTGCCAACAATGGTCATTGTGGACTAGGAGTTGGGAGACATCCGACTTAATTCTTATTCTGCTAGAACTAGTTGTGTGGCTTGAGGACTCTCCTTACAGCTCTGTGAATTTCACTTCCCTCCCTGTAAAACAGGGATAAAAATCCCCAACCTCATCTACTTGAAGAGTTGCTGGGAGAATCTGATACAGTGGCAGATAGGAAAGGCGTTTTTGAAAAATGAAGACGTCTAGGGAAAGTGATATGTGATTATTCATCTGGCTTTACCTTATCAGCTCCCTCTTGATAAGGCATTTCTTATTTTCCATATTAACCCTCTAAGAGTTTTTGAAGTATCCATTTTAATAGAATAGTTAATGTATCCACTTGATTAATCAATATTTAGTATGATCTACAATGCATCTGAACACAACTGATAAGAGGGCCTGGAAAGTAGGACTGATGTGATTCTTGCCTTCATAAAAGAGTAGAACAGATATTTGAATAGATGTTAGAGCAGTTGGTTGGAGGACAAGAAGAGATGTTGATTGAACTGAATAAACAAGCATGTAGTTTCAAGTATGATGACTATCAAGGAGGAAAGCTAGAAAGAATTCAAGAGTTTCATGGCTCTGGTGGCATAGGAAGGGTTCCCTGAAGGAAATGAGAGACAGGGTGGAGGCCAGGGAGAGAAATTCAGGTGTGGGGAAAGTATTAACAAACAAGTAGCATAGAAATTTTGATTTAACTCATATTGTGTTTTAAAAATATTTTATTTATTTACTTGCAAGCAGAACGATAAAGACAGACAGCGAGACAGAGAGTGTTAATGGGTGTGCCAGGGTCTCCAGCCACTGCAAATAACTCCAGATGCATATGCCACTCTATGCATCTGGCTTATGTGAGTGCTGCAGAATAGAACTGGGGTTGTTAGATTTGGCAGGAAAGCACCATAACTGCTGAACCATCTTACCAGCCCTAACTTTTTTTAGAGAAGGCCGGGGCGGGGGGGTTGGAATTGGCACATGAGGGCCTCAGCCACTGCAATTGAACTCCAGATGCTTGTGCTACCTGATGGGCATGTGTGACCTTGTGCTTGACTCACCTTTGTATGTCTGGTTTATGTGGGATCTGGAGAGTTGAACATGGGTCCTTAGGCTTTGCAACCAAGAGCCTTAACCACTAAGACATATATCCAGCCATAATGTTTATTGTTTATTTGGCGTTTTTATAGAACATACATATATATATGCGTATATGTATGTAGTTTGTAAATGCTGAATAGTCATAGATTTGAGTAGGTGCTAAAACATTTATATAAAAGAAAATGTACAGTCAGAAAGGTCAGAGAATGCTGTCTTCATGAGATCAAACCAGATGTATAAAGGATGATGAAGAAGGGATCTGGACAATCTTAAGAAGCTTGGAAAAGGCAGTAAAGTTAGTGAGACAAAAAAGCAAGAAAAGATCGGGGCGTGGTGGCGCACGCCTTTAATCCCAGCACTCGGGAGGCAGAGGTAGGAGGATCACCTTTAGTTCGAGGCCACCCTGAGAGTACATATTGGATTCCAGGTCAGCCTGAGCTAGAGTGAGACCCTACCTCGAAAAACAAAACAAAACAAACAAACAAAAACAAGAGGAGTTGGTAATGTGTGATGTGCTACAGAGGAAGGGATACGGCAACAACATTTGTCTTTATTATGAAACCACTGAAAACCACTGCTGGTCCCCCTCTCTCCTGCTTTTCTTTTTCTTCCTCCCTCCCTCTCTGCCTTCTTTACTTCCTCCCTCCTTAACACCTTCTCTCCCTTCCTTACTCTTTCTCTCCTTCTCTACCTCCTTTCCTCTCATTTAATACCTTTCTTCATTTTAAATGTATTTCAATGGGCCAAGGATCATTCTGTCTTTTTTTTTCTTTATTCTTTTAAATTTACTTATTAGAGAAAGAGAGAATGGGCACACCAGGGCCTCCAGCTACTGAAAACGGACTCCAGACACATGCACCACCTTGTGCATCTGGCTTATGTGAGTCCTGGGGAATTGAACCGAGGTCCTTTGTCTTTGCAGGCAAATGCCTTAACCACTAAGACATCTCTTCAGCCCCATTCTGTTTTTTTTTCTATGTAGCAGCATTTTTGGCTTAGATTTCACATTATTTTCTATTTAAAATCTTATTTTACTTTGGGCACATTTGATGAAGAAGTCCTCTCACATCTGTATGTAGACTATATTTTTTCTACTGCCACTTCAGATAGTCGTCAAGCTCCTCCTGGCTCAAACATGAGACATCACTGCCCTGGTGGTTGTGCCAGTGATGAAAATACTTTGCATATGAGTGTGACACATGTGTACACTGAAACTAAATACTTGGCTGTGTCTCATAATGTCTTATAAGTTCTCAGAGGACCAATGCTACATACATCAGGGAAAGTGAACTGTGATTAAAAGTTGCAGAGTGCTATGCAGTTGACACTGTGCTACATACTTTATATAATTTCTCTTCATTTTTTTTACAGAACATGTACCCCTCAGAAGAAAATAAAATTTTTTTTGGTATTATAGATAAGGGGTCAGCAAACATTTTTTCTGTACAAGAGAAATTAGTAAATATTCTAGATGTTTTGGATATATCATTTCAATGATAGCTTTTCAACTCTGCCATTCCAGGAGAAAAGCATCCATAGACAATGTATAAACTTATGGGCATGACTGAGTTCCAATAAAACTTCATTAATAAAAAATCAAGTGATGATGGAGCTGGAGAGATGGCTTAGTAGTTCAGGTGCTTGCCTGCAAAGCCAAAGGACCCAGGTTCAATTCCCCAGTAACCATGAAAGCCAGATGCCCAAGGGGGCACACACATCTGGAGTTTGTTTGCAGTGGCTAGCGGCCCTGGCATGGCCCCCTGCCTCTTTCTTTCTCAGATAAATAAATAAATGAATAAAAAAAGTTTAAAAAAAACAAGTGATGGTCAAATATGAGCCATTATTTGCTAAAAATAATAACATGAAATAAATAAATATAAATTTCTGCCATTTATCAAGTGCCAATCTTTTACATACATTTTCTTCAGCTGTTCTCACAACTCTTCTCTATGGGAAGTCTTTTTAATCCCATTTCTTCATATGAGAAAACTTTATGATTTGAGTAACTTGCTTTAGGTTAAACAGCTAGTCAGAGCCAGAATTCTGTCTTCAGTCTCTTCTATTTGTAGGCTAATGGAAAATGCTTCTGTTCATCTCTCAGTACCACCATTTCTTCTTTTTCTTTTTAAATATGTAGATGCCTATGTGGTGTATTTGCATGGGAGTATGTATTTGGTGCACATGTGCATGTATGTGCTTGAGCACATATGTGTGTGCACATGCATATGGTATTGCAGACAGAGGTGGACATTAGGCATTTTCTTTAATTACTCTCCACCTTATTTTCAAAGGCAGAGTCTCTTATTTAAGCTCAGACTTGGCTGATTCAGCAAGTCTACCTAGTCACCTTGCCCCAGGAATCCCGTCTCCATCTCCCTAGTGCTGGGATTATAGGCAGGCCTCCATGCCTACTCTGCTTCCATATGGGTATTGGGATGGGGTCCAAAACTCTGGTCCTGATGCTTGTGTGGTAAGCATGTTACTGACTGAGCCATCATGCCAGCCCCCTGCATTCTTGAAGTGTAGCATCTCTGGGTGAATTGAGCTCACTTCTGCCACTTAATTGACTACATTTCTCAGCCTTCCTTGGAGTGGGGAGTGGCCATGGGACAGTTGAACTCCCTGGGGTAAGGATGTACATATCTTCAATTTCCAGGGGCAGCCCATGCAGGAAGAGCATGGCCTTCACATCGTTTTGATTGTGCTCACTGGCTGCAATGCTCTCATGATTGCATGGGCTAGAGCAGCTCTTCCAATAAGAAGTTGGAAGCAGGGTAGAGAGGCCACCTGAGTACCTAGCATCATTTGAGCTAAGCATCGCATACAAACTTAGCATTTCAGCCCAGAACTGGCTGTTAGCTCAACAGCTATGGGAAACAATTTTTTCTCTTGTTTCAAACCACTGTTATTTTGAGTATCTTTGTCAATACTTCTGAGCTTGTTTCCTGATCAATATTCATTTCCAGGGTAGAAAGGACTATTCTTTTATTTATTTATTTAGGACAGAGAGAGAGAAAGAGAGAGAGAAGGTGAATAAGAATTGGTGCTCCAGGGCTTCTAGCCACTGCAAAGGAACTCCAGATGCCCTTGTGCATCTGGCTTACGTGGGTCCTGGAGGATTGAACCAGGGTCCTTAGGCTTCACAGGCAATGCCTTAACCGCTAAGCCATCTCTCCAGCCCAGAAGGTACTATTCTGAAAGGAGTACAGTAGTAGCTGTGCTTATGGATAGCAGCATATGTGCTGTCAGAGTTTGGTAATAAGAATCATTTTCTTTCCTTCTGTCTTGAGCTGACTTTTTTCATTCTTGCCTCTTCTTAAGATTCTATTTTCCTCTCCCTTAACTCAATCACTCTTGTCTAAGCCCTGGACTTCCTTGCCCCACCTACTCAGCATCATTTCCATTTCCTCTTTCTTTGTGGCCTCAGACAAATAAGAGTGCCAAAGATTCTTATTGATGTTCATTTTGAAATCAAGCAAAACAAAGCTGAGAGTAAATATGGGATGCTGATAATAAAAATAATGCATGTAGAGGAATTGCCGGGCTCAATAATCTTATAGAATGCATACATGCAAGACATTCTGAGACCTTGGTGGTTGGTGTTTTGGGAAGGGTTCATACCAGTGCCCTTGCTCACTGTGCTAAGGAACTAGCTTTCTCCTCATCCCTGGCACTTCTCCCTAGCAGGTAATGTCAATCCTACTTACCGGAAAACTCATCTTCCTCCCACACCTATTTCCTTCCATGCACCTTGATTCCGGAGGCTCCAAGAAGAGACTTAGAGGAGGCTTTTCCCATCACTGATTTCTTTGGACTGTTTTCTTGCCCTTCTTATCCTAAGAACACGATTGTCCCATTGTTGGCTCTGCTGTGTTACTTTACAATGTACACTGAAAAGGTAAAAGCATGCATGCACAGTGGTGTAAGTTGGAGGTCAGCAGTGAACACCCAAGGAACACAGACTTCTGTCTTCATGGTGTGTTTGCTGAGCTCTAAAAGCATGCTTTAGGAAGGACGCTGGACAGGTCACTCGTAGTCACCAAAACTCCCTTGTTTTGTCAATACAGGGGGTCCTTTTGGGTCCCCATTGAATAGGGTATTGGGAAGATCAAATGAGATATTCATGAAGTACTATGCAAGTCATAATGCAGTTTATTTGTTCCTAATCAACTCAGCAGTCGGGATGTACACAGTACAGAGACAGGGGAGCACAATAGATAGTAGAAAGCTTCAGGAAGGTCGTGTGGAGGAGTTAGACCCATAACACCAGGACAGAGGGCACTTACCAATTTCATAGTCACTCAGTTCTTTCTGTAGTCATGGTAGAAGATAGAAACTTCTTTCCCAGGCTTCTTTGATGGCAGAGTGCAGGCACACAATCTATGCTCTGCACACAGGTGAGCTTTTAGTTTCGAAACAAATTAGTCAAAAAGTAAACTTCACCCAGAACCTGATATCTCAAGCAGCCAGAAAGAGAATTCAGTGGAAGCCTTTTAAGACCCGTGTCTGTCCCAAGGGCATTGAGTCTCCACTGAGCTGTCCTGTAATGATATTTGGATATTGGTCTTGGTTGCTTAAACCTCCAGCCCATGCTTTACTTTTACTGGGACTTCTGGGAAGTATTTTAAATCTTTTGATCTTTATTTTTCTACCCAGATTGGTACAGGTGGGTTCTGCTGGTTGCAACTAAGAATCATAGCTGATCATGAAGACTGGCAGAATCCATCCTCACAGTCAACAGGAGAACGCATGCATACTCAGATTAGTGTTAAGCACATGATTTCATAGACAGTTCCTTGTAAGTGTGAAGCAGCGGTGAAGGTTGGCTAGATGGAGTGGAACTCAATGACAAGAGCTCCGAGGCCTTGCAGAGGAAGAACAGCTTCAAACCACAGACAGGAGACTAGTGGTGATGTGTAGCAAATAATGACAGCCGCGAATATGTTTTGGAAGAACATGAAGACAAAGCTTCCAGTCTTCTCCTTCCTGCTGGTAGTGGTTTGAATTTAAGTCACAGGAATTGATGCTGGATAAATTAATTGAAGAAGCCAAGACAGGCTCTGGGGTAGGTGTTAAATCAGAGGAAAATGGGAAGAGCCAGGTATCAGCCATGTGGAAACAGAGCCTTGCTGAGTAGCTCGGAATTGAGAACGAGAGAGCTGTCTTTGTGATGGACTGATTCCCGTGCTTACCCTTGGCTAGGAGAGAGCCCTATGCCACAAATAACTCCCCAGTAAGAAAATTTAGAGAAAGTGGTGGTTCTCTACTGAGACTGGATGTTCTGAGCAGGTGCCCACTCCACCTCTCCTCAGAAATATCCTTTAAAGCAATGCACAGTGTTGAATGCAGAGATACAAAAACACAGGCTGAAGCAACCTGACTAGAGGTGACACAAAACCCTCTGAGTGGCCCTTTTCCTCCCTGAATAGCAAAGACCCTTTGCAACATCCCTCAAGATGTTTATAGCAGCCTCTTGTCCTCCTTTCACCGCATTGTAGGGTTGTGAATTGGGATCATTAAGTTTTAAGTCGCTCTGCGGTCTCAGAGTAAGGGATCATGTAAATATCAGGATGCTAGATGGGAGAAGCAAGTCCTGGTATGACTCTCAAGATCCTGAACTATTGTTTATTAACTAACATCCAGAAAACCCTCAAGAGCAGTGCCTCATCCCTTAAATTGCTAGCCCAGCTGACTTTATGAGTGCCGCGTTAGAACAGTAAAGCTAATAATTGTAACCATGTAGATGCAGAAACCATTAACGTTTCTCATGCCCCATGGTAGGAAGAAATATATTAAAAATTGATTTTTTTGTTTCTGCCTTTGTCTGTGTAACATTTATAATAAAGGACACAGGAGAAAGTATCCTTTAAAATTGATATTTCAAAGCATTTTGGGCTTGTTGTGTTAAAATAAATTTTTATTAATGGGTTCATATTGCATGGAAAAAGGTCAGCATCTGAATATGAAAATTTTATCTTCTTAAAGAGTGTGTGTGTGTGTGTGTGTGTGTGTGTGAAACTCTTGAATAATTACACACAAGCCAATATCTCACTACCTCTTCAGATTAAACCATTTTTAGATGTGAAATTATCCTTTGGATGTGATCTGAGCTAAATGTAGTTGAATGTCCAGCTTATGTTTTTTTTTTTTTTTTCACTTTTATGTCTCTTCTCTTTTTCTGTCTCTCTTTATGCACAGAGTGTAACTTATTTCCCTCCTGTAGTGGGAGCCACGTGTTATATTACCTGTTTGTCCCTGGAATTCTATAACCAGTTTATTCTCATAACTAAACAAGCTTATGTTCATCTGTGAAGAACACATTTCACTGTATTTTCTTCCTGTTGCTGCTTCCTGGACATGATGGGATGAACATAAAATTCTGTGGGTGTTTTTTTTTTTTTTTCCCCTCCAGTCACTTTAAATAAAACATACTTCGAGAAAGCCTGTCCCATGTGTTGTGAATGTTTTAGAATGTATCTTAGCTATAATTCCCTAGAAATGAAATGACATGGAGCACTTCTGATGCATTTTCATTAATCTGGTATAATCTTGCTGATGACTTGAGTTCATCAATTAACGTTTATAGACTGTCAGAATTAACACTGCCAAATGCTTGGATTTATCATATATTTTGTAATTCTATATGACTTGGGCAAAATGGGTCCATATAAGGAAAACAAAACAAAATGAAAAAAATCTTTGATTCAGAGAATTGCAGAGGCTGAACACATTAATTGCTCAGCTATCTAAAGCTCATAAACAATGACATTTTATACAACCTGTTCATCATATTTTTAGAAAGACTTTGCGATAGATTAATAAAACATAGCAAGTCTGGTATCCAAAGCAAATCTTTATAATAAATCGAACAAAAACTCCAACAGAATGGAGAAAGATTGTCAGGGGACGTTAACAGTCAAGAATTTCACCATCGAATACATTAGTTCCTTTCAAATGGCCTTCCCTTGTCACATTGAAATGGGTGCAGTGTAAGGCTAGAGGTTTTTCTTTAGCCAGTTAGCAGAGCTGGATGCAAACTGGATGCTCAGAGTCTGGGGGTAGGGTGATAACCACAGCCACTCATATCTGCATGGAGTCCTTCTACAAAATGCCAGCTGGAACTATGGTCATTTGGGTGGATGTGACTGTCTGCCACAGTTGCACAACAAACTAGTCATTTTTAAATATTAGGATGGCATTTATGCCATGTGAATTCAAAAAGCAAACTAGTATAAAGTGTGACACAAATATATCTGGGGTTTATTCTACAGAAGTGCCTCAGTGCACATTTACATTTTACCTTTCAGTTACTGGAAAGCTGCTATCATGTTATCCTTCAAAGAGGGTGGTTCAGGGGTGATGTTCATAGAAGTTGAAAGTGAAAAAAAAAAAAACTTTTATTCTGCCCTATTATTTATTCTTCCTAAAGCTATCCACTTCTTAGTTAAATTTTCCATTATAGCCATGTAAAGGTTGATGGCTTCTTTGAATTTTTGTTTAGCATTTTTGTTTGTTTTACAGAAAGCTAAACCTCCATTCTTAGCTTCTTCTCTTTGGAATAGAAGTGATTTTATGCAAATCCTGTTTTGTGCTGGGCTTGCTGTCCCAGTGGCTGCAGTGGCCAGGAGAGCTATGGCACACGTTCAGCAGGCTGTCTGTACGGCACTGTCAGGGGCCTGAGCACCATAGAGAGGCAAGCTATGAGCTCTGCATTGTCAGGGGAGTGCTAGCAATAAGGACTGCTGACAATGCTGTGGTCTTGAGTGGAAGCTGAAAAGCCTTGTCTTCCTCCTTCCCTTCCTCTCCTTTCCTTTGTTTCTTTATGTCCTAAAACCCTTTTCTTTCTTCTTTTTCAAGTTAATCAGAGGAAGTCTTCAGGTTATTGTAGTTACTATAGCAGTCTGCTAGGGTTTCTAGAGCAAGATTCCACAGATCTGGGGGCTTACGTAGCAGAAATTTATTTTCTTGCAGTTACAGAGGCTGAAAATGCAGGGCCAGGAGCGTGGAGTTCTTGTGAGGCTTCTCTCCTTTGACTGATAGGATGTCACGCTCTCTCTGTGTTAGGTAGCTTTTGTAGTTTCTGTGCACACATTTGTGATATCTCTTTCTTTTCTTATAGGAACTTGACCCTACTGGATGAGGGCTTCCCACTTTTGAGTTCATTTAATCTTAATTACTTAAAGGTTGTGTCTGTTAGCACAGTTAGATGTGGGAAAGGGGAGCACTGGACATCTAGAATAGTTAATGTAACGACTGCCTGAATAAGTGCATCAGTTACACTATTGTATGAAAAGATATCCTTGGCTATTTTGGAAAGTGAAAGTTATATATTACATATCCAGGAGAGATTTCTTGGTAGAGGTGCTCACACTCTATTCTATGCCCACCTTCCCTTGAATACACCACTGCATATTTTCAGAACATCTTTCTCCAGAGTCAGCTGCTCACCTCTTCAAAACCCTGTGCCTAAAGAACAGACAGCATATTGTTGCCAAACCACTAGATCCCAGCAATCTTCTTTACTTAATGAATCCATTAGATTTGCTGGTTCCTCTTTTCTGCCATACATCAAAACTGTCCCACTCTCGTGCTCCTCAGCCTCATACTCTGTCCTTAATTTTTATGATGGTTCTGATTTGTTAAACCAACCCCAACTTGCTTATACTACAAGAATTTCAAATTCCAGTAGGCAGATAACAAATTCCATCACCACTGCCAATACTTACTTGACAGCCACTGCTTTAAGTATATTATCTTATTTGCTCCTTAAACTCTACACAGCAGTTATTCCCATGATTCATGTGTTTCAAGTGTGGAAACTAAAACCTTAGGTCATTTCCATTTTAGGCATTAGAAATAAAGTTACTCAAGAAGTGAGGTACTTGTTCAAGATAATGACTTGAGAGGTGTTTTTCTAGTATTTGTGCTATCATCTGTTTCACTGTTAGAAGTACATAGTATGTAGATTTGGAAATGGTATAGAAATCTCCATTGTTCAAATCACTACTTAAAGTCACGAAGAACTAAGGTCTCAGATGATTGTGATTTCCATGGGGTTATACAATGAAATGCCATCCAACACACCCACGGTTATTATTTCAGATAATAAACAATATTTATCAGGTTTGAACCTAAAAAAACCATTTTGTATATATAGTCTCAAATTTTCAAAAGTATGATTTACATAATAATTAATGCCTACATTTTGCAGATAAAGGAAACTGAAGCCAGCAAAGACATTAAGACAGTCACATAGTTAATGATGGACCCAACACTCTGACTTGATGGCTCTTTGCACTAAAACCTTTTCTGACTCATCAGCTTTCTCTGCATCCACGGCCTTGGCTCCTGAACCTCCAGATCCCACTGCTATCTTACTTGAAGCAGTATTGTCTAAATAAAACACGGACACAGGCCTGAGTATAGGCCAGTCAGTGCAAGTAACTGTATCTGGACAAGGCTAAGATTCAACTTTCTATATAAATTAGGGTAAACAATGTAACTACATTAAGGCAGTGTTTTATTAATTCAAAAACCAATTAGCACCTTTTTTATGACGATGAGAATGAGAGACAAGGTTTTGGCCTCAAAAGCCATGGCAAGATTTAAATTAAATAATATGTGCAAAAGATGAACACAGTTCCCCATTATAACAAGTTCTTGATTATTGATTGCTATGGGGTGGTATCATTATTATTGCTATTACTTGTATTATTTTGGAGCTTTTGAGGATGTGTGT
This sequence comes from Orientallactaga sibirica, assembly GCA_036365145.1. Taxonomy (NCBI): domain Eukaryota; kingdom Metazoa; phylum Chordata; class Mammalia; order Rodentia; family Dipodidae; genus Orientallactaga; species Orientallactaga sibirica. The sequence goes on along the minus strand of JAEOAD010000018.1, from coordinate 19,569,706 downwards.
TTTTCTTGCGCATGGCCTCAGATCTTAGTGGAAACTCATATACACATTCTTAAGCAAGGAACAGTTTTTTTGTCATATTACCATTTTTGGATCATCAATAAATAATGGACAGGATGCAGCTTAGCTCTCAATCCAACACTCTGGCTGGCTCTCAGTGGCTTTATAGGTATTCTTCTCTCTTTTTATGCTGCCAGGCTATTAGAAGTCCTCCTCATTGATCTCCAATAGCTTTCAAGGCAGCTGGGAAAATACCTTTTGTTTCATGAGCCACTCTTTCCCCCTCCACATCCCACCATTTGCTGGCCCTTTCTGCAGTGTGGTGATGGAGCCCTTCTTAGGTCACCAGCCCATCCTGGCACCAACAAGTTTGCTTGGTTAGCATCCTCTACCAATGATGTTCTATGTTTTCTCCTGAGCTGTTGATTTCATTTCAGAAGTACATCCCGTATATTCAATTAGGATCACTTAGTGGGGAAAAAAAACTTTTTTCTACTGGTTTATAGTCCCATCTGGAGGAAGGGAGTTACTCTGCAGAATAAATTGAGTGTGAAATTTGGCTATGCAATAAGAATTCACTTCCGTTAAGGCAAAGAGAAGGGATGCATAAAATTTAAATCATGCATAGAATAAATGCTTTATCTTTAAGAAACATATAAATAGCCATCAAACACCATAGAAACATAGAGGGTTTCCTCTTTTTTTTTTTTTTTTTTTTTTAAGAAACAAATTTGTGTGCAATTTCAGAGCAAAAACTTTGCAAGGAAAGATTATGCATGTCCAATGCTGATAAGACTGCCCAAATATAAATTTTATGATGCATTTCCTTTAGAATTTCATCTTTTACCAGCACAATCAAAGAAAGGAAAATAAAGTTTGAAAGCCTTTGGAGAGCTGAGGGCAGGCACCTGAGGAAATCAGGAAAGAATTGAGAACCTGAATCTATAGCTAATTTGTGACATTTTTGCTAAGGTTGCTCTCCTTAAAAGAAGGTACTTGCTCTAAATTCTCTTTCCTTCTTCATCTACAGGATTGCCCTTCTTGCAAACACCAGACAGTGATAAAAAAAAAAAAAGTAGGAAGGGAGAAGAGGGAATAAATAGGGGAATTTTCAAACTTCCATCTCGAGGTCATGAAGTCCACAATGGAACGGTTGCTCTCATCTGTATTGAATAATAATATAGTTAATTTTTTCTTACTCAGCAGCAGAAGTCTCTCAGACTGAGCCCTGATATAGATGGCAAGTCATAGGCTAAAGATGCGGAGGTCCCACAGAGAACCCTCAGTATAGGACACCTGGAGATATGCACCAAAAAAATTGTCTTTCCAGCATTTTCCTATGGGATAAATGAAAATACCTTATTTTTTTTTAAACATAACACCAAATCATGACATAGAAAAATAGTTTCTGTGTTTAGGTTAGTTTGGGGAATATTGATGAAAGAAATAACAGTGTAATTTTATTTAAATACTTTCCTTTAGTGCTGAGTGTTGAGTATATCCAAGAGAGAAACATGGTATGAAATAGCATCTGTAATAAATACCTCTGGTTTGTGATTCTTTGGTACATTCCTGAAGATATAGCAGTGTAGTGTTTCACAGAATACTTTCATGCAGACTAGATTTGAAAAGTGTAGCATACAAGTATTTCATCAAGAAGGATCTGCCAGTTTAACATCATGTCAGTTACCTAAGGGTTTCAGAACTCGATCTTCAATCCAAACAAGTGAGGAAAAGTTCCCCTTTGCCATCTCAATCTATGACCCACTGAAACTTTCCATCTTACACATCTGTGTGTTCTAACTTTAGAAACTGCTGTTTATTTTCAGGAAATATTGAATTCATCTTCCCAGCTTAGGTTTATTCTACTGGCAAGAGATCTCAGATTTTCATTTTTATTATTATCTCTTTAAACCTGATTGTGTTTGACTTCTTACAGTTTCATTATTCCTAAGTACCACCTCTGATGTTTCACATTTCACATTTTACTCTGTGTCTTTAAATGTCTGTGCCCGTCTTCCTGTGTTATGTGAGGAGGGTGAATGTCTTCTTTTTCGTCCTTATTAAACAACATCATTGGGATAAGCAATGTGGCAACCAAAGCAGGCTCTTTCAAAGTATGGATGCTAGTATAGATGATAGATTTTGTGCTTAGATTGGCACTAAAAGTGCCATTTTCCCCCTAAAAATATGACTGCAAGAAATTCAACAATTGGGACCTAAGTGCTGTATCTTATCTTTTGAGAAGAGGAGTGTTGCTTTGAATAGTTTCTCTAAAGAAGTGGATTAACCTTCAGTAAATAACAAATTAGGGAATTCTGAACACACTGTGCCTCAACCGTACAGATAACATGAATTACTTCTTTGTTTTATTACATTACTTAACTTTATATGGAACCTCACTCTCAGGAATTTCTAAGTATTTTCACATTAAGTCTCTCATATATCTAGGAATGACATTCAGAAAACACACACACACACACACACACACACACACACCTACTGCTGTAGGCTTATTCAAGCAATGGCTCTTCATCATGGACTAGGTCTGGCTTGGCAGTGGAGTTTAGAGCCCTTTTAGCACTTTGCTAGGTGCTGCCCTTCCAGTTTTTGGGCTCTAGAAAGATCTGGCAAGTTGTGGAGTAGGAATCTGATTATCCTGCTAACTAGTAGGGCTGTGTTTTGATATTTTAACAACAGATGCAGCAGTGTATTATGTTGAGTATCAGGCAGGCATATGTCATTAGAAAGATGTTAAGAAACAGATATAGCCATTGCTTTTCTCATGATAGAAAAATCACACAAGAAAACAGAAATTTGGACCATCCTTTCTGACCTTAATTAAAGTCATTGTCATTGTCACTATGGAGAATTGTTTCTGCCCTCGTATTCTTTCCATGTAGATAGGAAGAAGTGGCAGATAACACATTTCTTAACTATCAGCAAACACTCATTTGAATGAATTGATCAAGGTGAAGAACATAACACATGGCTCATGTGTTGAATCCACCATCTTTTAAGAGAGTCACATTTTAACTTCATTGTGCTAAGTGTCCAGGTGGTATTCCCCACAGTTGCCTACCTCCTCTGTCACCACACATTGCAGTACCTACACAAGTCATAAGCAGCCAAGTATGTAAATCATGATTTGAAAAATTGGAGGGGCTAGACTGGGACATGTGGCTAACAGCTTGTTTTCTGCTATGCTGCAGAATAGCAGGCCTGTGCTTAGAGCTGCAAAGCTCATCTGACTCAGAACCTACCATTAACACCTCCAGTCTTGGCTTCAGCATCAAAGTCCAAGGAGGTTTCATTGGAATCCCTCAACAGCAAACACATTGCTGCTGCCGTTCAGTTTCCCATATTAGTGGTTACTGCTATGGTGAGTGGAGGTATGTTGTCCTCTACAGAGGGATGCAGGAATAATGGACAGCTTGTGAAGAAAGAAGTCTCCCTGAATGTTACCAAGGCCATATTGTTTTTAATCAACGAAGCATGGGTGGTTCTGTTCTAAATCATTCCATGGGCTCTCATGGTAACTGGTATACATCTTCCTCTCTTATATATTTGAGATGTTGAGGAGAGCCGTTTCCTGATCTCAGTGAGGATAAAGAAAAATGAGCAGGGAAAAGTGCTTATCCAATCCAGGGGACAATATTAAGGGGCTATTCAGACATTTTGAGCAGATTTTAAAGGTACGTCCTACTGAGAGTTGAAAATGGATGGCTCAGCAGCTGTCTTTAAGGCAAGCATGTCTAGGAGTCTCATTGTAGACTGGATCAATGGGCAACCTAGTGGCAGAAAAACTAGACTATCAAAATATCTAAATGTGGGCTGGAGAGATGGTCTAGTGCCTGCTAAGCCTATGGTGGCACATGCATTTGGAGTTCATTTGAAGTAGCTAGAGACCCTGGTACATCTCTTCACTCTAATTGCCAGTCTCTTAAATAAATATTTTTTAAAATGTCTAAATTTGTCTAGGGATGGGACTGAACATAAAACATTAGGGGAAGTTTTGATTTGTGCCTAGTTGTGATCATTATGGGAACTTTGGAAGAATACCAACAATTGAAACCTTCCAACCTTCCAAAAGTCCTTATTCCTTCTTCGAATAGAGAAGACTTTTACAAAGATTGGTGCATAGCGATTCACTGATCACTTCCATAGTCCTTTCATTCTCCCTGGTCCTGGAAGTGTCTCAAAGACTCAACAAAATTCCATCACCAAGAGAGACAATGTGCCTCATATTTGTGAATCCATGTTGTAGGGTGAGTCATAGCTGTTTCACTGACTAGATTCATGACACAAGGAAAGCCATATAACAAGTGCGACTCAGTTTCCTTGTTCATGATGAAGCATATAATAGTAGACTTTGTTTCATAGGAATCTGGTGAGGTTAATTTACTTTGAATACATAACTTTTTATTTTTTTAGAAAATCATGCACAGAAAGCACTCAATAAATGCTAGCATTTAAAAGCAATACTCTGACCTTGGTACTGTGGTTGGAAGGCTTGATTTCCAGTCTCGGCTCAACTCTCAAACAGTTGTGTGGCTCCAGAAAGCCACTTAGCTGCTGGGCTAAGTGAACAGCATTCTTTCTCATCAGTAAAATGAGACTCTCAATGCTGGTCAGTCAGACTGAGTATTTCTCTACAGATCTCCCTAATAGCCCTGCTGGTAAAAGCCCTTTGCAAGCAATATAGTTCTGGACAAGTGCAAAGGCCCAGTAGGTGTTATCTTAACAAGGAATTTATTAGTAAGACTGGGTTGCTATCATCCAGTTGCAGAATAAGGCATCTAAAAGGAAAAGATGACTATTGTTAAAATAACAGGAAGAGGGAATGAATGGGAAGGAAAAGCAGTACTAAAGATATGCTAGGCACAGTGGTGTCACTGAGTGATCTCAGAGGGCTTGTTAGACATTGGTAGAATCAGTGCTGGGATCTGAAGGAAGGGATAGGATACCAGCGACTAAATTTTGTAAGAATAAAGACGTGGATAGTAATAACCATAATGTTACAAACTCTTTGTATTTATGACGCCTTTGCTAGTATGGATTATTCTGTGTGTTCTCAGAGAAATAAAACCTTTCATGCCTCTCATTTTACGAAGTAAGAACTGAGGCTTAGAAAGTTTAAGCCACTGTGTTGGAGAGATCTCAGTTGGCTGTGTACCTACGTAAATGTGACACAGGGCTGCACATGCCTATAATCTAAGCAGCGTGGAAGTAGAGGCAGGCAGATCTCTGGAGCTCACTGTCAGATATTCTAACTTAATTGATGAACTCCAGGGATCGTGAAACCCTGCCTCAAAATTGGTGATCTGTGTGGGTGTCTAGAATGTCAGTGAGGAGGACCCTATTGCCTCCATGTGAACATAGGATGGAGAGAGCAGATCTGAAACACCTTCCTCCCTCATATCCTTCCCTGATCCTTATTTCTTTAGTTTATTTTCTCCAGGAACCTTTCTTTGATCATGTCTTCTCTCTGGTCTGTGTCCCTCTGTGCTTTGTCTAGCGTAGCCATTGCTATACAATTGCATCATATCCTGCTCTGTATCTGATACCTTCAGCTGGACTGTGACCTCAGAAGAGAAGAGGCAAGGTTGGTCGTTACGGAGTTCAAAGAAAGATAGATGGAAGAAGGAAGGAGGGAGGGAAAGAAGGAAGGAAAGGAAAGCAAGTGAAAGAGTTTATTAAAAGATAAACTTGGTAATAAGATAAACTTTGGTGGTTCATATTACAGAATAATTTTTAGAAGCCCTTGTAGGGCAGAATTGTCCTATCTTTCCCCTTTCCTATACACACATGTGGGAAATATGCTTTCTTTTTAAAGCTCTCAAGAGCCAATGAGAGCCTACATCTGGGTTGGCCAACAGTCCCATCAGAGTGTGTGTGGCTGTTGTCTGCCTACATCTGCTTTACTTGCTCTGCTGACATGTGGGCCCCATGGCTCAGAGCCATTGCAGCCAATTTGTTCGATAATCTGCAAATTAAAAATTCAATAAGTAGTTCCCAGAATCATTTTCAAAAGCTAGGACATAGAAATTAACATGTTAATAATCACTGCACGGTGGGGTGGGCTTTCTGCTGTGGGTTGTCATTGCTTTAATTTGGTATTACAAAAAAAAAAAAAAAAGCCGCCACAGGATGCAATCCCTTCATTTTGCTGCTCAGAGTGTAGGCTTTTAGGGGTATTCTGTAAGTATTGAAGTGGGTAATGATATTGTGCATGGATTTTGTGGCAACTTAGGCAAGAAATAAATAGGGTATGGTGAAATTCATCAGAATGTCCTTTAATAATAAGGCCTTATATCTATATAGCACTTTTGGGGTTTTGTACATCCTCAAATGACTCTTGGATTTGCTGTCAACAAGCCTGAGAGGTGGGCAGGCATTTTCTTCTGCATTCACACATGAAGAGACATATCAGGAAATGTGTGGTCTCACACCAATAACTCCTGCATAGTAAAGTATGACGGCCACTGGCTCTCTGCTGGGTATAGACCCTTGCCTCTGAATGTGGAACCTTCCTAAAGGGCTAACAGATTCATGCACAGGTTGCTCCAGTGATTCAGATCTAATAACCTCAAGCCAAAATCCCCACTCTGAAAACTATTCCAGGAACAGTGAGGCTTTGATAGACAGACCTGGGTTTTTCTACTACAAATTAATTCAGAAACCCTAAATTTACTACTTAAACCATCTGAGCTTCAAATGTCCCATTTCAATGAGTGATGGGATAATAACTACTCTACAAGGTCACTGTTAAGATGAAGGGAGAGAGGACAGGTGAAAAATACTCAGTGGGTACTTAATGATTCTTGATATTTGTTACCAAAGACAAGTAGATAAAGCTGGGCATTTTGGTCCATTCCTTCAGTCCCAGCACTTGGGAGGCAGAGGTAGGAAGATCACCATGAGTTTGAGTCTATCATGAGTCTGCATAGTGAATTCCATGTCAGCATGGGCCAGAGTGAGACCCTACCCCCAAAAAACAAAAGCAAGCAAACCAACAAACAAAAAAAGACAAGTAGATAAAGATATTTGAAATAGAAAGTATGTTAAACAATCTTTACTGTACTCTCCATATAGTAACCATTGTGATTATATTTAAGCTGGTTACCATAAAAGTAAACATTTAATTATTTTGTCTTATCACTCACATGTCACATAGGGCTAGTAACAACCACACTGGCAAGCATGGACATAGAACATACTAGTGCACACCACAAACTTAGGTGAGAAGATGTCCCAAAGAAACAGGCAGGTTAGACAGTTTTCCAAATTTCACTCCCATTGCCACCAGAGGTGGCCACTGGGAAGGTATGGGCCAGTGTGTGCCTATTTTCTTTGTTTCACCTGATTGTTTACATTGGGGCTATGCAGATTGCCCTGAGGGATCTAGTGTGGTACATTTAACAGGCCCACTCCAGAACATCCTGCTGATAATTGCGTTGAGCTCTGTGAATGGTGGGTAATTTCCTCTCAGGTGCCTGTTCGACACGCTTGTTTGGCATGCTTTATTGCCGGGTGGATTTACACTCTGCTTTTGCCATAAAAACTGTTTCCAAAAGAAACAAGAAGCATGGCAAGATAAAAAGCAATATAAAAGAGTATTTTGTGATTTATTTATGTCAAATTTATGGAAGATGACAGGAGGCATTACAGTTCCAAAATTAGTTGTCACAGTCAGACTATAAATCCTATAGGACAGGAGTTACAGGAATGAGTTGGGGACATGGACCCCTGGGTCTGTGAGGGGCCCATGGGAAGTCCTAAGAAAGCAGGAAGCTGCACACACTATATACAGAAGGGTTGTCGGACCATCCTCCAAGCGGAAGTTCTGCTCTGTACCAGACAAGTGTCAAGTGCTTGCTATGTTTTGAACTTTCCATGTATAATCAATCATCTGTAATCTCTGCTGGCTTTTGCTAGGTCAACCACATGCAGAAATTCTGTGACAGAAAAGATACTGTGCAAAGGAGGCCAAACCAGATAAAAAGATGGTGGCCAACTTCAGTGTGCTTGTTATGTTCTCACTAAAAACTTACATTCTTTCAAGGTGAGCAGTATTTGTTCAGCACCATTACATGCCAGGCACAGTACCAAGCCCCAGTGGTACACACGTGACAAGATATGATGCCTGTTGTCAAGGAACTTTTGGTCTAGCAAGTGACTGAGGTGATATACAAACAACTGTGATCCAAATTGTTCTTTGGGATAACAAGAAAACTCCTCTTCAATCCCACCTGGTATATGTGTATGTGGAAGATTTTTGTGGAGGAGAAATCTTTGTGAGAGCAGATGGGCCTTTAATGTTCAGAGATGGGAGGATAGTTCCACTGACTCTTCCTCAGCTCATGACATGAGCTCCCTTATTTTCCTAAGAAACAAGCTGAGTTGGTGCCAATACATTTACACAGCTTTGTGAATCCCTGTGTTTAGTCGGTAGATGGTATCCTAGCAAAGTAAGTGGAGGAAGATGAAGTATTTCTCTCAATGTAAGAATAGAGTTTTATTTATTTCTCATCATATATATATATATATATATATATATATATATATATATATATATATATGATATATATATATATATATATATATATATATAGTTTTATTTTTATTTATTTGAGAGGGAGATAGGTAGAGAGAAAGAGTGAGAGAGAGAAAATGGGCACACCAGGGCATTCAGCCACTGCAAACAAACCCCAGATTCATGTGCCACCTTGTGCATCTGGCTTACATGGGTACTGGGGAATCAAACCTGGGTCCTTTAGCTTTGCAGAAAAGTGCCTTAACCACTAAGCAATCTCTCCAGCCCTCATTTTTTATTTTTAGTTCAGTATAACAGTTGTACATATTTATGGAGTCCAGTGTGATGGTACATGTATACAGTATGCAATGATCAGGGCCATTAGCATATCCATCATCTCAAATTGATCATTTCTTTGTGGTAAAAGATTCTTTCCAACCTCTTATGAAGCCCATTCTCACCCTCTGGGAAACACTATTCTTTTTTTTTTTTTTTTTTGTGAGAGACACAGAGAGAGACAGAAAGAAAGGGAGAGGAAGACAGATAGAGATGGGCGCGCCAGCAACCTCTCAGCTGCTGCAAATGAAATCCAGATGTGTGCGCCCCTTTGTGGTCAACTGTGGCATTGCGCCCTTGCATCACTTTGCATATGGCTAGACGTGGGACATGGAGATTGGAACCGGCATTCTTAGGCTTAGGAGGCAGGCGCCTTAACCACTAAGCCATCTCTCCAGCCCTGGAAAACACTATTCTTGTCTGTACTTTTATGAATTTAATTTGAAACGAGAAATATCTTTAAAGCTCTCCTGTTTCTTGACTTTGACTAAACACTTTCTCTACTTGCTATCCTTTAACAATTATTCTTTTTTTAATCCTTAAATTTTGGTTCCTCAGTCAGTTATTGTGGTGCATGTCATGTCATCTTTAGCACTTGGAAAGCTGAGGTAGGAAGATAGTGAGTTCCAAGCCAGCCTGGACTACATAATGAGACCCCATCCTCAAAAAATAAAAACAAACACTGGAGAGATTGCTTAGTGGTTAGGGTATTTGCCTGCAATGCCTAAGACCCAAGTTCAATTCCCCAGTACCCATGTAAATCAGATGTACAAGGTGAGGCAAGTGTCCAGAGTCTGTTTACAGTTGCTGGAAGACTTGGTGCACCCATTCCCCCTCTCTCTCTCTCAAATAAATAAATAAAATAAAATCTTAAAACAATAAAAAGAAAATAAAAATAAATGCTCTCTTCTTGCCTTGCTTCCAAGGGTGCCCTCTCCATCCTTGTTCTGTTCTCATGGCACACACCACACTTCCACACACAATTGTTTCCACTCCAGTTACTCCAATTCTCATACGCTTTGTAATGACTCACCAATCTAGAACAGCTGCCCTACCTTCAAAGCCTCTTTAGCCTCACAGCCATGGGGCCACTTGCTCACAATCAGTTTTTGCACATTTGTATATCCATGTGTGTCCATGGGTGGGTGCACATGTGCACACACAGATGTTTAGGCCAGAGGACTGCTTTGGCTGTTATTGTCAGGAATGACATCACACTCCGGTAAGATAGGATGTCTCATTGGCCTGGAGCTCACTAATTAGACAGCACTAGGTAGCTACTGAGACCCAGGAATTCACTCATCTCTCTGCTTTCCCAGTGCCAGGAAGATTTTTTTGGGGGGCGTGGAGAGAGAGAGAGAGAGAGAGAGAGAGAGAGCACTGGTGTACCAGGGCCTCAGCCACTGAAATCAAACTCCAGATGCTTGTGCCACGTAGTGGGCATGTGCAGCCTGGCACTTACCCCACCTTTGTGCATCTATTAAGCCATTTTTATTAGACTTGCTCTGTATGTCCCAAGCTTGTTTCTCTCTGCATGTGAGAGGAACTGTGGAACATCATATACGCAAAATCCCAGGAGCCATCATTGCCTACCCCCTTTTCTCTCCATCTTTGCATCCCACAAGACAGCCGATGCTAGATATAGCTGAAATTTAGCTCTGTTTCTACCCTGTGGCCTTTGTAATGAATCCTACTGGGTGTTATTGAACGTGGTATAAAGAGCCCAGAGGGATGGAAAGATGGCTTAGCAGGTAAGGCACTTGCCTGCAAAGTCAAAGGACCCAGGTTTGATTCCCCAGAACCCACATAAGCCAGGTGCACAAGGTGGCGCACACTTCTGGAGTTCGTTTGCTGCAGCTGGAGGCCCTGGTGCACCCATTCTCTCTTTTTCTTTCAAATAAATAAATAAACATTAAAGAGCACAGAGCCTGGAGATGAAGTGTGGGTTTGAATTCTGACACTGTAACTACAGTCTTTACTTTCGTCATCTGTAAAAACAGGTGCAACGGATCATACCTGTTTTGGAATTGTGAGGATTTCACGAATGAGAGAGGAGCTCCTGGCATAGGTGAGCTCCATTGAAGCTTTACGATTGTAATTGACAGTCATGGTATAGAATGTTATGCTGAGCACATCAGCTTCACCTCATGGAATCTTCCACCATTATGGAGGGTTTTGGTAGCCCCGTTTTAGAAATGAGAAAGTCGAGCCTCCAAGAAGGGAGCTAGATAACCCCTACAGTTAGAGAACAACAAAGCTGGCATTCTAACCCACAAGCAACTGAGGCACAAGCCCATGCCCACTCTGCTTCTTCACAGTGGAAAGACTTCTGTGCTGGCTACCAGGCCTCCAGCTCAAGAGGACTTAGTGAAGACGATGAAGGCGTCAACAGCATTATTGCCTTTCCAGCCTTTCCTTCTTCTCTCTGCCTTTATAGCCTGTGCCCATCTCCTTTGTCAACTTTCCAAGAGCACTAGAAGAAAGCAAGTTAAGAATTGTCAGGAAAACACTTCCTTTTTTGTATATTTTTATTTACTTATTTGTAGGGGGACAGTGGGGCACACATGCCACACATGTATCATGTACAATTTGCATGCTGCTTTACATGGGTGCTGAGGAACTGAAACTGGGCCAAAAGGCTTTGGATAGCACCTTTAACTGTTGAATCATCTCCCCAGTTCCTAGACAAAGACTTCTTCAAAGAAATTATGTGGTCACACATTTATGGACAGTTAAGCTGTCCAGAGAGTGCTGGAAAGTGTGTATTAACTTCTTTCTAGGGCTGCAGCTAATACTCAGCCTCCACACAGCCCCTGTCTTCCAGGGCCTGTCTACTTCTGTGAAGGAGTGGCCACTGTGCTTCAAATGAGCTGTGGGCATTCGCTAATGATTAGGAAGGACTTACAGTTGATTTGAGATAAAGGCATGACTTTAGTAGCCATGCCATATATATCTTATGTAGATAAAAAGAAACAAGTAAATTAGATCAATCAAAGGTCATTCATTTGCTCAGCTGGGCACTCTGAAAGTTCGGGTAGCCTCTTTCTTGCCAGGAGTGAATGGGTTTAGAAGTGAGGATTTGCTGCGGTATTTTGCTCACAAAAGTTTCCTGCAGTGGGTAAAGAACGATATTGCTCATGGTACTAGCAATAAGAGAGGCTCGAGAGGGAGAAGGCGGGAGAATCATGTGAAACATGAAATCCCTGTGCTATTTTCCTTTGACAAAAAAAAAAAAAATCATAAAAGATCATCTGGTTTCACGTGAGGCCCTTATTTCTTGAGCCTGTGTTTTAGAAACTGATTGATTGTGGTTTTTTTCGTGGGGACTCCACTATGTCAGGATTGCAAAATGTCACTTGACAGTTAGATGGCCCCTATCTGAAAGGCACTGAGAGATGCCAATTGCAATTCAAAAATCTCAATTTTCGAATATACCTACAGTTTATTCCTGGTGAGAAACACTTTCCCCCCTTCCTGGGCATGCTAAGTGTTGTGCTGAGAAAAAAGGTAGAAAGAGTTCTTTGGAATGAAATGAAATTTGCAGCTAGGAACTCAAGTCCCTGGAGCTTAAAGGGTCTCCCTTCTTTCAGTGCTGCTTGCTATGTACTTCTGTGTGCTCAGGAAAGGGCCAAATACAATTAAAATGGACGAGGTTAAAGGCATAGTCTAATGGTCTCTACTTGGGCTTTAGTCAAGGTTGCAGTCCATATATGTGCTGGTTCCCAGCAGACCAAGTTCATGCAGTAAGCTCTAGGCAAACAGGAGTTTTGTATTGATTTTGGGATTGCTCAAAGTCAAACAAATATCCTCCTGGCTAAGAAGATTCAGCCCTAAGCTGTACCACCCAGTTTGGATTTGGGAATTGTCAAACTGTCTCGGGCAGCTTTGAACTCAGAGAAGAAGTTCTGAGTTGATCAGTGAGGAGAAATATATTGAGACTCAGTTTTACTTCCAGTGTTCTTTCTGGAACATTGTTTGACAATGAAGAAGCCATTACCTTCTCTGGACCTCAGCTTTCTGATCGGTAAAAGCTTCCCCACCTCTGAACTTATGTGACAAACCTTGGTTTTGCCTTTCAAAGTTCCTTCACTTTTCCATACAGTACATTACAAAATTGGACAATTATTGTTATAAGGGCATTTAGACTTTTCTATCCTGCTATACTTGAGAAGAAAAACAACCCTTTACTAGTTTTGCTTTCTTTTTTGGCATTATTTTTAAAAAATAGAGAAAGGGTTGTGGAAAGAAGACAGGCTCATTTGGCCTTCTCAGCAGATTTGATTTTTTTTTTTTTTTTTTGTCTGTAGCTTTTTAAAAAAAAACTGTCCAGAGGGTTTGACTTAGTTGGAGATGGCACGTAACAGTGAAAATGCTCATTATCTTTATTGGTCATGATCCACGAACCCATTTCTTTGTCCAGAGCCTTCACCACAGCTTATTAGTTAAAGCATGCACCTCAACACCTTTAGGGCTGGTGTGTCACTGTGTAGGTGGCTGTCACTGTATAGAAAAGGATGATTTCAGAGCGTTACCTGTGATGAGCATCTCCTCCCTGCCTAACATGCATGGGAGACTGTAATGGGTGGAGAATATGGTCATTCCACAACGGTCCCAATTACCACAGGGAAAGGTCCATTCTTACTCCATGTCTACAATGCAATCACGGTGGCATAGGAGGCTAGAAAAGAGTGTATTATTACTTAGTCCAATTAGCATATGTTGATCTGTCAATTGGATTCATATTGAAATTATCCACACATGCCCTAAACATTCATCAGAAAGAAGGGGTACAGTGTGGGGTCACCAGGAGAGCTATTCAATTTCCCCAGTAGATTCAAAAGATAGACTTAAAAAAATTATTTATTTATATTATTCTGATTTTACATTCATAGTATTGGCTCCATTGTCCTCCTCCCTGTCCTCCCTCTTCCAAAGGTACCCTCATCAATGGGGAATGTGGGTCATGCATTGTGGGGGTAGTCAAGAGTTCTGGGGGGTAGGCCCCAGTCTCTGTGCATAATGCCCCAACTTGTGACTCTAACATTCTTTCCACCTCCTCTTCCACGAATTTCCCTGAGCCACATTGGGGTCATTTTAGTTATGCTTCAGTGATGAGGTTTTGATTTGGCTAATAGATCCACTCAGTGGAATGGAACTCATTGCTGGAACTGGGATATTAGTCAAAACCAGGTACAAAAAATGAGCTCAGTCTCCAAGATCAAGATACCACCAAATGTGGGCTAGAAGAGAGCTTATGCATATAAAATTCCCTCCAAAACATCTATGGTCATCCCTTCTATCTAGTACTAACTTCTCTCTCCATTGGAGAATTTGCTTATCTTTTTTCAGGTGGACAACAAACCTGAAGGGAGGGCCAGCCAATCACACCTCAGCAGGGCCCCAGCTGAAACCATAGAATAATGCAGGGGAAGGGCAAGAATACAGCATTCATGGTGATCACGACACCAGTAAAAGGCTGAAGGAGATAAACACAGAGAACATCCAACTCCAACTAAGCCAGATATCCAGAGACACAGAGGCTCCCAAAAGATAGACTTTTTGAGAATTCTCAGACCTTCCCAGTGTCCTGTGGTTTTATCGGAGATATAACTAAAAGACAAAATCATATCACATGCTTAGCTAAATCCCTGGCATTCTCAACAAGTGGTTCTGTCAGGCCTCAGTCCTCCACTTCTGATTCTGACCTTGTGCTTTCCAGCTTGATGGGCTCTTGATCAGAAGGAAAGCGGATGTAAATTGCCACCCTGTCATCAGAACTTCTGCCATGGTGGCAGACCTTTTGTGGGGAGACAGGATTGTTATGAGATTTAAAAAAAAAAAAAAAAAGTGAAGTAGTGGACCTTCTCTTCCCTGGGAAATGTAATTAGCTAAATAGATATGAAACTTTTTTAAGAGCACTGTCTGGAGACATCAGTCAGCTCCACTATTCCTTAAGCTATCTTTATGGCTGTGTTTTCTTTTTTTCCCGACCAACATTTAGATTTAGCTAAATTAAGACATGGTAATATAATTAATAGAATTCCTCACAGATTACTTCCCTGATAGCTCAGAGATCACTTACTTACCATGGAAGGGGTTAAACTAGCTACCATCATTTGACCGTGTGCTTATAAACCCACCTGACTGACCATCAGGTTCCAGAGAAATAGGGATGACTTCTTTTAGTGAAGCTGAATTCCGTTATGAATTTGGGCAGATTAAAGGGAGCCCGATACCTCAGGCTATAGATCAATCTGATGGTTTTTACCCTGGATAGAGGTGATTGAGCTGAATAGCTTGTTTCTTAAATCTTTTCTTTTAAATTTTATTTATTTATTTATTTATTTATTTATTTATTTATTTATTTATTTGAGAGAGTGAAAGAGAGAATGGGCATGTCAGGGCCTCTAGCTACTGCAAATGAACTCTGCATGCACGGGTCACCTTGTGAATGTGGCTTATGTGCGTAATGGGATATTGAACCTGGATCCTTAGGCTTTGCAGGCAAGCCTATTAACTGCAGAGCCATCTCTCCAGCCCGTTTCTTAAATCTTAGCCATCTACAAAGACGTAGCATGCAATTCAAGATGATGGGGGATCTGTGCCAGAAATAATCATCATTTACATGTGCTTTTTTCCTTTTAGTCATTTTCACAGGATAAGTGAGTGATTCCCAATAGGACTCTATGGAGAATTGACTGGACCAAAGTGTGCCCAGTGGAATTCAAATAGACTTGTGGTTTTGGCTCATTCTTAGCTCCCAAATTAGTAGCTAAAGACTGCCTGTTTAGTTTGTTGTGCAAATTGACTGTGAGTTACTTTTCAACGCTCTAGAGAAGAATCGTGTCTTCATAATACCTCAGTACCATTATCATTTGGATTGTGTGGGGGGCAGTGGGGAGAAGAGGGGCTTACCTGTGTAATATCCAGTGCTCAGCATCATCTCTGGCCTCTACCCTTTGGATAG
The DNA here is from genome assembly GCA_036365145.1 of Orientallactaga sibirica. NCBI lineage: Eukaryota > Metazoa > Chordata > Mammalia > Rodentia > Dipodidae > Orientallactaga > Orientallactaga sibirica. The sequence goes on along the minus strand of JAEOAD010000018.1, from coordinate 19,553,870 downwards.
TGGTAACACTCCCCCGCTCCTCCCTGGAAGTTATCACACACACAGTTATCTTTCACTATTGCCAAATCACCTCTGGGGAAAGACTACTACTGCTCTTGAGACAGTTCCACAGCACAAGGATGCAAATTCAGGCCACTGCATGTAATGTAGAGGTAGGATCTTTCTGCTACCTTATCAGGAGATTTCAAATCAGTTTTTAAAGGTTAGCCTGGATTATTACCTGATTTGACTCAGCAGGAAAAATCATACCAGGTTGTGTGTGAAGTGACTATAATGTATTAGCTCATTAGTCTGGCCTTGAAAATGCCATCTTGAGTCCTTGCTCGGACTGACCAACTTTGGAGGCTGAGCTGCTTTTTCACAAACTCCACGTTTTCCCTCTGGTCTTAGACACTCATTGCTTTACTGTCTGAGTTTCCCGTGGCCTGGTGTGCTCACTGAAAAACTGACTCATACTCGGGGGTTCGCTTATTCCTAATCTGCCATTGTCATCACCTTACCAGCCGAGAGGCAGATGGAGACAGTTAAGAGGAGGCAGGCCTTCATCCCTACACCTTCCCTGGAAGATCTAACCCACAGATATGGAGGGCTCAAAAGGGAAGCAGAGTCAATATACTCTTATCGGTATCTTCTGAAATGGCCATCATGACCGTAGGGTGAATGATTTTCCTGAAAGCCATGTTGTGCTGGTATGTCCCATGGAAAAGGCAGGGAGCATCCTCAACTTCCGTTCCCACATCCTGTTCACTGCTCCTCACCGTCTGGTCTATGGAATTAAACATCCTCTCAGCCAACTGAGGAGGATTTTCTGTTTGGGAGTGTGTCATACACATCCCAGCATTGCAATAATTGTTGAAAGATGCAAGAGGGGCACATTTCATTTTGGACTTGATGCTTGGAAATAATTTGGAGACTGGGCAACCATTTCATATGTCCTGATGGATTTTTATCTGACCAGGTGTTCACTTTGTTCCCTGCTTAGCTCTCTGTCAGCAAAGTGTTTCTCCTTGTGTGGACAGCATGGAGGAGGACCATATGGTGGGTGATGCCTCCTCTTCAATCCATGTAGTCCCGTTTGCATTCAGCTGTTGATGAGTTGATGGAAGGGAGACTCTTGTCCTACATGTGAAGCCTGTTGGTGCTCGGGGCAAAACTAAATAATGCAGGATTCACTCTTTCTGTGTGCCGGGGACTTAATTTTATTTCTATTTTATTTTACTGGGAAATAAATTAGAAGTACTAGCTTGACTCATTTATTTGCATACTGAACTTCTAGGATAAGTTCCAAAATCCACTCCTTATGTCAATGTGAATACATCTTTTTGGGATAAATGACCCTGATAAACACACCCTTTAAGGAATTAAGATGACTACTCTTATGTTTTGGTAGATCACCCCTAACATTTAATAGGAAGTGCAAATCATTTTATTTTTATGCTATATTGAATGAGTTAAATATACTCTTGTTTCATAAATAAATTTAAGCACTTTCTAGAATTAATTTTACTATAAATATTATAAATACAAATACTTTATTTCCATCAGTTTTTAAAAACATTTATTTGTTTAAGAGATAGGCAGATTGAGCTATAGAGAGAGAATGATCATGCCAGGGTCTCCAGCTACTGCAAACAAATACGAGGCATATGTGCCACCTTGTGCATCTGGCTTATTTGGATACTGGAGAATCAACCCTGAGTCCTTAGGCTTTACAGGAAAGTCTCTTAACCTCTAAGCCATCTCTCCAGCCCAGCATCAATTATATTTTACGTGCAATGACTTATACTCACAAATATAGCTGTGTATTGAGACCCATATAAGATCACTTATTTGAAAATTGTCTTGCATTTGAGAAAATTTTTCACCATAATGTTCCATTTATTTTTAGGATAGATTACAATTAGTACAGACACACTGACTTGAAATAAAGCCGATTTTTAAGCAATGTAAGTAAAATTCTGAGTTTTAGCTTTGTAAACTCTTTAGTCTCAAATCTGCTTAGAACTCTATATAAACTTGAATCAAAGAGTTAAAAAATTTCTCTACTTTTTATATGATTGACCATTTTTCCAAAACAACCATTTCTTAAACTATGTGAAGTTTTGGTTGACATCTCTCCATTTTTTTTAAACTTGAAATATCCTTATTTAAATGCATACCTAGTGATATGAACTACTAGCACTTGGTTATATGAGTACAAAGCTCTTACAATGCTTACACTCTAAAAGGAATGGCTATACAGCCTCAGTCCCTGTCTTTTTCCCATTAGTCTCTCTCTCTCTTATAAAAAGGGGGCCAATCTATTGGGCTTGCCTAAAAAAATCCAGAAGGACATACTTCTTAATTGTATACTTGAGAGCTGATTAATAAAATTTTGAATAGCATATATAGCCATAACTTTGCCATTTGTATGAGGAGAGCTATATGAAAGAGAACATCATTTTGTCTATGGCACTTATCACTACCACACATTGTCCTTCTTCTCCTGCCAGCAGACTGTGAATAGTAAAAGCACTTGCTTTTCTTTGTTATTATATGTTTAGGATCTAGCGGGATGCCTGACATGTGGTAGACACTCAATAAATATTGTAGTGGATGAATGAATGAACAAATGTTAAATCATGTTGAGAATAATTTAGAATTTTTCTGGTTCAATCCCCTCCTTAGACATATGTACAAATAAGGCTAAAGAAGTTTGTTAAATCAATTGACCATTTATTGACTCATTCCTCTTGTTCATCCATCAAATAGTTATTGAACACTCATTATATACTAAGCACAGTATTAAGTGATGTTGGTACCAGATTAAAGTAAAACAGAGACCCTATCCTTTGTGAAGTCAGTTTTCAAAAAGGAAGCAGAGAAAAAAGGTGCCAGGCATTTGTATTCCTTAGACAGAGAGGAACACAAGGGGGATATTTAAAAGAAGTGATGTGAGTTACTGTAGACAAGAGAAGAAGGTAGGAGTAATGACAGTAAGGGGTAGGACATGAAAGGACATGAAGGCTTGTGGAAAGAAATGACATGGCTCATCCTCTAAGCAATGCACCAAGGAGAGCAAATGAAATAACCTGGGAAAGGAATGACTGTAGTGCTCAGAATGCAGCCTCTGGACCCAGAGTACTTGAGTTCAAATGCTGGCACTGGAACACTGGACAACTTAAGTTCTTTGTGTCTTGGGTTTCTTATCTGTAAAGTGGAAATTATAGCGCTTACCTCACACAGGAATCCACAGTGAGGACTGAATGGAATGCAATTGTGCCTTCTATGTAGCACCAGTTATCATCTGTTACATAGTTAGGAAACTGTGAGAGCTGGTTAGGGGAGCTTTGGGGCTGATTATATTTTCGTTGAATTCTGTATGTTTTGAAATAGGTGTAAGTCAGGAAGGGAAATATTTGCATTTAATTTTGAGAAAAAGAACTTTCAGATCAACAAAATGGAGAGAAGGCTTCAAAGAAAAGGGACTAAAAAAGATGAAGACTAAAGACTTGTTAGAAGCTGTGGTTTGGCAATGATTTTGGAGAGGGAGGGAGGGCAGAGGTAGTGGAATCTAGATTTTCCAGCTCAAGCACTGCTATTTGCCAACATGAATAACTATTTACTGTTAAATAAATACTTAATCTACTTTATTTTGTACTACTTACAAAATAACTATTGACTTTAATTCTTTGTGCCTTGACTCTTCCTACTTAGAAAACGAAGATTTAATTTCCCCCTCATGGGATCATCAGAATAAACAGGAATAAGGCATTTACTCTACTTATTCCTAAGCCTAGCACATAAGTGCTCAATATATATTATCAATATGTCTTAGCTGTTCATATCGATAAAAATATAAGTGACTGAGCCATATCCCATCTTTTGCTGCAAGTCCCTATTTTCCTTGGATGTAGTTTTTTTCTCATGTATATCAGAATACTCAGTGTAAGTTCCCTTCATCTTTGCCCTTGTCCAAGTAGCTAGATTCAGAGAAATGCATAGTAATAAAGAAAATTGTTCTTTCATATCAGTAGTTAGGCTCACCATGAATAATGACATTAATAACTAATAAGCTACAATGTGGTATAGATAATATGGAGTAATTTATTTTGATATTTTTATGCCATCATAATGAATTTGTTTGTTATTCATTGTAACTCTACTTTCAAGGCATAAATCAATGCTGTTTTATATTCTGGGAAGATGCTGTGTGTATTTCCAGAGGTTTCCTAAGGTAAAGAATTAACATTTATTAATAGTAACCCAAACATTGGGCATTTTGAACAGATTTTAAAGGCAACAATAAAGAGAGGGCTTCCGTTTCCAATTTGAGTGAGTGCTGTAAATAAGCATGTTGGTATTTAATACTTGAAACCTTGATTTGAACATAAATTGAATGTAGATACACATTTTAGTTATCTCTTCAATTGAAGTATAACTTTTCCTCAAAAGAAAGATACTGCTTCAAGAAAAATTGAATGTTACTGCCTTTTTACTGCTGTCTTTTCTTATTAGCTACACTCTGATATCTCTTCTAGAAAATACTGATAGCCAGGGTTGCTTACTGAAGAAAGCAAGGCAACAGCATAGCTGGGAATTTATGTGTTTCTATTTCCTGTTTGTGAGGAGAATATTTGCGCTGCGGTGTTAAGTTTCAGGTAATTTCCTTATATCTTCAATTATTGGAACTACCATCTCTTAGTGCCACTCTTAAAGAAATGGAGAAACTGGACTCAGATTTCTTGTGAGTTGTGATTATGAACAATGAAACGAATAAAATGTCACCCTTTAATAGGAAACAGTCTATTTATTCACAACTATTCAGAACAAATATGTATATGTTTTTCTGTTTATATTTTTATTCCCCACTCTAATTTGCCTCATAAGTCAAATATAAGCCATACATTTTTATTTCAGGTAGAGATCTGCTTAAATTATCTTGTGTTCTTGGGAATGTTTCAAACTCTCATTAAAATGTTTTCAAATTAAACTTTCAAATGTGAACTCTTTCTGGAAGATCTTAAGTTATAACATAGAAATCGCCTGAGTTTTTTTTTTATTATAAAAGAATACATGTTACATTTAAATTATAAATAGCATAAAATTGTCCAAAAAGCTATCAAATAAATGCTGCATAAAACAGTTATATATTTGGTTACTAATATATGCCTGGGACTAACCCATTAGTAAATGTAAAATATATGAAGACTGGGGAGATGTCTCAGTGGTTAAAGGCACTTGTGCACAAAACCTGCCGGCCTGGATGAACTCTTAAGAACATTCCTAGCAATCAAATGTGCTATTTTAATTTGAAGTACTTTTATCAGATCTGGTTTTGGGGATATCTTTGTATATTTCCACATGTGACAACGTGGCCTTGAATTTTTTTCTTTACACATATCTCTTAGAAATTTGCACCTTGGCATGTGAAGTTGTTTGACAGTTTGACTCTATTATAAAATGATTAGTTACCCTTTCTTTTGTTTCCAAGTATTCTATCAGTGAGCATTCATGAAGACAAGGCTCTGAAAACAGAAAATAATCAACAGGTCAGGCATAGTCTAGTATAGGTTTAATCTCAGTAAACTTTTACTATTCAAGGCAATAAGGCCCTGGTCATTGCACTGCAGGTATTTCTCCAAAACCTAATAATTCCTAATCTTTACTTCATACTTCAGATGGGAAAGGCAGGGCAAGGAGCTGATCATTCTAATACTTGCATCCGATACTTGCAGACTGTATAGTCTGTATAGTTAAGGCCAAGCCAATACCATTCTGTAATAAAGTTCTGTTTTTATTTTTTCTTGTAACAGTAATTTATTGTGGTAGGTGGCTACTAAGAGGTTTATTGAAGAGGATCAGCCGGAAGTAATTTAGAAATGCTAGATAGCTGTGTTGCAGTAACAGCAACTAAGAATCATGTTGACCAAACACATCTTTGGAGGGGGCTATCAAATTTCTTTTATGCATTTAATGAGTGCATACCCAACATATTTACCTCGTGACCTGTTTGGGAAAGCTTGTAATAGAGTAAGATATTTCCTTTTAGCCCTGCTTGGTTTTATTTTATTTTATTTTATTTTATTTTATTTTATTTTATTTTATTTTATTTTATTTTATTTTATTTTATCTTAGTTACTGCTTTTGGAAAGAATGCTAAGATGGTAAACCTAAACAAGTTTTAGCAAATTTTAATGTTTCTTCCAATAGGGGAAGAAAAGGTCACCCACTGCTTCTTCACATATTATGCTCATAAGCTCCTGGGGAAGGATTTCTGCAGGATGCAGAATCTTGCAGAATTTTACAATGGAGATACATTCATGAAGGGGTATCTTAGAGCCACGGGACCACGTAAGAGAACAAATGGAAGAGGCAAGATGCTGGCAGTCCAAAGGCCTGAAAGGGACCAGAAATATGCTCCCATGATCAGACTTTATATAAAATGTGTAAACTTAGTTATACAAGATTAAATCTCACCGGGCGTGGTGGTGCACACCTTCAATCCCAGCACTTGGGAGGCAGAGGTAGGAGGATTGCCGAGAGTTAAAGGCCACCCTGAGACTACATAGTGAATTCCAGGTCAGCCTGAGCTACAGTGAGACTCTACCTTGGGAAAACCAAAAATAAATAAATAAAATAAAATAAAATAATTAAATCTCATACAACCTGCACGTGCTTTTGAACAAGAAGGGACAAAGCCCTTCTCCAGAGCCCCATGAAAACTAGCATCAAGGCAGGGGAGTTAGGTAGAGGGTGAAGCTGTAGAAACAGATTCCTCATCTTATGATTTCCCAATGAGCCTTCTTATTGGATGAGTACAACAGGAAATCAGCAAGTAAAAGAACCCGGTGGGACTCTACCTAGATATCATAAGAACAGAGGAGAACAGAGAAAGAAGAAGGTTGGGCTGGGGGAAAAAGAAGAATAAGTCATTAAAATAGTTAACAATAGCAACAATGAGTGACAAGTTTATTTTTTAAAATTTATTTATTTTTTTACTCAGAAGATTTAGTAGTGCAACTTCATGTTGTGGATTTTCCTTTAGAGACAATTATGAACCTATGACTAGAAGAGGTTCTTTGAATGATCTGTTGTATGAAGAATACAATGTAATGTAGTGTTTGAAGTTGCATGTGCTCCAGAAGTGGGTTTATACCACATCTCAGGCAGGAGAGCACCCAGGTTTCCATGTCCCCATACAGTATGAAGGAAATGAAGACTATGGGCTACCAACAATCATTCCATCTCTACTTAACAGTTAGACAACCAACATTTAACCTGAGCTTTGCTTAATAACCACTCAAATATTTGCACATCAATGATGAATAGATATGAATGCCTCACTCCTGAGAATTGTCTTGAAGATAGAGGGTAAATAATTTTTTTAAACCAGGAAGAGGTCCTAAATTGAGACATTGCAAGTTACTTAAGTCAATAAGTTAAAGTTGTTAGGAGATTTTCCCTCTTACCTCAGAGATAAGGTCTAGATGATTTCTGTTTTCCTGAGACTGTTGTCCCTATATTGGTATAGACTATAATATATGGTATGGACCAATGGCACGCGTTTTGGTTTTGAAATATACATTCTGTTGCAAGTCTGGGTTTCACACACTGAAATACATTCTACTTATGTGTCCCTAATGTTATTTATTTATTTATTTATTTATTTATTTATTTATTTATTTATTTTTGGAGAGAGACACAGAGAGAGACAGAGAGAGAGGGAGAGGAAGACAGAGAATGGGCGCACCAGCAGCCTCTCAGCTGCTGCGAACGAAATCCAGATGTGTGCGCCCCCTTGTGGTCAAATGTAGTATTGCACCCTTGCATCACTCTGCACCTGGCTAAACGTGGGGCCTGGAGATTGGAACCGCTGGAGATCGGAACCAGTGTTCTTAGGCTTAGGAGGCAGGCGCCTTAACCGCTAAGCCATCTCTCCAGCCCGCGACTGTTATTTTTAAGGATAGTTGTGTGGTTTGTGGATAGCAAAGAACACCTTCATGATGCATTCCATCATGTCTCCCACTCACTGGTGATCTGCTTCTCTCTAGCTTCGTGTTCTTGGCTCTGCTCTTTTATGTCTACTTTCTAGTGAAAATGACCAGCATGCAGCTCCTTGTAGACACAATGGGATTGTGTAGGTGTTCTTCCTCTGCCTGGGATAGTGTTTCTGCTCCTAGTCACCCACCCAGCCTATGCTCACCATGGTTCAATCCCAGTATCCTGTGTAGGGAACCATTCCCCAATCACCTGCATATCTCCATCTCCTCACTTCTCTGTCAGGCAGTATACTTGACTGTCTGCATTTGGCTTTGTCTCTTGAACCAGAGGACTTTTTGGGTCAGAAGAAGGGTCTAATCCTTTTTACAGTCCATAATGTGCAGGCTCTGGCATGTAGCAAGTCATCACTAAGTATTTGTTGAACTGAACAATTGTATAATTGTGAAAATTATCCTTTTCCCCAAAGCAGAACAAAGCAGAAAGAACTGTATAATCCTCAAGGTAGCCCTAGTGTCCTAGTTAAAACTTAGTCCAATGTGTAAATTTTAATTATCTCTCTCTGATTAATTGGCTCCTGAGATGACTTCTGGATTTTCCCTATGCTTGGGGTAAAATTAGACCAGTGTCTGCTTCATCACACTAAACTATCTTAAAGAGTAAGTTGTACTTTGTGCTAAGGCTTAAAGGGCAGATAAGGTAACATCTTTTCTAAGAAGTCATAGGGAAGAGAAACAACCGTGACAATCATTGTTGGCCAAGTCCACAGCATAGAAGGAAGTAATGACATTACCCCCTACCACAGCAGGTCCTTGTGCCCACTTGATGTGGACTGAACAAAGATCTTACTTGTCAAATTTTAGCTAATTTTTCCCCAAAAGTTGTTATTCTCAAGGAAGTATAATTGAATGTCCGTCTTCCTGAGTGAGATTTGGTGTTTGCTATCTGTTACTCTGAGATGCTATTCAGCACCAAAAGTATCCATTATGATAGTATATTTACTTTCATCATCTGCCATTGCTTGCTACCATATATAGTCATGGCAAAGGTTTGACCATTTTTAAAGGTCATTCCACGTCTGGGGAAAATGATGAATCTCTCGGTCCACTTATGAAGAGTTGACTTGAAGGTGCTGTCAGAAGGAAGGGGGTTTAGAGAAGAAGTGGTTGATGAGATAGCAAATATATACCTTTCCTTAGGATAAGAAAACTGACTATATTGAAGACAATTGCCCCTTGAAATATTTATCTGAGTGTTCATAAAGATGTATGGTATATATAACTTTCTGGGAAGGGGATATGAAATCTACATTGGGGCTATACCTATGATGAGTCAATTTGCCCATGGAGGGTAGACTTTTTCCTGTCTGCTTTGCTATGCGAATGCTTTATACCTTTTCAGACACCATCCATTTCAGGAGAGAGCACTTTTAAAATGGGTTTCCATCTCAACTCAGCCACATTTTTAGTGCACAGCAAAATTCATTTGAATAATAGGCCTTATTTCTGTGTGCTTTCACCAGAACTGAGAGCAAGGAAAGAAAACAAGGCAGATTTGTAGGGTAGCTGTAAAGTGAAAAATATGCCTGAGTGACTGATGGCTGTGATTATTTTTAGTCCCCACCTCTTGTGGATACTTCCCTAGAGTTTTGTGAATGTGGGGAGGGGGTAGCGCTTGCCCTTGAATTCACATCTGGCTGTGTTATTGAACCCAGTGACACTTTACAATATAGATTCCAGGGGCAAGAAAACATCTTGAGATTTGCAGTCTAAAGAGGCCAGGCAAAATGGAATCCATTTGCTTAAAATGGTGGGGAGTTTATTTACTGGATTAATTGTGAAGTGTGTTGATAACAGATGGAACGAGTGATCACATGACATATTTAAATAGTCTAAGGATAACCCCGATGTCCTGGTCAATGTTCCTTCTCTCAATTAATGCCAGTGCTAATTAACTGGCACAAGTGTTCACAGCCATATGGGGGATGTTGCTGAAAGCCGGCTGGCAGCCTATATCCAGCCTCTACCTGTATGTAATTTAGTGCTTTGCCTGATGCTTTGGGACTTCCACAGTGGACCAGCCCCGCACAGAGAGAGCTGATAGTCTGCAGCCTCGTGATGTTTTCTTTGTTTCTTTTGTGCACATTATTCCAAATATGGTTGATAATTAGAACCCACATTGACTTTCTGAAGGAAAACAAAGATATCCTTGGTCCATGAATGTAGGTGGGCTCTTTGGGTTTTTGATTGGTCTGGTTGACCTTTAGTCTCATTTCCCAATAATGGGTAGCTATCACATACACAATGTTCACCAAACCAGGGATATGCCATTGAGCTATTTCCCCTATAGCGTGAAAAAGAGGGAGGAAACTAGTTAAAGCAAGCAAGGAGTAGCAGGGTTTGAGAGTAAGAGTTTTAAGCATGCATCAAGGTGTGATTTTTCACAGGAGGCAGATATGCTGGGGACAAGAGCATGTGTTTTGGTGTTTAACCCGCCTTCTAGTCCTAGCTCCTCCCAAGGGCTGGTTTGGGAAACAGACATTCTCTTCAGCAACATCTACTAGTTTTTCCTAGGCCACCTCAAATAAGAGTCAAAATGAAGTAAGTATAGGGGACAAAATATTTTACCATCAAAATGGGACACCTGCGATTGGAAGAGGAATTTATAATAATGACTATGGGACCACTGGACTGTTTTGTACACACAATGGTGTGTGGTGTCCACAAGTAGGGATACTGTGCTTGGCAAATGTGACTTAAGACAAGTTCCCAGTACTTTCATCCCCAAGGACCTCCTAGAGAGAAACTTTGAAGGCTTCATTGCTTTGTGAAAATGTAGTGCTGAGCCTCTCTGGACCTATGTGAGCTGTCAGACCGGGATTATGACACTTGCTTTTCAGAACCTTCGGAAGCATTGTGTGTGAAGCCTCTGTGATTGAGAGTGTCATCAGGAACTGTTTTTTAGTCAATAACTGTCCTCCTCCTCTGTCCTCTCCCCTCTAACTTTCTCATGCAGATAATACTGCAGTGGGAAGAAAATTAACACAGGCTTGTAAAGTATGCAGTGATAGCTTTGTAATCTCTATTACAAGCTATGAAAAGTGCATCAGTGTCCATTTTTAAGTGTGTGTGTGTGTGTGTGTGTGTGTGTGTGTGTGTGTGTGTGTGTGAAGATGTGTATATACATGTACAGATGTGCATGTGGAGGCCAGAGGACAGCCTCAGGCACTATTCTCAGGAGTGGCTTTCACCTCCTTTGAGACAGGGACTCTTATTGGCTTGGAGTTCACCAATGAGGTACACTGGTTGGCCAGTGAACCCAGAGATCCTCCTACCTCTGTCTCTCCAGCACTAGGATTGCAGGTGCACCATCCTGCCTGGCACTATTTTTTAGAGAGAGACACAGAGAGAGATAGAAGACAGAGACTGGCGTGCCAGCAGTCTCTCAGCTGCTGCTGCAGCGATTGAAATCCAGATGCGTGCACCCCCTTGTGGCCAAGTACGGCATTGCGCCCTTGCATTACTTTGCAACTGGCTAAATGTGCTTAGGAGGCAGGCGCCTTAACGGCTAAGCCATTTCTCCAGCCCCTGCCTGGCGTTTTTATGTGGGTTCCGAGGCTCACACTCAGGTCCTTACATGTGCAAGGCAAACACTTTAGTGACTGAGCCCTATCCCAGACATGGAGCACTAGTGTCTTGTTAACCATTTATGTTCCTGCCCCAGCCCACCCTGGTACCTATGACAGAGTTCCCTTCCCTGTAATCACGGTTGGATAGATCAATGAGCTCAAGAGTGACAGAAGACAGCCATGCCATAGCAGATGTTTGCAGACAGAGAAGAGTGAGGCTGAGCTCTGGGCTTATAGCACTTCAAGAAGCACAAGAAGTTGCTGTGGTCTTTTCCAGATGGAAACTTAAGCCAAGTGACAAAACAGGAAGGCACCTGAAGGGGAACTGTCATAGCCCAGCAAGAAGCAAGCCTTTCTGTACCCACTTGGCTTCCCCGTTCCTGCTGGGTTTCTGAGATGGAGCCGAAGCATACACGTAGCCCAGCACAGCAGGGAGGAAAAAAACACATGTAATTTCCCTTGTGCCTACTCTCTGCCTCCCACGCTGGCAATTACATAGCTGCTCTCCTCAAGGCTGTTCTAACAGGCTTCCACATGCCCAGTGTGCAATGGAAAGATTGGGAAGCCGAGAATACCAGCTTTCACGTTGACCCTAGGAGCAGTGTGTGTTCCTCAAAAAATGGCTAGGAAGTCACATGAGCCCTGTGTCTGGACTTAGTAGCTGTTGGTTTCTTTCTGCACTAAAGGATTGCAAACAAGCTTTAGGAAGCTGGGCATGACCAGGTAATCTTAATGAACCTATGGTTATCATCCGATCAGTAGATGAGGAAGTGTCCTTTGCGGTGACACTGCCCAGCCTCAGATCCTAGAACTACTTTTTAGTGGCAGTGACACTTTGGAAACTTTGGGCAGACTCATCTCATTCTTTAAATCTCTAAGTCCCTCACCCCATAGAAGTAATAATAGGCATATCAACCTGTCAGAATGCATTTGAAGGTAGAACGAGATCATCTATGTCAAGTACTTCGTTCAGTGTTCTTGGCACATGGCAGGCACACAGCATTTAAGAGCCCCATTTCTTTGTGTCCATACTAACTAGGAGGGTCGTCACTGTCACCTTCGTTATTGGTGAGTTGGGAACCAGACCTTTCATTATATCAAACTCTCTCAATGAAGCGATTCCTCCCAGTAAGCTGCCACCAAGGAAACTCAGGCTATCACGGGAGAGAAGACATAGTAAGGCAGGGACTTGTCACATCAACTGTATTACATACTGCAATAGCCAAGGGCTGATTAGTACAAATTGAGTTTCTCACTAACCTGCCAGAGGAAGAGTGCACTGTTGGTCCTGTGGGTTCAGTTTGATTATTGTGAGGAGATATTTACACTAGAAGTGCCATGAGAATAATATTCAAAAGTGCCAGGCTTGCAGCACTTAGTAAGTGATGATAAATATACATATATATGTATCTCTACATAAATTTATTTTTTATTTATTTACATAGTCATAATCCACACAAGATGTTTTGCTAAATAACATATGCAAGAGTGCCCTAATAAGATTAGAGTGGGGATGAGAAATTCCTATCACCTATGACATCACAGCTGTCACAGTGCAATACATTCCTCACACATTGATGCTGCCTCTGGTATGAACAAGCCTGGGCTCTCAGTCCTATATAATAAGAGCGTAACCTTTCCAATTTTGTGCAATGCATAATTCATAATAATGATAACAAATGACTGTGCTACCAGCTTGAGTATGTATCTTCCGCACTATGCTTGTAATCATCACTTTAGAGCATGTTCCTTCTACTTCTAAAAAAGTAGTTTACTGCAAAATAGTATGGTGTTGTGCCAGCAGTAGCCTCGTGCCTCTTGTGTTTATCTCGTCTCTTGATTGCATCATTTTCTCTTGTGCTTGATTTAATCTCCTGTCAATTGTGTATACTGGCCTTAGGAATAACACAAATACACACATACATGTGTGTGTGTATGAGTATCTATACATACCTGTGTGTGCATATGTGCATATGTATCCCAGTTTATGCAGATGATGGACTAAATCATCTATGTTTCAGTGATGAAATTGCCTATCAATGCATTTCTCAAAACAAATCATCTCCATGTTTAAGCAATGTATGACTGAATATATGTAAATAATGTATGCATATACATATATTTTAGTATACATGTATAATTTGTATTATGTAGAATGAGTGGAATATATGTAACTGTAATCTACTGTGAGACTTGAGGCTTGAAGGCCAAATTCTCCTTCTGGGGCTTGGAGGAGGGAAAGGCAGAGAAAATAAAAAATAAACATAAAAGCAAAAGCAATTCCTGTATTGTGCAAGCAGGATTTGTTCATGCCCTCCTTTCATTCCTATATGTCTGGGTTGTACTGTGTCTTCCCTGTTCTTCTTACTGATAGGATTCTTCTGTCTACTTCCTGGCACACCAGATTTGGAAAGAATGCTTCTCTGCTTTGAGCTTGTTCTAGGCACTGGGAGATCCTCCTGTTCTGGCCTTGTGTTGGTAGCAAGACTATTGTTCAAGCTGACTTTATATTTTGGCAATTGCGGGATGCAGCTGAGCTTTGACCAGTGAGAGGCTCTGCTTGATGGATACAAAAGGTGAGTTTCTCTTTCGTGCTCCCACTTGAGGTTCTCTCTCCATGAGAAGCGAGCCTACTTTAATCTTACCCGGCCTGACGAAGAGATCGCTCCCAGACTGCGAGTCAGCATTTGCCCACACGACTGTTGGGTGAAATCTATTTTTAAAAGTGTATAAATTCTGCGAGGAGACAAGCTGTGTGTTCTAGGGGGAAAGGAGAGAATTTATACCCCTTAATGTGCTGTCAGGGGACTGAAGCAAGGTTTGTTCTTCTCTTCACCCACTCTCTGGGAGCATAGAGTCCATCCTAAGGGTATCCACGCAAGGCTGAGATGTGGGGCGTGCTGGTTCTTCCAAGGGATGAGGGAGGTCCAGCAGTCATTCTGCGTCCGCCTCCAGTTGTTCTGGATAGTGCCAGTTTGCCAGTTCTGAGTCTGTAGCTGCTTGTGACTCACATCTGCAGGTCACATGAAGCTGACCATCTTGACACATGCGTCACTGCCTTGCAAATACAAACTCAGAAATCAGGTTTGACTTCTTATTCCTTTGTTCCCTTTTTCTATGCAATGGGAGCCTATTAATAAGGTTTGATAGAGATTTTGTTATTGTTTAATCAGGAGTTTTGACTAAAACAAATGCAGGGCCTTGGGGACAATGGAAAGTCCCAGGTAGATGTAAGAAGCAAATACATCTCAGAATTTGTGCTGGTCCTGCTATACTAGTATGCCTGAGTGCCCCAGCCCCGTACTGTGCTCACACTGCCTTCTCATTCCCCCTCCTCTAGTCCAGGGCCAGCTGTCATACTGGAGGTTGGTCCCTTCCTAGTTCTGTCATTCTGTCCTCAGGATTATATCTTCTGGTCATTGTCCTGCTCATAAGAGTCACTTTAAATGTGCCTTTTATACTGCCTTTCCAAGTGGTTCTTCAGATTCTAAGCAGTTGGTTTGTTCCAGTCTCTTCATGTAGACTATATATTCTTTGGAGGACAGAACAGTATTCTATGAATCTTTGTTATGTATGTATGTTTATGTCCTTTTTACTAATCTTTTAAATGAAATATATATACATACATACATGTATATTCCTTTTTATTGAGAACATATATTAACAGATAATAGTTTTCTATATTCCCATGCCTTTATCATTTTGGTCCCCTCTGCCTCACTACCCTATCCTCTAAGGGTCCTCTTCTTTCAAAGTATCCTCTCTTCTGTCCTGTCATCTTACTCTTTTTGCCCTTCATCATCCTCCATGTCACAGATGTGGATGGGCTCAGAACATGCTGGTTTTGTGAGGTTATTGGTAACTATTGCAGTGTCTGGAATACATCACTCAGTTCATGTTGGGCAGACAATACACATACTCATCCTGTGGCTCTTACATTCTTTCCTACCCCTCTTCTTCAATGTACCTTGAGCTTTGGAGGGCACAGTAGAAGTCTCCTTTAATGTTGAGCTCTGGCAGCCTCTTATTTTCTACTCTGATGAATTTTTCATCTTCTCAGTATCTACTGCCATGTCCATAGAGACAGTTCTCTGGGTAGCAGTGAGAGCAGCACTCATGGCCTTTCCATGATGACCTCTGAAATGTTTCTTGTGTCCTGGGTCATCCAATGCAAAGCCCTGGAATTTTTCTTCTTATCTTATTTTATGAGTCTTGAGTCTCCCTGGTATTTTCCACCTTCTGTGAAAAGAAGATTGTCTAATGAAAAATGAAATCAGGATTAATCGAAGCTTAAACATATAAACTTAATGGCTGATTGATAGCATAATGTCTCTGCTTAGCCAAAAGACAGTGGAAGCTTCCCTCTGGAATGGTCTATCATCTTCTAAGCTGTAGGTTTTTAATATAATTCTCAGTGCCAGGTATGAATTACCTCCCACTGAGCAAGCCTCCCCCCCCCAATCATAGAGCAGTTGATTACCCCTATAACATGTGCCACTATTGCACTGGTGGGTATCTCTTGCCTGGATAGTTGATGTTGTAGCTTGATGACCTGTATTTTCTAGCAGTCCACAAAGCATGTCCCAGCACTGTGACACCTATCTATCAGGTTGCTAACTCCCATCTCAGTTCCAACTTGATTTCTCAGTGTCCTGTATCAATGGGCTGTGGTGCCTTCAACAATAGGATTGTACCATTTAATTCTGGTGGATAACCAAGTGTTTTGGCAATGGCCTGCATTATTGTCTTGGTATATTTCTAATAAGTATATTTTAAGTATCTAAAATTATGAACAAAGACAAGCAAAAAATAAAAATTTGAAAGAACTGAAAAGATAAACCTTGAAAATATAGATGTTAGTAATGTTAGGTGACTAAATTTGATATGATTTGTTATTATTATTACTTCTGCTGTTCATATGTGGGGATGTGTGTGGAGCAGAGTATGTGTGTATAGGCACACACATGCCACAGCACATGTGTGGAGGTCATAGGACAATCTTGGGATATTGGTTCTTTTCTTTTATCTTGTTTGAGATATCTATTGTGATCTTATTTTCTACTGGGAAGGACAGACTAGCTGGCCTGCAAGCTTTGGGGTTCTCCTTACTCTACTTCCCATTGCTGTGGGAGCATTGGGATTATAGACATGTGCACCACTTTGTGTCTGGGTTTATGTGGATGCTGAGGATCTAAACACTGGTCAGCTGGCTTGCAGAGCAAGTGCTTATAACCACTGAGATATCTCTCCAGCCCCTGAAAAAAAATTTGATAACTACATCTGAATAATGATATTGGAGAGAGAGATAAAGAAAGAAAGAAAGAAAGAAAGAAAGAAAGAAAGAAAGAAAGAAAGAAAGAAAGAAAGAATGAATGTGGTATGTCCCTGGCATTATTCTGTATGCTTTACACTTATAACTCCCATGAAGGTAGGAACAATGATCACCCTTGCTTTAAAGATGATGAAACTGAAGCTCAGAGGTATGAACTGACTTACCCATGGCCCTGTGGTTAATCTGTAATATAGCATAGTATGAGAAGTGTTTTGAAATTTGATTTTTTTCCCTTGAGAACATAATAATGTGTTTATTTAACAGCTATGTATTAAGTAGTTGAGATGTGCAGAGAATAGTATCAACTTTGCTTTCTGGAAATAAGAAGGAAACATTTTACAAAAGCAAGTACATATGATGTATGCTCTACAATAGATGTTCAGGATATTGTGGGGCAAAAAGTAGCACGTAATTTAATTTAGAATTGGTCCACATATTTATTTCTTATATTTGCTTGTGATTATATTCATCAAAAACTTTATTATATATTGGTTTAGATATGTCTTTGTTCAGAAAATATAGAGAATTCTCAAATACCTTAAGGTTAGTTTCACCAAATGTGCAATCTTACATTACCTGCGCTCTGTCAAGTTAAGAAACAATTATTGATACAGAGATGACTAAATTCCATACCTTTCATGTTTAGATTTTCCATAATATATTTTTCTTATGAAGCACATGCCATATTTTGGTGTCATGTCCCTTAGGCTGTGGCTTATGAACTTTTTCAGGTATTTTTAAAAAATATTTTATTTATTTATTTGGGAGAAAGATGCCAATAGAGAGAGAGAAAGAGAGTGAGAGAGAGAGAGACAGAGAGATAGAGAGAGAGAGAATGGGTGCTCCAGGGCCTCCATTCACTGCAAATGAACTCCAGGGACATGTGCTACCTTGTGCATCTGGCTTATATGGATTCTGGGGAATTGAACCTGAGTCCTTAGGCTTTTCAGGCAAGCACCTTAATTGCAAAGCCATCTCTCTAGACCTCAGGTATTGTTTTTGATGATAGTTTTATGGAATAGTAGTCAGGAGTCTTTTACTTGGGATTTGTTTGATGTTTGGCTCATGGTTAGGCTGGGGTCCTGGGTTTGGGGGAGGGGAACACAGAGAAGTGTGCTCTCCGTGAGCATATCAGGAATACATGTTATTGACATGAATTATGATGGCAACCCTTGCTCTCTGGCTGTGGGCATATGTGTTATAGGTACCAGGTTTCTTCCTATCCGCATCTCTTTATGTAGATTTTAAGATCTCTACGTACGACTCATACTTAAAGGATTGGGAGTTATGTCCAATGTCCCTGGAGGAGGTTTTCTATTGCACAGATTGCTACATGTGATTTTCCAAATCTCCTATTGATAGACATTGAGTTTTCCCCATTTTATCAAGTATTACAAGCAATGTAACATGAACAGTCCTTATAAATATCTTTTAGAATAAATGCCTTCATAAATCTAGGCCAAATGAGAAGTTTTCTAAACTTTTTAAAATTTATATTGCTAAATTGCTCTCTAGAAAGTCAATACCCCTTTACACTCATGAATGCCTGGTCACCAAACCAGAGCAATGATGCACATTATTCCTTTTAATCATTGATTTGATAAGCAGATAATTCAGGCATTTGGTAGCTATGCAGTTAAAATAAAATTGTAGGTCTTATTTCGAGAAATCAAGATTGCATTTTCTCATTTTAGATTGGAGCAAACTCAGGTGGTTAAGTTATATCTGTGAGAACTTGCTAGGACAATATACTAGGTTTGTGAATAAGCCCTACTACCAAGGATATTTCAGTGTAAGGATGAAGCCAACACGAAACAGCTCCAGCTTTCCCTGAAATTAACATAATGCCTACAATTCAAATTGTACTTACATTTATTCCATTAAAAATTCACAAAAAGATCTTGTTAGTCTGTTTACTAATATTTTTCATGCTGAAAAAATGGCAAAGATTGCTTGAAGTATTTTTGTAATGCCAAAATTTATTTATAATGAAAGTTAGAGAACTACATAGATGGAGGGGGTTATTGGTGCATGAAGAAACCTATAGTCCAAACAAAAAAAAAAATGTTTATATGAATACTGGATTCTGAACAGATCTTCACTGAAGCAACTTGCCTTTGTGAGTCCACAGATGCCAAATGGGTAGGGACTACGAAAAACATTATGAATTCCTTGATGTGGTGTTATGTGTACCCAAGTTTAGATACCAAGAGGGACCGATTTATTAAGACTAAGTGCATGAGAGCTAAATGAGATATGGTTAAGACAGACATGTGCAGAGTCAGTGTAGAAATTAGTATTAAATAACAGTAAATCTGGCATTTTAAAGAGATTGAGCTTTGTCTTAACCCC
Organism: Orientallactaga sibirica; assembly: GCA_036365145.1. Taxonomy (NCBI): domain Eukaryota; kingdom Metazoa; phylum Chordata; class Mammalia; order Rodentia; family Dipodidae; genus Orientallactaga; species Orientallactaga sibirica. The sequence goes on along the minus strand of JAEOAD010000018.1, from coordinate 19,534,578 downwards.
TGTTTCACTTGAGATGATCATAATGTACTATATCTTAGGTTAAACTAGAGAGACATGGGAAAACATTCTGAGGGTTTTGACAGAAAAAAACATCCACATGTTTTGTTGAAACTGACTATGGAGATTTGATAAGAAATTGGGAATCATTTGGATAAAATATTTCCAACTGTTCTTCAGCAAATTCAATGTTTATTCCTCTTAACATCCTCTTTGTTCCTTGCATGTTCCCTGAGTGAAGGGCTGTGCCATTGGCAGTACTGTGTAAGAAGATGGTTGGATCAGTAAGGCTAGGAGGGAAATTGGAAATAATTTCATTAAGGTGAAAAAAAAAAATCCATAAGATGGTCTTCTTTGTTGTTTGCCTGTTTGGGAAAGCAGTACTATCTGTGATGGAAAGGCTGCTTCTGTTCTTTGCATGTGGGGTTTGTGTTGTGTGTTGTTGATTTTAAGAGCTAAAGACTTGGCTCAGCTTAAAATAGGGAGGACAAACTGCTCTGGGAAATCTCTAAAATATGGGTAGTTTTTAAGTCTCCAAATTCAATTAAAATGTTTCTTAGGAGCACAAGTAAGCAGCCAGGGGAAAGGTATTATAGTCATTCTCTGTAATGTAATTGGAGTGGTGGTCAGTGCTATGGTGGGCTCATGCAGTGAGTTTCTTTTGTAATAGTACCCAACATGTATCCAGTGGAATAACACCTGGGAGGATAGATGGGTACAAAGCCCAGTTAGTGGTGACACTGTGCCCCAGGACTGTGCATGCTCCCATAAAGCTAGAATGGTCTCACGTCACAATACCTGCACCACAAAAGCAACACTAGGTGCCCTCTGACATGGAAATATGTCACCAGGGCCATTATCCTTCCTAATACTAGTGTATGTGAACTAGAATATGTATCCTATCTGTAGAGTTTCTGAGTCTGTTCAGGCGCAAGGTTAAAGGTGGGCCATTGTTTCCATTTTAGAAGGTAATCCTGACATTATTTGTTTATACCCCTGGTTTGTTTGATTCACTCTGATGGGTGTCACACGCTAAAGCTATACACTATATTTTGCTTTTCCTCTTGCAAAGAGGCGTAGGTCGGGTAATCCGTTGTAGACCGGGTGATTCAGAGTTTTGCTTTCTAACAAACATTCATATTATGGGCCATATTAGGATTGTGAACACTTCATTATATCTGAGGCTACAGGGTTTCATTGTAGAGTCTGGAGGGGAATGAGCTTAAGCTGGGGGCATTTAAGTAGCAAGCAAGTAACCAAGAAGAACCTTGGAAAATTAGAATTGAGTCATATAGGCGGATACCTTGTGAAGCTAGTTTCCATTGTCATGCAGCTCAGAGTAAGAAAGTTGCATACGTTTGGTAACGTACCTACATGTCATGTGTTAATTAAGTTTTTCATTTTCTTCTCTGTTGGTGTCATTTGGTTTCATGACACAGTCGCAATGCATCCAATATTATCATGCGCAGATATAGTGAGCCAGAATCAGCGGTTTCTTTTCCTTTTTCTAGTGTATAATTTTTTAATTGACAACTGCCTTACTTACAGGCAATAAACCATGATAATTCCCTCCCCTCCCCCTTTTTTTAACATGATGATCATTGCTATAGCATAGTCTCAAGTGGAAATCTGATTCAAACTATTCTTTCTTTCTTAGACAATTGCCTGTTGGAGGACATAAAAAAAACAAAACAAAAAAAAAAACAAAAAAACTCTAACATATCTATTTTCTAAACTTAAGTTTCAGGACTTTCCCAGAAATTTGTCATAGGACTAGCACATTCTCTTCTATGTATCCTGAGACACCAACTGTAGTTCTCTGCTATAAGATGAGGTTGTTACTATGATGTGAATTATTTCTTTATATCTCTTGAGTTCCTCATGGTAGGGTAGGGTGCTTTTTCACCTAAGTATATAAATAGACGAGTGATAACTACTTACTGAATGTACAAAGGCAAGCATAATTTGTACAGGTTATGTTAAATTGCTAGTTATTTCTTAGAAATTTAGATGAATGAATGAGGGTGGTCTGGAACTTGAAATTTTAGAGAATATTCTAATAAAATACATTTCTCAATCCTTATAGCTATTATATGAATACTTTCAACTGAGGGAAGAGGATAGTCGATAGATTAATCTGATGATATAGTTTTAGAAGAAATACCAGACTTCCATGTCTTTACCTTACTAGTTATGTGTCCTTGAACCTCAATGTTGTATTGGATAAAACTAGGATAATACTCCCTTTGATGTTGATATTAATTTTCTACTTGACAGGACCTAGAATAATCTGTGAGAAAAAAAAATCTTGATTAGGTTAATTAAGGTGAGAAGACCTACCTTAAGTATGGTTAGCATTTTATGGTCTGGGGTTCTGGACTATATAGACAAGGAGAGCAGGCTCAACACTACATTCATCCCTCTGCTTCCTCAGTGTGGACAGAATGTGAGAAGCTGCCTCAAGCTCCTGCCCCCATGCCCTCCCCACCATAATTGACTATAACCTGGAACTGTAAGCTGAAATAAACTCTTCCTCCCTTCAATGGATTTTTGTCAGGCATTTTTTTTCTCCCAGCAATGAGAATTTCACTAATACACCACTTTCTAGAGTTTTGGTGAGAGCTAACTTGTGCTATTATATGTCAGGTTTCCTCAGCAGTCTTTGTACCTGATTGTCTGTGGTGGTCATGGTTACTGCTGGACTGGAGTGCTCTCTAATGTCTAGGTGAGTGATTCTTATTAGAGAGATAATCCTAACACTTATCCTATCTTTAATTCTCAAATGAGGTAGAAACTCATTTCCCAGGGAATGCTCAAGCATACAGTAGAGACAGCAAAGCCATCCTGGAATCCTGGGGCCATGATCACTTCTGTGATGTGCTTTGGGCTCTTTACAAGGAGAGCGTGTAGAAATAACATATAGCTGTCAGTAAAATTCTATATGTTCTTTGACCTAGAGGATAAGAAGGTGACATGAACATTCCCGAAGATGCTTGTGGTACTGAGACATTATTGTGGCCCATCTGTCAATGCATTCATCTTTAATTTGGCTAAGCCCATTTTGGTATTTCAAAACAAATGAACATATTTTGCAACAGCACAGAAAAAATGTCATTATGGATTTTAATATGTTTACTATACTTTATTTTGGAAGATTTTGATATGCAAAAAGTTCCGATTGAAATTCATGAGAGGGTGCCACCATTGATTTGAGTACTAAAAATAAGATGGAGTCATGTTCTTATTCCCTTTTTTTTTCCTTCTTTTTTTCTCCCTTATTTGAGTAATTGTACGGTAGAGAGCTAAATGACAAGGAAAACAGAATGCTAAAAAGCAACATTGGGGAAGCTGCCCAGGCTGGGCAATCATCACCATGGACCCCATCCAGCCCAAAATAGCCTTGTTGAACATTGGAGCAAGCACAGCTGTGGAGGCTTCTCCTGACACCAAGGGGGCACCCGACAGGCAGCCACAGGATGCTTTATAACCACCAAAGGCCTATAATTGCTGGACAGCAGACACACTGTTTCCTACCAGTTCTTTATTTCCCATTATGTCAGGAAAGCCCCATAGGGGTGGAAGGAAGGTTTACTTCCCTGAGTGTTTTCCAATTCTTTGTCCTCTTTTTTTCCTAAGCTTCTGGCTCAAAACTCCATCTTTTCTCAGCATGACCCCTTCCTCATCAAATGGTCTAAGCTATACTGGCATCCCCTGAAGCCTCCTTCTCTGACATTCTTAGGGCCCATTGCATTCCCCTTCATTGTTCACCCTGCCTGACACATACCATTCTCAAGAAGACCTTTCTTTTCATAGAGTGTATCCTTCTTGCCTCTCCACTCCCTTTGCATGGCAGAGCTCACTCGCAATTTTAGGCTCCACGTATCTGTCCTCACTGCAAGCTCCTTGAAGGTATGTCTCACTTGTCATGGAATCCTCCAGTGACTACTATCATCACATAACAACATGTCAAAAGAGAGCAGTCTGTAATGAAGGGATGAATAAATGAATGACCTACAGACTTGTTGCCAAGACAGGGAAATGGAGGGAAGAGGAAGGGAGGAAGAAAAGGAGGTAGAGAGAATTCTTTTAATGAAGAGATGTCCCTTGAGGCCTCTGCTTTTCAAAAGGGACTTTTCATGACTCTCCAGACTGTCTCTAACAGCACCTAGGATATTCAAAGATACTGAAATGGTGTCCAAGGTAAGAACTAGAAGCTATACTTAGCAGAAACCCAAGTTTGGCTGATTTTCATGGCTTTGTGCAATCTTTCACATCTTTAGTGTGCTTATATTTTTAATGTCTCTGGAGCCTTGGGTCTGGACCTCATGGGAGCATTTGGCCATTTTAAACCTTCCATGTGACATAACAGATAGTTTCTCTTGGACCTGGCCCTAAGCACAGTTGTGCTTATGCATATTATTGTAACTTTGCAACATCCCACTGAGATGAATGGGATGTTTGTCAAGGAATTTCTCCTTTGGGACATGGTGAAAAGAGACTGATCCTAAATAATGAGGAGATGGTAAGTGGATAGACTCTGATGGTGAGGCAGAAAATATTACCATCTCCATCATATATCTGTTCTTCCTCTAGGGGAGGAAAGATGCAAGGAGGTTGTTTTTGTCCCCAGTAGGCCACTACCAACCCTTTCAGATGTGTGGGATATAGAGTGTGAGAATAATAGCCCAACAAGTGACTGTAGCCTCATGGATTAACAAATCAGTTGTTTCTTTCAACCTTTCTAGAAAAAAAAATATCCCTGTACATAAACTCTAGTTCTTCCAATAATTTTTCCTATTAAAGTAGCAAAATTTGTGCTTATCCATAATAGGCCTTTTTTTTTTCCTAGTAAAAAGAAGAACTTGTGGGCTTGGAATAGGGACTCTTGGGCATGATCCACAGAACCACATCTGGTATATTGCCAAGTTTGATTTTGGGCAGAAGTGGTGGAACTTTCTGCCCCAATTTCCTGGTACAGCATGGGATCAGCAGCAGTTTTGAAGGCATCTGCACATCCTGCATGAGTGTATTTTGAAAATTAATCATGATCTCGTGTTAGTGAGAGAAAGACATTAACCAAATGGGGTGTGGAGTTCACTTGCAAAACTTCCACAGAGACAGTGAAGGTAGATAAATGAGAAGAAGTTAAAACCATATGGGGACTTTCAGCGTATTTAACATGTATAGCGTCTCTCCAATTCTCATATTCTCTCTCTGTCCCATACACACACACACACACACACACACACACACACTCACTCACTCACTCATATACATACCCATACAGGTATGGATGGTAAAGTTACATAATTTGTGGTTTGTAACTATAGCAACTACCCTTTACTGCCTGTTCTCTGGTCTCAGTGACTTATCTCAGATGATTCTTCCCATTCATGGACATTGCTAGAAATTTATCTGTTGTGTTGTTCAGTGTATAAGGGACCTAGTGTTGTTTTGCCTTTTCCTGGGATGAACCTGTGCCTTGCTTATTTTTACTTTTTTTTTTTTTTAAACCAAATCCAGCTTGATGGATTGATCTTTAGGAAAGTGGAGTAGAACCTGAACCAGACTGTCTAGCTCATAGTCTGGTTCTGTCACCTAATGATCTTATTAGACACATTCCTTCACATGGTCCATAAAGCAGGGCTCGTATAACCCTATCTACTTTGCAGTAGTTCTCTTCATCCACAGTTTCACTTTCTGTCATTTCAGTTATATGTAGTTAAACTCTATTTGAAATTTCAAATGGAAAAGGGTAGAGTACATAGGTTTTCAGTGCTGTGACATTCTGAGTAGCAGGATGAAAACTTGTGTCATTTTGTTCCATCCCATCTGTACCCTGATTCATCTCCTTGTCCAGTATAGTCCTGTGTGCACTGGCTGCCCTCTAGTTATTCAGCCATCTAAGGTATCAAATCTATTGCCATCACAGCCCTTATATTTAGGGTCTGTTATTAACCACAGTCCAGGCATCTGCTGGGGTCTTGGGACATGTCCTCCATTCATGAGAGGGACCAGAGGGGCCAAATATATGGGTGCTTTGAAATTAGGCAGCTGACATATGAAAACAGTTTAGAATTGCATCATGTCACATAGTGGGTACCCAGTACATGATACCCTGTTGCTTATGCCTTTTAGAACCATTATACTTAAATGCTTTGTGAAATACCGGCTTCAAATAAACAAACAAATTAAACAAAATCCATTAAACTTTATTTCTGGATGTGAGTATGAATTAATATGCAGTAGGGTCAATAATTAATACTTCCTAAATTAAAGAGATGTGCTAAACAGAAAGATAATGTGAGTCATTTGCCTTATTATATTTGGTAAAAGTAGAATCAAAGGATTGCTTATATATAGGGTTTGTTTGCAAGTAGAAACCCACTTTTTAGTTATCCTCTGAGAGTTTGTGTTCATTACATGAAGACATTGGTTAAGGTAGTGAAAGAGTTAAGAACTTGCACACAGCTGTGAGTTTGAATCCTGATGCTGCAATTTACCAGTTGTGCTATAGGCAAATAATATAAACTCTTGATGTCCATTGCTTTTCACATCTGTAAAACAGAGATACTAATGCCTACCCCATGGCTTGCCATTATGAAAAAATAAGATACTGCATGTAAATAATTTTGATGCCTGGAGGAAGCAAAGTATTTTACAAAAAAAGCCATCCTTCGCATCTCAGGAGGGCTACTTTTAGCTTATATTCCCAGTAAACAGAATCCACTGGAGTTGTACCATAGGTGGTCCTGAAACAAAAACTGACAGCTCCTAACATTGTCATTATGATGACGCAGCTAGGCAAAGGCACTGTGAGTGAGGAGCACGTGGTGATTTTCTTTTTCTCTGCTAGGAATGGAACCAGAAAGAAAATGACCCAAATCAGTGTGTTAGATGCTGTCTTATATTGTCCTTTAATTTTACTAATTTATGTTTGAGAGGTTTTCCTGAATGTGTATTGCAACAATCCATGACCAAGTCTGTGACTATTACGAAATTTAGTAGGGGAAAGAGCAGACGTAATCTTTTCTTGCTGGATGTCCTGGGTGCCAGTGCGTGATCTGGCCAACCCCACCTGTCAGGCACGCGGGTAGTGTAGGCAGCACTTTTAGGAGGTGGCACCAGGACACCAATAGTATTTTGTAAGAAAGATCCTTGGCGTTGGCCTGTGGAGCAGAGAATGTGATCCCCAGCTGGGAGCCAAACCACAAGCATGTGAGCAGAGCCTCGAGTTTGGTTTCTGCCCAAGTCCATGTAGGGGAGTAGAAAAGACAGGGGACCTTTGTGAATACTGCAGTGCACATGCTGAGATAATTCCACCTGCCTGGTGGGATCCTCCACCTGGATCCAGAGGAGGAAATGCAGGGGCAATTGATCTTGCTGACCTGGAATCTTCTCCCTTGGAGACAAAAATTGCTCGTCCATTTCCTAGATTTGAAGCACCATGAATTTAGGCAGCTCACTTCACCCACATCGGCCTCAGATTCCTCCACAATAAGTCAAAATTAATAATAACATTTCTGCTCGCATTATTGTGTCTGACCAAAAATTGTTGCCTAATCAGCCTTTACAATGGTAATAACTGATATGGTCATCTTCTGAAGCTAGGCCACACATTCACTTCTGCCTCTTACTGTTCTTATTAGTCAGCAGCGTCCCAGATGCTGCTGCTATCAGGAAGTTGTGGTGTCCATCAAGAGCTGGGCAGATGGTACAACACATAAGGCGCTGGTTAGATTACCTGTGGGGCCTGTGTTCAGAGCCTCAGAATCCACATAGAGCAGAAGGGAGAAGCACACATCTGTAATCCCAGTGTTCCAATCTCAGAGACTGGAATATTGCTGAAACTTACCGGCTAGCTAGCCTGGTGTACATAGTGGTAAATAACAAGAGACAGACAAGAGACCCTGCCTCAAACAAGGTGGCATGTGAAGACATATGAAGTTATCCTCTGACCTCCTCATGTGTGTTGTGGCACATGCTCACCTTGCACTTAGACACAAGCATACCAAACATATACATACACACGTCTCTCTCTCTGTCTCTCTCTGTCTCTCTCTTTCTCTGTCTCTCTCTCACACACACACACACACACAAATACACATAAGACTTTCTTCAATCAGGTTTGCATGCATTTTTGGCAGAAAACACCTCGCCTACAGCAGATTGTGGGGCAAAAAAAAAAAAAAAAAAAAAAAAAAAAAAAGGTTTATTTTGGCTTACAGACTCCAGGGGAAGCTCCATGATGGTGGGGAAAACGATGGCATGAGCAGAAGGTGGACATCACCTCCTGAGCAACATCAGGTAGTCAACACTAACAGGAGAATGTGCGAAACACTGGCAAGAGGAAGCGGGTTATAATACCCATAAGCCTGCCCCCAACAATACACTGCCTCCAGAAGGCTTTAATTGCCAACCTGACATCAGCTGGGGACCTAGCATTCAGAATACATAAGTTTATGGAGGATACCTCCATAATCAACCAAATGCCCACAGTCACATTCCCAGTTTTTCCAAATAACGAGGAGAGTGTTGGTTTTGTCTAGAGGGTTTGGCTTTTTTTTTTTTTTTTTTTTAACTGAGAACTTTATTGTATGAACATTTTCCTAATGGTTATATTTCCATTGGGTTATACTCTTAGGTTTGCTCTCCTCCACCTCCTAGGTGGGGTTATCAATATTCACTGCGAGGTCATGAATGCGTCAGTCAATCTCTGTGGGGGAACAATGCCTCAGAGTATACCTTCCTGCCCCGTGCCTTTTACATTCTTTCCTCCACATCTTCCACAATGTTTCCTGAGCCTTGGAGGGAGTGCTACATTCTCCTTTAGTGAGCCTCTGATTTTCAGCTTTAATATATTTTTTTAATGTTTTGAATATCAGACTGAGGGAAAGAAAGAAGTGGGTGGCATGTGGCCAATCTGCCATGCTATTTCAGCTGCCACCACAGAGCGTCACTGTTGGGTGTGGATGTTGTGTAGCACAGTGGAGGCTCTGGTCCTGAGTTCTACTCAAACTTTGTTGCAGATTTTAGCACACATCCAAGCAATGTCACCTTTTTTGGACATCATACTATATTTTCTTTGATAACCCTCAGTACTTCTATAATGTTACCACAAGGTACGAAATCATTCAGCAGTCCTCATGTTACACATTAAGACCCCTCATTCTTCTTGGCCTGCCTTTGAGACCTCCTTAGTGAGGACTTTGCCATTCTAACAATGGGATTCTGTTAAACACTGGAAACCAAATGGCTCCTTTTGACTTTTATTTTCACAAGTGTCCTTTGATTTTATGCCAATCTGTTCAGCTCTGCCCTGTGTGTGATTCTTCATTCTCTTTGTGAGGCCACACAGGTCACAGTACCTCTTTCTGTGAAGGAACTTGTGCCTGTGGGTCTTGTCTAAAGATATCTGTTGCCCACCCCTGGCAGAGGAGTGGCTGGCAGTGCTGATACCTCATGGCATAGGAATGATTAAGTAATGTACAGGAAAATAGCTTCTAAGCTAAAGGATTCCATGGAGAATAACTGTTATGATTGCTATTAACTGGGCAGGAATGATTAATGAACATGACAGAAGGAAAGACTAACTCTCATGAACTTCAGGTGATAGTCACACGTTATCTGAAATGAAATGCTTTCTAACATTTTATAGTATGCTGGGTTGGTAGCCTATTTTCCTTAATATCAAGTCATGTTTCTTTCTACACTCATTCTCTCACTCATTTGCACATTAGTTTCTCTTGTCTCAGCTTCATGAGCTTTGAGCCAGCCAGCATGTAGTGAGCAGAAGATGGTCCAACAAGTCAAGCATCTGTATGGTAGAGGGAGGATGTTGCAGACATAATTGGGGAAGCCAAGTGAAAAGAATGGCATTCATAACTTACCTGGGACAGGACATACGGATCCTTCTCATCAAATTCCTCACATAAACAGGGGACCTTCTTTGAGCATATCGTGAAAGGATGATGGAGGAACAAAGATTTGGGGATGGCCTCGGCTGCAGCACATCTTCATCCACGAGTGTTTCCTGTTCTAGCACTCTGTCTGGCTTCTAGAAATAAAATGCCACTTTTGGAAAAAAAAAAAAATGCATACAGGTTTTAAACATTTTGGCACCAGAAGAATTGGGAAGAGACTGTTCCACTCCTTTCCTGATGAGTCTTTCTTTCTCTTTGGGGTTTCCTCATTTTTATCCCACTAGATTTACTGCTTGTGGGGGAGAATCTGCCTGCCTGGCCAACACACATGTTTTTCTTGCTTCATCACCTGTCCAATTCTAGCAACTTAGAGCCAGTGAGGTTCCAGTTTCCAGGCCCCATTGTGAGTGCCATTTTCCTCTTCACGGCTTTGGCCTTTGTCAGGCAAACTGGTGTGCCCCAAATCCTTCGACTCAATGGAGTGTGACAACCAGAAAAATCTCTACCTTACTCATTCTTCCCCATTTTCTTTCTTAAGTTCTCCATAATAGTCTAGTTTCCTGGATTTATCTATGACAAGGTGTCCTTCCACTGGATAAAATATTTGTTTCTCATTTCAAACTCATTATAGCCAGTTGTGGTGGTGCATGCCTTTAATTCCAGCATTTGGGAGGCATAGGGAGGAGGATTGCCATGTGTTCAAGGCCACTCTGTGACTACATATTGATTCCATTCAGCTTGGGCTAAAGTGAGGTCCTACCTCAAAAAACAAACAAGCAAACAAAAACTAAAAAACTCATTTTGTCAAAATACCATGCCAGTTATTAAAATAAACTATAGGATTATTTTCCATTTTCTTCAGTGTAAACAAGAATAGTCATCATTTTATGTGAAGTTACTGTTTCTATTTGTGGGTGTGTTTGTGTGTGAATAAATACACACACATATATGTATAGAAATTGGGAAATATGATTTTACCCCAACTGTCTTTCCTAAAAGATTGCATTAGGAACACAGCCATAAGTTTACTGAGTCTACAGAAGCCACTGCGTGTCTCTGAGGCTCAGTCCTTAAAATGAGAAGAATGCTTTATCTCCCTGAAGGGAGGAGTAGAATAAGGAAATCCTCATGAGAGGAGGTATAGTCCTACTCAGGAAATCCTGTGCTGACCTCATCTTCTGTATACTTGGATTCTTCTAGAAATCTTTCCATTGCATCATCAATGCTTTCCCCTTTTTTTATTTGAGAGAGAGAGAGAATGGGCACGCAAGCAGCCTCTCAGCCACTGAGAACGAACTCCAGACGCATGTGCCCCCTTGTGGGCAAGTGTGGCATTGCGCGCTTGCATCACTTTTTCTGTCTGGCTAAACATGGGACCTGGAGATTGGAACCAGCGTTCTTAGGCTTGGCAGTCAGGTGCCTTAACTGCCAAGCCATCTCTCCAGGCCAATGCTTTCCATTTTTATTTATAAATTCTCTGCAACTTTGTGTAACTATCACTTTATTTGCACAACTTGTGCTCTCTGTTGAATAAATAGGTAGACTTGCCTTCCTTCTAACTTTGTCCCTTCCACCCACACAAGTACAATTTTCTTGAGACCTATCATGTGTCTGACTTCAGGCTCAATGTCATTTTTGTAACAACCTGGATAGCTCTGTGTTTTGTTCCCATCTTGTGATAGGACACAGAGACTCTGCAAGGTGAGGTCATACACTAAGTGGTGGAGCCAGATGTTGGGCCTGGGTATCTCTGACTGCAAAGATCACCAAAGCTCCTATGATTGCCAATAGCTACTGTTTATTGAGCACCGACCACTCCCTGTCCACTTAGCATAACTCACCTCTTTTATATTCCTAACAGTCTTAAAAATTAAGTATTATTTTTTCCCATTTTACTGCAGAGGATAAAGCTTAGAGAAAGATGTTCATTAAGTATGCCAGAGGCACACAGCCAATAAGTGTTCTCAAGTCCAATGTCAGATGACCTCCCTTCGCTTCCTTTCTGCTCACTGCTTTGTGAATGAACCAGCCAGGGAGTGAGTGGGTCACCTTCTTTCCTTCCTCTTTTCTCCACTTTCCCTTGCTTCCTTTAATAACTTTCATAAAAAAAAATATGCAACTCTACAAATTAAATAAAAATCTAGAACAAATTAGAAGTTAATTTAAAAAAAAAGTGTGGTGGTCATGGTGGTGGTGGGTGGTACAGAAAAGTCTAAGTAAAGCAGAGCCAGTGTGAAATAACCTTCCACCCAGAGTGGCCACTTCTCTTCCTCTCCCTCCGTTTCTGCCCTTGCTTTGTGTCCTCTTAGCCAAGAGTCACATTCCTTCCCTACCTCTTCCAGCGCAAGCTCCCTTTGGGGGTCCGTGTTTCCCTGCTGTGGCACTTGGCATAACGTGAGACACACACATTTGCAAAACTAATCAAGTGTGGAAGGGACAGGGAGTCCCAGCACAGGCTCCCAAGGCAGCAGCCACCACAGAAGCAAATCTCCCTTCACTGGCCCCGGAGGTGGGAGGGGGGTGTTCAGGCTACTCCCTGTAACTCAGCCCCAGCTACCCTCTGCTGGGACTGTGGAGCAACAGAGGCCCTAGCAACGGAAAATGCCACCGGACACTCCACGAGGTGGCATGTGCCGGCTGCCTCTGGGAGCCTGTGTTCTAAGCCAAAGTTCATCTGAAGGGCATTAGCTGAGCCAGAAAGTCATGCGGCTCTCATGTTGGTTAGTATGTCACTTTGAACAGCTCTTATCTGATATTATTATGACTAACTCAGTGCTGACAGCATGGGACAGATTATAGAGACCATGTGACGATTATTTAAGGCACTGCAGAGTAAGTACACTGGGTTACTTATATTAACCCATTTTCTCCGGGATCACATTGCCACAGGAATTTACTCCCTTGAGGGTTTGGGTAGGCAGAAGAGGGAAGAGAATTACAAAAGTCCATGGAGTTCCAAAGGTCCTACTGATTCCCGTTTGGATGGCCTTTGAACCATGATTTATTTTTGCCCATATAGCTAGAGGAGTATATGCTCTTTTTGGCATCAAAAAAAAAAAAAAATCAATGGTGAGGGTTGTTCATATTTTAAAACCTTTCTTTTCTTACACCTTGTCTGATAAATCCTTTGCCTTTGTTGTTGTTGTTCAGGTTGATCTTTAAGATATTAGGGAACTGCAGTGAAGTGCTAGCTAGAGAAATAGTCCTTCAGCGTTGTACCTAAATGTCAAGCGATGAGAGGGTGTTACTCCACACGGTATGATTGGCGTATTGGATGGTGCAAAGCAAACATATGAAATGCTGTGATTTATTATTTATATGCTATCTTCAGTGTACATGGAATGGTACAATGGTGGGCAGCTGCACAAAGGCTATGACAGCAAAAACCAAAGTTGCAGTCCTTCACGTGGTGGAGAGGGATTTTGTGTTGCTAAAAGCCATGCTCTGGCAATATAAATATGGCCTTTAGGTTTGAGAAAAGGAACCTTAAAGCTTATTTGGAGACATAGAAGTCAATAAAATGTGTGCCTGGATAGGAATGCAGGTGCTATCCTTGATAGATGTGCTGGCTGTTAAAGTGCCAGCATGTTTGGTGGGAGTACCTTGGACCTTACACGGACTTGGTAAACTTGAAGAAGATTCTGGACAACAGCTGTGTTTGAAGCATCTCTTTGATGCATTAGGGGCCCTCTCGAATACTCAGTTTTAAAATTGAGTAATGCTAATACCTTCCTTATAAGGTTGTTAGTAACATTTCAGTGAGAACAGCCTGTAAAAACTCAGTCTAGAGCAAATAGTACTTCGTACAAAGTGTCTGGTACTACCCTTGTTATTTTATTGCTATTATGTCCATAAAAATGCTCAGTAGTGGAAAGCAGCAACATGTGAATGCACAATTGAAATGTTGTCACTTTCACGGTGATTCAACCTTGGATCCATGTCAACCTTTTTTCCTGTGGGTGGTTAGGCCATTCCCAACCTTTCTCCTCCCCTCACAATGGGCACTGTCTTTTGTTCAATACCTGCCCTTGGCATTCAGCAGCGCTCACACTGCACAACTTCAGATGAATTACAGACACAAAGAGTAAGTGAGAAGACCTCCGAGGCAGCTTCAGTCGTACCCGTTGTCCCAGGCAGTTCAGCTCTGGTCCCAAACATGCATGTGCTGCTCTACCACATAAAGAACAGTGGTTACATCAGCTACATCCCTCGATGGTAGTCTAAGGAAGGTGCACAATGATGCGAGCACACCCTGTGGCTTTCATCTTTCCATTTCAAACAAGTGATCTAAGTGTTCTTCACATTGCATATAGTACAGTGTCTCACTTTGTCTGTGGTAATGTTTTAGTAGCTTTTCTTGCGGGGGGGGTGTGATTGGTGCTATGTGTAGCTCCCTGATGGAACCAACATTTAATTCAGTTTTGATGAGTTCTGTACTCATTTATTTGGTAACACTTGTTGAGCATTGAAAAGTCTAGAAGCACTTTACTGCCTCCATTATTCAACTAGAAATTGTGGATATTTTTCCTTCTAAAGAAATACCAATCAATAGTGAATACATACAAGAACCACAACCCTTGGGATAGTATGACACCAAATTCTGAAACAGACTAGAAGCATTGGTCTTATTCCTGCATTTTGGTGGGTAGTGCTGGGTTTGCTGTGCAGCTGGCATATACCATCATGGCAGTGTCAGTTGTCAAATACCAGGATGCTTGTTGGTCAGTAGCTGTGAGACAGGCTTTCTGGGTGTCCATACCTAAAGTCAGTGTATCTCCTGGTCTCATAACTATTTGGCTGCCTCAGTATCCAGGGACTAAAGGACTAGATCTTGCCCTGGTAGACTCCCTAGGCACATTTTGATTGGTTGATATCCCTTTCCATACTCATTTCTATACTTATAAATGTTTGGGGGGCAATAGCACCAGTCTGTTCCATGATGTGGAAATCAAGGACTGTGTTGGGTCTAGATTCCATCTTGACTGGTTTATACAGCCTTGGATATGTTATTTTCAGTTCTTCAGTTTATATAGATGGGGAGAATCATAATGCTTTACCTAATACTAGCAGAGGCTAGGATAAATGAATTCCAGTGTAATGAGGACAGTGTTTCAACATGACTGGGGTTTAGGAGGCATTTCTTGTATATTATAAATTACTAGAAGGTTGGGTTATACTCAAGCTAAAATTCAATTCATTTTGAAAAAATAAGTGAAAGAGATCCAATTACCCTCCCCTCATTAGTGCAGGACAAAACAAACAAACAAACAAACAAACAAACAAACAAACAAACAAACAAGAGAGAGACCATAGCCTTTTCTTGGTGCAGACCAAGTGGAGGAAAGTTTTGTTTTGCTGACGTGATAACATGGATATTTAAAATATCCATGTATAAGATGAAGGTGGCATATATTTTCTGAAAAGTAGCATGTATTGAATCATTACTGACTGTTAAATGCATGGAGGACACACTGATGAATCACAGAGAGTACCTGCTTTTGGTGAGCTCGTGTCTACAGGTGGAGCAGATGCATAAACCCATGGCCATAACATGCTGGGTTCCATGGTGGTGGAGAATATTAGAGACTCAAGGAATGCTGAGAAGGAGGAGCTAACTTGGCCTTCTTAGAGGAAGTGGAGTGCTAGATAAGGAAAGAGGGACCAGATGAGAGCTTGAATGAAATCTGGGTGTAGGGTTCTCTCTCATTGAGTGATAGGAGGTCAGGCTGGAGACAAAGAAAGGGCCAACCCAGAGAAGGCCTCTCAGGCACAGTCAAGAGCTCTCTGGGTTCAAGATGTGGGCATGGAAAGTACCTATGTTAAGGTATAGTTTGGGGGAACTCACTTAGCATGGAGCCAGGCATTTATAATGTAGCTGAAAAAAAAAAACAAAGTCTTCAAAATGATGAGGATTTGAGGTGATAACAGGTTTTGGAAGAAGCTGTTACTCTTTTCCAACATACACAGAGAGCACAGAGAGGCAGCTAAATTGGGGAGGTGTTAAAACCCACTAAGGTGTATTTTGTGAGCCTGCATTTGCAAGGAATTGGTAGTCAACAGCAGAGGATTCCAAGGCTATGAAGAGATAATCCTCACCAGAGATGCTGGTGTTGGAGCCATCACTGTGATCACTTGGGGAGATAGCAGAACAAGCAGAGTGGGGTGAGAACCAGGGATGCCATCACCTAAGGAATGTTGCATAGAAAACAGCAGGTGGAGAGGAGAGAAACCTGGAAGAATACACCATGATGAAAACTACATTCAGGAAGGTCAGGTGGACATATAACCATGCTCAGTTCCTACTGCTGTCTCACCACTGTGCTTCCTGCTCTCCTGCTGGTGTGAATTTTTTATGGAACTGCCTTGATAGAAGGTTTCTTTTTCTTTCTTCCTTTTAAATATTAGGTTTTACCACAGGTAGCTATCTAACATTAAACTGATTTTCCCCCAACTTTTTGCCTGTAGACTAAAACTAAAATTTAAAGTGGGACATGAAAAATGACCCTGCTATATCTCCTTACATCTCCCACTTCTAGTGAAAGCTAGACTCATAAACCTTTCGTTCAGTCCTGGATTGAGTTTAGGTCAATTCTTCTTTTTAACTGAATCCATTCCATTTTCTGTCATCATCCTCCAAATATGTTCTTTTGACTGCTTTTCACACCCTTTTATGAAATGTTTGTCCTAAATCTCTTTTATTTTGAGTGGCACTTATAAACTAGAGTCTAGCACCAAGCAGATGTATTCATTTAATAGTTTTCTTTGATGATTCCTTTAAGAGGTTTTATAATCTTTATATTTTACCATTGGGTTGAGGATTTTATGCTCTCTTAACAGGTGTATTACCTTCATCAGATGTTTTCATTTTAAGCTATTGACTTATAAACACATGGCCTGGGGGAATTGGTGTGCAGACAATTTATTCACTTACAGATTTATTCTCCCGTTCATTTTTGTATTTAGTGCAGGGGAACCTAGCATGATTGATAATGACAGGTCATTGGTGAAAATGACTTTTTCAATGACCAAAATAATTGTTTCTTCCAGTTGACAAAGGGTCAGTGGGATTTTGAGAAAAGTTAATTAAAAACCAAAATGCTTTCATATTTAGTCCTTCAGGTGTGGGTTTTATGAGAAATTGGTGCTTTTACATTTCTTTTGAGGACACTTGAAGGTTTGTCTTTCAAATCGCTTGTAATGTTCAAACATAATGTGCTTTGCTTGAAGTTGACATGTTCTGATCTTATGTACCAGGAACATAGCACATGTCTCTAAAGAACAGGAAAGGGGGAGAGACTACCCTCTTTCTGTTTGGTGTACAAAGGAGCTCATAGAGCAGGAGTGTGAAATGAGGGCTGCTTGTGGCTTGTGGGACATGACTGTCAGTCTCATCCCTTGCACACATTGATGCTGTGGTGAGGAAAAATATTCAATGAGTAACTCCAAGAATACGCTGGTCCTGCCTGGGCCTGGGGCTGCATGGAAATTTATGTACATGAAAGGGAAAATGTCCCAGAGCCTTTGACTTGGAGGCCTTTCTAAGAAAGAAACGAAATCAAGGACTTTTTGCTTTAGCCATACGGGCCTGTGCTATGAACATTCATGGAGCAACTTTTCTCCAAACTCTAGATCCAAATGGCTTGAGCCACATCACAAGAGTGATGGAAGCAGGCAATAACGCGAGGAAGGACGAGAAGTGTTAAGGCTGCCTCACTCCATGTCCAACCTGTTTTGCAGTATTGTAACACGTGTTGAATGTTCTGGTCTATCGTCTATGACTCATTTTCTTCCTCATATGCTTTGGTATCATTTCTACCTGTGCCCAGGAGGGGCCAGGACTGAGCCAGCATGGAAAGGGAAGTGCTCTGGTTTCCGGAGGAACACAGGGCTTCTCCTCTTGGTGAGGAATTGGAATGTGGCCATCTCTCCAGCCCCTCCTCCATATTCTTACAGCTCTTTGATGGCACATCTCTTTTAGAAGTCATTAAATTCTTTTACTTTTTTTGTATCAAAAATAATTGTCATCTTAGTATTGTCCTAAAGGATTGTAAATTCCTTGGGAGAAAGATTCATGTTTCCTCACTGTTTTCTTTTGCCATGAGCATCTCCTCATTGCACAGGATTCTTCTCATATTAGGCAGTCACATGTCAAATGCATGAATAAATGAATACATAAATGAATGACTGAGCAAGAGACGAAGTTATGAATGTCACACGCTGGCATAGGACCACTTTCACGTGGGTGAAATCCAGCATACTGCAGCATTTCTCAGTTACCTCTGCTGACCTGCATGCATTTTAAGGATTTTCACATAATTCCATACCTCAGTGTACCTGCCTATCCAGTGTCTTCAGCAATAGTCTGTCCACTTTTAAAACTGGGGTGCCTTTCAGTTGTTAGGTATAAGAAAACTTGATATCCTTAAGCAAGCAAGCAAACTCTAGTATATTGGAGTCTGTGCTATTTTCAGAAAAAAGAAAAAAAAAAAAAACCTGATGTTGAACAGCACCAGAGGAGTTAACGGCCGCCAACAAAATGAAAACCCAAAGCTCCTGGGGAAAAAGTCAAGACTAGAAAACGCAATAGTTAGCTGATAAAATGTCTGCTTCAGTTTGGGCCAACTTCCTTGAACCTTGCCCTACTGCAGTGGCCCCCAGTTGAAGTGGCAAAGAGGTGTCAGTGATAAATCACCCTGCCATGAGACAGCACAAACTTTAGTAAATTGTGTGTGGAGGCCAGAGTGGGTGCAGAAATGGTATCGTATGGGCAGTCAGCAGGCCCCCACGGGTGGAATATTTGTCTCCGTCTTCCTGGACTCCTTCTGTTCATTCATAGATGGAAAATGAGCTGGGCATTTTTTCATTGAAGTGTTCCATTGTATCTGTCAGGAGTAAACCAAACAAACACCTAGCAAGCTGAAAGGCTTACAGAAACCCTCACTTCAGACCTAGAGAGCTGGAGATTTATTGGGGACCACCAGAGCCAATTCCTGCTCTCTTTACATAAACACAAAGAAAAGCCAACTCACTGAACTAATAAAACTAATTTGGTCTAGAGAGATGGCTTAGTGGTTAAAGGCACTTGCCTGCAAAGTCAAGGGACCCAGGTTTGATACACCAGGACCCATATAAGCCAGATGCACAGGGTGGCGCACATCTCTGGAGTTCATTTGTGGCAGCTGGAGACCCTGCTGTGTCTATCCTCTCTATCTGCTTCTCTCGTTCTCTCTCAAATAAATAAAAATAAAGAAATATTTTTTAAAAAACTAATTCAAACATAACAGAGATTTAAAGACAGTTTGAGAAAGTGGTTTAGCTATTGTGTGAACCCATATCCTGTATTGCCGCTACTGAAGGGAGAAGAACTGGTAGAACCCCTCCACAGCCATAAAAATTCCGGCCACACATAGGTGTGAAACTGCATATTTTGGTGAAGAAGTGAAGTCGTCTAAGAGATGTTCCCTTCTAGATGTGATGGGATGTTGAGGGCTCCCCATCTTCTCTTAAATACCAGTGCCAAGCAATATCTTTTCCTCCAGCTGGACTCACTTTCCGCTGGAGTGCCCAACAACCGGCCCATTAGAGGGCTTATTCTAACATGTGGGACATGGCTATCTCACGCTGAAGGATCTTTAGTGCTTGTGTGCGGTGCGTATCCCATGTCTCCTATCAGACTGTGAATCCCATAAGGTCAAAATTCATTTGATTATTGGAGGTCTCTTTCTTTGCTCTACCCACCTTCTGGCACAGAAGGACCATGCCATGAACACACTGTATATTCACTGAGTATATGTGGGATGGATGGGTGATAGGACTCTCTGTTGCTGGGTTCCCTAAAACTTTCAGCACCACACTTTAATTTGGGTACCAGCAGTGGCATGCAGTTTAGGAGAATGCCACACTTTTTCTTTAAACCATAGAATTATTATTTTCTTTTCGGTATTGCACTTTCTGAAAACTGAGCCCAAATAATTCCCCCTCCTTCACCAACTAAATTCCAAAATTATGCACCAGTCAAACCCCACTTCCTTTCTGTTTTCTCTGTGTGCTTTTCCCAATAAATTGCAGAGCCATCTCTACAAAGTGTGCTTATCTTGTTAACCCCTCCTCTGCCACCTGCCTGTGCCTGGTGGGATGGGAGCATTGTCAGGCGCTTCTGTTGTTGCCAATGAAATGTCAAGCAACTTGGCTTTCTGTGTGCCTGGGGGCCTTATGTGATGGGCTGCTTGGCACCTAGTATCTTCACATATAAGGGCAGCCAAGTCAGATCCCACGCCTGGCTCAGGCTCAATCTAGAGATGCAGGAAGAAATACGGTTTTAAATTACAAGGTGTTGCACCCACATACATTTCTCTTTGTGGAAACTTTCTTGGGGGAGTGAAAAACATATTCCCATTCAATTGAATTCCTTATACACTCCCCCACACACACCCTTGGTTATCTGAGGACAAGTCTTGGGTTGTTTACTATTTTCCCAGGGTACAAAGTCTTGAAGAGCTTAATTGTGGACTTATCTAAAGAATCAGTCAGCCTCATTCCTCAGAAGAACTGGGCGAGTGTAGGAGAAAGGAATTGTTCTCTCTGCGGGTGCTCAAGTGGTGGAACCCACTCTTTTCCCTTTGAGAAAGGTAGTGGGAGGGGTGGGGTGAGGGTGGGGAGAGTTCAATTGTCCTTTTTATAGAAGAAGTCTGAGCTTCTGGGTTCACCCTGTCAGCTGGCTCCCTGCTGTTTACAGTGGGTTAGCCCTGTGACTGGTATGTCAGGGAGAGGGAGTTCTGGTTGGTGCGGGTTCCCTGAGGCTTGGACTGGTTTGAAGAAGGGGAGGAACCTTCCTGCTTCCAAGCAGGAGCCTGAGTCATTTCAATAGAAGGCAAAGCAGGAAGGGGACCTCAGCAAGCTGGATGATAACCCCCTGGGAGATAGGAGACCACCCCAAAGCGTCCCAGTAGAGCTTGTTCTCATTTTCTCTTTTCTGAGGCTACAGGATGGTTGGATGGGGTTAGGTGGTACTAGAAGGAAAGTTGAGGTGGACCAGGGGAAAGGCAAGATGGATAATTTTCATAGATCAGTTCAGGGAAAATTAAGCCTTGGTTCTGTTGAGATCATGCCTAAAGATTCCTCAGGGGCAAGAGGCACTGCTGGCCAGCTACTGGGATTCAGTTCCCAAGGTGCATTTCCCAGCTATTGGCCATGTTTTAGCTTCTTAGTCTAAATAGCTGAATGATAATGAATGATAATTGACACCTTAAATCCTGACCCAGGGACCCATATAGACATGAAATTTGGTTCCATTTTTGTTCTTTTAAAATTTAAATTAATTGTATTTGAAAATGCCAGATGAATGATATCTAAGCCTCTCTATATGCTAACTAAAATAAATAATAAATAAATAAGTAAAATTTAGATCAAATTATAGTATCCAGGCACGTTTCCTGTCCAGAGCTTACCAGATGCAGAGCAAATGCATACCTGCGCTGGCAGAGCCCAGTCCCACTGGTGGAAACTTCTCTGCACTTGATCTTCACCCATACTATTCCAGTTATGATGCTCCTTTGAACATTTAATGTTTCATCTTTTCAAATCAATAGATAGCTTTTGACAGATTGGGATGGGATTTCTTTATGCACACCACTCTTTCTGGCTGAGTTAAAATTACAGTCTCTAAAGTGATTTCATTTACATTTGATCCTATGTGGACCTCAAGGGTCAAGCAGAAGCACATCAGACCTTGTGAATCGTTGCTCTTTCTCAGCCTCTCACCCACCACTGGCGAAGCCTGCCTTGCTCTTGCCCTCTTCTTGAATACGCTGGTTTCTGTTACAGTCTCTGAGCAGGATCTTTTATTAGCATGGACCTTTACAGTGCTGACTTGATTCTTCCCATAGAATCCAAGTTTCAGGTACTTTTTCTCTGCCTAGCATTCACTCTCTGTGTTCCGCTAAGCTACTTTATCAGTGCACGGAAAGGAAGAACATTCTGTCAATAACAATATTTTATCTGGGGCTCCTGACCAATTAGTGTATGGGCCATCACTCAAATCCTATTTTCTATTAGTAAGAAGGCAGACTTTTTTTTTCAGGGCTGAGCAAGAGGAGAGAATCACCATTCATTTATTGGAAACTTAGAATAAAGAGTAAGTAAAAGTCAAGTTGCCTCTCAAGGGAATTTACAATTCACTTCTTTTTTTAAGGGGGGAAATATTCCCTTTTATTAGATGAGAAGAGACTTTGCCAACTGTAAGCATCATCTCCAAAGCATGTTATTCTCCAAGAAATGGAAACTCGTTGAATAAATGCTTTACTTGGGACCTTTGACATTTTATATCACCATGCCCATGTTTTAAAATAGAGAAACTGAGGTACAGTCTATTTGCATGATTTTATTCCAAAACTGTGCACATCATAATCAGGTCACTGGCATATGTAGCCAGACTGATCTTTTCTCCTATGTGGTGCATGAAGTGTATTTGTTCGGTACCATGGATGCTGCTAGCAGGAAAGATGTTATAAAGTTGTTTCCCTAAGGCGATTTATGATATGTTTTTTTTGGAATATAAGACATATCCAAGTGGAGAAATTAGAGAAAGGTAAGGTTTGATATCATAGGTATGACAAGATGTAGGGTGGAGCAGCAGTGAGCAGCACTCAGTATTAACCATGTTAGGCTGTAATGATATACTAGATAGAGCCTGAAATATGTCCCATAGAGCCAGTGGCAGTGGCATAGAGCAAGCAGCATGATCAGAAGGTGACAGGGAAGCAAGGAGAGCATGAAATAAGTGGGACACGAATGTCAAATGTTAAACACAGCAGTCTACACTGACTGGTATTTTTTCCTAGTGTTCTCTCCCTCTCTTTCTCATTTTTTTTCTCTCTCTCTCTTTCATATTTAGTAGCCAGCAGGAAATAGTTAATACATGTAAGACACAATGAATGAAACATATTTACTAACCTCCATACTGGGATAAAAACACATTTCTTGCTGAAGTGATAGAGTAATATTTTAATATTAGGAGATTAAAAGTAATAAACTCTACCTTTGATGGCCATAAATAACATTTGTCTTGACGATCCATTGTTAAGAGGCCTAAGATGTTTATGGATAGTCTATTTTGCATTTAAATTATTTTTTCTCATATTGGACCTCCCCAAGTCCAGCGCTTACTGTGAATCTTGGTGCATATTGGGCATGAAGTAAATATTTGTTGAATGAATGTAACTCATGGAGCTGTTAATTGTTGCCTTGAAAAGGAGAGAGACTAGAGTTTTATAAGCTGAATCCATCCAGCTCATGCTGGGAGCTGAGCCAGGGGTAATACATCTGAAACATCCCTCCATGTATAAACTCTCTTCTTCTGTAAAATTGGTATCTGCCAGGCATCCCAGTTCTTGCCACACATATTGGTTTTAAGTCATAACATTAATTAATAGAGAAAGTTTATTGTTTAAAAAAAGAGAAGAAATTCTTCTAATTTCTTTATTTTCATGCAGGTCAATAGTCTACCCAACACCTTTCTACCTCAAATAATATGGCAGGTTTGATTTTTCTTTTGAGAATGGATTGTTGCTTTTACTTTAATTTCAGCTATTAATCAATGGGATGGTAAGATATAAGAAATCCCATGTTTCCAATTTTATTTCAACTGCTCATCCACAAAAACATTAAGCATATAGTCTTATGTGCTTTTGAGTCAGGAAAAGAGATACAAAGGCATAGACAAAAAGATGAGGTGAGGTTCTTTAGTCTCAATGTGCTCAGAACCTAGGATGGTCCAGATCAATAGAGCTGTAAAACCTGCCACTTACATGTCTTCTCACAACATAACTAATGCAGTAAGTGCTTATAGTCATTAACTGTAATATTCTTTATGTCCTCAACTTGGGTCAGCAAATACATTTCATCTCTCCTGTCTGGTTCAATTGCTTCTACTGGCTACTTGGAGTTCATTGTCAAAAATGAACTCTAAGGCCACACATAGATTCTGGGATAAAGGGCAGCAATCAGTGAGTGATTCCATCTATGAGCAAAGGAGAGTGAGGTAGTCCATGCCAGGGAAAAGTACAGTCTTTGTACTGAGATATAAGCCCCTGGGACTATTCCTCAACACCTTCCCCTAGTTCTGATTCAGAAGTATGTAAGTTTTTGTGTCCAATTGTAGAATCTCTAAAGGCAGTGCTTTTAAATGGTGGTGCAGACACAACTGGACTGTACGATTGCTTTAAGAGTATTTAAGAAATAATGGATGATGGGCTGTAGAGATGGCTTAGCAGGTAAGTCACTTGCCTATAAAGCCTAAAGACCCAGGTTCAATTCCCCAGAAACCATATAAAGCCAGATGCATGTGGTGGCACATGACTCTAGAGTTTGTTTGCAGTGGCTAGAGGCCCTGGCATGCTCTCTCTCTCTCTCTCTCTCTCTCTCTCTCACCACCTGCCTCTTTCTCAGTCTCTTTCAAATGAATAAGTAAAATATTTTTGGAAGAAATAATAGAAGGGGTCCTTTTGAAAATTTCCTAATAGTGGTTAGCTATTTATTTTAAAAGTTGATGGTGATAATTGCTAACACACACACACACACACACACACACACACACACACACACACACACACGTCTTTGTAGCTTGCAACTCATTTTTCCAAACATGAAACACCTTAACAGTATATGAATGGTATATGTATGACTATTTATCAGCAATGCAAATCATAATACTTCATGGCATACTAGACAACTAATAGGTACAATGATTTCAGTCTTTCTTTATTTGCTGATAGAACGTCACAACAAGTTTTTTGAAAGGAGACTGAATTCTATAGTAGTATATCATATATGCCCAATTATTTGAAAATTGTATTTTCACTAAAACATACATATATGGAATGTAACCTTGGTCCTTTGACTTTGCAGGCAAATGCCTTAACTGCTAAGCCATTTTTGCAGCTCCTAAGAACATTTTGATGAACATTCTACTCCTATGAAAAGAAAAAAAATAAAAATCAACAAAGTCACCAACTGAAAAACTTAACTACATTTTAGTTATGAAGGTCACATGATACTTACAACTCTCCCATGGGAAATTTGCATACTCACACACACACACACACACACACACACACATATAATTTGTGATAAAGAGGGCAGGGAGAATGAGTGCACCAAGGCTTTGAGTCACTGCATATGAATACCAGATGCATGTACCACCTTGTGCATCTGGTTTATGTGGGCATTGGGGGATCAAACCTGAGTCCTTAGGCTTTGCAGGCAAGTGTCTTAACTCAATCCTAAATGTGTTATATAAATGAAGGACAGAAATTCAATTTACTGGTTAATACTTAGTTTTCCTCAATGCCATACAACATTCTGTCTGATTTACATATCTTAAGTTCAATTAATTTTCATAGTACTTCTTCATTACCCCCATTCTGTAGTTGAAGAAGACACTAGCAAAATTGTCCGAGGTCACAGAGCTTCTAAGTAGCAGAGCCAGGATTGAAAGCCAGGTCACATGATTCCAGAGTTTGCATACTTCAGCTCCACCACAATGCCTGGTAGAGGATGCAGGCGGGGGGGGGTTAGGGGGTGTAGTGGCCTTGGCACTGCAGTTAGAGATTCTGGCCCCAAATTCTATTCCCTTGCCAGTACACATTTGCACCTCTTTCTCGATGTTGATCATGGATTATCAGGCTATAATTTCCTCATCCCAGCACAGTTTTATAGGCTGTTGTAATTTTTAAGTAAGTTTTTATTATAACCTTCTGGAATTCATAATTGGAAATACAATCTTTCTCCCTTTCTCCCTTCCTCCTTCTCTGTCTTCCTTCTGCCTTTTCTCCTTCTCTTGCTCCTTCTGTCCCTCCCTGCCTCCCAAGTTCTCTCTCTCTCTCTTTCTCTCCCTCCTTGCATGTTGCTTCTTTTCCTCTCCCTGTCTCTACCCTGTGCCAAACACTGTTCTAGGAACCAGAGGTAAAATAGTGAATAAACATATAGACTGCTGTCCCTGTGAACTTTACATTTCAGAGAAATGAAAAGAAAATAAGCAATATGTACAGAATTTGAGTATCGAGAAATGCTACAGAGAAAAAGATTCAAGAAACAGGGATTCTAATGTCTAAGCTCCTAGAGTGGAGTTGGGGTTATGACTGAATTAAGGAGCATAGGGAAGTCCTATTTCCTTTCATCAGACTCCATACATTTTAGTTATTGTCTAAACCTTCAGGTCAGAAAACTTCAAATTGGGCTGGAGAGATAACTTAGCTGTTAAGGCACTTGCCTGCAAAGCCAAAGGACCCAGGTTTGACTCCCCAGGACCCACATAAGCCAGATGCACAAATGGGCGCATGTATCTGGAGTTCGTTTGCAGTGGCTGGAGCCCCTGGCATGCCCATTCTCTCTCTCTCTCTCTCTCTCTCTCTCTCTCTCTCTCTCTCTCTCTCTCTCTCTCTCCCCACCTGCCTAGTTTTGTCTCTCTCAAATAAATAAATAAAATAAAATAGTTTTAAAAACTCCAAGTTAAAAGCAGAAGCTGGTTTTTAGGCTATGGTGCATTCCAGTTATATGCAGGCATTCACTTCCTGCTCTCTTGAAGCTGCCTTGGTCTGTTTTTCACATTTATTATCTTATTTCATGTACCTAACTTTGTATGTAGCCCTAAATTCCAGTTTCCCATAGATAAATACAAAACTTGTTTCTTTCTTTCTTTTGGGGGCGGGTGAGAGTGGTATAAGGGATTGTACCTAGGACCTAGCTTGTGCTATTCAGGGGCTCTAGCACTAAGCTATGTCCATAGCCTTTTGATACAAGTATTTTTTAAAATATTTTATTATTTATTTATTTGAGAAAGACAGAGAGAGATACAGAAATAGGCAGGTAGAGAGAGAATGCATGCACTAGGGACTCCAGCCGCTGCAAATGAACTCCAGATATGTGCTGTGCGCCCCCTTGTGCATCTGGCTTACATGGGTCCTGGAGAATCGAGTCTCGAACTGGGGTTCTTAGGCTTCACAGGCAAGCGTTTAACTGCTAAGCCATCTCTCCAGCCCTTGATACAAGTTTTAAATTTTCAAAACATGAATTGAGTTAGTGTAAAGTACAAAAGAAGATAGTCCACTTTCCTCTTGACCCAAGGAACTTCTTTTCCTTTCCACCCACACTGACTGTGGAGCAGTCTCTCTCACTCTCTCCTTCTTCGATTGTTTCTTTCTATCAAAATGGTTTGTGCACATCCTCACAGGTAAGCACGTCCTCACAGGTGAGCATACATGCCACAGGTGAGCACATGCACATATGTGTGAGCACGTGTGTGCTCATTACTATCACTTCCAGGAAGGTTTTGATGTAGTTTGGTTTTGTTGACTAAAAATGGCCTTTTCTCTTTAAGGTACTACAATTGTTGCTATTTAGTTCTGTGAGTAACTTTGTGAGTAACTGTGTAACTTTCTAGGACCTTCATGACACTTCTTAGAAGTCTTCAATGTTGATGGATGTTGTAGTTTTCTAGGGCAATTAAAGCTGCAGTTATTTATAAGGTTTCATTTAGAAATTGCTGCAATATGTACTTACTGCTAATTGATGACAAACACATGCTATTTATCAATAATTCAAGATATTTACACCCACATCTTATGTTGTTCTGCTCACAGTTTTAGCATGGAGAGTTTGAGAAATGGTGGTTCATGCTACCATCATTGCCTGGGAAGTAATTCAAATGATGATGTTGACTGACAGCCTGGTAGATGAGCAAGGGTCAGGCCACACTGACCTGCATTTAACATGGATAGTCACAAAAATAGTGATTCTTATTTCAGGCATAATTTCAAAGGTATCTATCCTGCATCTTAACAACATTACTAATTGGTTATTTTAAACAAAGCATTCTAAAATCATATTCTCATGTCATGGAGATTTGCAAGGTGTCACACCTATATTTATGACAAGGCTTTTTCCAGACTGTAGGATCAGTCAGAAATCGTGGTTGTTTGTGTATCCCTTCGTCTTCTCTGCTAGATTTAAAGATGGGTATTTGTTGTTTAACTTGGTGCCTGCAATGTGTGCCTTTTAGATGGAAGGACCTCAGTAAGTGTTTGAAGAGTCAGTGCATGAATTTCTACATGTACTAATATCTTATATGAAAGGTCTGAAAATACATAACCAATCTTTAGTGTTTGAAGATAAACACTAAATATATATATATATATGAAGAACTTTGAACAATATTGGGGTAGTAAAAAGCTATCACTAAGAGCTAGTCATTCTTCCTTTTCTAGGTTATATTTCCTGATTACCTTCAAGAAAGAAAGTGGCACTTGGCAAAGAGTTGGGCTTTGTAAGGATTCATTTAAGAAATCAATACATACACGAATGAATAGGATTTCCTGCTAGAATGATGAGGTATCCATCTCTGGGCCTACCCAGCATTTCCGGCCTGGCATTATTCCAATACATTGTACTGATATGATTGCATTTCCTCATTTGCCTGTTCATGTCATAGCCAGTGAGTGCTCCAAAGGTGATATTTTTGTTTGCATCCTACAGTCCTGAGGCTGAGGAGAGTGGCAGCCACACACAGCATCATGGTAGGAAGAAGAGAGAGAGAGAGAGAGAGAGAGACATGTTTCCTCTGCCTCTTTCTGTCAGTAGCTCAGAAGGGAAATTATGTGAGTTGACATGGAATACTAGGAGAAAGACTTTTCACCTGCTTGTCCATAGCTACACGACTGTTGTTCATCTCACACATGTGGAGTTGATTGTCACTGCTGTGTGAGCAAAGAATGTAACTTTGAGCAAGACAATGACCCTGTCTTCATGGAATGTATGTTGTCAATACCTTCCTCAAGCCTCAGTGTCTTCTTATTTCTTCTTCTCAGACACCTCTGGATTTGCTCTTGAAAAGTAAAGTCACATTAAGAATCAGAATCTTGAGCTTCCTGACGTTTCATGAGTTATCTACAGCAGACAAAAGGCTTCCATCCTTCTCTGGTTCATATGCTCCTTTGTTGGGTTGGGGTGTGGATGGCACCTGATTGTTGGGGCTGTCAAGGCTACAATGTATAGGGCCATCTGTCGGTCCAGAAATTCGGTTGAGAGTGTTGCTCTTGTGTTCAGAATTTGCAGGTCAGCCTAGCAGGCTAGAATCAGGTAAGATTTGTATCTCAGAACCTTTCCCTCAAGGAAACTTCAGGCCTTGCCCTTAAGCTTTCAGCTGACTAGACAAGGTCCACTCATGGCTGATTACACATATTGATCACATCTTGAGAATCCCCAAACTTGTGTTTGAACAAATAGCTGAGCATTGTGGGCCTGGCCTCACTGTCATATAAAATTAACTGTTAGCTGTCTTAATTCTCAATGATTCTGATAGGCCCTTCATAAAACCCTGAGAAGTAGACATGATGGGCCCACTTTAATTATAAGGAAACTGATACACACATAGCATGGGAAGTTCCTAAGGCTACATGGTCATGGCTGAGGTCAACATCAGAAATCAGAGCTGTGAGGGTCTGCTCCATTAGACTCAAGATAACAGGGGAAAACCGACTCAGAAGAGCCCTCTTTTGTAAAGGTGGTCTTTCCTAGAACACACACTCTCTCTTTTCTAATATTTTCTAATAAAATTTAATTTAAAAATTTGTTTCTTGGGATGGAGAGATTGCTTAGTGGTTAAGGCACTTCACTGCATAGCTTAAGACCAGGCTTGGTTCCCCAGTACCCACATAAACCAGGTGCGCAAGATGGTGCAAGACAAGCCTCTGGAGTTCATTTGCAGTGGCTAGAGGCCCTGGCACACCTGTTCTCCCCCACCTCCCTCTCAAATAAAGAAAATACTTACATTTTGTTTCTCATATTCAGTGTCTTTCCAAACTAATCCCAATGACCTCTTTTTATTCAAGCTTACTCTCACATTTTGTAAGTTAGTGCAATTGACTATATCTGGGGTTAGCCAAACCCAGAAGAGCAACCAGCATTCCACATAGCTCAGTCTTTCAAGCAGGTGCCTCTCTCCACTAGATATGGTCATTCATGCCTATAATCCCAGTGCTTGACTAGTGAGGCAACAGAATTGCCATGAGTTTGAGGCCATCCTGGACTACATAGTGAATTGCAGGCCAGTTCCTGGACTACAGATGGTGCCTGAGGTACCATTTCAAAATTCTTCTAGCCCAATACCAAAACCAAACCAATCAACAGAAAACCAGGTTCTTTTAAGTGCCAGCCATGTAGGATTATGAAGTTCTAGAGATGTGCCACCTAACATGCCTATAGTTAGAAATACTTTAACGTACATATGAAAATTTAAGAAAGTAGAGCTCAGATTAAGTATTTTTAGCACAATAATAAAAATTGGATTCATTTGAAAGCTACCAACATACATTTTAGTGTGTATTTCTTGAAGTATGTGCACTTATCATAAATTCTCTACTTATTGATAGACAATGTGGTCTTTTGGTCCAATTAGAATGTGATTGACTGATTATAGTGATGACTTATCTCAATGCATCTATAATTAACACCAAATTCTTTGACTTGTGACCCCTTAAGTTCATCAGGTAACTGAGAAGTTGGCATTGTGATTATGTCACAGTTGTAATTCTGTGTCCTGCTTGTCATTTTGGGATCTATGTTGCGTCAAACCACAAAATTTGGGAATTGTATTAGAATTGATTAGGCCCTTGTTTCTGCTGCAACAAGATCATAAATATCTCATAGTGATAGACTGCATTTTATTTATATTTATCAATAAAATCAGTAGGAAATACCATTATCCTGACACTTAGGATGGTTTCAAAGCATGGGAGGGAAATAATTATTCATATGGTACCATCTTCTCCTTTCTTGCTCCCCATCAGGCAGCTTGGGTCTTTCATGATTTTGCATTTCGCTAACTATATCTATTGGAATCCTCTGTGATTCCAGACTCAAAGATTCAGACTATTCCAGATATCAGGAGCTCATCTTGCTCAACTGTGTGGCTTGAGTGCTTCCCAGAAGTTGAAGAAGTAAAGAACTTTGGCAGATGATAGAGGGAAGGAGGTAGTTGGAGCCTGGGTACACGTTAGGAACATGCACTCTGCCACCAGACTGCCCAGGGCCACATCCCAACTCTCTTATTTAGTTCAACCTTTAGCTTGTTTCTTATCTCTCTGCATCAGTTTCTCCATTGGACAAAGAAATAGCAGGAGTTCTCATGTCCTTGGGCAACATCGATGAAGCACTTAGAATTATGCTGGTCTCATGATGGACCTTTTAGGTTAAATTAGAAATGAGTACCTATTTCTATTTCCATTTTGCTTTAATTTTTTTGAAAAGAAAACATTTTTATTTACTTATTTACTTGAGACAGAGAGGCACATAGAGAGAAGGAGAATGGGCATGCCAGGGCCTCCAGCCACTACACACAAATTCTAGATGCATGTACCACCTTGTGCATCTGGCTTAAGTGTGTCCTAGAGAATCAGACCAATGTCCTTTAGCTGTGCAGGCAAGCACCTTAAATGCTAAGCCATCTCTCCAGCCCCTATTTCCATTTTAAATGACTAATTGATCTCTCTGGTCTTCTAATGACTTTCTGAGAGTCTGTGGGTTAATAACCAACTTTCTTGGTGAAATAACATTAGCAGCCATATCCACTGCCTGGTTGGACGTCCAAGATCAGTTGTTGACATGTCTGCTATTTCTTTGTATCTCTTAGCAGCTAACATTGGACCTTGTATGGCTCACTATTTGTTACTGGGATTTTTGATTTTCTTGTTCCCTTAGCAATCAGGAACCCTAACATTTGCCAGATGTCTGTCAGGTGCCATCCTACTGTCTGCCCCCTATTCTCATATGGACAGTGGTGTCATCTCTGTTTTACAGAGGCCATGTTGGTGAAGTATCTTGAACCATACTGAGATAGGAAGTGCCGTGTCTAGTTCTGTCCCATATCAAAGAAAAAGCTGCTCCCTCCTCATTATCTGTCTTTCCTCTATGCAACATCTTTCTAGAGACCCAGCATATACTGGTCTCATCAACCCACACAGTCAGGAGCATCCACACACTCTTTTACTAGCCAATGTTTTGCAATGTTTTCTTGTGGCTTCCAGACTTTATAGAAGAGGACCCATGAATGGAGGGTAACACCTCAGCAAGCCATGACTGAGTTCCTTTATTTATATGTTGTTATCCATACAAGGTGACCAAATATTACAGTAAATCAGTGATTTTGGTATCTAGCAAGCACTAATTAACTCAGTCTGTCAGCATTTTTCCTTTGAAAGACTATTTATTATACTTGATCTTTTACAGTATGCAGTGCACAACTCTTGCAACAAAAATCAGAACTTTATTGGGGCATCTCTATGCGTGTATAATTTAGAGATGAGTCTAGCTTATATTTTGAATTACAGATGGAACAGGTATCTGTAAATGTCTTTATAGGGCCTGTGTATATTTATGAGATTAATTAGATCTATTCTCAATCCTTTATTCATCCCCACCCTTTCTGTCCCAACACACACACTATTGTACTGACATTTAAGGTACTGTGGCTGATAATGTGTCTAACTTTAAGACTATAAGTGCTTTCAGGAAGGCAGTCATTATATCTTACAGAAGCTAAGCACCTGGCTTATTATTGGACCATCTTTTGTAGCATAGCAATTGTGTTCTATACATTTGCAAAGGTGTATGATTCCATACATGTGTCTACATGTGAGAGGTATGTATTGTGTGTCTATGTCATAATAAACTCTCCCCAGTGGAATCTTTTAGCAAGAATTTTTAGTTTCTCATTGATTTTTAATTTCTTAGTGCCAACTTCATCTACCTTTACAAGATAGGAAGACTGAAAAGTAGTATTTATAGGTTGTATGTCCCCAGTCTGAGAACCTGAAAGACAAGTTTTTCAGTGTCAACTTGACAACCAAAAGTGGAAAATGTCACACTTGACCTCTTGTTAAAAGTTATATGTATTAAAACTATTGCCTGAAACTACTTTCAAGCAAGTAAGGTTTATATGAAGTGTAATTAAATTGCATGTTTACATGTGGGTCAGTGCTCACTATATCTTGTTACATAGATGCAAATATTCCAAGATCTGAAAGAATAGAGGACATTCTAATCACTTCTTTGCCCGTAGCATTTCAGATATGTGATATTCCAGCTGTACCAGGCAGAGCCCATGTAAGGAAGAAGGAAGTCCATTCCGCCCCTATTGACACATCCCAAGTTCCAGTATGAAGCTATAAATAACAACTGTAGACATGGAGTGAAGAGACATATCATTGTGTCTACTTTTCCAAGTGGGATATTGTTTTCTTTCCTGCTTCCCTTTAATGGTGGTGGTAATTGATAATATTTATAATCTATAATGTATGGATGATATGAACACATTTCTCTCTCTATGGTGCTAGTTTATTTTACTCATTTCTAATTCTAGGAATTTATAATATAGTTTTATGATGCTCCCTGGCTTCAGTAGTATAAGCAATTTGACTTTCATATGTTCTTTTCTTTCTTTCTTTTCTTTTTTGAATGGGAAATTCATCTACTTGGGGAATTTTCAAATTTTGATTTCTTTATATTTAATCATTGATGACTTTTTCCATGAATATTTAAAGAGACACTTGACATTGCAAAAGGATCACCACTATTAAGCACCTTAGAGCATTTTGCCTGGTGGCGTTTGCACTGATTCTGCTCAGATCCTTGCTCACACTTGCACTGATTAAGCAATGACCATGAATTCAAATCTCACTTTTTTATTTCCATTTTAAAGTTTTCAAAGGTTCTTCTCTTTATGAATGACTTTCATGTTGGAATGGTCCTCTCTTCCACATTCATTGTGTCCAAGCACTCATGTCTCTTTCTTTTCCTCCCCTGTGCAAAGGCGTCTGAAGAAAACACGGGCCATGTCTTGCCTTTCATGTTTGTGTCTTTACCAACCCAAGTCAACTCTGTGGAATGAAAAGTATGAACACATATTGTATTTTAAACGTCAATGAACACATAGAACTTGTTGGAGCTGAAAAACTTGAACCCAGAAGGAAAGGGGCATGATGCAATGCCCCCTGCAGGCCAGGGTCTGGAACTGTTCCTGCCTTCCCACAGTGAGTCCTCTTGAGCTCTAGGGTTAAACAGGCATGAACTCCGCTTTTGTTCAGAAGTTACTTAGCTCAAGGGGTAGCACTGAGGTAGAGTGAACTGAAGGGGACTCCCACTAGTGTGTCTCCGGTGCTCCCTGCTGAGCATGTGGTCAGTGCAGACAATGCATTCTATACCCACCAGCTTTCTGTTCCCACTTGGAAGTGTCTGTTCCTAGCAGCATCATTCTCGCATATATGTAAAGGGTTGATGATGATGTGAACTTTGATGTTTTTTTTTTAAAAATGAGTTTCTACTTTTAAAAGCATTGTGTTCATTTTTTGTTTGTTTGTTTATTGTTTGCTTTTTCAAGGTAGGGTCTCACTCTGGCCCAGGCTGACCAGAAACTCACTCTGTATTTCCAGGCTGGCCTTGAACCCACAATGTTCTTCCCCTACCTCTACCTCCCCAGTGCTGGGATTGGCTCAGTGGTTAATAGTATTTGTTTGCAAAGCCTGATGGCCTGGGTCAATTCCCCAGTATCCACGTAAATCTTGATGCCCAAAATGGTGCATGCAACTGGAGTTTGCTTATAGTAGCAGGAGGCCCTAGTATGTCTCTCTCTCTCTCTGTCTCTCTCACTCACTCAGCTTGCAAATAAATATTTTTTTTTTAAATAAGATCAAGCCAGGCATGATGGTGCATGCCTTTAATCCCAGCACTCGGGAGGCAGAGGTAGGAGGATCGCCGAGAGTTCGAGGCCACCCTGAGACTACATAGTTAATTCCAGGTCAGCCTGGGCCAGAGTGAGACCCTACCTCGAAAAACCAAAAAATAATAATAAGAAGAAGATCATTGTGTTCACATAAGACCTCAATGAAATAGGAAACTCAAAGCATGCCATGTTCACTCAGACCTAGTTTACATTGTAATCAGTATGGCTGGGTTAAGCATGTTTAGTGATAAAGGCACTGAGGGTTTCAGACCTAATATGTGCACACATATTTTCCCCATAGGCAGAGGCCTCACTCTCCTAGGCTCAAAAGGTATGAAGATATCAGAGCATCCAGCCTATTCTGATTGTGAGTTCTGGGCTATTTGCTTTGGACACTTCCCCAGTGAATGATGGCCTACCAGTTTACCAAGGAACCCATATACTTTGGACCTCAGTTGAAGTTTTTGCAAAACTAAAGCCACAAAGTTCTGAGCCCTCATATTTGGGGGGATATGTTCAGTGTATTTGAGAAATATTTCCTAAGACAATGGAGATTACATGCCCACACACTGTGGGGCTGGAGAGATAGCTTACTGTTTTAAGGCATTTGTCTGCAAAGCCTAATGATTAGAGTTTGATTCCTCAGTATTCACGTAGAGCTAGATGCACAAAGTGGCACAGGCATCTGGAATCCATTTTCAGCTGCTGGAGCCCCTGGTGCACCCATTCTGTCTGTGTCTCTTCTATCTCTCTCTGCTTGCAAATAAAATAAAATAAATCAAATCAAATCAAATGGAAACACACACACTGTAACTCTTCTTATTGAAGACTGGCACTGGAAGGAATTTGTAAAAGGCCCTAGATTCTGTGACTTTCCCAAATTTGACTGTGTTTCTAAGCATAGACTATAAAATACATACTCGGAAGTTGATTCTAATATTGATGCTGTGAGGTAGAGGGTCAAGTGTCATTGCTGAGATTTGTCTAGTTTAGAGGATTGTATGGTAGGCACTTCATGAAACAGACTTGCATGGGAACATATTTGTAGCATGGAAAACATCTTTGTGATATGGTTTGCCATGAAGTTTATATATGTTGAGATATGTGCCCATCATTTGGAATTACCACCTTTGAAAGGAGTCTTTGCTGCACTGAAGGAGAAAAGTGGCATTTCTCTTTGGGGGGTGCTCTTCAATGGCTTTAATCAAATACCCCAAGTTCATTTTTAGAGGTTGAGCTACAAAGAAGGGTGCATTCTTTTAAATGGCATGTCTGATCAAACTTGTAGAAACTTGAAGTAAGGCTTTCTTTGATCAAAGTGGGGTGTCCTGTGCAGCTCTGTTCTTCTTTGAATCTTGCTTTTGCCTAATCTCCCTGGCAGCTTTATCTAGATGTGTGCAGTGCTGTTACTTTCCTTCTGAAGACAAGGCTATGGTGTCCTTCAGATTTGTGGGAAAATCCTAGATGGCAAAGTTATGTGACTGTTGGCCACAAATAAAACATGACATTTTTCTGCATAGTCTAGTTATTAAAAACAAGATGGAGTGGTACAGGACTTACTCAAAACTTCAATTCTTCCACATACCATTGTTTGTCTTTAGAAAGTTGCTCAAACTCCCTAAACTTCAGCAAGCTTATCCCTATAATCAGCAGAACAATAGTGAGTGCTCCTACTGTTAGCACAGGGATGGAATGAGATAATCCTCATAGCTGTTCAGCACAGTACAGTCCCCAAAAGTCAGATGTCATTTCTTTATTAGTGCTGTTTTCACTAGATCCCAGAGATTATGACTCTGACTTGGAGATATTAGATAGACTTGGTTTCCTTCCTTCCCACCTTCCTTCCTTCCTTCCTTCCTTCCTTCCTTCCTTCCTTCCTTCCTTCCTTCCTTCCTTCCTCCCTCCCTCCCTCCCTCCCTCCCTCCCTCCCTCTCTCTCTCTCTTTCTTTCTCTCTTTCTCTCTCTCTCTTTCTCTCCCTCTTGTAATGTGTGTGGTGTATGCACATGTGTGTGCAGATGCACATCCCTCATGTGGAAGATGTCAAGTGTCCTTGTCTATTGCTTTTCCACCTTAAATCCCTAAGGAGACCCACCAAACCTGAGTCCATATCTTTCAGTTAGACTGGCTAACCAGGTAGCTCCAGTGATCTTTCCGTCTTGTCCTCCCACAGCATGCCCAGCATTACAGACATATGTAGTCATGCCCAGGTTTGTATGGTGGTGCTGAGAATCAAACTCGGGTGCTTACGCTTGCATAAGAAGTGCTCTTACCCACTGAACCATCTCCTCAGCCCAGACCTGGTTCTTTGAACACGGAAGAATACGTGGAGAGAAGCATGAGGACCTTGCTTCATTTCCCTTTCCTCAAACTTACCACAGTTGTAGGTGGCCTTGGAAACTTCCAGGATTAAGATGGCATTATTGAGTCAAGCATTCAGTGAACAAACCTTGAAAGAGAAGCCCCAGGATGTATGAATGCTATAAGCAGTTTCCATATGAAAGGGTTATGTGTGGGAGAAGAGGTGATGGCAGCTACTGACTCCCTCATCTCCCAGACCTCACTGTCTTCACCGACACCCAGAAGCAGGGATTGAAACTAGGGTCATTCCCCTGCACTTGTCCTTTGTGGACCATTCCATAAAGTTGTCAATAGTTATGGTCAGAATTTCCAGATACGAAACCACTCCTTACATGCTGGGGAGTGTGGCTCTCTGAAATAAATTCTGCAGCTGAGAAGAACTCTTAGTGTTTTCTGAGAAGGATTGACCTCCTTTCATGCCACTTACTGTGAATTAAAGCTGTGAGGGAGAACTAGTGTGGGCATGTGGCACAGCACTTAGCACCGCTGCTGCCAGGGAACAAGATTTGTGTTTCTAAGGAGATACAACAAAAAGGAGAATGCTTTAAGAGCCAGCGGCTGTCAGAGTGTAAAAGTATCTATGTTCAAAGAGGGAAACAGAAGCCGAATTAAGTAATTTTATACACACGTTACAGGGTGCCCTTCTGCTAGTAATTCTTAAATTCAAAAGCAAATAGTTGTGACCACAGAGGGCTTAGTACATCTCAGCTGGTCTGAGCTCGCAGACTCAAACTGGATATGATTGGTATTAACCTGTAGTATGCATGTGATTTTCAGATGGTCTGACTCTTGTCTGTCATTCTGGTGGGTTGTACTAATAACAGGACACAAAAGGGTAACATAGTCAAGCAGAGATTTGGGCAGACACTGGACCACATGTTCTGAAAAAAGCAGAAGAGAAAACCCCAGATCAACCAACTGTGCCAGCAACACAGAGCCCTCCGCCAGCCTTTTTAGTGCCCTGGTCAAACTTTTTGCAGATGTTCCCTCCGTTACTGGCTTGGAAGGGTGTCCTGAAGTGGTTCCTTGGCTGAAGTATCATCACAGGACAGAAATCACAGGGAGAGTGCACCAAGAAAACACTACAGTACTGCTATATTTACCTAGTGCCTGTGCACTAAGGTTTTATTTTCCACAGTTGGAAAGGGAACCACCTGTCTCAACTGCTGATGTCAGAGAGCTCCCTCGAGACTCGGGCCTGTTGGAAAGCACATGATACTGTACATATTTGCTCTTACGTCCGTATCTGGCTAAGATCGGATTTCAGATTTGTGCCCTATTGTGGAGTTCATTGAACAGGGACTCCAAGGTGCCTTCCACGTGACTGTGCCCATGTGAATTAAAAAGTCAAGTGTGTAAGCCCCCGTGGTGAGCTCTCTCTCAACCTGCAGTAGGAGTACTTATACTGCACTGAAATGAATGACACGGGTGTAGGGGCTGCCATCCATGGACTTGGCTTTGCATGTGAGTATCAGAAGTGTTACTTCTACACCTAAGAGCTACTCTGTTGGTATGTAGGGGAGGGTTATCTTATTTCTAATGATGATGTTTTATATAATTACATCAGGTTTGAAAGTTTATGTGCATATTATTATAAATATTTGAAGTACTAGGGATTAAAAACTTAGGACCTTGCACCTTGCCCACCATAGGCAAGTACTCCACTGCTGGGCTGTGGCAATAAAGAGGCAAAAAAGAGGTTATCATGTAATATTCTATTTTTAAGGTGTAATATATCAATGCAAAGAAATTGTTACAGGGTGAATAAAATATATAATCTGGAAAAATTGTGTATTTCAGATAATATATTGCATTTTGTTTGTGTTTGCGTTTTTTAAGGTTTTTCAGAGATGTGTAACTCAGTGCAACAGTTCTTTGTGCCTGGGAAGAATTAGACCTTTAAAATAAGCTCTTTAAGAAAATGTGAGGGCCACCATCTTGCATGACTCCAGGGGGTACCATTTATGTCATATCCAAGACTCACACTTAAGCTCCCCTGCTGAATGTATATACAATGCCAGGAAATATGATGCTATCAACATTACTCAAACATTACATAAATATAGAATTGTTACCCACAATTGCAAATGGCTGGCTATTAGTGAAGTTGTTCATTATTTTAATAGCACCATGCCTCTGAATTTGAATATCTTTACCAACTTGCAAATTATACGGCTATTATCCAAAAGAGGTAGAAAACAGAGTCTGAGGGTATGAATTACATTTTTTGGCCACATCAAATCAACATCTTATTAGGGATCAGTACCCTTAATTCCCAGCCTTCCTATGATGCACACTTTCAATTAAATTTATATCTGACATGATGCTTGGTATCTTTTGCTCATACCCTAAAAATAGAGTAAATAGGATGGACTAAGACCCCATGGTTCACCTAATCTTTCCTCTAGTGTGTAATTCTCCTCTGAACCATTGAAAGTGTTATAATGTATGATTGATATTAATTAGTTTTCTGTAAAGTACTGCACTCTTTAATGTGAATTGAACTAGAAATAAATATATTACCATAAATTAAGATTTTATTAGTAGAGAAGAAGAATTGGATGAAGACACCTATGTGAAATCCCAAGTACAGGTGTCAAATTGAATTAAT
This sequence comes from Orientallactaga sibirica, assembly GCA_036365145.1. Taxonomy (NCBI): domain Eukaryota; kingdom Metazoa; phylum Chordata; class Mammalia; order Rodentia; family Dipodidae; genus Orientallactaga; species Orientallactaga sibirica. The sequence goes on along the minus strand of JAEOAD010000018.1, from coordinate 19,494,919 downwards.
GCCAGCACAGTCTTGAGATTAATTGAGTACTGAATAAGAAATAGGATACCATAACATGACTATGTTTACTGAAACATTTTTTGGTTTCAAAAACTATGGCTACAATTATAGATACTACAACAGGCTGTTCTTCCTTGGAAGAGAGAGGCAGGTGCATTTCATAAAGCAAATGATACCCACTGAAAAATACTTCCATCTCCAAGACAGAAAGGGTTTTCTTGAGAGCACAGAATCCTGTACTTTAGGCACTTTCTGATGCTCTGAACATCTTCAACATCCTACCAGTTTTTAAGATGGGATAAGCTCGACTTTCTTCCCTTTCCATTCTGGAATACTGAGCAAAACTCACTCTCTTCATTTGTATCTCAGTATTATGTGTATCTTTGGAAAAAGCGGCTAAAAGATTTATAGGATTGCTCCTGGGATATTCTCGAAGGTTTTCCTAATGATATTGTGGAAAGACAGAAGATGCAGTATTTAATACATTATCATGCAAACACCAGGAAGCTCTAAAATTCACTCATTATAGACTGTAACAGGAGTGGCGCCCCCTGCAGTTGTGCACTGCTATAACCATTCTCAGCTGTTCTTTTTATTTCAGGAATTATTTGGCCTCATAGTTCATTAATTTGATTTTCATTTACAATATAACTGAAGCCTAGATGAAAAACTTTAAAGGCTTTCTGTATTGAAGAGGAATATTATTCACATTACATAAGCAATTAAAACTTTTCTAGTAACCATCTTTTATGAAGATTAATATTATTTTATTGTTTTTATTTGTGTGAGAGAGTGCAAGAGAGAAAGAGAGAGAGAGAATTGGCATGCCAGGGCCTCTAGCCAGTGCAAATGAACTCCAGGTGCATGTACTACCTTGTGCACATGTGCACCTTGTGTGCATGTGTCACCTTGAGCATCTGGCTTATGTGGGTTGCTAAGGCATATCTGTAGCCCACAAAGATTTTTAACATAGGACAGACATCCAGATCATTTTATCAACATGTAATCTATCAGTTATTAATGTGGTATTTCACATTTTATTTTGCATACTAAGCAACTTAAATAACAGGCACATTTATAGAACATCCCACTTTTGAAAATGAAAGCTTAAATGTGAGAAACAAAATATAAGATATCCCTTATGTCATTTTATCAATTTCAAAAGTAGTTGTATGATCAATTGCAGTTTTTTTCTTCTTTCTTTCTTTTTTTTTTTTCTTTCTTTCTTTCTTTCTTTCTTTCTTTCTTTCTCTCTTCTTTCTTTCTTTTTTTGTCGAAGTAGGGTCTCAACTCTAGCCCAGGCTGACCTGGAACTCATTATGTATTCTCAGGGTGGTCTTGAACTCATGGTGATCCTCCTACCTATGCCTCCCAAGTGCTGGGATTAAAGGCGTATGCCACCATGCCTGGGTTTTTTTTTTTTTTGTTTGTTTGTTTTGTTTTTGTTTTTTGGCAATTGCAGATTTTTGAGACATGTAAATATTAAGATAATTTAGATAATAGGCCACTTAGTGCAAAACTGACTTTATATTGAGTTGTTTTGCTCTTGTGGCATTTTTTCTCTTCCTTTTTTCTGTGTCTACCTCAGATATTATAATTTAAAACACGATTTGATGTTTTATAGTACCTCCCACATTTGCAAACTCATGGTATCTTGTCAGTTTTCATGTGCCATATGGTTGTAGCTGTCTTGTTTCTTAACAGAGAAATTCTTGAAAGACTTTTGGCTCAAATAATTTTGTGACCAGCCTCTTGCAAACACAACTGTTTTTTTTGCTCTTGCTGCCTCTTGTCTGTAGAGGCAGAGCCAAGGAAAGCCAGGGCAGAGCTGGTATGAAGCAGTTTCTTTTTAAACAGAGGCTTCAGCAGACACTTGGCATATCTGTCATCTGTGATGGTTTGGCCATGCATAGAAATTCAGTTTAATATAGGACTTAAGGAGTAAGTCAGCTTGGCTTGCTTTCTATAGCTTCCTCTCTTCTCTTTTGTTTCTCTGTCTCTTTTTCTACCACCCTTTTCTCCTCCCCCTTGTTTACCTTCCCTCCCTCTCTCCCTCCTTTTCTCCCTCCCTCCCTCCCTCCCTCCATTCCTTCCTTTCTTTCTTTCCTATAGACGAGGAATCCATCAAAAGTCAAACTCATGCATCTACACTACTACTGCTTGATTTTAAGTTGATTATAAGTGCTTGTATATACATGGTAGATATGATTACTAAAGACTATGTCAGTCACTGGGTTCATATGCATCTCTTTTAACAGTAATGCCAACATGTAAAATAGGTGGCTGCACTGACTTTTTTTTTGCACTGACATTTTTATTGATGAGGTGCTTGAGGTCCAGGCAGTGGCTCACTTGAGATCTCACAGGCGAGCCACAGTGACAGATATGCATATCACCTGACTGTCCTGGCCATGGCTGCTCTCCTAGAGAAGGAGATCACGTTATAAGACCAAGTCACATGTTGTCTTTCAGCAATGTATTTTGAGACAAAGATAAAAATACTAAAATTTTGATTTTGGAAGAACCCTTCACTTATTCTAGAAGTACAAATGATCAACACCTGATCCTTTCTTATATTTTGGTGCAAAAGAAAATTGTTCTAGAACATTAAGTGGCTTTTTCCAAAGTCATACAAATAAACCCAGACATTGGGTTTCTTGAACCAGGTTCTTCCATTTCCATTTCATTCTTGCTTGTCTGAGTGGTCCCTCTAAGAAGACAAATTGAAATTTGGAGTTTTTTTTTTTTTTTTTTTTTTTTTTTAGTAGTAGTCATCAAACAAAATTTAAATCTGTGGTATTAAAACATTACCATGTCTTTTCAATGTATTACAATCCTCTTACTGAGCTGTAATATTGTTATGAAAGTACATATATCAGAAAAATAGAGATGAATTAATTTGCTTAAATGGTCATACACAAGAAAACTGACTGGCAGCAAGAAAGAGACCATAAGTGGATCCCCAGACACCCACCCAACACAGTACTGGTGTAGTCACACCCCCAAGTGTCACCAATAACAACCTTTACTGAATGCCAACAGAATTAGATGGTTTGTTTTGGTTCTTTGTAGAAATGGAATCATGAGGAATGCATCTTTTAGTGTGGTTGCTTTTACCTCTCTTTATGTAGGTAGGATTTAGGTGCTTGTAGGAATGTAGGTATGCAGAAGTATATCCTTCTGCTACTGAAGTATTACAGCTTCAACAATCAAAATATGGAAAGTGGAATGAATAGATATTTTCTACCACGATTTATTACCTTAAATGTTTTGGGGGATTCTTAGCCATACTTTGGTTTGGTTTAAATGTAGAAGCAGGGCTGGGGAGATGGGTCTGTGGTTAAGGTGCTTGCCTGCTGAGCCTAATGACCTGGGTTTGATTCCCTCATAACCACATAAAGCCAGATGCACAAAGTGCCACATGCATCTGGAGCTCATTTGCAGTGTCTAAAAGCCCTGGCATGCTCATTCTCTCTCTTTCTCTCCCTTCCTCTCTCCCTATTTCTCTCCCTCCCTCCCTCCCTTCTTCTCTCTGTGTCTCTCTCTGCTTGGCAAATAAATAAATAAATAAATAAATAAATAAATAAATAAATAAATAAATTGAAAATAATATAAAAGCAAAATAAAGCTGAAACATGGAACCTCAATGGTTTTGGCACATGACATATTCTAGCAAACCCTCGTGTCCATCTTTATGTATGCTCTGTTACATGGGAGAATGCAGTAGAGAGGACACAGCACACCTAGGCTGACCATCCTCACAGAGCACTGGCCAGACTTTCCACTTAGAGGCTTTGTATGCCTGTGCAAGAAAGCCTAGACATGTCCTGTGTTTAGGTGTTCTGCATGGATGTGAATGTTCCAAAATGGAGGACAGAGAGCTCCCTCTCCAGAGTAGACACTTTTGCTTTGATAGGAAGTAAAGGATCCATCCAATCTGATCATCTACTTGGGCAATGTTCAACCCTGACTCTTTACAGAACCAGAGAGCATATGGCTTGTTCAAAATGGCAATGCTCACTGAAGTCAAGCTCCCTTAGGGTAGTTGTCACATTCTTTCTTTCCTCTGGTTGCAGGAAAATGTGGAATTAGATTCATCATGCCAGTGAACCCTGCTCCTAAGGACACAGTATTGCATGAAAGTAGCAGGTGCCTTATCAGGGCCTTGTCTTGACGGATGTTTATTATTTTCCTGGTCTTTGCCCAGTCTCATGTCATCATCACTCTCCAGAGTTTTGGTGACAATTTAGTGCTTATGGCTATCCATTCAGCCATGAAGGAGTCCTCCACGCTGGTAGCATTGAAAAGCACTGAAGTACAAGTCTTATACCTCCTGCTAAAGAGAAAGGTATGGGCAAAGAAAATAGTTGAACAAGAAACGTAACCCCCAGGGACCAACAACTATCTATCCTGTGCTATGGCCCTGATTTAATGCATTTACTAATAATCATGCTAAAATATTTCAGGCAGGTGATCTTTTCTTCCTTTCCACTCTATAGTAATAGCTCACTGAATGCCTTCCACCAAATTAAAGAGACCTGAATTCTTCTTTTCTTCAGCATCATAAGATTTTTGTTTGAGGGGCAGTGTTCTGATATTAGGAAGCAAGTGGATTACTTAAAGCTTATTTTCTTTAGATCCTACAAAACCCATTCCTATTTACCAAAGACTAAATTTAGGAACCAGCTTATTTTCAAAATCTCTCCGAGTAGTATCATTTTTTTTAAATCTGTTACAAAAGTAAATCACATGCCTGTTTGTTATATTACATCTATATGCAGATGTGAGTAAACAATAACTAGCACAGCTGTTGTGTGGTTTTCACACTCACTGTGCAAACAGAGGCTCGGTTTTACATGTGACTTATGACACTTAGCAAAATTGAAGACAGAGAAGTAAAAAGATGCTGTACTCTGGGCAACTACCCAGGCTTGGCAAGAGATGTCAGCCTCCTTTCAATCAATACATGTGGCTTTAAGTGTGATAGTCACAAGTTTCTTGTGTTCTTTTCCTAGAGGGTTAGTAGGTAATTATTCACAATTTAAAGAAACAAAGCTGTGCTCTTTGATGGAGTTGAACATTGTCACTGACATGAGACATGCAGGTTCACCTTGTAAATAGAGCTTTTCAATCTGGTTCTGTCTGTGAAGACAGTCATGCCATGCCATTTTCTGTCTGGCAGGGGTCTTGGGGAAAATGGAATCTGAATACCTCCTTTGACAGATAAGGAAATTGTGGCTGAAAATTATTGAGTGAACCACCCAAAGTCAGATTGCTGACTAGTGACATGGCTCAGTGAGGGCCAAGCTTCATCCCATTTGCTCTCTTCCTTCCACTTTGGGTGGAACCAAGAGTCACGATGTGACTTACTTGTCAGATAGACATGAACCTCCTGTTCTTATATTAAACATCATGGCTTTGGAATTATCCTTCCTGTTCCTCTTACAAAAACATTTAATGGTCAAAATAATCAACATCCAATTATGGGAAGAGAAACTTCCAGAAAAGACCCAGGAAACCACCAGAACGTTAACTTTAATCGACAAACAGTAAAGCTTCATTTCTTTTGGATATCATCAGCCTTTCAAGGGAAAGAAAGTGAGTTGATCCCACATAAGATATTTGGTGGTACCCAAATGCGCTTCCTCCCTACAAATAGGACTGTACCGTGAGAACCTTTACACAGACAGCTCTACCCTGGGGGACAGGTTGTATTCCAGAAGGTCATGTCAGTGGTTTGAAACATGGACTGCACTTGCCTCATCAAGGCAATTTCAGTTGTCTTTAGTGGCAGCTATCATTTTAGCACTCTTGGCAGAGTCTCCCCTGACTACGTTTCTCCCCTTCCTCGCCATTGGACTCTCTTCTGGGAAGTTTTCCTAGTCAGGAAGGCAGATGATTCCTGAGGCGCTTACTATTCTTTTTCATTTGATTTATGCTTCCCAGCTGTATGCTAGAACGAAGGGAAAATCACGAATGAATAACAAGCAGATGCTTTTATATAAATGGCTAAAATCTTAATCCTCCCAAGGATAATTAATTTTTAAAGGAACATTTGCTTTAATTTGATAAAATTTTAAGTAGGGAAATGAAGTGAAGATGGTAGTGATGTCTGGGAGTCGGTCCTCTGGGCTTACCTCTGAGGAGAACTTGGTAGTTGATACCTCCTGTCCCCTGTAACAGCCTGAGAGGATTTCTTTTTTTTTAATTTTGTTTATTTATTTATTTGTAAGCAGAAAGCGACAGTGAGAACACAAACACACACACACACACAGAGAGAGAGAGAGAGAGAGAGAGAGAGAGAGAGAAATGGGCATGCCAGGGGCCCCTAGCTGATGTGAGTGAACTATAAATGTATGCACTACTTTGTGCATCTGGCTTTATGTGGGTACTGGAGAACTGAGTCCAGGTCATTAAGCTTTGCAGGCAAGTGTCTTAATTATTGAGCTACCTCTCCAGCACCCCCTGAGAGGATTTCTAAGAGACCAGGTAGTGACTCACAGGTGTGTTGAGCTTTAGTCTCTGAGCCCGACTGTAGGAGCTATTAGACTTAGTATGATAGCTTTATAAAGATGGTTTCATGTTAAATAAATGAGAAATATTTGAAACTGGCATGCCTGGAATTTCCCATTTGTTGTCAGGGCCCTAATTCTACCATTTCTCTATTCCTCTCAAAATGAAAGGCTGCTATTTTGTACATATAAATACTTTGTGTTTGTCACAGAAAATTTGAAAATTACAGAAAGGCACACATATATATAGAGAAAACTAAAAAGGACTTATAATGTTATCAGTACTGTGAACAGTTTCCTATACATTAGCTGCCTCCTCTTCTTTCTTCCTGCATATGTGTGTAGTGTCTAGGAGGACTTTTTATGCTTATCATTACTCAAATTTAATCTTAAACCTCAAAACCTCATGATAGCATTGACAATATGTGTATATACACTGCTTTATAATTTATCAACTAGGCTATTTACAGTTGAACATTTAAGCTGCATTCAAGTTTTTGCAATGATGTAGGATTATCTAGTCTTGCACCAAAAATCTTGGTGCAAGAATTTCTGGGTCTATCTATTAAAGATGCTTATCCACCATTAAAGATGCTTACTTATAAAGCTTACCAGCCTGAGTTTGATTCCCCAGCACCCACATCAATTCATACACAAAGCATCTAGTGTTCATGTAAAATATTTTTGAAATATATTGTCATATTGCCTATTTGTCCTCTAAAAATAGCATGCCAATTTGTAATCCTTCCAGTTGTATATGACCTCTATGTTTTTTGATCCTATGTATTTTGTTTTATTGTTTAAATCATACTTTTATTTTCGATTTGGTACTTGTCACTAAAGAGAATATAATTAACAAACACAAAGTAAAAATAGAAACTCAGTGCAAGAGGCCCATCAAAAGAAGAATGTGGAAGCAAGTGTGAGGGCTAAAATATGGACCGAGAGGACTTGGCTCTTGATTGACAGATGACTTTCAAGCAAGCAGGTCTTTACTTTCTTGGGTAATAGGGCTATCTTAATATCTCAACTGAGAAGAACACGATGCACAAGTCACTTGAGGCTCATCTTTGTATTTGTTGTGCTGGAGATGATAGAATTATTTAGTGAATATTTTGTGTAGCTATAGAATTTAAATTACCAATGTTAGTGAAGTCTGTGATATATATTACATGTGTCTTTGTAATAAAATTATATAATCTGTGACAGATAATAATTAAATAAGACCAAACCAAAAGAGACACATAAAAGGAATTCATATGGTCCTGCTTCCCTTTTCTTTGCCATAAATACTTAGTTCTAGGACTAAGTTAATTTTTCTCTCTCACCAACACCTTTCCCCCCATTTTTTCCGTATGACAGCCACATTTTGATTGAGCTGTTAAAAGTTAAGGTATATTCTAGAAGCATTTTTCTTGGATAAGGATGTTTCCTTAAAAATGCTATGTCTGAGTTAGCCAATATCAAATAAGACGTCATATGTTGCCTCACGATTTAGCTTAGAACTTAAAGCTAATTACTTTCTAAGGTGAGAATTTATTTTCTTTTCTCTTGCATACTTTGAGGTTATAGATTTTTTTCTCACTAGAATAAAATACAAATATCAAAGCACCAAAAAAAACTGTACTAGAAAGAAAAGCAAAATACTTAAAAAGTATTTCAAAGCTCTGATGAGAAGAAGAAGGAGCAGGTGAAGCATACATTCATTCTTTCTTCTTGAGATTATTTGCAAAACTTTCCTAAAGTCAAGAAAAGTTAAATTAGTTAGGACCCAAGCTCTATAAAGAAGTACCAGGGACAGAGTTTTTCATTTTTTTTTTCTTAAAAATTTGTGCACTTTTGTTGTCCCCAATCTTCACTAACTATAGCTGATGGGATGAAATATTATTCTTATCAGTGAACTTCTGTGTTTTTGAGGTGCCGTATTACATTAATATTTACTTAGTGACAAAGTTAAAATGTAGTGTGACCTACTTTAATTTGTGAAAAATAACTGGTAAATAGTCTTGTTAAGCATTTCTTATCTAAATAGTCAATATTTCTCTGCATTATAAATGGATTAACCTGAAATTATTAAGAGAAATGAAAATATCTATAACTTCATACATGTCCAATTATTGCATCACATAAAATCAGATTTTAGTCAATGTTTCTTTTAAATTATTTATTTGCTGAAAGAGAGAGAGAGAGACAGAGAGAGAGGCAGGAAGAGAGAGAGAGGGAGAATGGGAATGGGTGTGGGAGTGCCAGGGCCTCTAGCCACTATAAACCAATTTCAGATGCATGTGCCACTTTGTGCTTCTGGCTTTATGTGGGTACTGGAGAATCAAACCCAGGTCATTAGGCTTTGAAGGCAAGTGCCTTAACTGCTGAGCCAGCTCTCCATTTCCTTCCTTTTAAAAAATATTTATTTTTTATTTACAAGGAGAGAGAGAGAGAGAGAGAGAGAGCTAGAGAGAGAAGTCAATATTTTGTTATTACATATCCGTGTACCTAGCAAATACAAGTCTGGCTTTATGTTTAGATAAATGCAACTTAATACAGCTCAGATTAATGTCCATGTTAGTTTTGGTTATAATCTGAAAAATGCCAACAGCACATTTTGAGGTCTCAGTGAAAATCGAGGCTGGCTCAATTCCACAGTGCTGGTCTGCAGCAGGGTTTATTGGAGTTGAGAACTGTGTTGCTGAGGTTATCTATCAAACTCTGTTTATTAAAAACAGAAAAAACACAAATGCCAGAAGGCATTTGAATTGTCAACCAACTTTCCTTCACGTGTTTCCCCAAAAGATCTTTGTTCCCATTGACATCACCAGAACCGTTTGTGTAAAATGAGCTTTAATTTAAGAGTATTTATGAGAGTGTCTGTTACTCTGTACCCGGCTTCCAACATTGGTGCCTTGTACAATCTGAGTCTCAAACTGGAGCTCCAAAGCATGTGCTCTGTAATGGATGTGGGGTATCAGGATCAACAGGGTCCTCCAGGAATTAAAACCAAACAATTTAGTGCCTGTTAGCAATAATTAACTCTACAAATATTAGCAATTCTGGATAGGTTCCTTTCCTTTCTGGAAGAATGCTCTAGGCAGATAGAATTCTGGGAATGTTGGTGTCCATTTATGGCGACAGTCTGTCCATGAAAAGTTGCCTGGAGGGACTTTGCAGTGCCTCTGATTTGAGGATGATTACTGTTCTTGGCTTTGGAACTTTTGTTCTTTCTAGGACTTTCTGGGATCTGCCTGCTCTTTTTGACTATGTTTGAACCCTTATCTCCCTTATTTTTTCTCACTTGTAAAGTGAACACATTTCCTCTGTATTGACACTCTAGCACTACATTAATTTGTGTATTATATATGATGTGCTGATTTGAATGTCTAACTCGTACAAGCTTGGCTGCCTTTGATTTCAACTTTTCCTTTCTTCCTTTCTAAGTTTAGCCTCAGTTGGGTGTGGTGGCTATAGCAGACAGCTTCAGGTTCACTGAGATGAACTTCCAGACCAGGCACAGTTATGGAGGAATGGATTTATTGAAGCTTATAGATCCAGGGGAAGTTCCATAATGGCAGAAGAAGCTGGCCTTTCACAGGACCAAACACAGAGAGAAAAGCCACCAGCCAAAAACCACACAGTATATCACACTTTGCATACCTTTAGACTGAAATCTCAAACCCACCACCATACCTTAAGATCCTCCCAGTGACACTGCCTCTAGCCAGGTGAATGCAGATGCAAACTAAACTAATGAAACACTTGAATATATTGGAGGCCATCTATTCAAACTACCACAGTGGCACATACCTTTAATTCTGGCACTCGCGAGGCAGAGGTAGTAGGATTGCCGTGAGTTCAAGGCCAGCCACCTTGAGACTACATAGTGAATTCTAGGTCAGCCTGAGCTAGAGCAAGACCTGACCTCAAAACATAACAAGCAGACATGAAACAAGTTTAGTCTTCAATTTGCTCTTCTATAGTTTCTTGTAAGCTTATAAGAATCAGTGGACAAAGATGTTTATGCTAGTAGCTGTTCCTCCTCTGCTTTCTCTGTACAATATTGACGTGAAAACCCACTGGTTCCCTATTGTCTTCAATTTGAGTTTGAGTACTTGGGTTTAGTTGCATTCATTTATTTTAAACATTGGCAGTTTATTAATATATAGAGAATATAAAGAGTGGGAAAATTTTGCATTTGGGGGAATGACTGAGAAAGGAAACCCCAATATTTCATCAAATATTTTTGATATAAAATTGAATCTTTTTCTTTCCCCTTCTCCCTAATTTCCCTCTTCCACCTCACCTTTCTCCTCTTTTATTATTGACTTAAAGGGCAGCTTTTCCTGTCTCTCCAAAGTTGACTGTGGAATGCAAATATTACCAGATCTTCTTGGGGGAAGGATTCTTTGGGTGTGTAATCTTGGCTCTGTGTAGATATACATCATGACCACTCATGAGAAAATGTGGGTTGGTTTGGATGCAAATTATAATGGTCAGTGCCAGGACCCTGTACCCAAGGAGTATGTGCTTTAAAGAGTAGAAGAATCTGGGGCTGGAGAGATGGCTTAGGGGTTAAGGCGCCTGCCTCCTAAGCCTAAGAACACTGGTTCCAATCTCCAGGTCCCATGTTTAGCCAGATGCAAAGTGACGCAAGGGCGCAATGCCACACTTGACCGCAAGGGGGCACACACATCTGGATTTCGTTCGCAGCAGCTGAGACACTGCTGGCATGCCCAACTCTGTCTTCCTCTCCCTCTCTCTCTCTGTCTCTCTCTGTGTCTCTCTCAAAAAAAAAAATTAAAAAAATAAAAAATAAAAAGTTTAAAAAAAGAGTAGAAGAATCTTGGTTTTGAGCAAAATGATAAAACTTTTTTATACAAAGTAATTCTCCTTTCTTAAGCGCTGTCATCTCCCCAAAATTGTAAGCTCTCCTGTATCCTCAAACACCATTTTCACAATCCTTCCACAGTGTTGCTAGAGACACAGTAAGGTTTCAATAGATGCTTGTTGACTCAAATCTAACATTTGTAAGACTTGGAGGCAGAGTTGTGGCAGGAGTGAAAGTAAAGCTACAGGGGAATCAAGGCAGAGAAGAATCAAACATAGAAACTGCTTGGGGAGCCAGAAGGACCAAGGTTAGTAAGCAACTAATAATTTAAATTCTCCTGAGAAAAGAAAAAAAAATCTGGACAGAAGAGAATTTTTAATTTGTAAAGTTCATTTACTGAATTATAAATCCTCTAAAATATCTAGCCCTTTCATTACAGTATCATTTTGCAACTTAAAGAAATAATGGAAGTACTATAATGTGTTCAATTTTGATTGCATAATAGTAGAAAACTTAGGGAAATGCCATATGCTATAGTTTATTAATCCTTTCAGGGTTTTTGCTCCTAAAGTAGTCTGTTTGTGATGATAGGAAAGGAAAAAAAAATAAAATAAAACACAATGCATTTTAAACCACTTCTGGTTTTGTTGGATATTTGGATGTGCATTTTCTTCTTTAAAGCAGTTAGGTGGCAGAAGACATTCCAGAAACCCGTCACAGCTCAATGTGAACAGGTGGTAATATGTAAAACAATAATCCAGCATGATCTAGTGTAAAGAACAGCTCTAAAAGTTGTGACTAGGAGTTTTCAAAAGTATGATGGATGCCTGGCATTAGATGAGGGTAAACAGAAGTATTCGTGGCGGTCATGACGCTGGGTTCACTTGATAATAATTAATAAACATTGACTCTTTGTTGCTAAGTGGCCAATATTATTTCACAGTTGACTGTGCTGAGGGTAAAGCCAATGACCTTTGTCCTGAATTTTAATAATTTACCGAAGTTTTACATTAAATCAAAATCTAATTGGGAAGAAAATGAGTGTTCCTTTGTGGGGAATGCAGAATAATGTCACTAATTGCATGTGTGAAAGTGTTTCCTGAGCTTGTATTGTCCTGTTCTTGTTTTGATTTAGAAAATTTAATCTCCAGTAATTTTCTTCTATCTGTAAGAGGGAAAATTGTCTGAGCAAAATGTATTCACCTAATTTAAAATGTCAAAGCTGTTGGCCATCTTTTTATGTCCAGTAATTACAAACTATCAATTTCATCACATTATTCAGAAATTACTAGCAACTTGTTGCAGATATCAGAGTGTCCTGGTCTCTTATGCATGGTCTGAAGCAGCAGTAGTCTGCTGGGGACTTTTTTTTTTTTTTTTTTTTTTTTTTTTTTTTTTTTGTTGCTATTGTTTTGAATTTTTTTCTTTCTTTCACTTTACTATTTGAGCAAGTGAACATATAAAATGTGTAATGGAGAAATGTCTCCACTTTTTTTTTTCTTTCTGAAGGTATGAACAATAAAGAGTACATTAAATTAACTTCAGTAGAATAGGAATTTAAATGAATATTGCTTTGTAAATTCTTTTAAGATGCATGGGAGTTTCTTTTAAGCTAAATTATTCTCAAGCAAAAGAAATGAGATGGTTCTAAAAGTTTACAGGGTTTGATGTTTTATGAAAACATGTGTATTCACAATTATACCTCCATGTACTTCTCAGGGAACTTGGAAGGGTTAAGTCTGACCACTGTGATGTTATGGGAAGTGTTTTTCCGCTGTGTCTGGTGCTGTGGGTTTGTTATGTATTCAATATGTAACGTCATCATAAAACAGTTACACCTGCATTAGCCCTCATTGTCTCAACATACGAGCTGAAAAGTAATAGCTAGCAGAGCTCAAGAAATAAATATTTCTGCTTATAGTAGGTCTGTATTTTTCCTTCATTCCATGGACATTCTTGATTTCAAATAACTGCAGGGCATTAGGGTTGGAATCCAATGTTTATTCAAAAAGGCACCCCAGGGCAGCTAGGGAAGAGATGCTACATGTATGGAAAAGGCAGCTGAGAATCCCGGTTCTTCCAGGCTTGGCAGCAGTGGCTGTCCTCACTAACACTTGTTCTCTGGGAGCCTGTGAGAGCAATGGGAATAATCAGAAGCAACATGAAAGGACGGGGTTTCGTGGCTCGCTCTCCTAACATGGAGCAAAGCAGTCGCAGTCACAGTTCAGGAGCTAGGGGAACAGCAGATTTCAGGGTGCAGGAGTTTGTTTATTGAGGCTGTATTATTGACCAAACAAGCTAAAAATGTCTGATTTACTGCTTTCCAGTGCTCCCCCAGTTAGAAAATATCTCATAAAAATGCATCACGTGAGAGGTTTTTGCTTTCCTCCTAAACTGAGTCGAGGTCTACTTTGGAGAGCTCAGTCTTGAGAGCACACACATTTTAGCCAAGATTATAGTTACTCTGCCACAGAGCAGGGAGACTTGCCACTTGCCTGTTTTGGAAGAAAAGTAAATTAAAAAAAGATTGCAGAGGATTTTGGTCATTATATAGCCAGGGCTCCTTTTAGAGTATGTGGCATTCAAAGCTGGCTTTAATCACAGCAGGATGCTTGAAGACTCCAAAAGTCCAAGTGTTGCCTTCCTTCTTTCATTCTGTTTTTTTTTTTTTTTCTTCCTCTAAACGTTACTTCACTGAGGCAGAGGGCTGCCTTGTAGTGACGTCACAAGTCTGAGCAGCAAGCTGCACAGGAGAAGGGAGGCTGGGTGAGTGACAGCCCAGCCTACTTTTTAATAGCTTTGTCATGTGACTGGGGACTGTAGTAAGACAGGTGCCTTCAGTTCACTCTCAGTACGAGGCTGGTCGCCTGCATGAGTGTGTGCTCTGTGTCAGTGTGGACTGGGAGTTGAAAAAAGCTTGACTGGCTTCATTCAGGAGCTGGATGGCGTGGGACATGTGCAGCCAGGACTCTGTATGGAGTGACATCGAGGTGAGCTCTCTGGGCTGGGCTGGGCTGGGCTGAGCATTGCAGGAAGGAGGCTTCCCTCAGATGCAAGAATTCCTGGAAGGGGGGATGGGCTTGGAGGAAGGACTGGAGGGAGAAAGTAGCCCGCTGGAGCTTTTGGACGGGATCTCAATCTTATCTTAACTCCAATAAGTTTGCTATTTTAAGGTGGCTTCCAGACGCCTTGAGCAAATCAAAGCTTAGCCGCTGTCATCAGTATCTGTAGCAGTCAGAAACTCTCTCCATGTGCCTTTGGCGCTGTTTCTACTCCTATGCAATATTTATGCTCTAAGATATTGATATGATCAGGAGCTGATGTCTTTCCAGGGGTGTTTAGTGGCCTGCTTGGATGAATGCCATTTCTATTTATAAGAAAAGGAAAATAAACATTAAAATTGGATGTGTTCAGATAGAGTCCGGTTTGCCTGTACTCTGGATCTCCCCACCCCACTCCCTTCATTAAACAGAGAACTTCTAAGATTTGTAAATAATCCTGCAAGGGAGTGGGGCTGGCTACGTTAGATCTCTTTCCGCACAGAACACAAAACAACGGCACTGTTTTCCTTTCAAACTCCTCCGTGGTGTCTGAAAGGTTTGGCTAAAGAAGGAAAAGCAAAAGCAGGCTCACAAGTGCAAGGTTTTCTGCTTGCGTCGGTGGCAGGAAAGCCAATGGTTAAATGTCCCCGTACCACCACGGAGAGCTGCCCGAAGCCGGCCGGGAATGGAGTGTGTGTGCAGGACTGTGCGGAGCTCTCCTGCTCGAGTAAAAATAGACGGCGATACATCAATTCCACAGTCTCTGCTGGCCACGGTTCAGACAGGGGGGAGACGCAAGCAGGTTCCTCAGCATCTCTGGAGTCTGGCGGGTGACAGAGGACCTTCGGAGTGTTTGCATTCGGCACAATGGAATGTTCTCGGAAAGTTTGGGCAACTTGGAAAACAAGCGAAACTTTCTGTGGACTCTGGTGAGATGGACCCGAATTGAATTGCGCGGAGGGGAGGATCGGAGCGGAGCGGCTCACAATGGACCTGGCAGAGGACTGCGAGTGCTCCCTGCGGGTAGCTGGGGGCACGTAGGGTAAGGGGGAGGATCAAGGACCACACGTGATTTGATTAAATAAGATGTCCGTGTGGTGCAGCGATACACATCTACAGGGAAAAGGGGAAAAAAAAAAAAAATCACTTGGCCAAGGCCGCCTGCGAATGCATTTTTCCTCTCTAGCCAGGCATGCCCTGGATTCTTAACTCTTTGCTGGGTTTTGCACATGCTGGCTCCGGTTGCCCTGCTTCGCTTTGGCAGATGGGATTTGCGGTAGTAATTGTTCTTATCTTGTTGTGATTTCTTGGTAAGGCGGCGTAGATATGGATAATTCATGTGTCCTGTAGCTATTAAGAGTCAGAGTTCTGAGGCTTCAAAGTCCTAATGGTTGAGTAGCCGGAGTGTCCTGTGGGTGGCTGTCTGGCCGGCACTGTGCGTCTCCTCGGCTGCACTTTCATTTTCCCATCATGTATTATTCCTGATGCAGGAAGCTGATGGAGGGAACTCGGTGGTATGGAAATGAAGAACATGGACTTTCATCATCGGAATCCCTGCAGTCATTTGCAAATAAGCTTCCCAGCCATTTAGAACAGTGGCCTTTTAAATGCTTTTTTTTTTTTTTTTTTTTTTTTTTCATGAGGAGGAGGGATTCTCTGGCTAATTGTCCAGCCCTAAGATTGAGTTTTGGGTCAGCTGTGACTGGCCAGTGGCTGTTTGCACTGTAGGCAGCTGGCTGCTAGGAGTCCTGCCTTCCAGCCAGCGACTGTGGGAATCACCGCTGCCAGTCTGAAATATTATGAGCAGCAGGTAACCGAGACAGCTTTCATTTTTGGAACCATTAATGTTTGCTGTCATCCTAAAACCCATTATGCCCTTTTGCACATAATGACAGGACAGCACATTGGTTAATAAAGGCCCATAACATTAGAGCCACTCGGAGTCCCTGGTGTTTCACAGTTTAATGAAGGTGATGCACAATAAGGTTACTAAGATTGATGGAGACAATTCACCTGACATACACTCCACCACATCTGTTGCTCTCTACCAGTGCCCCCTTCCCACCCCTCTCCTGGGTCTCCACTATTTTCTTCTGGAAGTTATGATTCTTTTTTTTTTTTCATTAATATAATTAATGTGGCTGAGTCCACTTGTTCTTTTATCTTGCTCTCTCTTTAAAATTTACCATCAATGGCACCAAAACCTCCAAAAGGTTAATGGAGAATTATACTTAATTATAATGATTCATTATTATCAGTGCAGTTAAGCTAATTTATTGTCTGCTCCTTAAATAAGAGAAAAGTCAGTTAGGTTGAAATAGCGTACAATAATTAGCCTTTTGTGTTTAGTGTCTGCTTTATCCTCTTAAATCTTATTATAAAATTAAGGTTACAGTTGTGAATCGCTGTCATCGGTGCAAGGAGGCAGCAGGATGTGTCTATGTAACGGCAGCAAGGCTCACCTGTTACAGATGTATAGAGGAGCCATCAAAATGAGTGTGCCAGACGACACGCAGATGACAGTTACAGGGCTTGGCCTGCTGTCCTGTCCAGCATCATCCAAGGCCAGCGAAAAATTAATAATAGGAGCTCTGGCTACTCCTAATGTGTTTTAGATTAGCAAAACCATGCCCCATTCACGAGCACTGATTTTTATTAGGCTGTCAGCATTGGCGAAGCATGGGTACATGTTGGAACTATAATGTAAATGTAAAAGTAAAAGTAAAAGAGGAAGGGGAGACAGAGAAAAAGAGGACTGGGGAAGTAAACTAAAACAAATTGATCTTGCCTATTCAATAGTTATCAAAAGTTACTTGTAAATATATATATATATATATTTCTAGAAGGTTAAAGTGTTTTGACCAAGTCATGTCTGGCGAAGGCAGTTAAAGAGAGATGGTAATAAGCTGTCTACTAGTCAGTTACGGTGGCACTTCAAGCCTTCCAAGGCATGACTTCTGAGCTCACAACAGGAACAGAAGCCAGGGCTAGACAGCCTGTTTGTTTTCTAGCTTGTTTTGGAAGCTCTTTCTGTTGGAAATTATTTCTGTTGGAATCTTAGTGGTTTTTGCACTGCTGCCTGTCTCTGCATTTATGGTGTTGAGGAACAGTTAGCACAGGTGGTTTGAGCTCAAAGGATAAGGAAACCAGGCATTGTTGCACTCATAATGAAACATTAATACTAGACCAGGACAGACTCTCCTCTTCAGTCCTGCCTCCACGTTCTTATAAACTTCATCAGGTATGCTGACCTGTAACTTTGGGCTAACTCACATAATAAAAAGAAAAGCCCAATAAGGTGATAAGGAAGAAGTGTTGCTGGAGAGGACAGCCCTTAATTTGCATGAAGACCTTGTGCCTGCTTGTTGAGATCTCACTGGGGCCTTGTGGAAAAACTGTGGTGATAGCAAGCTCCTCCCAGACTCCCCACCTTCTCTTCCCAAGTGTTGACACCTTTACTCAGTAGCTACTCTCAGCCTGTGGCCCATGAGCACTCTTAGGTACCCTGCCAGAAGGAACAGGGGTCCTCCCCTAGAAAAATAGCTTCATAAAAATACTTATTTATTCAAAAAATCTAAATGTCAAAGAAGACCTTTACCTTTGTGCTCAACAGCTACCTGGATGAGAACAGCTCAACAGCATCTCTCCTGACCTCTGAAGGTGGAGGCAGCAGGAGTTCCTGCAGAACTCTTGGGAGTATGCAGACTGTAATCACCAATTAAGTAGCCAGTTCAGTGTAGGAAGCCATCTCATTGGGAAGGGGAATTAGCTTGCCTCAGAAAACAAAAGACAGGGCAGTTAAAAGATGACACCATGCATGCAAAGACATGAAGCAATATGATGACCTAAAATAGCCCTCCTGTTAAATAGTACAGCCACTGCAGATGATATTTTAAATATTTCAATATATTGAAATCATTTCACAACTCTTAGCCCAAAAGAATCATATTTCATTCACATGAATGTAGTCAATATACCCAAATACAGCACAAAATGTAACTGGGGCACACTATTTCTCTTCTAGTTGTTTCTCTTCCAGGTTCCAAGCAATCCCAAATACACATAAATACACACACACACACACACACACACACACACACACACACACACAGACCCTTGAAAGTCATCCATAGTAAAAATTTCAAAGACTACATGGAGAAAAACCAACATATTTGTTCTTCATCTCAACTTGCTTTTGACCAGTTATGGATGAAACCCAGAAACTCATAGAAAGTCAAATGAGAGTAAATGATTTAAATAACAATTCAAAAGAGCCACAGATGAGTCAAAGGACTCACATCATTAGTTGCTAAATGAATTATATGGATTGTAATGCTTAAAGGGAGTGTGATTCCTGCATTCTATTTTTCATTGAGCAGTTGTTTATTAGGTGTTCATTATGTATGACGGCGATTCCAAGGGAAAAAAAATCAAGTTTGCGTCCTTGTCCTTTCTGTCCCAGGGCTTACACTCCAACAGTTAACCATATGTTGGTATCAAATTTCCTGAGTATAAATAAAGGCATGAACAAATTCTACTGAGTTTTAATTGGAAGAATCAAAAAAGCCTTCCTGGAAGTATGGTCGTTAGCATGGATTTGGATGTCAAATTTCGGATAGAATTAATCAGGCCAAGTTTACTTTGGGAGCAAAGTGAGCAAAGAATGTAAGGTGTTTCCCCTGGTGACAGCAGCCCCAGGGGCCAGCTTTGGCGGTGTCGCTGAATGAGCCAGGCTCAATTCCTACCACATGCTATTGCTGTTGAATTAACTCCTGCAGCTAATGAAAGCTTATATTTTTTCTTTTCTATCTCCTGCAGTGTGCTGCTCTGGTTGGTGAAGACCAGCCTCTCTGCCCAGATCTTCCTGAACTTGATCTTTCTGAACTTGATGTGAATGACTTGGATACAGACAGCTTTCTGGGTGGACTGAAGTGGTGCAGCGACCAATCAGAGATCATTTCCAACCAGTATAACAATGAGCCTTCAAACATATTTGAGGTAAGGGCCTCCTTTGGAGAAATTAACTTCTCAATGACCATGGCCTGGGCCTGACTGACATGTAATGGGCTCTTACTGTGTGCAGAGATTTGTGTTAAGACATTTTCCATCACAGTTAGGTATTTTCTATTTTGTGGTAAAAACAAACAAACAAACAAAAAAAAACAAAAAGCACCTATTTTTGGGAAACAATTTTTTTTTAATTGAGAACTAAAGAACTCAGAACTGACAACAGAGTGCATGAAACTGTGATGAAATAACAAGAGGTTGTGAAAGAATGGGTGACAAAGAAGAACAAAAGTCTAAATCTGTTTACACCTTCCTGTTCCCACAGAAAGAAACCTGGCAGTAGACAGGCCTAGTGTATATAAATTCATATTAAAGAAGGCTTTCCTTGTGAGGTAAAGGGTTAAAGTGTACTTTGATTTGCTTTACCATGTAGGTGACCAGTTTGTATTATTGCTATTACATTATGGCTTCACATTCCTAATTTTGTTGTATGGTGGAAAATTCTAAACTCAAAAAAAAAAAAATCTAAATGCACTTATAAATTAGTCAAAATTCATTTACCTTTCAGGAATGTGAATTACCTCCCAGACTCTAGACGCCGATTACGAGCCTACCCTATAATAAAGAATGTTAATCTACTCCTATTAAAGTGTTACTTAGAGAAAAGAGGTTTGTTCTCACAAGATCAGTACTCATTTACTTGAAAATAAATCATTTCTTATAGCAATACATATTTAGTGAGTACTCTGACAAGTGATTCAAGTTAAAATTGTCAAATCAGCCTGTTTCAACATTGAAAACTCTCACTACACCAACCACCATCATCACGTAACATTTTCTGAGGACTTCCTAGGTGCACAGCTACATAAAAACACTTGTGCTTTGGGGCTGGGGAGATGGCTCACGGGATAAAGTGCTTGCCATGACTATCTATGCAAGGACTAGATTTCGGACCTTCAGCAGGCACAGAGATGCTAGGGTGAGGATCTGCCTGTAATCCAAGCACTTGGAAAGTAGAAACAGGGAACCCCTGGGGCATGGTAGTTAGCTAGATTAGCCAAATTGATGATCTCTAGGTTCTAGTAAAACACACTTTCTTGCTAAACAAAGAGTGATCTAGGAAGACACTTGATCTCAACCTCTAGCCTCCACCCCCACATGTGCACATGGACCCACCCATGTGCACCGTCATGCACACAAACATGGGTGCATGCACATGCAAACAAATAAACAAACAAAAGTCTTTGGTCAGCCACCAGTGTTGACATTTGTTAGCTATCTTCAAAATTATGTGATTGACATCTCAAGTCTCCCAGATAGTCAATTTTATAAAAGGAATTGAGCTCTTCTACTGTCCCGTATATAGATGGTGCTGAATAATTGTAAAATAAGTGTATGATAAGTGTGGTAATAATGTAGGTAGCCAATACTCATTAACAATAATCATCAACATTTTGGAATACTGCTTTCTGTGTATCATCACAGGCATCACTCAAAGAACCTACTGTTTAGATCTGCTGCTGCTATTCCCATTTTACGTATATGGGCATTGAGTTTCAGAGAGCTCAAGTGATTTCACCAATTGACAAAGCAAGACCTGGCATTGAATTTCTAAATTTGTCTTCTTCAAAATCTATATCATTGACAAAAATAGGAAGCCAGTGATTTTGGGTGACAGCCATCCTTTACAAAGATGTAACCAGCTGCTTCTTTGCTCAATATATTTAAAAATAGAACCGACTGTTTCCTTTCGGTGTTGGTCAGTGTGGAGGCCCCCGTGAGTTGGTGAGCCAAAGGACCTGTCATTTTGGTGGATGGCTAAGATTTTGTAACACGTCTTGAGCATGAAATGGGTCTTCAAAGAATGCTCAAGGTAGGAGGGTAGGGGACTCGGAGCTGAGGAATGAGAGCAAGGTGGAGGAAACACTGAAGGTTTGTGGTTAAGTTAGATTTTCCCAGGCTTCTCAGCTGGGTCTCAGAAAGTTCATGTAAGGACTTGGCTGGTTTGAACTGGTAAATTGAACATTCCTCATTCAGTACACTCGTCAGGTTACAGGCCATTCTAAGTCATGCAGCATTAAATAAACAATACTTTAAAAAATGTCCATCTCTGTAGACCTCTTATCTAATAATCAGCTATGGTTAGTCTATATTGAGTGAATGCCATGCATTTTGTAGCTGATAATTCTAGATTAACTGCAAGGTGGGGGGGGAAGTTGATGTGATAATCATTATCTCCCAGGTGGGCTAGTTTCACAAAAGCCAACTTTATCCATGACCTTATGTCCCCATATTACATGTTGTTGCTTCTGTATGGGGGACTTCCCATTTATAGCTCAGCAGACTTGGCTCAGCAGCTAGTCAGTTATCTATATATAGATGCTTAATCTATGCAATGACACTCCTTTTGTTTCCCTATATAACTTTCTATGCTGATAGAGTTGTTTTCAGAGCTCTAAAACACAAGGTTCATTTAATTTAATCTCTCATTAGGTCATTTTAAACCAATGAGCCTCAACCAAAGGGAATGTTGCCCCACAGGGGACATTTGGCAGTGTCTGGAGGTCTGATTGCTAGGACTATGGTATACGAAAATGCCATTGATGTTTAGTAGGTAGAGACTCGGGATGGCACGGATTGTCCTATAGTGCCTAGAACAGCTCACCACAACAAGGAGCTGTGTGATCCAAACAACAATAGTGCTGAGTTTGAGAAGCCTTGCTTGTGTTGTTGTTATTTTATTTTGGGGGTAAGTTGCTAAAATTTCCCTTTATGAAGTGAAAAAGGTGAGTTGGGCAGATGGCTGACACAAAGCGTAGTGAGATGTTGGCTATGAAGAATGAGAAGCTATCATCAGATTTCTGAGGTGCCTTGGGCCTCTGTCAGGAATTCTTTGAGTGAGAGAGAACAAGAATGACTGTGTAGAGGGTTGGAGAGATGGCTTAGCGGTTAAGGCTCCTGCCTCCTAAGCCTAAGAATGCCAGTTCCAATCTCCAGATGCAAAGTGACCCAAGGGCGCAATGCCACAATTGCCCCCAAGGGGGCGCATGCATCTGGATTTCATTCGCAGCAGCTGAGAGGCTGCTGGTGTGCTCACCTCTATCTGTCTTCTTCTCCCTATCTCTCTGTGTATCTTTGTGTCTCTCTCCAAAAATAAAAATAAATATTAAAAAATTTAAAAAAAAGAATGACTGTGTACATAAGTCCTCATAGCAGTTTCCTCTGATGTCACAGATCCGTTCTTCTTTGACTTGGCAAAGGGTAAGATCATATGTGGCAACACTCACCAATAGCAGCTGTGTCGCAAGCACTCACAATGTGATGGCTTCTATACACTTTGCTCTCTAGCATTAAACTCACTCATCTCTACCACAAGGGGAAAGGAAAGTGAGCAGAAGTGAAATTCTAAAATTGTGTCTTCCCAGGCCAAGGAGGTCCCCAAGCAGTAATGTCCCCTTTGCCTGATCATAGCATTGTATGATCTCTACCAACGCAGGCTTTCACAAGGCTAATTTCCAAGGGCTACTTACTCCTGTGGACTTTCCTCCTAAGTTCCCCTTCTCACGGCTTCAAAGCCCTGTCTCATCAGATTTGAGAAGGCCTTGGCCTTGAGTGGGCCAGGCAGTCACGGTTCTGCCTGCACGGCTCTGTCAAGAATAAGCATTATTCTGTACCTCTGCCTCCTGGATGAAATAAGCTATCAAGGAGTTAAATGCTTTTTTTTCCCCCCTGACTCAAGTTGCATGTTGATAACACTGCTGGAAACTGGCCACAGGGTTCTGAATCGTAATCAAAGCAGAGAGTGAGATGTAGGACAATGTGATGGTTGAAGGGTTGGGAATGTATAGAGCTCTCTTCCTTCTGCTTCTTCCATACATTTGAATCTAAGGTTAATTTTTACTTAATGTCACAAACATAAAATAAATCATAATAATAAAGGGAATGAAGTTGACTGTCACAATTTGGAAAATAGTAAATTTTGAATGAGAGTCAAGATGGGCCAATGGACAGTTGCACATGTTGGTTAAGTAAGTGGATGTACAAGCAATAACATCTGCTCACAAAACCCATGCATGGCTGTGTAAATGCTGGTGACCAAGTATAGTTTACAGCCCACTTTGGCAAACAGGGTGGAAGGTCTATGGAAGGACAGTCTCACGGACTGATCCATGTGTAAGGAAAACAGGATCCTGTCCCTAAAAGGACTGGTAGCAAGATTTATGTTTCAGAATATTGCAACATAACTTCCTTCCCCCTGTTGCCTTTGTGCATTGTTTGAAGCAGAAGAAAGGACTGCTTTTACAGCACAGCAGTGTGTGAAGATGGGTGGCATGGGGTTCACTGAAGTAGCACTGCAGCCTTTCTGGGTCATTGTGGGCCACCCTGTCCTGACCTTAACTTAACACCTGCTTTAATGCCTCTGTGATACAACTGAATGGGCATCTTTCATTTATTTGCCTGGCATTCCCGAAGGCAACTATTTGGGGTTCCTTAGAACAGTGGCAAGAGGAAATGTTGTTGTTTGGAGCCCATTGCTTGTAATGCAGTGAGAGGCCTGTTGGTGCTGATTGGGAGAGAACTCATAGCTGTGGGCTGCAATCATGGATGGTAAGGACTGTGACTCTCAGTCAGGTTTGAGGCTCCGAAGGGTGAGTGGTAGCTCCGGGTAGTCTGTGGGCTAGGTGTTCTGCATGCAGCTAAGGCAGAGAGTGCTAGAAGCTTTCAAGACTACTTGGAAATCCTGGCAGGAATATAGATAACTGGATAGCTTTTCTTCTTTGGGTTTTCAGTTATAGTATAAAATTAGCAAGAAGGGACATATATCAAAAAAGTGAGAATAACTAACCATAGCCATTCAACAGGTTGTGAATGCTGTGAGAGCTAAGACTCAGCCAGTCTTGTTCACGGTAGTGTTCCTACTCATTTGTTTAAAAATAGCAGAAAGCAAGTACCTATAAAGCTCAAAAGGAAATGTTTTCTAAAGAAATTTAAATCTAGTTGGAGGGAAAAATAGAGAAATGTGAAGCAATTATCAAATAATGTGGTATATATATAATATACATATGCATAATTTATATGTTAATAAAAGGAAAATAATAGAGCACTATCTATGTAAGTACATATATGTGCACACAGGATTATCCATCTTATATTTATATTAGAATTGGCAAACATAAAAAGACTGTATATGTTGATATCTATATCTCTGTGTACATTTCTAACTTAGAAGGGAAACAGCAGGAGAGCTTCACACTGGTGAGAGAATGAGGGGTATGGAGGTGAAGAGTTTGGTTTATTCATAGTATAATATATATATTAATGAGAACATAGGGAGTGTGTTTGGATACAAACTAGGTACAAAATTATGGTAGGCATTGAGCATCTATTTGGAAATACTTGGAGTTTATGCGGTAGAAATTAGTGTCTGCCTGGAGCTGTTTAGCAAAAGGGCAATGCAATGGAGGTGGTATGGAAACAAAAAATGATGCTGACAGATCTAAGAGGTAATGGTGAATATGAAGTAGGGAAAGCAAGGCAGCCTGTCCTGTTGGATCCCAAACCCACTGTGATGCAGGGCAGGGGAGGGATTAGGGGAAAGCAGGAGGAATGGCATCCAGTGGAGCACTCAAAGCACCTCGAAGGAAAATTCAGTCAACCCCAGCTAACTATGAGCTATGTATAGAGGAGCGGTGGCAAGGAATTCTAACCCAAACACATTGCAAAGGGAATCAGAACTTCATGGTTGGGGCTTTCCTGGTTGGGCCTGCTCACCTTTGGGCGCTGAAGCACTTCCCAAGACTTGTGAATCATTTTACAAAGGGGCTCTCCATCTCCCTGCCACCTCAAGGCAGACCATATTTAACCCAATCCACAAATTTACATGGTGCCTGCTTATTCTCACTTGTCTGCTTGGAGGAAATTCTGCAGCCTTCCATGCTAATGAGTTCCTGTTCCTGACTCTGCCTGTGGTCAGAAGACTCTGTGAATGGCAACCTCTTGGAATTTTAACAAAACAAATCATACAACAAGAAAGTGCATGAAAACAATCTTACCTTCATTTACTTATCAAGAGAATAAATTCTCCTTTGTTTTGTGGGGAAACTGAATTCATTTACAATAATCACTTTTTAAAGATTTCCCAAATTTCCAGTTTGCAATCATTTAAATTTGTCATTTAAATTAAATTTACAGCCCACAACCAGATTTTTTTTTTTTTTTGCCACATTTGGTAATGACACTTACAGAGAACATAGACTTCAAGTAAGAAAATAATGGCCATTTAAGTAGGGAGATAATTGGCTGTAACATAAGAACACTGAAGAATGCTGAAGCTCGTGGAGACTTATGGAGTATTTTAAAAATTTATGTTGTACTTATCCTTGCATTTGTAGTCTACCACAAAATTCCAAATTCTGGGTATAAATCACTTAGATGTTCATCTTGTAGACACACACATCAGGAAGCAGCAATCTGACCCATTCTGCTGTGGGCTTGTTCGTTTTCAACTTCTGCCTCAGCTTATCTTGCAGGGAGACTGAGTAGGGGAGTGTGTGTGTGTGTGTGTGTGTGTGTGTGTGTGTGTGTTCATCCAGGTACCTCAGCTAAACACTGTTTTAGACTTCAGCTTGATAACAACTGGCTTATCTTGGGAACATCTGGTTTATCACCCTATTTTTCTCCTTGTCATTATGCTGACCATTGGAAAAATCTGGCTCAGGAGTTCTGACCCACAGGACTATGTCTCTTGGCACTGATGCCTGCTAATAAATACCAAGTCACAGGATGCAGGTTGTATGACCAGGGATCACCAACACATACTTCCTCGCTGCTGGAGCTAGTGAATGGAAGTGGAGGTTACTAGGGATGAGGTTGTCTGCTGTTTATTCATGGGAGCTGATCCAATTCATAGCCTTTGCAATCTGGAAATGGAGAATCTATATGCTTAATTAGGCGCAGTGATTTTAGTAAGTAGCCTTTTGTGGTTTGGGGGTAGAGAACAAGGACTTTATGTGAGATGTTTTGGATGCTCTAAGAGGTAGATGAGCCATTGTATGAGTTTGTCTTAGAGTCTTCCAACATCCTGGAATCTTATGTGAGTTAATTTA
The DNA here is from genome assembly GCA_036365145.1 of Orientallactaga sibirica. NCBI lineage: Eukaryota > Metazoa > Chordata > Mammalia > Rodentia > Dipodidae > Orientallactaga > Orientallactaga sibirica. The sequence goes on along the minus strand of JAEOAD010000018.1, from coordinate 19,468,434 downwards.
AAATAAACATTCCTGTGCTTGCAAATGTTTAGGGACCAAACAACAACAACAACAACAACAAAAATGAAGAACCAAATTCATAAGTACGAAATTGTGACTTGGATCAGGAAAAGATTGATTCGCCTCTTAGGTTTCCTGCAAAGCTATTAGTGTAGGTTAAAATAATCATAGTTCTGAACATTGTACTGGGCAAACAATCTGCGGGTACAGCACCTGGGTTCTGTGTGGTCACCTCATACATATGCTGTGCAGTGTTTTTGTCATGTGGTGTCGTGGAAGCCTAGCCCAGCAGATGGCTCACCTCTGTGTGAGAGGAACACACAGAGCAGATAAAAAGATGAACATTAACGAAGACGTTGTTAAACTGAGAGCCAAATTGTTCCTCCACTGTTCGCTGTCCCACACTTCACATTTTTAACAAGGTTAATTTGTCCCTTTAATTATGTGCCTATTCTTTTAGCAATGAAAACTTTTATTGTAGCTTTTATAAAATGAATTGCCTGTGATGTGAAACAATTTTGGAAGGACCATTTTTATCTTCTTTCTTAACCTCTCAGGTTTTTTTTTTTCTTTGACTGTGCACTCAGAAGTGTGGTTTGAAAGCAAAGCAGGATACTATAGTTCATGTCAAAGATGCTGACTTCTAAGTAGCTAGGATGAGGGTGTATGTGGAAGGGGGACAGGTCTACAGTCTTTCATGGTAACTTCTTAACATGAAACTATTTGTCTGAAAATGATGATAGGAGATATCTTTACTGTCTTTTTCTTTCCCTAAATGATAGAGGAATAGTAGTTTCACATCCCAATGCTATTATTACATAGACATACTCATCTCTATTACCAGATCTTGGAGAAAATGCCTTGGCCTAATATCTCTTTCTTCCTTCTCACATTCTTTCTCTCCCTCTTTCCCTCTCTCCCTCCTTCTGTCCCTTGCTATTTCCCTATGCCAGTTTTGAGATTGCTAATATAGGTTCTGGATTTGAACTCCCTACAGAACTTCATCCCCAGAAGTACCTACTTTAAGCATCCTCTTGCTTTTCTATTCTCTTCCCAACTTTTGTCCACAGACAGCAGTTTAAAGAGGCACATCCAGTAAGGGAGGAGGGAGGAGATCCAATGGTCCAATCCTTAGTGGCTGGTGTTTTTCCTGGTGCCAAATCAGCACCATTCCCCAGCCCCACTCTTCTGAGTCCAATTGAGTTGCAGAGTTTCTCTCACATGGTATGCATAGCTGGAGTTCTGAACTTTGAAGGAAGGCCTCAGAGCTATTTACAAAGTGCCCGTGCTTGGTGAATACTAAATTACATTTAGGAAATAGTCTATGGCTACCAGTTAAACTTCATTTTTATTCTTGACACAGACACCTAAATCAGAGAACAGTAACATTTCAGCGATTATGGAAGCAGTTTGGGTATAGTCCAACCCCATAATAGGATCAGAATTTTAAGGTCTTTTGTATTATTACCAATAGTCACTTAGTTTCTACTGCAGTGTACTTTGTAGGGAATTACAGCTTTTACTAAAAAGATTAAAATGCTATTATGCAAATGATTGCAATATGTTATTATGTTTACAAATTAACATCCATGGCTCAACACACAAATTAACTAACTATTCTATCTGTGTTATTAAGGATTTAATAAAGTAACTGTTAATAAAAATGGGTAGCTTGGAAACACTTAATAGGAAATGATTGTGATTTAACACACACAGCTTGAGCATGTAGTTTAATGTTGTAGGTGATACAATGGCAAAATCCAGTTGAGCAAACCTCAGATTCTGACTCCTAAGTCACAACTATGTGAATGGTGGGCCCATTTGCCTGAGACATCGATGAACAGAAACTAAATAGCTTCAGGCTACATTGTACAGCAGGCAGCATATCAACAAATCTAAGCAAAGCACATGACACATCTTCTATTAAAAATAGTCCATGAGAATGATAATTGCCCCCTCTCCCTCCCTGCCGTGTTTGATGTTTCTCATTTTGCACAGAGAATCCTCACATTATTCTAAAATGGAGCTCAGAGCACATTCTGCGGTGGCAACTGGGATTTAGATGCAGAATATCACTTTGTGATAAAAGAGGAAAGGACTGGCTTCAGACTAAGATGGCTTTACAAACAGGCTGCAAATTGCTATTCCTGGCTGTTCATGAGTGATCATAAAAGCAAGGAGATAAGAGCCACCAAGGTCCCTGAGAAATGGATGTGTGTGATTATGTTATCTTGTGAATTGGATTTACTAGAAGGACCAACAACACCTTCACTTTAGCCCCATAGGAAAAGTAGGAAGATATGCAGATTTGTGGATATAAAACTTCCTTAGGATCAGGGAAGTTCTAAAAATATTATCATTAAGTGGTTCAAGAAATCTCTAGGAAGGAGTCCAGTCGGAATCTTTTGCTGATTTCATAATAGAAGCTAAGGCTATTACTTGAAACACCAAGCCCAGAGGGTGGGGGCAACTCAATTCATGTTTCAAATATTTTAAATTTGTTTTTCTTACTCATCAAAGATGTAGATGACTTCTGTAAACAATTACCTGCTTGGGTCTACCTGCTGAAAGCCACTCACTGTGGCTTCTGAGAAGAAAGATCTGAGCATACTTCGGAAATGTACAGGCAGGGAAGCGATCACAAAGTTGGCCAAGGTTTGTGGCCTTGCATACAATACAAACCATTTATTTTGTTCCAAATAGCACCTCTGTTGTTGTTGGGAAAATACTTATGCAAATTTTTGATATCTAGCTTTAGCAAGGTGCTGGGTTCCTTCATTTCCTTCCACATTTGGATAAATTGTGTTGTTGTTTGCTATTCCAAATTTGTCCTTGTGGAAGCGAACACTTGCAAATTGCTTGAAGCTTGCTAAGAAAAAGAAAGGGCGGGGAGGTGGGGAGAGAAGAAAGAAAGTAAAAAAGAAAACCTGACCAAAGACAGTTGCTCTGACAGCTTATGATGTGATGGTTTGTGGCCTTGTCCTGTTCCCAGGCACCTGATCAAGAAAGTCGTACAATCCTGTTAGGCAGGCATTCCGGAAATCTTGCCAACATTCACCTGACATGACCAGGGTTTAAAGTCCTTGCTGTAACTTTATGAAGCAGAGTGGAGAAGTGTGCTTGTGAATATGGGTGCATATATTCTCTCTCTCTCTCACACACACACACTCTCTCTTTTTATAATGAAGAAAAAAAGAAACTGGGATCCTTGCCATAGAAGGGTGGTAAAATAATTAGTCCAGTAGACAAATGTCTTGGACCATGTTTAAACAGAGCTTTAAGGACACAGTGTTCCCAACACTCACATATCTAAATACAAACCAGTGTCAGCTGCAGTACAGACTAACGCGTAGCAGCCTGCTTCCACATAGGTCATCGTCAATCCATTTTGGTCCTAGTCACACTGCACATCTGTTTCTGTGAGCTGCAGCTTCTTAAGGTGGCATTTGGACTTCATAAGAACACAAACAACTGAGCTATAAATTGCCGCTGCTGGAGTTATTTTGAATAAGTGTATACTGTTTCATATTTATAATGGTGAGCCTTCATAATATTCACAGTGAATATAGAACACCGATCAGTTCAACAAGCATGAAATTGTATGTTGTCAACTTGTCACATAAATAGAGTCATATTCTGGCTAGCGATAATGTTGAACTAACATTTTTCCCCCAGAATTATCTGGAGGGTCACAGAAAAAAATATGGGAGGTAGTACTTTCTTTGCATAGATAACCAATCAAGGCTATTGTAACATTGATATTTAGGTGGATACCTCACTTTTCCCCCCTCCCATTTTCCCAAGTAGTTAGCTGTTCGCGGGTAAATGCTAATTGGTTAATCTGCTGTCATTTATTTATTTACTTTTTTTTTTTGTCATCCAGTGGTATCATTTTCAGCCAATGCTTAGAGGATTTTACTGGGTTATGCATGTGTGAGTGGCTTTTATTGTTGCCGGTCTAGTTTAAAACAATTTTGTTTTAAAAAATATTCTATTCTTGTAGTGGAAATCAGTGCTAATTGTCATGACATTCTCTAACTACATACTCTGGCAAGCTTTCTCCTTTCCTTTGCACCCCAGTTAACTCTTAATTCATTACCAGAGCATTAGCAAATAGTGACAGCCACTTTATTCAAACTTTCCAGAGACAGAAAATGTAAAGAGAGAAAAGGAATTATAGAAGCAAATTTGCAACTTATTGAAAAGGAGAAAAGACGAATGAAATGTTTTTGCCAGCAGCTAGGAGCAACTCACAAACCAGTTTCCACAGTGGGTGATATTTCTGCACCAGAGGCATGAGGAGAAACTACTGCAAGTCTTTTTGTGCTTTTGAGAAATTCTTAGATGTGTTCAACTTTCCCCATCTTTCTTCAGATGGCCTGAAGACAAGAAAGCATTTCAGCTTGTGTCTGCAATCATTTTCACTTACCCAGTTAAGTTGCTAACTTCAAGACCCCAGGACAGTGCCTGAGCTCATCTAAGACACTATGCAGATACTACCGAGTATTATAACTCACTGTGCACTTTTCATTTGGTGTGGCTCGGGGTAAGATGGTCACATGTTCTCATAGGAGAATCCATCTCCTGGTCAAAGCTCTTGGTCTCCATTTTTTGCACATTTTCCCATTTCTTTGTGCTTTGGGATGTAAAGGTTCATCTGTGCTCTTACTGATTTATTTACCCACTCATCAAAAAGTAATTATCATCGGCCGTTACCATGCTTAGCTTCTTGTCGCTTTCTGGGGATAGAGTAGTTAAGAGGAAACACAGTCCCTCTCTCCATGAAGCGCGTGGTGGTTAGTGATGAAAACAGGCCTTTAAAATTGAGGAAGATAAGGGTTCTGACAGAGGGAACACGACAAGGACTTTCTCCACCTGCCTGTTATCCCGGTCATCACGAAGAGATCAATTCTGCTCTTCTCCTTACTTACAGAAACACTTTCACCTTGAAGTGGGATCTTCCTGAAACATATTTCTAGCAGAACAGGGACTTTCTCCTTCCCAGTCAAGAGGAGAGAATATTTGAAATGGGGAGACCTGAAGCATATGGTGTCCCACATGTAGAGCTCATTGGAATTGTTGGGGGTCAAACAAGAGAAAGTCAACCTGAAGGAGGCAAACCAGGCCGTCAGCATTAAAGTTCTTGACCCAGTGCACATCTGACGTGACAGGAATCCTGCACCCCAGGCAGGGCGTGCAAGCCTTCAATGGATGGGAACCGTTTTGTACCATTTTAGGCTCGTTGACCTTTCTCTCTGAGAATGATATTTCAGTCCAGCTGGAAGGGCTGACATGCTGTTGGCCTATAAGAAACACCCTCCCTGTATCTGTGGCTTTGCTCTTCTCTGTGACTCTCTGTCTCTAACCGGTATCTTGATGGCTCCCATGCTAGTGCAACCTAGATGCCATTCTGCCCCCTCGAGAGAGGCTGGGCAGAGGGAATACCACATATCCCTCCCCTCTATTCTCTAGAGGATCCAACCAACACCCTGCTGTCATTCATATTCAGTTTGGTTCCTTTCTGATTTCTATAATGCTCTAGCTTAAATCTCTTCTCCCTAGTCCTTTCTGAGAGTCTATTTCTCCATTTGAATGGCTCTTGCCTAAGGAAAAAAAGATTGTCTATAATAGGAATGTCCTTGATTTTTCCATGGGCTCTTGGCCTCAGGATATTAACTTCCCTGGGTGTCATCTCATCTGCTCAGATGTGAACTTGGAACCTCTGTATTCCAGACATAGTTCTCCTGGGGATCCAAGGAACCTTGCCAGTTCAGATGCTGTCCAGAAATGTTTTCATGTCAGGATCTTCTTGTGTCTTGCCAGCCCATGCCTAACAGGAACACCTCGCTCCACTCTAAGCTATAGAGCTTTGCTAGGATTTTGCTTTTAGGCAGTGTTGCCTGATGGGCAGGCTCACCTCCTTTTCCCACTGGAGGAGAGTCTATCAAATGCCCGGGAATTGGAACGCAGCGATGCTGCACAGGATAAGTGGCTTCTTTCCCTGCTGGTCCCCAATTCCAGGGCTCTGCATGCAGCAGATTTGAGCATTACATTAGGTCACAATGCCACTGTCTAGCTCCTTTAATCCTATCACCCACAATCCTAGCAATGTAGCTGAGGTGGCTGCCCCTGTCCTAAAGGAATTTGTGTCAATTTTTCCCGGGACAAACCTAACCTGGACTGCTTTGCAGTATTTGTTGGACCTGAAAATTTTGACAAAGACATTCTGTCTACCCTGAGCTGAAGAATTTTCTGTGTTTAGGTACATTTGAGGTAAGTAAATGTTGTCTGGTCTTGGCAGATAACTGTGTGTGTGAGTCCACATAACGCACACCCTGCCCTGTTTAATTTGTCTTTGAATGGCAAATGTGTTTCTTCTCTGAGTCAGCAGAAGGGATGATATCCTCTACCAGGAACCAGGACTGTGTGACCTCCTGGCTGCTTTTGTGTCACAGAAAAAAAAAACACAGATTTTACTTTTTACCCTTACTTGCTGGCTCCTCTTTCTCTCTGGTTACATACATGTTCCAAAGCTGAAACAGAGGTTGTAAATTTCATAGATAGGATACATGCTTTGCTTAACCATAGTAATTACTTTTATAATTCACACTCGAAGACTTCATTTCTCTGGTCATTATTAACACAGATTATTAATTGTCTGAAACAGCTAAGTAACACATTGTTTTGTAAAGATGACTTTGAGATGCCAGACTAGATTCAGACAAAGTCCCTCACACATTTAAAACTCCCAGATAAGCTTTTCCAACCTTCTCTTAGCACTTTTCCCCTTTACCTTAAAGCTGAAACATGGATCTGCTACTTGTTTTTTGAGCATATAAGGTATGAGAATAAATGATTAAGAATATTCATAAAGTGGTAGAGATGATGAAATCACAAGGGAGATTTGCAAACCAACTAATTGAGACTAAAAATTACAGAAAATCAACATTCAAAATATGACTATCTGGGGCTATTTAATTTAAGGGCAAATAGTTCTGGGCATCTCAGTATTTCACTTCTATAGTTAGTTTTCAAAACTGTAAATAAGTCGATCCTCATAATTTTTAAAATAAATTAAATCTTTAAATGATTTTGAAATCTTTCCATTAAAATTATTTAATAAAAATTTTATGTTTAACAAAGTCAACTATCTTGATTCATCAGTACAGAAGCTGATGTATAATAATCATGAGAGGTCAGTGAGGCATAGCTATTAACAAGTTTCTAAATCTAAACTATTTTCAGTGTCTTGGTATTATCTCATAAGTCTTCCCCCATGAGCAGTGCATGGTAAATAAGAGAATGTGTTATGCTCTATGAAATGTTGCATTTCATTATGTAATCTGCTAGATTATACTTCTCTTAAAAAATACAACTACTGGGGGCTGAAGAGATGGCTTAGCAAAGCCAAAGGATCCCAGTTCAATTCTCCAGGACCCACGTAAGCCAGATGCACAAGGGGGCATATGCATCTGGAGTTTGTTTGCAGTGGCTGGAGGCCCTGGCATGCCCATTCTCTCTCTCTCTCTCTGTGCCTCTTTCTCTCTCTCTCAAAGAAATAATAAATAAATAATTTAAAAAATACAACCGTTGGGAGCTGACTCAGCGGTAAGAGCACTTGTCATGCAAACATGAGGGCCCTAGAGGACTTGAGACCATGTGAGTTCAATTTTCCAGCACCTATGTCAAAAGCTAGCTATGCACTTCTGTAACCCCAATCAACAAGTGGATGAGTGATAGGGGACAGCCTACATTCTTCTTTGGCCTCTATGTATGTGTACAGATGGGACACACACACATTCACACACGTGGATTCACCACACACACACACGCACACACACACCACACCACATATACTATACACGCATGACAAAAAAGTAATACAATAAAGTTAAAAAATATTTTTTAAAAACTTAAGAATTTTTCCAGTGAATTACTCATTCTCTTACTTATCAGTCCTGAAGCTCTTTGGCTGTAGGAAATCCTGTATTTAGTGAATACCAATACACATTCAACAGGTATCATTGTGTAATTCTCAACATTAGTATGAAATTACAAACACGCCTCCCTTCATTGCTCTCCATCTTTACTCCGTCTATCACTCAAAGAAACCGCCACTCCAACAATGCCCACTTCACTTGTTTGGATTCATCTGGAGTATAGTAAATTCAGATATCAGTACCAAGAAGAATGGCTCCTATTTTGTTTAGAGAGTTTATAAATAAATCACTAACTTCAGGTTTTACGAAGCAATTATTAAAATCCACTCCTTGGTTTTGGCTAGATGGATTCAGTTAATGGTTTCAAAACAAAGTTCCTTAAATCTAACTTGTGTCTAGAAACCCAGGGACTCCTCCAGCTGTCTCTTCATCCAGATTCACAGGACAGGTTCTAACACCTTGCCCCTGAAAGTGGACAGCCTGGATGTCTCTGTGTGGACCTTGGTGACCCCTCATTGATATTCAACCTTTGACAATATCAAAGAGTGCTGTCCTTGTCCAGTAAGATGAGCCATGCCGCCCCCCTGGCCCTTTCTCATGCTTATCCTTTGTAGGGCGGCATTTGGGTCTCTCTTCATGTCCCTTTCAGGAGCAATTCTTCCCCGTGTCCAATTTTTCCCTTTCTCTTTATGGCTGTCATAATGGCCCCTGATGCCGTCAGGCAGCCATGACCCTGTCCATCATTCACCTGCAAGCTATTCTTAAGCTAGTAGATGGTCCCTAAGTGACCAGATTAATTGTGCCAGCGCTGGCCTTTTCCACCCGACCTTTCATCCAGTGGCATAAAAGCCGATTCCAGGCTGTGTGCAAGGCAGCCTGCCCTCCATCTCGGGGCCTCCATGGAGCCACTCAGTAACAGGAAGTACACCAGTGCAAATTAAGTGCAGAAGCAGGAATGAAATGAGGTGTGAGGTTGGGGGACATCAGAAGTTAAATCAGTCCTTCTTTGAGGGCCATTGGAAATTTGTCTTAAGAAAGGAGAATCCCAAGGAAATTTTCCATGAACACCATTTCCATAAACGGCCTCGTAACAATGTGCTATTTTAAAGATGGGTTGTTTTGGTCTCTGTTTAGTTGGAGCCTTTACCAGGCACAGGATAAGCTATTAAGTCCCTAAATTTAGGAAGGTATTTGTGGCCTTCTTTGGCTCATCGTGAGTTTTTGTCACATATGCAGGACAGCATCTTTGTTTTCTGTAAGGCTTTGCATTATGGATTATGGTATAGTCATCTAGGCTGGGGCTTGGGAACTCAAGCTGTATCATAAATCACCAGAAGGAGGAATCTAGCTTTATGCCCACCATGCCCATTGGAGCTTTCCCCAATGCTTCTTAATGATGGCCTTCACAGTGGCTGTACTGAAGAAAGAGACAGAGAGAAGAGAACAAGAGAGAGAGAAAGAAAGAGAAAGTTATGACCTTCCTAGCCATCCTGACCAATCAGGCTAAAAATAAGACATGTCAAAGATCTGAGAACATATTCTCCAAGAGATGGTTTATAAACAGAGCCAGCAGTGACCGCAGTATGTTGTATGCCTGCCAGCCTGGCTGTGAACCTGTCTTCTAACTCACAGAACAGACTTGATGTTCATATTATGGTAGGAAGGAGGTTTCACTGGTGGTTGGGATCTAGGTGTAGGGGACCATTATTCATATTGAAGACAATTTTAAGGATATAAAGCATTCACTACTAACCCCCAATGGAACCAAAACAAGGTGGGGGATTTTTCTTACTCTGTGAAGAGCTGAAGATCAGGTTTCTTTCTAGGGTTCCAGAGTATCTAAGTATTTCCACCTCTATGCAAGGAACCAGCTATTCCCTGGGAGCTCATGAAAATACAGGTTTTCAGCTTTCCAACACGCTATTCCCAACACTGTGCTCATATTTCCTTGTCTCTTTTGACCTTCTTAATATGCGCAAACTTGAAAATGTTGCAAGTATTTTATCATTGCTGTTGTAATTTTCTTGTCAATAATCATAGGGAAAAGTATTTGCCTCATATGTACAAGCGATTGAAGATGGATAAAGTTTACCACACCATATTGTACAATGCTTACCTGGCTTGTTGAAAGAATCAGGTCCAAGGGCCAGTAAGAAAACCTGGGGTGGGGTGTGCTGGCTAATTGTTAAAGCATTTGGGTTTCCTGGGAGCTGTGAATGTTTCTGGCCTTTGCTTTCCTTTATGGGCTGTGATCATGGGAACCACAGTGCAGAAGCAAAAGGACAAGAATCCCTCTCACCTTAGTCATCTGACATATCCTGGTTTCTCTAGTGCATTTGAATGCATCATTGTCACTTGCACTGTTTTCTGATGGCTTTGGTGGGCTTCATTAGAGAGGGAACAGTTTATCTGGTTGAGGACTTTGGGATGACTTGCATGTCATAATTCAGTTTGTTCCTATGTTAGATTCTCTCGTGCAGAAATTGATCTCACTCATCCTTAAATGAACTCACTTATCAGCTATTTCTGGAGCAACCACTATGTGGCAGGCATGAAAGTAGGTTCTCAACACCCAGTAATGTGTTAGGTACATGAAACATAAGACACAGGGTCTCCCCTTTGTGTGCCTACTGAAGACGGTCCTAAATGGGTTCACTAATACACAGTGGATCCTACATATAGGGAAAGGGAGACACGAACACAGCAGCAGACAGTAAGAATGTCTGTTGAAAAGAGAAAAGAGAGCAATCTGGCCGCTGTTATTTACCTGTTAGGCGTGAACGAATCAGAAGTTAGGCACATTCCTGTTTGTGTATAAAATGTCGTAAGCTATATTTTCAGGAAGGAGGAAGACAAGGGAAAGATCACACATAGTGGGTTCTTAATGCTAGGATTCACTGCCTTTAACCTCTGAGCCAGGTCTGTGTATGTTGCGCTCGCAGCCCTTAGATTTGAACAAAGGCAGCCTGGCTGCAAAGAAGGGCTCCTCAAACACCCTAGGGCACTATCTCTGGGAGCAAATGTGACAAATACAACCAGAAATGAGTTAAATAGTCAGCTACAGCAAGCCAAACTAAAAATAAATAAATAAATAAAAGCCCCAAAATGACCAAAAATGGAAACATATTACAGTTATCTGCATTCACAGTACAGAGCAAGTTGGTCGTATTTAAGATAATTCTCTAGTGCCTGCTATTTTTAGCCAAGGGTAAGCTCCTCTAAGAGCCTTTTAGCACTGCATCCCTTTAACCTGGCCTAACAAACTAAGCCAATAAGCTGTCTGATTTTCCTCATCTGTCCATCCGGGAGGAAGAGTGATAGCTAAAACAAACCATTTGCAGGGAAAATGTTCAGCCTATCTTGTATTAAGAGCTTTTTTTATATAGATTTTTAAAACATCCCAAATATTAAGTGTTGCCTGTCAGAAACCAAAATGTCAAGCTTTGCTGTTTTGAAATTGTAGGCTCATGGTTATAAAAAGAGGATTTTATAGGCCTGGCCTAATGGAAATAAACATTACTCCATTACCTTCAGTAAAACCAAATCTTTACAGTTCAAGCTATCATTATTAATGTCTATGAGAAGAAAGAAATGTTTCCAGGGCTTTTATTTATTTATTTATTTATTTATTTTAGGCAAAGAAAGACTGGCGAGCTGTACCATAGCAAATGAAAGTTTTCTTAAAGCTTTCTCCTCAGTGACTTTGCAGAGTGTAATTTAAAAGCAGAAAGCAAAGAAAATGCAGTATTAAAACAGTAGGCTGGCTATTCCTAGAATCTTTCTCACATATTAAAAAGCCTTTGTGAGACTATTGATCTGTCAGGTCTTGTCTGTCTGTCTCTATATAGTCTATACAAACAACTTTATCAGTTCACTGGTGTTCAGCACCTTCATCCCAGGGTGTGCGTGTGCAGGCGCACACTGGTGCATAGGTGTAGGTGAAGGATGTTTGCTCTACATCATATAACTGTACCTGTAGGTGACACCATGCTAACAACACATTAGCTGCTGCTGAGTTTATCAGAAACAATACTGCTAGTGATCCAAGTTTAAGATGATCCTGAGCTTGACCAATTAACTCCATTCAGAAGATTGTAGAAGCCAGCTTAGTGTGGGAAAGTTTAAGTCATGGATGCTCCCTGTGAGCCATCAATCACTCATCTGCTTCCCAAGGTGTTTGGCAGGTGTAGTGAGAGGAAGATGTGTGTAACATAGGGCCTCAGTCCTCTAGCATGCTTATTACAGAGTTGCAGAAGAGAGATTTTCATGACCTTAGAATACCAGACAAGGAAGCAGATGACATTTACAGACATCCTTCTATGTCCCAGGCTCCATGCCTAGGACCTCAAGGTTTCCCCCAGAGTCTAACTCTACCTGAATCACCAGCTTTTCTATAAATATTTTATTGGGCCCTGCTAAGTACCAGGCACTACCCTTGGTTATGCATGGCTTCTGTCTTCCTACAGATTAGGAATTTAGAAGTTAGTATTTAACCAGAACTCAAATTTCCTGGTTCCCACTGCTTCTCTTCATTGGTAGTAAGGTGAATTTGTCATTTTCTACCTGGAAGACTCCCAGACCCTGGGTAGTCACATGGCTGTCTCCCTCCGAGAGGATACTCTCTTCATTCCCTGAGGTGCTCTTTCATGGTGGTGGGGGGACAGTCAGGGTCCTGCATGACAGTGTGCTGTTATGAGCAGTTTTGTGGTGCTTTTCTGGCCTTACCTGATCTTTAGTCCCCTTTGAGTCTAGCTGTTAATCTTTAGCACAAGGCTGACACTGCAACACGGGGGCACACAAGGTTGCCTAACACCTTGTTTGTGTGTTCCCAGGGATCAGAAGCCAGTTTTCTGTTTTTCATCAAAGCTACTACCCTTGGGCTTCTGTGTTGCAGGCCCTCTCTTGCTCCTTTCTTTGTTATCCATGAATAGTCTGTTTGCTGAAGACTTCCTTCTTATGCTTTGATGACTTCTCACAATCTCCCTCTCCTTTTTTTTTCTTGCTTTTTTTCAACATTTTTCTAACTTCTACTTGGGCTATCACAGTGCATCTCTCCCTTTGGTCAGCTTTGTTTCCTGTTTCTCTCAAACAGATACTATCCCACACCTATCAGACTTGATTATGAATTAATGTCCCATGTTTTTCAGTTTTTGTTGCATGACTAGAACTTTGTCAGAAACTATGGAACATAAAACAGAAATATCTGGACTTCAGGAATTTTCTCCCCATGGGACATAGACAACCTTATATGGAGAAAAGGCCTATAGGACACAAACAAGCTATGGGTAAAAATATGTCGCTCTACAAAGCCCTGTTCTGAGACTCATATGGACTAGAAGAATCTATCAGCTAGCTCCTACATTCATATCCATAGTGAATTGTCACATGCGGTAATATGTGGCCACTGATAAGGGATTAGTGAACTCCTTGGAGCTTTAGGAATGGAAGGAGGCTCTTAAAATTTGTGAGTGAGAGCCAGGCGTGGTGGTGCAAGCCTTTAATCCCAGCACTGGGGAGGCAGAGGTAGGAGGATCATTGTGAGTTCGAGGCCACCTGAGGCTACATGGTGAATTTCAGGTCAGCCTGAGCTAGAGTGAGACCCTACCTCAAAAACCATAAAACAAAACAAACAAACAAACAAACAACAACAAAAATCTGGAAAGATGGCTTAGTGGTTAAGGCACTTGCTTACCAAGCCTAAGGACCCAAATTCAATTCCTGAGGACCCATGTAAGGTAGATGCACAAGGTGGTGCATGCATTTGGAGTTCACTTGCAGTGGTTGGAGCCCCTGGTGCTCCCATTCCCTCAATCTGCCTCTTTCTCTCTCTGTCAAATAAATAAATAATTATTTATTTATTTATTTATTTTTTAGTTTTTTGAGGTAGGGTCTCACTCTGGCCCAGGCTGACCTGGAATAAACTGTGTAGTCTCAGGGTGGCCTTGAACTCACGGCAATCCTCCTACCTCTGCCTCCCAAGTGCAGGGATTAAAGGCGTGTGCCACCATGCCTGGCTCTAATAAATAATTATTTTAAAAACTTAAGAGCCAGGGCTGGAGAGATAGCTTAATGATTAATGTACTTGACTGAGAAACCTAAGGACCCAGGTTTTATTCTCCAGAGCACATGTGTGACAGATGCATATGTAGCACATGCATCTGGAGTTCATTTGCTATGGCTAGAGACCCTGGCATGCCCATTCTCTCTCCTTCCCTCTCTCTCTCTCTCTTCAATAAATAAATATAAATAAATAAATTATAAATAAATAAATAAATATATTTGTGGGTGAGAAGGAAAGCTGGCCTGGTAGAGGTTACTCTGATAGATCTTCTAGGACTGGGGGGGGGTATCTTCCATCAGCACAGAGGAATGGTGGGCATTTCAGATATCAGCTTTCATATTTACTACCTCCTGTGTACAAGGATGTAGATTATTTGTTAGAATGAACAAGGGATTGGATAGGGCTAGGGGGCTAGCTCATGGGTTGAAAGACACTTGCTTGCAAAATCTGTCAGCCCAGATTCAATTCTCTGGTACCCACCTAAAGCCAGATGCAAAAAGTGACACATGGATCTAATATTTGTTTATAATGGGAAGAGACCCTGGCATACATACATGCACACATACACACATATGCACATGCAAACAAAAAAATAATTTACAAAAGAAATAGGAAGCAGTGCTACAAGGGTGAGGAGAGCCTAAGAGATAATTAGGAGATAGAATGAATCTAACTGGATAGAAGGGAGAGCAGATGGAAGGGAACACAATCTTAGAATTGCATAAAATTGAAATGACGAGAGATTTAGTCTAGCTACTCATTTCCCAGTGAGGAAACTGAGGCCCAAGCCTATTAAATGTCGCTTACAAGAGTAGCTTTTAAGGAGAAGCTACCGTATGATCTGTTAGTGACCAGAATCTCTCATCTAGAGGTCATACAGAAGGCTTGTGGACAGACATAGTGGGCAGGGGCCCAGTGAGGAAGTGGTTGTGGGAATTTTCAAACGTGAAGTAATGTGTTTGGAATTAAGAGGGTACCCATGACACTGAGAGGAAGACATGGCTATGGGATGAAAGAATCCATAGAGATCTTTATTGTAGAAAGTGGTAGGTTTCTGGCTGGGGAGATGCTCAGTGGACCAAGCCCTTGCCCCACAAGCATAGGACCTGAGTTCTGAACCCCATCGCCTACGTAAAATGTAGGCCATGGTAGTAGTGCATTCTTGTAACCCCAGAGCTGAAGTAGTGAAGACAAAGGATGCCTAAAGTACACTGGCCAGCTAGTGTGGCTGAATCAGACTGCTCTCAATTCTAGACATAGTGTCAGAGAATAAAAAGGTGCAGAACAACTTGCTTCCACATCCACACACGCAGCCACACACACACACACATGCACGCACACACAGGCGCCTGCTCACATGTGCCCACACACATATGAACAGCATGCACACATGTATACCACACAAGCATCTACATGCACAGAAATGAAAGAAAGTGATGTTTGATGTTATGAGAGAGAAAAAAGTGAAAATGCTGTGGTTTCATATTCGGGCGATTTGGAGAACTGGACATCAGTTCATGAAAATAGGTTTGTGTGGAGGGGTGAGGGGAGTAGACAGTTCAAGGAAGCAAGAAAGAGAGGATCCAGGGGCAACCTATGCAGTTTTCCAGATGGCCATTAACAAAATGTAATGGATGAGCTCTGGAGGAGTCGTGGACACTTAGTAAGGACAGATGTCTTCAATGAAACATTTATCTGACAGATGTCCTGAGAGAGCCCGGAAAGATCTCAGGGCTTCCCTTTCCCCCACATGTTAAAGATGTTTCACTTTTGCTTTAAAGTCCACATTTTACTGTGTTTTTTTCTTGGTAATACTAAGGATAGGTCTGAGGGGCTGAGGCATGTATTTCTGAGTGTCAGGTTCTGGGCTTAAAACATGAAAACAGTGTTTTAATGTAAAAAGAAAATGGTAGCTCTATCAGGTTATTTAATAAATTAAAAACACTAGTCTCAGCTAATTCTCATAATCACTAGAAATGGGTTGGAGGTATTATCGAATATTACAGTTTGGGAAGTGGGGCTGAGTAAGCAACTTGCTCAGGGTCAGGTCTCAGAGCAGTCACCAGAAGAGGTAAGATTGCCTAACTCTAAAATTTGCCTTCTTAACCACTCCCTATGCTGCCTCTTAATTAATGCCTCTATTGCCAGGCACTAAGCTTCTCACCCCTCCGACTCTCAGACTCTTTCAAATTTTCCAAATGCCTGGGATTATTTCTGTCTTCTTGTTTTCAATCCTCCTAATTTTAAAATCACAGGAACCTCTTACATTCAGGAACTCTCCCTGATTAATTCCACCTCTACCTAAACAGCCTGCAGAGCCACCTGATCTTGTCCCAGTGGTTTTGGTGCTATGCAGTGGAGAAAGCAGCAGGAGTCCTCTCTGTCTCAGACCAGTCAGCAGATGAGCGCCATCTGCAGAGGGATGTACTTGATACTGTCTTTGGCCATTGGGAGACTGCAGGAACCATCCGTGCTTCATCCCACTGCAAATGCTCTTGGTACCTTAGTCTGATTGACTAAGATTTTTGTTGTATTTGTTTGAGAAGGAAGGCAATTACAAAAAATTGATAATGCATTCTATACTTGGCTCTGAAGTCATTTCTTGGGCCCTTGGGTCTTTATAAAGTTGATTCAGTAGAATGCCTTTAAGAAGGTCTTCTGTAAGGTAAATTTAGTGGCAAATAAAACTTTTTATTTTTATTTTTTTGGTTTTTCCAGGTAGGGTCTCACTCTAGCCCAGGCTGACCTTGAATTCATGGCAAGGCAGTCCTCCAACCTCTTGCCTCCCAAGTGCTGGGATTAAAGGCATATGCCACCTATGCCAAGCTTTGCAAAATATCTTTTTAAAAATGCAATTGCAAGTATACATCTATCCCCCCACCCCCAAATAAACCATTTCTCACAAATTTCATTTAGCTCTGCTCATTCCCCTTCTCTTAGTGAACATGTAATCTGTTTTGCACATTTTGTCTTAATATTTTGGCTTCCTCTGCTTTAAGGAGCACAATTGTGTCTTTTTCATCTTATATATAACACTTGCAATTAATAAATGTCATAAGACTGAATGTCATTCCTCAGCTAAATTATAAGCAGGAAGGAAGGTTTTTTTTTTATTATTATTATTTCCTTTGCTTTCTGTGTTCTCCTAGCTTCTGGAGTTTATGATTCAAAAATTATGTACATAAACAGTGCTTAGTAGCTGGATAAAGAATCAATGAATGACCAAACAACAGCTAACTTAAAACCACCTTGAAAATATTTTTTAGGGGACCTGGAAAATTACTTGAATCGGAGGATCTCTTGATTAGCTGTGGGTGACTAT
The DNA here is from genome assembly GCA_036365145.1 of Orientallactaga sibirica. Classification (NCBI taxonomy): domain Eukaryota; kingdom Metazoa; phylum Chordata; class Mammalia; order Rodentia; family Dipodidae; genus Orientallactaga; species Orientallactaga sibirica. The sequence goes on along the minus strand of JAEOAD010000018.1, from coordinate 19,451,111 downwards.
ATCAAAATCTTCAGAGGAAGATTGTAATTCTGTTTCAGCCTGGTCATTCTTTGTTTCAAATAATACAGATTTTTTTTTTTTTTTTTTTTTTTTTTTTGCACCTTGATGTTTAAGATAAAGTGGGCACCATTTTACATTTCTGGCTGCGTTGACAAAACAGTGTTTCATTGCTGTCTAAACATGTGAGTACTCATGTCCCCTCCCATGGCGGTTCCCTGAGCAAGGGTTGCTGGATGTCTTTGCCCTGAGTTTGAAGTATGTTGTACTTAGAGGTCATAGTGTTCTGGCTTGGGGAGCAAATTATTGATCAGGATGTTATGGTAACAGCTGTACTGCTGATTGGATGGAGATAAACACCCAGAATGTAAGTGGTATTACCTGGTGTGTTTATTTTTCTGGGAGCCTTTTCTTCCCCAGAGGGCTTTGTGGGAATGGTCAGCAGAGGAGTATTATCTGTAGTGCTATTAGGGATGGACACCATGTTAGTACATGGTCCCTTCATCATGCGTCATTTGTATTCTGGCCCTTACCTCTGCCTACATCCATCCTTTAGTAGTTGTTTCACATTTCCATCATTTTAAATATTTTTTAAAATATTGCATTTATTCATTTATTTTAGAGAGAGAAAGATTCAGATAGAGAGAGAATGGGCATACAAACAACCTCCACATGCATGTATCACTTTGTGCATCTGGCTTTACATGGGTACTGGGGATTCAAACCTGGATCCTTAGGCTTCACAGGTGCTAGAAGGCAACCACCTTAACTACTAAGCTATCTCTCCAGCCCTTAAAATTTTTTTGTTATTCATTCTTTCCATGTAAATTCTTTCTGAAGTACTCATACTTTTCCTGAGTTTTTTTAAGGAAGATGAGGAAACAGTGTCATGGTTTCTTAATCAACTTGCTCTTGAGTTCTTCCTCTGATGCCATCAAACATCTTTTTAAAAATTATTATTTATTTAAAAAAATCATATTAAAGATACATGACATGGGCTGGAAAGTTTGCTGAGTGGTTAAAGGCACTTGTTTGCAAATTATGATGGCCCATTTGATTCTCCAGTATCCATATAAATCCATATGCACAAAATGGCTCATGCATCTGGAGTTCCCTTACTCTTTCTGTCTGCCTCTCCCTTTCTTTTTCTATCTGTCTCAAATAAATCAATAAAATTATTTTTAAAGATACACAGCATGGTATTTTGCTAAACACATGCATAGTGAAATGCTTACTACAGTTAATCAAATGAACATATGTATCACTTCACATAGTTACTTTTTCTGTAGAGGTAGCACCTGAAATCTATTCTTGGCCAAATGTCAGTATACAATAGAATGTTAACTCAAGTCTTCATGTGGGACATTAGATCTCTAGACTTATTCACCTGTACAACTGCAGGTTTATACCTTTTGTTCTACTTCCCATTTCTTCAACTCTTTGACCCTTAGTCACAACCCATCTACTCAGTGGCTTCTCCATAGTTAAATACACAAGTCATTTGTTGATCCTCTGCTCTTTTGAAATTTTGTGCTATTTGAATATTTCCCATTGAGGCTACCCTGAAATTCTTTCTTCACTAGTGTTTTATTAAAAATAATTGCATTTTTGGGCTGGAGAGATGGCTTAGCAGTTAAGGCACCTGCTGGCTAAGCCTAAGAATGCCGGTTCCAATCTCCAGGTCCCAGGTTTAGCCAGATGCAAAGTGACGCAAGGGCACAGTGCCACACTTGCCCACAAGGGGCACAAGCATCTGGAGTTCATTCACAGCAGCTGAGAGGCTGCTGGCGCACTCATTCTCTCTGTCTCTGCCTCTCCCTCTCCGTTTCTCTGTGTGTCTCTCTCCAAAAAAAAAAAAAAAAATGCATTTTTATTAGGATTTGTTACAGTTCACAATTTTCCTCCTTCCTGAATTCACCTTTCCTCTGTCCTTTACTAGAAGATCCTGGAGACAGCTCCCCCTTATACATCAGGCATGCACGTAGGCTTGAGCTAACGGGCCAAGTCAGCCTGTGTGTGCTGTGGCTCCCTGGGGCCTCTGTGTCTGATTGCATTGGCATCTCCACTGAACTGAGAACCTTCTTTTTGCCTGACTTTAGGACCAGCACTTTGAGCAAAGTCTCTTTTCTCTAATTAACAGAGACAACCCAAGGAAGAATGGTTTGGTGATGATGTGCAGGTAGTCCCGACTCGCATCTAATTCCCTGGGAAGTCTGCAGAGTGGAGAATTCATTCTCTGCAATGTCATGAGTGGGCTGATGTAAAAATCCTTATAACAACACCTTAATTTTAAGTATAGTCATTTATATGATATAAACAAATTTATATATTGTCTATATGTTTATCTACTTTAGCCTATAAAATATAAAGTATATATTTATGTAACTACATTTTTCTTTACATTTCAACTCATGGAGACAGTACATACAAATTTCACATATTCTTGCTTGCTAAATGGATTAAAAAGTAAATGTTTTGCCGTGTGGGACTGTTTGTCAAGTACCCTGTTGGCTCATGAACTAGCAATAGCAAAGATGAGAGGTGACCTCTAAGTGCATTTTCTGAACATTAAACATACTTTCCTGTTTCACTGTATTGTCCTCACATGGACTTTTCCATATGTGGAGTAACTACCTGAAGCCTTCAGAAACCACCCAAATACATAGCTCTAATTCACAGTGAGGAAACTATGACAAAGGGGCTTGCCAAGTACCAGGGGGTCTGAAGAACCTCTCTTTCTTCTATATGTAAAAAAAAAAAAAACAAAAAAACAAAAAAACAAAACAGAGGCATAATTGCAAAATGGCTAGGGAACTTGACATCAGAAAGGCCTGCGTCATACATCTTAGCTCTGCCACTTGCTTATAGTAAGGTCACAGATACATTTCTTTTTCAAGGCAGAGCTTATGTATAGAGGTATTTATTCATTCAATCAATATTTAAAGATCCTTTAATATGTCAAATGAGAGATTTCATAGTGAACCAGTCAGTAAATATTCCTGTGTGCGTGTAGCCCATGTTCTAGAAGGTCATTTTTAGGTTTAAGTAACTGCATAGCAAGTGCTTTACTCAGTGTCTGAACCAGAAAGTGCACAAAGCCAATGGTCATTGACAACACATGTTCAAAGTCCATGTGACAACATTTGCTTTTCACCCACAAATGCATTCATAAAGATAGTCAATGCATTGTTACCACAAACTTTACCTTTCACTGCACCATTTCCTTCTATGAAAATCGATCAGAATTTAGATGCAGTAGCAGGAATTTATAGAGCTCTTCAGTTGTAAACATCATCATCCTTTGTTGCCACCGTCTTCCTCCTCCTCCTCCATCATCATCCATCAAGTCTAGCTTCCTCAAGCAGAGCAGAAGGGTACCTATAGTGGTAGAACTGATGAAAAGGGTATTGAGTTAGGTCTGGTAACTAAGCCACCTCGGACCTGGGAACAAGCTGCGAGAAGGTCCTGGTTAGGGTCCCCTTTGCAGGAATAGACTGGTCCTGGGTAGGCACCAGCCCCTAGAGGTAAGGAGAAAGCTAGCCTTTTGCCTACTGTCTCTTACTGTACATCCAGGGCAGAAGGGTGATTCTGCAAAATCTCACAGCAACAGTGAGGTAATCTGTGACAGCTCTTGGGTCTTGCAGCGGGATTGAAGAAGGTCTTGTAAGCACAACATGCTTGACATGAAGGGAAGGAAGGGGGGGGGGGTTCTTGTTCCCAATGAAACAGGGAAAATTCTACCACCCAGTGGCTGTCCTATGAAATTCAATGAATTGAAGTTTGTACTTGGGTTTCACTTATTTTCTTTCCTTTAAAACATAGTGTAAGCAGCTGGGCATGATGTCTCATGCCTATAATCCTAGGACTTAGAATGCTGAAGTAGGAGAATCACTATGAGTTTTAAGTCATCTTGGGGTATAGAGTGAATTGCAGATAATCCTGGGTTACAGTGAGATCCTGCCTCAGTAAAAAAAAAAAAAAAAATCCCATAGTTTATAAATACATGTTTATATATACATATATGTGTGTGCATATGTATATTGTTGCTGAATGTATTTTTATACAACTCCATTTCTGATGCTGTTACAAGTAAGCTCTCCTTCTTCCCTGTTTCTTGTGGTCTCTGATCTTCCTGGTATTTTCTGCTATGCCCTCATTGGCTCTTTATTGTCCTAACAGTTTCAGAAATACAGAGAAATGAACCTTTTTTTGTGAGCCCAGAACTGTGCTAGCTTTGCTTTGGGAATTTACAGGGATATGTGGCACCACATTCCATATATACATATATATATATATATATATATATATATATATAATTTTCTGTCCATGAAAAACCATTTATGTATCTCTGCCAAGAAACATTAGTTTTAGAATGATATATACAAAAATAATGCTAGGAAAGTGCATAGTTCAATGCCTATACTTAATTGGTAGTCAATAAATGGCAATTTGTAAGAACAGCCAATACCCTGGACTTCTTGGGTAGGTCTAAAAAAACTAAAAGTGTCCTTGGGAACAAAATTGCATGAGAATTCTGGTCAGGATTCAATTTTCAGAAAGGAAGTGTCCAACTGCCTGTCCCTGGACTCTGTGACAGCTCTTTGATGAGAATGGGGCTTTTATTTTGTGCTAGATACTCAGTGTGGATCCAATGCATGCTTGCACCAAAGATAAATCCCAGAGGGTACCTGTTTTATATACCTCTCGACCTCCCAGCTCCCACTCTTCTTCGCACATAGTGTGCACCTGATGAAGGATAGTTGGAGTGATGACCACATTGGGTGGGAAATTCTAGACCAAAAGCACTGGGATATGACTAAGCTGCTTGCATGACTGGCCAGGATCACTGGCATATACTTTTCGAAAGCAGTCCTAGTACAGGCACAATGTTTAATCTCTGTCATGAAATGTACCCTTGGAAGGAAGATGTGCAAGCACAATGTGGCCCCAGTGGTGCCGACCAGCCCTGTTCATGGCCAGGGCTTCTCTCAGAGGCGGCTGAAGAAGTCCAAGAAGCAAAAGCATTTGTATGTGAAAGCAAATCCCATCTACTCTGCCATGTTTGCAGTAACTTAGGAGTTAGTCAACACCAGGGATCCCTACCCCACACCACAGAACATATCAGTGTAGAGATTCCTCGCTCTGAACATTGGCTAACAAAGTTTAACATTTGACTTCTTCAGTGACTGCTGCTGCCTGATTTGCCTTCATGAGTGGTGGCATGTTTTGGAAAGGCAGGAAGCTTGAATTTATTTTGTGCCAGTCCCATGAGATGGGTATGGGGGATGTAAAGGTTCTGTCTCCTTATTATGCCCTTGGTAGCAAATTTCCATATACTATATTTTGGTACAAGATAGGATAATCTAGTTTTTGTAAAAGTCAGGTAGTGTAATTATTAATTTACTTGATGACTGATAAGCAAATATGATCAACCAATTTTCCTCTTTATATCACTGGCTCTGCAGTACTAAACCTAGCCAATTTTACTCATGTGACTTTTTTTGTTTTTAGTTTTGGTTTTTGAAGCAAGATCTCACTCTATCTAGTCCACGCTGATCTGCAACTCAATCTGTAGCCTAGAATGGCCTTGAACTCACAAAACTCCTTGTATCTCAGCCTCTGGAGTGCTGGGATTAAAGGAGTGTGCCACCATGTCCAACTCTCACGTGCCTTTACCATGTGCCATGTACCAGAAAGACTGTGGCACTGGCCCCTCATTTTTCCTGCTTGTAATCTGTTCTTCCTCTCTCACAAGGTAGGAAATTATTTGATAACCTGGGCTGTGATTCTCACTAGGTCCATTATTTCACTGAGTGTCCTAAACAGTAAGTGTTCACTGGGTCTATATTGAATGATGTAGAGTAGACTGAGAAATTAAATAAATCTGAAATCATTTTTTTGGTACTTTATGTAAAACACAACACTAGGCATTTCTGGACGTGCCAAGCTCAGTGGGTACTTGTCAGTGCTGAAGCAGTCTCTGGTGAACAAATCCATCCTCTTTTATTTAACACGTGGGTTTTGAATGTCTACCATGTCTTAGGTTACCAAGCATTTGGAAGTAAAGATAAGTACCTCAAAACACAACTAAGATTTTAAATTATGTATCTTAAGTACTAAAAGGGTAATTTGTAAGATTGTGAGAGTGAAAGACATCTGGGAGGGAGGATTACTTAAATAGGCTGGTAACATATTGCAACCTACTTAATATTGATAAAAATACCCTTCTTCCTCTTCCCTTCTTTTTCTTCACATCTCCCCATTCATAGATAGCTGAGTGTTAACCAGTGTCTGCTTGCTCTGTCATATTAGAGCCTTGAAATTCCAAGATACACGCACATATGCCCCAGAAAACACACATCACTAAACAGTTTTAGAGATGAGCTCTGCCTTTGAGAGAAACATAACAGCACTGCACTTATCCCATCCAGATTAAAAACTCTTGTCGGGACCAGACCATCTTCCTTGTGTACTTGCTACTCTTTATTCCTTCTCTCAAGCTAGGTTTCTTTGTCAAGTCTGGGGTCCTGCTATACTATGAAGATTCTCAGGATAAATAGCCAAAAGAGTAGGGTATCAGATACTGACACCCAGTATCTGAATGACTTATCTGATACTTGTCATATACACATGGCCTTGTGGAGTTAGTTATATTTTCACTGTTCCTGTTTCACTTCCTTGACTAGACTATAGACCCTGTGAGGATAATAAAACTAACATTCATGATTGTTAAAACTTATGGAAGGCCCCTGTGTCAGGCAGCATACTAAGCATTTTGTATGTTTAAATTTATTAAATCTTTATAACAACCTATGAGGCAAGTATTTCATCAGTGGTTTCACTATAGATGAGAAACAGACTAATAGAGAAGTTTCATAGCTTCCTTAGGGCCCCATTCCTAGGTGGTAAGGCGTGTTTATGCCCAAGCAATCTGACACCAGATCCTTAGGTACTTACTTGATTGCTTCTCGAGAAATCTCATGCTTTAACCACCTGCTGACTCACACATGAAAGATATTCCAAAAATATGAAAACACTTATCAAATAATTCTCTAAATATTTTCGTAGTTTTATCTTGTTTCTATTTACCCTTCTGGGTAGGATTATTCTTTGTAAGAGTGTAAATGAGGAGAGGAATTATTTCAGATCCAGCAGGGAAGTTTATGCACGTCCCACTTCATTGTTATCTCTAAAAGTTTTCTAGTGGCTACATATTTGTCACATTTAGACAGGAGACCATGTCTGATCCAAAGTTTGAAATTCATTTAATATGCTTTTTCTCCTCAAAAAATGTATCTTATTTAGCTATCTTTTTACCCGTTTCATAAATAATAACTCATCATATCATTTTAGCAGAGCAGATATAACATAATGGGCTGGGCCTAACTTAAATTCTTATTTAGTGCTTAGTTTTTATGTTCTGATCATTCTGTTTTTACATCTTTCACGTACTTTCACTCTACAAGTTGTTTCAAAGAGTGCCTTCCACCAGAAACAATTCTTTCTATATTTACCTTTTAGCAAGCTATAAAGCTATAGGCTTTTAAAAGTTTTGACTGTGGCTTTGCTTTATGTAATGGAATCCTTCCACTAACACAGTGAACAGACATCCTAAATGTTAAATGTTTAATTTTGAAGAACTCTTCACAAATACCTGATAATCGGAAGGAAAGTTTAGGAAAGGAGATTTCTCATAGTTCCAGAATCAAATTAGCAAGATGCATAATGATTTCCTGAAATGTTTGTGTTAACCCAGGAGCACCACAATGCTTCACAAATTCCCTGTGAGCAGTGACAGTATAGTTGGACACTGAGGAAACTAGTATACCCCTATGTGCCCATATGTGAGTATGCATGTCCGGGACATATATCATTACATGACTATTTCCCACTATAGGTAAAGGATGAAAAAAAAATGTGCTTATGGAAGCAAGGGTTGTAGCTTAGTTGTGGAATGTGTGGCTGAGCATTCTCAAGGTCCTAAATTTGATCCCCAACACCACCCAAAATTGCCTATAAAAAGAAAAAAAAAAACAAGACTTTATCGAATAAGTATTAAACATGGTATGATATGTCAAAACATTTGAAAAGAAATGGGTTCTTATGCTTAATCAATAACACTTAATGGGATAAAAGAACTCAAGAGAAAGTTAAATCCTTAGAATTTCTAGGAGAAAAGAAAAAGAGAGAAAAGATGCCAAATGAAGAGGGAGAAAAGTGGGAAAAGAATTTTAAAAGGGGGATGGAGAGATGGCTTAGTGTATAAGGCACTTGCCTGTGAAGCCTAAGGACCCAGGTTTGATTCCCTAGTGCCCACATAAGCCAGATGCACGAGGTGGCACAGGCATCTGGAGATTGTTTGCAGTGGCTAGAATTCTTGGTGTCCTCATTCTCTCTCTCTCTCAAGTAAATAATAAAATATTAAAAAAAAAATTAAAACCAGAATTTAAAAAAGGGAAATCAGGGAGAAAAGTGAGTCCAATGTTGAAGATGTATGAGGATGTCACAGGAGTGATGTGACTGGGAGGGTCAGGCAGTACATATAACATAGGGAGTGACAACTGAGAGATGGCATCTCCTTTATAAAGTGATCCACTGCTCCTCGGCTCCCATATGTCCAGATCTCTTGATTCATCTGTAAAATGGAAAACTTTGTGGTGCAATTTTCAGTTCAGTGTTACTAAGCAATCTAATAATGCTTAAAGACCTTTTGTAGACAAAAACCAGGTTAGCTAAACAAATGTTCTGTCTGGGCTTGTTCTGGTAAGAGACCTCCAGTGTGTGCCCTGAGCCAGCATGAATGAAATGGTAGAAATGTCTATGATTTAATCAATGTGCAGTGGCATGCCTCTTTAGAGGGGATTCAGTATAATCCAGCAGAAGTTTTCTGCCCCGTATGATGTGGTACTAGACAAAATGTGCTGAGTTGATGGAGACTAGATTATCATCAAAGCATATTATATACGTTTGAAAATCTCATAATGAAACCCATTGTTCTGTACAATTAATATGTATTAACTTAAATTTATCAAAATAATGAAAATTAACACAGAGAGAAGAGAAAACTAGACCCTGAGTCCTCCTCTGTAGTTGTAGAACAGCTACTTCATGTATCCACATAAGCTCTTGTTGGAGGCTCAGAATGTCTGCACCCCACATATCCAGAATCAGAATCTGCATTGGAGCATCTTTCAGTGCTGGGCATTACATGCACATTAATACACCAGCTATCTTGGTATGCTTAATGTTTTTGTTTAAAAAAATCCTCATTAAGACACAACATATAGCAACAGTTTGAGCAGAAAGAAAACTTCAGAAAACCTTTAGTGTCCATAGTGGAAGTGTGGACAACAACAACGCAAAGATTTACTCTCACTGAAGCTTGAACATAGCAGTTAATATGGTAATGTTGACATATTTAGCAATGCATTCACAGTGTTAAGTTCTTTACAAGAACCCTGTGAGCCAAATACAAAGTGCAACACAGGTAATGCATTTACTTGGTAATCAGTAAATTGTCTTATGTAGTCAGTAAATTGTTAAATCCTGGACAACTGATAAGATCATTTGCTTTCATGTGCTTTTCCAATATTGTGCTCAGCTTCAAGTATAAATTGAATAGAGTGACCTTTTGGTACTCTGTGAAATTGACTGCATTTCCTAAGATCCTTTGGTTTCAATTACCATAAATTTTTGATACTGGGTCTACAGCTATGGCAAGTATGCTGTCACTGGTTCCCATGGTACTGTCCACAGCTGCACATGTTGTTCTCAGTGTGTATCCCAGCACACATGCTTGTGTTCCCAGTCAGAAGCTCATGTCAAGTGTAAGAACAATGCACAATTTACCCCAAACTAGTCACTACACTAAGTGCATTGCAAAATGTGAGTGACTTTGGGACCCAGGGATGGAAATTGTGTTCTAGGTTGCTGGCTGGATCTTGAAGTTGTGAAATGGGTAAGTCAATTAGTGGTTCCTCAGTTTATTAGCAACTTAATTGTCAGAATGTAATGAAACTTCTGAACTGCAACAACTCATTAGAAGCCATGCAACATGTGACTTCTTTCTTTTTTTCTAGAAGAATATTCAGGGAGCTATTTTTTCCCCCAAAGACAGATCTTGAAAATAAAATTAACAATTAAGTTTAAATTTGAGTCTGTGAAGTAGTACAGGCTTTCAATTGTCCAATTGGAAAAATACTTGAGAAAAGTTAAGGTCAACCAGGAAAAGGAGCATGGGTTCCAATTGCTCATGCTTGCTAGTTTACTGGTGTTGTCTTGCTTAATCTCTTCAAGCCTCAATCTCCTGTCTGTAAAATGCTACAGTAATATTTAGCTCGTGGGATTTAGGGAGCAGATAGAAAGAAATAGAATGTACAGTATGCTTAATACATAGTCTCCCCAGCCCATCACAACAGTTTAAAAAAGTTGTTTTTATTTTTATTTTGGAGAGAGACACAGAGAGATAGGGAAAGGAAGACAGAGAGAGATGGGCGCTCCAGCAGCCTCTCAACCTCTGCGAACAAAATCCAGATGCGTGCACCCCCTGTGGGCAAGTGCAGCATTTCACCCTTGCGTCACGTTGCATCTGGCTAAACGTGGGACCTGGAGATTGGAACTGATGACCTTAGGCTTAGTGGGCAGGTGCCTTAGCCGCTAAGCCATCTCTCCAGCCCACACAACAGTTTTTAGGACTAGTCTTGTTTCCCTTTTACTTGTCAACTTATATATTTTTCTTTTTGCCTTTATTTTGAGATAAATTTGACTTTCATTTTTGACGATTAGAGATGTAATCATTGAAAAGCATGTGCTGCCTTGTGCTGCCTGGTTGTCAGGAGGCTCTATGTTGTTGTGATCTAGTGCCTTGTAGAATGATGGCTTTTGCAAATCAGAAATTTACCTCTTGGTTCCCAGGTTGATGGTTCCCTGGTAGATGGTGGCTGCTTCTGTGTGGGCATTACAGAGACATTCCTCTGATATCTGCTGCTGAAGCTCACAGTGAAATCTTGCTTCTCCTCTTGTGCTTTATTATAGCTACAGATCCCAAATAAAATCTTGGCAATGTTTAAGAATAAAGAGCTATTGAAGAGTTGTGAATGGTGATTAAAACTTTAATTCACATTTCAAAGACAGTAATTAGTTTCTGAAGTCCACAGCCCAAAAGAACAGTATAATATGAAATGAGTATTTCATTTCCAAGAAAAAGTGAGAATACCATTGCATTCTTCTGTCCTGATAGTTTTGTTTTCTGATTTTCATTTTACTTCTCCTCTATATTCTCACTATTTATACTATTTTTATCTTTGTTCAACATGTAATTATATACCTTTGTAAGCTAATGAATGAATGAATGCTGGGTGGCTAGGGTGTGATACACATTACGCAGACAGTGACAGTGTCTGTCAAGTCCTCTGTTGTGTTTTTACATGCTTGAGACACCTGTAACACAGAAACAACTTCCTAAATTGACAAGTGAACAAAAAAGGAAATGAAAGAATAAAGCCAAATCAAACATGGCCTTAGCTTTCAAGCAGATTGATGATGTACTATGAAACTTTTATTTTGAGGCATAATACATAGAGATATGTAAGGACACTGTGTGATGATATATACATCTGTACAATATGTAATGATTAACCTTTTATTTGATACTATGAACAACTTAACTAAGATGCCTACTACATTTACCACAGCCTCTTTCCTGTAGTCTTATTTTTAGATCAAACGAATTAGCTTATTTCTTCCCTCATCTTCAAGTACAATAAATATCTCCCTTTTCTATATCCTCTGTTTATATTTCCTATGACTCATGGGATTTATAAAAAAATAATATTTTTGTCCTAGTTGAGCTATTCCAAATGGGAAGTGATATCTGTGGGGACTTTTATGAACTGTACAAACCCCAATTTATAAAGCATGTGACAGGGCTTATCATGGCAATAAGTTAGCTTTTTATTCATATAGTTTCCTGAGGTTTCTTTTTAGTGTCTGTTCGCTATTGACATGTAACAGTTTGAAAATTATTTTAAATAGGAAATATTTGTACAATAGTTTATGGACCCTTTATGCCCAATATCTCATGTAATCCTTACCACCATACCACCAAACACTATCTCCACTTTTACAGTTGACAGCTCTGTTTTCACCTGGCCCAAATGACTTCCCAAAAGACAAAAACCCATACGTGATAAAATTAGAACTGATCCCATTCTTCTAAGCCCAAGTCCCGTAAGGTTTTGAGTTGACTTTTTATAATTATTCACCATGGACATGATATTGACGAGGAGTGCAGCAGAATGACAGACTGTGGAGTACTGTTTTGGGAATATTGAATGCTCTTCCAGAGACAAATTGAGCGGCTATTGATGTTATAATGGCATCTAACTATTTTGCTATCAATTGCTAAAGCCTAATGTTTTCATGCGGTTCCTGGAGGTGAAGGGATCTACCTCAGAGCTGGGCCATCCATAGCTGAAAGCATCAGATTTTGCAGCTGCTAATGAACAGACACAGCTGGCCAACATTATCTTTACAGCCCTGGAAAGTTTGTCTCAACCATGACTAGCAGCTGGGATCGTGAGGACTCTGGGAGTGGGTTTAGACCTAGGCACATGGTAACCGCCGCATCAGGCACCTTCTGTCACTGTTGTTATCATCTCCTCGCCATTGTTAAGTGTTGTGAAGAAGAAATATGTTTAAGTCAAATATTCCATTATATGAAGAGAATCTAAATTCAGTAAATATTTTTGAATGTTTTTATCTGAAATTCATGACTCTTAGTAATGCTATATTTAATGTAATGCTTCTTAACTGCTCCTGAAAGCACACTTATTTTGCTTTTTATATACATTAATCTTATAGATTGCCATGACAGATTTCACTGCTAGCTCTCTATGTGAGGCTATATGGGCCTACGGAAGGTAAATTTGAATCTGCGGCCATGAAGTTGAGTGAGCTTACATTGATATTAATGATATACTTAACTATATTAATTTTATTTCTTTCTGAACCCTCTTCTCTTATTCTATAATACAAGCATATTCCTTTAATTCTTATTTTTAACTTTGCAATTTGTGTGCACAAACATTCTCAGATGGATTTTAACTTAAATCACCTGAAATGTTACTGCTTGTAGCATTTTGGTGTTTAGCCATTTGGGTATTTTTCAGTATACCTGTCTACATCATGGGCTAGACACAAATGCTATTTGCCCATTTCTTAAATGGATTAATGAATGTTTGCTTAAAGACTTGGGCTATAGCTCAGTGGTAGGACACTTTCTTAGCATGTTCAAAACGGTATCAACAGCAGCAAATAAGTAAGTGATTTATTTGCTTTAGTTTAACAAATATGTTCCTGTGTCATCATTTGTGTGAATGTTGAGCAGTTCATATGTGGGGTCCCTGGATGTCATCTCATTGTCCCACAGGCTTGAGTAGCCTGCCCAACTCTTGCCTCTTTGGTCACAGGCAACTTTAATGTGATGTTTTAAATAAAGGATCCAGTCTGATGTTAGATGTCCTTGCAATGAAGCACTTGGTTGGTAGGTGACCCCATGCTATACTAGATATCTATTTAATGAAGTTGCAAGTACTGAAATAAGGTTTGTGCAAGTAACTGGGCAGAAAACTAGAACTGGGACAAGAAAGGCTCTCTAGGAAGGATCTAGGGTTGGTATGGACTGGATGAAAAGAAGCATGTAGAACATGTGAGGAAATCTGGGCATCTCCTTGTGGGCCAACTGGTGATTACCAATGGGAGAGTAGAAAGAGATGACTCTGACATTCAGTGTTTTATGGGAGCTGATCCTCAGTCCGGGCCTCCATTAGACTCCCACCTGAGAAGCTTTTAAAAATCCTAAACACACTGAGGACACTCAGCACCTACCAAACCAGAGATCCAGAGGCTCCTCAGAGCCAATCACTGAAATAGGCTTAAAACGCACCCAACATGGCTCAGGGAATTTCATGGAAGAAGGGAAAGAAAAATTGTTAGAGCCACACGTTGGGACATTATGCAGAGACATTGCCTCTTCCCCATAACTGATGGGTGCCTCAACAATGCACAACCCACCGGCATCCCCAGTGAGGAGGGTCCCTTTGGAGGGGAAGCAGGGATGAGGGAAAAGATGGTACCAACATGTGCTGCTAACATACTGAGTATGCCCATAACTAACAAAAATACTCCTAAATCCTTCCTACAAAGGTACTAATTATTTTTGGCTTGGGTCTAAGTATAAATATTTGTAAATGCATACATGAATGTATTAAGTAACCAAGGTTGGGGATCACTGCTTGACAGGCACCTGTCATTTTGTATAAAAGTTAATAGCAGAGTATTGTGAATCAAGTTTTTGTACTACCAATTATAATCTCAACAGTTTTCAATCTTAAGTGTTTCCAACTAATCGCGCTGTAAAATATGTCCTAAGAAAACTATTCATGTTCTACTTTTATAATTAAGTCTGATTGTTAAATGTTTGACTTTCCTTAATCACAAGTAGAGTTCTTATTACTTTATCCATTCACCTATTCCTTATAGTTGTTTCTGTGTTTACAGAAATTTATTCTGTCAAACATTTGCCTTCCCTTATTTAAAATAAGCTCTTGGAGGGCAGGAATGTTTAATTATTTTGTTCATAGCTATACCCCCAGGATCATGAATACCTAGTGGTAGCACATGCCTTTATTCCCAGCACTCTGGAGGCAGCTGTGAGTTTAAGGCCACCCTGAGACTACAAGTGAATTCCAGGTCAGCCTGGGCTACAGCGAGACCCTACCTCGAAAAACAAAGAAAGAAACAAACAAACAAAAAATATCCTCCCCCTACTGATGTCATCAGACACTTTGTCACAGGCTTCCTAACTGCATGTTCACAGCATATAAGCACAGAAAACCAGTGGTCATGAATGAGTCTGCACTGAGATGGGCTTCAAGGAAAAGTATCTAAAAATGCTTCACAGAAAGTGTACTCAGCCTGCCAATAAAAAAGAAGCTAAGTTAATAAATCACAGGAGATTGCAAACTTAAGCAGATACTTTGAAAACTCAAACCCATGTAGAATTTCTCAATGCAACAATCATGGGGAAATTACATTGTCCTGTTGTATGTATTGGGCAAGTGTTTATTGACAAGCTTCCCCACTGCCGAGTACTTCAGGGGAATGTGAAACTTCCTCAAGGAGCCGCAGGTCCAATCTCAGCTCTAGATGGCTTCTACTGTCCTGGGAAAGGGCCAGGGACAGTTCAGAGGATTATCAGGAAGCACACTTTGATTTCCTTTACCTTAGATGGCCCCACAGAGGACAGCCTGCCTTTCAATAGCTCCTAGCCACCTCTAGACAATTTTCTCTCATTCTAATGCTATCACTGGGGTATCACTGTAATCAGATCATTTGACATTGCCTACATCTTAGTGTAACCAACCTGAAATGCTGCACCGATCCAGGTGTCGGGGTGCTGCAGCTGCACAATTTCACACATACCTCGTGGTGCTAAGTCATTACAAGCAAGTAGCAGAGACCTTTATGATCATGCCTTCTAAGCACTTGTCTTAGGCAGAAAATGTACTATCTTACAGAGTATTTAGTAGTTATAACAGGAAATTATTATGAAGATTGCTTACACAGTCAGTCTAAAAAAATACTGCTTAGCCCATAGTGAGTATAATCTGCTAATTTGCAACAATAAAGCCTTGTGAGTTATTTATGATCACTTCCTTTCTGATACTCGGGCTGAGCGGGCATATGTGTAATTTTGGTTAAATATTTTGACTACATTGCCCCTTTCCACTTACACTTAAACGCAAACTATGAAAAACAAATATCTTGCTTATTGCAAGTTCTCATCTTAGGGCCTTTGACTTGATTTTACTCTTTTCTCTGTCTAGAACATGTCTTTTTCTGTGTTTATTATTATTATATCCCCACGCCCACAATGCTTTCTTATTTTGAGTTAATAATTACTAATGGGTCATGAAAAAACATATATACTCTATTCTGTGTGCATGACATATATACATATATAAATATATTTTACTGTGCATATGCTTTATATATATAATTAAGCTATCTTCTATCTAACATCTCTCACTTGTTTTTGGAAGGAAATGATTGGTACAGTCCTTCTGATAGAATAAAATGTACATTCCTATATAACAGAATATATTATATGCTAGCCATTCAAATCTATGTAAGCTAAGATATAATATATCTAATATATATTTAAAATATTTTTATTTATTTATTTGCAATGGGTGGGGGAGAATGGATGTGTCAAGGACTCTTGAAGCTACAAATGAATTCTAGACACATGTGCCACTCTTGTGCATCTGGATTTATGTGGGTACTGGGGAAGTAAACCCAGGCTGTCAGGCTTTGCAAGCAAGTGTCTTAACTGCTGAGCCTTCTCTATAGCCCCAATATATGTATTTTTAAATATGCATGTAAATATAAGCTGTATGTTTGTGCATAATGGAGGAGATGTCAGCTATAGATTTCACCACTCAATACAATATGGATTTTATGTCAATATGATATTGCTCTATTCAGTAAACTTGACAACATCAAACCATGCTTGCTTGTTAATTCCATAATATCAACCATGGCAAATCACTGGTAGGCATTGAACTTTTTTTTTTTTTTTTTTTGGAGAGAGACAGAGAGAGAGGGAGAGGAAGACAAATGGAGATGGGCCTGCCAGCAGCCTCTCAGCTGCTGCAAATGAAATCCAGATGCGTGTGCCCCCTTGTGGTCAAGTGTGGCATTGCACCCTTGTGTCACTGCATCTGGCTAAACGTGGGACCTGGACATTGGAACCAGCTGTCTTAGGCTTAGGAGGTAGGCCCCTTAACTGCTAAGCCATCTCTCCATCCCAGCACTGAACTTTATACCAACTGTAGAGATTTTTGATCATTCATGTGTGTAATAATTTTTAATTATATTCAGCAGAAACTTTGGACACATCATATGTTGATCATTTCCCTCCTCCCTGCCCCCACTTCACTGAGGGTTCTCCTTAGTGGAATTGCTGGTATTCACCATGGAGTTGTGGGTTATGACTTATGAGAGCAGCAGCCAGTCATTGTGGGGGCAATGTCTGTGGATATTCCCTCCTAGCCTGTGATCGTACATCTTTCTGCCTCCTCTTCTGCAAAGTTTCTTGAACCTTCCAGGTTGTGCTTTATGTCTGCTTTGGTGTTGAGCTCTCAGAAGCTTCTGAATTTCTGCTTTGTGCATTTTGAGTATTACTATCACACATTTTCTATATTACCTAGTTACATGATATAGAATTCTCTTCCTTTTGCCTTCATTTTTTTCATATTCTATCCCTACTTAAAAGTCTATATTAAGTGTTCCCATTATATTGGAGTGTTTTCTCAACAATCCATATCTTTTTCACTACTTTGAACTCAATCTACTGCAAAAGAATGAAGACAGGGAACACAATAACAAACATAATTCTTTTCTACATATGACACAGTATATGTTTGCATGAATTAGCTTTGTTGTTTCTCAAGATAATCCACAATATATGCTTTATTACTATAATACACTTCTCAGACAAGAAATCAGATAACTGAAAATCAAATACTTTATAACTGACCAGCTCTAGATTCAAAAATAGGCATTTTCACATTGGAATCTATATTTTACCTCACTTCTTTTATAAAATATAAACATATTAATTGTTTAATGCTATTTTTGAACTTTAACAAAATATTAAGAAGTTCAGTCTATTAGTCAGTGCCAATATACAGAGAATATACAGAGACTGAATATACAGAGAAGAGGTTCATTTTCCTCACAGCTTTGTTGATTCAGGTCACTGTCCCAAGCCTTGACTAAGCTCTAGTGAGATCTCCCCTGGCTCCATCACATGGTAGAGAGTATCATGGTGGGTATGCATGTGAAAAGGAGACTAAAGTTGAGACAAGTTCTAGATGACTCAAGGATAAGGCTCACTCCTTTATAACAGCCCTGTCATGAGAACTAATCAGGATTCAATAAGAACTATCTTTATCCCCTTTGGGGGCAGCACGTTTGCCCAATGATATGGCTGCAATACCTCCCACTGAGGTTCTACCATTGGCATTGTCCTACTGGGGATTAAGTTTCCCATATATAAACCCTGGAGGGGAAAAAAAAAAAACACACAGTTAAGCATCTGTAAGAATTCCGTGAAAGTATGTAGAAGAAAGATCCTTAATAACTAGGATTGAAGAAGACTCCTTAAGAATGTGGCCACAATGATATAAGATGTTAGGCATGAAAATTCAAAAAGAATACACAAAATGATTAGTAACCTTTAATATTCTGTACTTGCATGCATTAGGATGAATGAATCCAGTAAACATGGAATTGTAGTTCTCACCAAACTTATGTAGTTCCCACCATAATTTTTGTACTACTCAACAGAAACAAAAAATAGAAAATTGTTCAAGCTTGCCTAATTATCAGAATCTCCTAGGAAACTTATTAAAATTATGGAATCCTGGGGCTGGAGAGATGGCTTAGGGGTTAAGGCGCCTGCCTGCTAAGCCCAAGAACACTGGTTCCAATCTCCAGCGGTTCCAATCTCCAGGTTCCACGTTTAGCCAGATACAAAGTGACGCAAGGGCACAATGCCACACTTTCCCACAAGAGGGCACATGCATCTGGATTTCGTTTACAGCAGCTGAGAGACTGCTGTCTCCCTCTCCCTCTCTGTCTGTGTCTCTCTCCAAAAATAAATAAAATAAAAAAAATTTTAAAAATTATGGAATCCTGGACTGTTCCGTTGGGACAGTCATTCTCACATAAGAACAGCTTGATTCTAGCAATATCTGGAGATTGATTTTTTTTTTTTTTTTGCGCCATAACTGAAGAGGTACCCACCGATATTAATGGGTAGAGATCAGAGATGCTGTTAAACATCCCACAACAAACAGGACAACAAAGAATTGTAGATCTCAAAATGTCAATAGTGTTGAAGGTAAAAAAATGCTGATTTGGGTCTTTTATTTTATTTTTTTAAGTTTAGTAGTCCACAATGAGGCTCAGAACTCTTATTTCTGGAGCCTGGGGCTCTGTTATTCTGATAAAGGGGTTAGAACTTAGAGGTTTCAGTTAAATTCCACTTTATATAGAATGTTCAATGCAGCCTTTGAGGAAGAGATAACATAGGAACAAACGAAGAAAAAAAGAGAACAGTCTAAACAGAAGAGCCACTCACACCCAAATGGGCCCAGCCATGGTTTAGGACATAACCTGAGCCAGCAACAAGCCATCAAAACCAATTCCATCGTGGTCTTAACATTTCCTGGAATATAACTGCTTCTGCATCTTGCTTTAAATCTGTTGGTAAATACCTACCTGCCTTTCTAAACTTATTTTATGTTCTCTACAGTAAAGATATGTTGGAATAGCACTAATTCACTTCTTTTTTTCTAATAGTCTTGTGTACATAATTTCAATAAATAAAGGAAATGAGAACAATGATCTATCATATTTATTTGGTTTGATATCTAACTCTACCTCTTATTAGCCACATGATTTTAGGACTAATAATAGTATTAAATGGATAATTTAAATGAAAGAACTCATATATAGAAATTAACTTAGCATTAGGCACATATGAAACAGTCAATACAAAACAAATTAACTGCTATTCACAGTTTTTAAAATTAAAATAACATTTATCTAAGAGAATTATGACACTACTTAAATGACCAGAAACAAAGTTGGATCTAAGATAATGATTAGTGGATCTTATAATCAACTTTGGCCACTGATTATTTTTTATTTAGATTTGATCAAAGAGGATTGAAAAAAATCTGATTCACAGAAATTAGTGTGCATAAGTGTTTCCATGGTTAAAAGTGCTCTTCTTCACTTTGCAAGGCCCAGTTTATCTAGAGACTACCACAGAGTGATTCCGTTTTCCTGGTTAATGCAGCAGTGGTCTCCACTGTGTTCATGGTAAAACACTGTAGGTGTTTAAATTTAGCAATATAAATATGCAAAAATATATCAAATAAATAGTATAATATTCATGATCATTTTTTACAGCCACTTATGTCCAGAGTTCCATCAAACACAGATGTAAAACTTCTGGTTAAAATATATATATTTCCACTCATAAAAGACTGTGTCATGCCCTGATGCTGTAGCCTCTGGGTTATTTTTCTTTTTTTTTTTCTTTTGGTGAGTTGGCACTCTCACATGGGCAAATGGTTAAGTTTTCTCTGCACAAAGCCCTATTGATTATTCTTAGATGTTTGCAAATTGACCGGTGATGTGTTCTAGTATCCTCCCCACACAGAGGTGGGATGGATTAATCTCTACATTTCTAAGACTTATCCCAGTCCTTACCTTTACAAAAAATTGGTAATTACATTTATCCCTACAGATTCAGAGCGCATGGAGTCATTTCAGAAATTAGACCCTTTGTATTTAGTTTCTGTTCATGTTTCCTTTTCTTCACTAAGAATATGTTGGCTGCTTGCCTGGCCTATCAGCAGCTTGGTATATGTGAAATGAATGCAAACTAATTTTAAATCATAGTCTAAGATAAATATTATCATTTATCATATTTTATTTGTAAGTAGAGAGAGAGAATGTGAGAATATGGGTACATCAGGGCCTTTAGCCACTGCAAACAAACTCCAGATGCATGCTCCACTTTGTGTATCTGGCTTTATGTGGGTACTTTTGAATCCAACCCAGGTCAGGCTTTGCAGCCAGTGCCTTAAGGACTGAACCATCTCTCCAGCCCTAAGATAGTTATTAAGAAGATAAATATGCTAGGGGTGGACACAGACAGAGTTGGGAATTAGAGAAAAACCAATAAAAATAGAAAATGAAATGTCATATTGCATTCTAGGTTTAAAATTATTCTTATTTATTTAAATTTGTTATCACTAATATGCCAAGGATCTTTTTATTTTTTGTGCTGGGGATTGTACCCATGGACATTCTAGGCAAGCTCTCTCCCACTTAGCCACTCTAACCCGCCTTATATGCTTTATGCCAAGCATCTTAGTAGTCATTAAATTGGTCTCACAGAGCTTCTATTTCATTTTATTTATTATTTATTTATTTATTTATTTATTTATTTATTTATTTATTTGAGACAGAGAAAGGGATAGAGGGACAGAGAGAGAGAGAGAGAGAGAGAATGGGCGCCCCAGGGCCTCTAGCCACTGCAATCCAACTCCAGATGCATGTGCCACCATGTGCATCTGGCTTATGTGGGACCTGGAGAATCCAACTGGGGTCCTTAGGCTTTGCAGGCATGCACCTTAACCACTAAACCATCTCTCCAGCCCTTAGCTTCTATTTTAGATAGCACATGGATAAGAGAAATCACCCAGGTATACCCAGAACCTGGATATAAGTGCCAAAATGTCTGCTACCCCAGAGAAAGTGGATAGGAAGTGTCTAGAATCATTGGGAAAGCCTCATTGAGAAGGTGATATTTGAGTAAGTGCAGGGATGAAGGGGAAACCATGGGGCCATCTGGTAGGAGACTATTCGAGGCACAGGAGATAGCAAGTGCAGAGCATTGACAGAGGAGAATGCCTGGAATGTTATGGACCAGTGAGGAGCTCAGAGCAGTGTGCAAAGATTCAGACAGGTAGCATAGGCAGGTAGGGTAACCACCTGCCCCAGATAGCCTGTGATTGTCTGGCTCACTCCCTGAGGAGTGGGTCGCTCCTAGTTTGGATAATCCCTTGCATGGTGAATCTAGCCCAGTTAATCACTGTAATTTTTTTTATTTCATTCTTAGAGATATGAAATCTTCCTGGGTGGGGTCACTTACTTCGGCTTCTGTGCTGATCGTAGAATGTGAGTGTGGGCTGGCAAGTGGCAAGGGTGAGAGCACAGAGGCAGGGTGATCATGGAGCGCTGTCATTCTAGAATGTGCAGCCAAAGCTAAGTTGCTCTACTGAGGATATGCAGCTGGCTAGGGGTGGAAATAAAAGTAGCATCCGTTCTTCTGACTTGCAGTCTTGTGTTCTTTCTGCAGTGCCCTGTTTCCCCTCCTTTAAACCTGAGGACGTATGAAATGTCTTGGTAGCTCTTTTCAGGTCTATTAAACCTCCTGTTCAATGGGACCATTCAGATCCCTTCTCTTCCCATTGTGAGAAATAGTCCCGAAACATTGCCTTTGCCTGTTTCTCCCCTGAAATAGTTCATTTTGCCCACACAAACCTTTCTGTTCAACCTCTATATTTACACTTTTGGCTCCTACAACCTCTCTAGAATAATGAACTCCACATGTTCAGTACATGCTTATTATCTCATGAATATTGTGATATAAGTTAATAAGTTAGAATGGAGTCTAAGTACAGATGTGAATATGAATTTTATGCCTGCTCAAATAAGAGCATACGTATTCATGGGAATTAAATGGATTCCTACAGTTCTAAATATATCCATGCAGAAAATTCTTCAGATCCGCCTGTAGTTTATTTCCACTTGATTTTTATTTTATCTTTGTAAGAATTACCTTTAGTTCTTGATCATTGCTTTCCCTGAGTAGAGTGGATAACTGGGAGGAAGAATATTATGTGTTGATTATACACTTTTATCCAGTCAACTAAAATATAAGAACAAACGGCTGGGGACCGAGATGTATATGTGCCTAGACACTAGATACCACTTTGCATATATGTACTTGTTGTATAAACTTGTGGGCTTTCAGAGGGAGGCAGAGATACATAAACATTCATAATGTTTTAGGTGCTCTATATGCCCACAGCAAGGTACCTGGACAATCAAATTAAGATTCTTGTTGTTTGTACTGTTCCCTAAATTCTGGCAATTTTAGCATCTAGCAGAGGTTGTTTCTCCTGGATATAAAGTGGCAATAAACACATCCTCAGTGTCTTTGTGAGAAATGAAACATATGCATGTATTTTATAATGCATGTTGTAAGGTAAGGAAGGCCATTTCAATTTTTCTCTGTTACACACATATGCTTGTGTTTTCATTATTATTTTTTCCATCTACAATACCCATACCATTTCCTTGCTCCTATATTTCACATGCTAAGCAATGTGAGCTAGTTTGGTACCCCTCTTACTGAAAGGGGTGGAAGTCAGGGGCCAGTATGTAGTGTCAGGGAAAGATTTCACCCAGAAGTTGGGTTTAAGAGAAGGGAGGCCTACTTGTTACATGGAGGAGCAAGAAATACCACAGTGGACTGTGGAGAGCATACGGAAAGAGGAGGCAGTCTTGTTTAAAGACAATATTCAAACTAACCCACAACCTTTTCCACAAAAGCTGAGACCTGTCATGCTGATATGAGCAATGAGCAGTCAGTGCCATTGAAGAGAAGAAGCTGGCAAGCTTAAATTCTACTTCAGTAATTTAGTCTAGATTTATCTTCTAATTTCACTTCTTTATGTTGAATTAACTTTCTTTCAAATTTTGAATACACTTGCATGACACCAAATTTTGTACACACAACTTTATTATTATTATTATTATTATTATTATTATTATTTTGCCAATTCATACAAGAAAGCAAGGTACAGAGTTCTGTAAGTGGAGAATCTGGCAAGGGATGCTCATGATCAACTGGATTCCTCATTTGGATTTTAAATGTATCATAAAAGTTGCTTCTCCCATTTAGTTCCTTGAACTCCTGGTGGGGCCTAGTGGAACAAATAATCCAAAATAGTGTATAATCCAGAAATGTCATTTATATTTGGCTTTGGAATACACTACCAGATGTTACTGTAGCAGATTTCCCTTCCTAATTAGACCACACTTAAAGTAGAAGTTAATTTTGTCTTCATTAGCT
This sequence comes from Orientallactaga sibirica, assembly GCA_036365145.1. NCBI lineage: Eukaryota > Metazoa > Chordata > Mammalia > Rodentia > Dipodidae > Orientallactaga > Orientallactaga sibirica. The sequence goes on along the minus strand of JAEOAD010000018.1, from coordinate 19,427,326 downwards.
GTTTCCAAATCAGCAGGACAGGGCAAGGAGGAAGCCCAGGGCATGCTGGATATTCAAGGGATCTGGCTCAGAGCTGAAAGCTCGTGGTAGATCATGTGCAGAGAATGAAATTCACATATTAGTAATCAGGATGATGGGCACGGACACTGGAGGTGTTTCTGAGCACCATCTTGGATACGTCTCTTGTCTTACCAAGATCATTATGCTATTAATCATGAGTGCAAAAAAAAATTCCATAGCAGAAATGAGGAAGAAAAGAAGTTAAAAATTTGTACAGTGATAACAACAACAACAACAACAACAACAAAACACCAGAGGCTCAGAGAGGTTAACTGACCTCTCACACAGATTGATCTCTGAGTAAACAGTTCCTAAGAAACTGAAACTGATTAATGAATGATAAGAAGACCCCCTCCTTCCTTCTTATTGGTGATTTGAATAATGAGGAAGCAAGAATTCTTGTGGCCTAATTCACATTAAGAGAGCTAAGATAATGAAGCTGTGATTAAATGGCTATTAAACTATTTTTATCAAACAGAGATCAAGCGAGTGTGAGAATCTGGGGATGCAGAGTGTAATTGCAATTCTACAAGATGCAGAAAAAATTACTATCATAAGCAAGGCATGGACCTTCCATAATTGCCAACATTTAGAAACCTTTGGGATACCACATGTAGCTTTCCTTCTGGGTAACTCCCACCAGGTGTGGGTTATTATCTGAAACCCTGGTCTCCTTCCTGATGTTCTGGATTTGTTCACTGTCTAGGGTGTGCAGTTGGTTGACATGAATGCTCTTTCCCACTGTATCTCTGCACTTGGAAGATTTATTTTTTCCCATAGCCCAAGACAGCCCAGATTCTGCCTTGGGTGTAGAATTGCTATCTTCAGGTGTCCTTAGCCATCTAAAAGGGCATAGTCTACCCTCTTTCAGTTTTGTCTTTTGGATTATGTCACACTTAGTACAGGTCATGTAAGGACATGACAGTCCCAAAGAGCAATGATGAGCCTTCAGATTCTATTGACGGTTCTAGACCATCATTTATTAACGATGTGGCATGGTTTAGAAATTGTTGCAGATTCTACATTTTGAGTTGTTGGTATAAATGCCAGTGTATCATCTGTCATTGGAAATTCTTTATATCTGGAGTGAGGCATTGTTGATGTGCCTTCAGGCTTCCTGGGGAGCCCTTGGAGAGTGGAGTTTTATAGGCATACACACCTTTATTTAGGTCGGCAGAATATTGTCAGAATCATCTGGGGTAAGAAGACAAGGTTGACACCTCCCTAGGAAATGCCCTTGATAGCTGCAGGGAATCTGTGGAAATGCTTGTTGGCCTGGTTTCTTTCTTCATATTCCCTCTAGTGCCAGCACCACAGTGGAGCGGTAGCTCCCTCCTCACTGGTGTGATTTGGTCTTTCATTCTGGCCTCTCTGCTTTCCTAGGCTTTGAACTTAGATGGAGCAGGGAAGTTCTGTAGTATCCTTTATTTTTATGGACTAGTAGTTTCAAGCAACTGGAGGAGGAGCAGTATGAGATCCAAAGCTTTGAAGGGTTACCTTACAATGTCACTTTACTCACTAATGCGTTTCTGTAGCCGGTTACATGTGAACAGACGTGTTCATAGGCCTTGGGTTTCATCTGTGGTGACTTTGATTTATTTGCTCTGTAAATTGGGACCAGAGCAATAATGGAAAGTGACATTAATTGTTTAACAGAGTCTTCTTTGTCACAGCCATCGTCTTTTCTGCAGCAGTGATTGTTGGAACTCATACAAAACTCATTGAAATTGCCACAGTGTCCACTCGATTTTGCATATCAAAATGAGGGGTTATGTCCACTCAACTTACAATTCACAGTGAGGGATGGTGTCCACTCGATTTACATGTCACAGTGATGGGCAGTGTCCATTCAGCTTTATATTTCACAGTGAGAAACAATGTCCACTTAGTTTTACATATAGAAATATTTTTTAGGCATCAACACAAAAGTGTCATCAGTAAATATCAACCCCCATAATTAAAGAAAACACAGAGATTGAAATCACTACATATTCTTTCTTTCTTAATTCCAAAAGAATTTTACTCAAATAAATGGTCTTGGAGTACCTTTCAGAGGTACTCACATACAAGGATAATACTACAAAAATAATAATTGCTTTCAGTTGACACAGTGAAATGATGAATATAATTGACCTTACTGGTATGGCCTGGCTAAATACTGGCCCTCCCTGCCCAAATGTCTCAACATGTTTGTGTGTGTGTCTCCAGTCCTACAGTCCCTCCCCTCACATTGTGGTTCCAGGAGAGAAAGGAATTAAAATAGTTGGTGGTTTAATCAGATCTTGTAAATTAATTATGACATTATCAAGTTCCAATATTTCTGCCATTGTATGTGGTATATATTCACTCAGGCTTATTAACACAATTGGAGAAAACTAGTTAATTTAAGTGTTCTTTGTGATTTTGACTTGATTGGAATTATCGCAGTTTGTTTACACAGGGACTGGAGCTGAGGCGCTATTGTATTCTGTGATTGAAAACAAATAGCAGCTTGTAGCATGGCTGGCAAGCCAAACACAAAATTTAAATCAGAGTAAACAAAATTACTCATGTATTGGTAAACACTCAACTATTTTTCTTGAGCTCTTCTTTTTCTTTTTTTTTTTTTTCAGTAAAATAACCCTTTTTGAAATATTGGATATCTGAGGAAAGTGTCCAATTTAATCAAAGTATGCATATATCCATGTAAGGATATGCATTTGTGGTATTTTTGAAGGTATTTTATTAGAAAATGTGAAGATACTTTAGTGATGCAAATACTATTTTTATATGATGTAAAATCATGCATTTTTATTTCTGTATAATTTTACTGAGAACGGGGTAATAATCTACATATTTTGCATGTAGGGGAACGTGGAAGAGAATATGTAGAATTTTGGAAACCAGTTTATGATTATAGGTAAAATACAATGGAAAATGTTTTCTCTATTTTATTATTAAGATTATATGAACAGGAGTCCAAGAATTGGAGTGGGGCTAGTGTGCCAGAAACTGTTTATACTATGTAGTTTAGACTTTAATGAATCAGTCAGTTTATGGAAGTAAGTGTGCCACTTTGAACATAAATTCTGGTAAGAATTTATCTTCTTCATTAGAGCCTAAAACTCTCTCCACTTGTCATACCACATTGTGCCCAAAGTACTTGACTATAATTTCAAATCCAGGGGCAGCAGGGACTTGCAATATGCAAATGTTAAAATGGCCAGCTAAAATCCACCATGAGTACAAATGACTCTTCTTGGCCTCTTGAATCCCAAAGAAAGAGAAGGGTATAGCTTAACTCCTGGCTAGAGAGTGATCATTAATGAGGGGAAAAACAATTTTTATGGGAAAATAGAATGTCTATGTGATAAAGCCCTGCCTAATTTCTCTGGTAATACAATTTGATTTTCTGATTAGCTGTCTTATTCTGTGATTCTTGTAATTTTGTCAGGTCAATTAACTGGAGTTCAGTGCTAGAGAGAAAGGAAGTGTGGGCTCTGCTGGCTTCATTAGATGTCAGCAGCTTAGGTGCATTTGTGTAATGGAATCTGTGTGGGATAATTTAGCCATATTGTTAATGTCATAGCATACAGAATTTTTTAAAACAGGACTTTAGAAGCAAGTCCAATTGGGCAAACAGGAAGTGTTAATAGGAGGAAAAGGAAGTGATTTCCCCAACATCTAAGGATGACAAGAAATGCAGATCAATCAAATATTCAGCAAGTAACATTGACCACGTACTGCTGTTGTTTAACTCAAGGACTGTGTGTACATACAATAACACATTGTCCTATTAACAAGAAACAGGTACTTCGGTTTTTGTACAGAGTCCCAAAGTTCATAATAATAAATTGTTCGTGAGTTTCTTCCTTTTTTGGAAGGATAGAGTTATTGATTGATTGATTGATTGTAGTCCTTACCATGACATTGTTACATACGAAGGCATGCAAAAACATGGGTGGAGTGCTTGCTTCAAAGTTAGCTTTGGGCTGTGTTGTTGCGCATGAGTGTAGGAGAAAGAAAACCTATTTATAACATATTTCCAGAATCCCTGACTAGAAACAATGCTGTGCTTGAACTGTATACTTGGCCACAAAGATGAGTGTGGTGAAGGCGTGCAAGAGACTGGAATATGGTCTAGTTGGCAAAATGTTTGCTGCACAAGCATGCACACATGAGTTTGGATCCCCAGAACCCATGTAAAATGCTCAGCATTGTGTATATGCCTTTAATCCCTGCCCTGGGGAGGCATACACAGGAAATCCCTGAGGCTCACTGGCTGCATAGTCTAGCTGACTCAATAAGCTCTAGTTTCAGCAAGAGACCCTGCCTCAAAGAATAAGTTGGAGAGGGACTGAGATCATAGACCTATGACCTGCACACACATACAAACTCACATACGTACTGTGGTAGTTTGAATCAGATATTTCCCATCAACTCAAATTTTTTGAATATTTGGTTTCCATCTGGTGGTAGTTCGGGAGGCAGAGCCTTGTTGGAAGTAGTGTGTTGTTAGGGACATGCTTAGGGGTATTACAGTCAGCTCCCCTTTGCCAGAGCTTGGCTCACTTTCTTGCGTCTGTTTTCTTCCTGTTGTGGCAGAAGTGATGTCCGTTCTCTGCTCTACCATTTTTTTTTTTCTCTGCCCTCATGAAACTTCCTCTGGAGAGCGTTATCTAAAATAATTCCTTTCCTTTTGGTCAGGTGTTTTGTCCTAGCACCATGTGCAACACACAGGTACAAAAGAAATTTCTCCTTAGTGGGGTGGAAGTAGGCAATGAGAGATTTATGACTAAAGATGGGAGAGATGTCAGGGGGAGAAATAAATGATTTTGGAGAGTTCAGTGATGAGGTTATAATTGAAACCATGAAAGTGTGTAGATTCTCTTGGTATAATTCAAGTTTCTAGTGGTGTTTAAAAGAAAGGCTGTCTAAATGTTTTGGATGGCATGCTAGTTTAGAGATCTAAGAAATATGCATGAAAATTAAACCAACTGTAGTTAACACACTCTCAAGACCCAAGACTCCCTAAGTCTTTCCTTTTCTTTGGTGGGAGAAGGCATGAGGATGTAGAAAATGTGAGCAAAACAGATTCACAGCATCAGGACTAAGCACTGACCGAACAGATTGCTCAGCCAGACAGCTCCATGGCTAGGAGAGGTATTTGTTAATTGTGTGATTCAGACCAAAAGTGAGTTCTGGTGTGGGCATTGAGGGTTTCCCACAGTGTCTACATTCATCTGGACAAGCTCAGACTATGTTGATTAATAATGTTGCTTTCCTCTAGATGTCAACTCACTCATGTTTTCTTCTTTATTTTTTTTTTTTTCTTCTGTAGAAGATAGATGAAGAAAATGAGGCAAACTTGCTAGCAGTTCTCACAGAAACACTGGACAGTCTTCCTGTGGATGAAGACGGATTGCCCTCCTTTGATGCACTGACAGATGGAGACGTGACCACTGACAACGAGGCCAGTCCTTCCTCCATGCCTGACGGCACCCCTCCACCACAGGAGGCAGAAGAGCCGTCTCTAGTAAGAACCCTTCCTACTGTTGAATGGCAATTGGAGTTGCCTCTGGCTACGTTGCATGGGTATGGTGTAGTAACAGTAAGGTTTGGATTTTTAGTGTAGACCAATGCCAAAACAATCCCCAAGCCAGCTCAGAGTTGCAAATTCTGTGATTCTCTATTAAAACACTGATAATGCATTTCATATATGCACAACTGTAGCTTGTTTTAAAATCATCTTACTGTTTGCGTGTGTATGTTTTTATTTCTTGGAATAATATATTTGTATTCATGGCGAAAGCTTAAGTAGTAGACAACTAAAAAGAAGGGACTAAAAGTTCATCTGTGAGTTAAACAAAAACTTTTCATATGAAAATGATTGAAAGCTATTTTGGATTTATGATTTAATGAACTTATCATTGAAATTTTTAGCATACCTAATTTTTAGTAGTTTATGTGATAGAATTCTGACAATTTATTAAGCAATCCTTTATGGTTAGATAGTTTTTATCTTGTTTCTTCACTAATAGGAATTATAAAATAATTGACAGTTTGCATTTTTATTTTATGCACGAAATTCTAAAAGAGAGCTTGTAGATCTTGCATGTGATGTTTTAAGATTTCAGATCTGTATTTCTTATGAAAGCTGAATAATAATAGTACATTTGCAGCCAAAAATTTATGAGAGTCAGTACAGAGTAAGACTTTTGGCCACAAGTGTGACTTTGCTTTCCTTGAAGTGCTTGACCAGCAAGGGACTAGTTTTGAGATCCCTCATTGATAGCAGACACTTATTATTTGCCATAAACCTTGTTGAAGAACATGCGGTGAAAATGTATACAATTACAGAATGCTATTGTCCAAATGCTAGTAGTGTGTCCTAGCATGCCATTTGGAGGTGGTTTCTTTCATAGGTCTAAAACTTTCAGCGTTGAAAGAACTGCATACAAGCCTTTGAGCTTCCCATTCTTGAGAACATCTCATGTCTCCAGTTCCCCCACTTCATGGGCTTGCAGTCTAGTTCCCTGATTTCTATACATCCATTTTCATCTGCACAATTGGTTCAGTTGCAAGTGGTCATATCAGGGCAAGGAGGTCCCTGAGAGTCATCCAGTCAAATGAAGAAATCGAGGTCAAGAAATAGTAGATGGTAAAGCTGAGCATGGTGGGACATAGCTATAGCCCAAGTACTCAGAAGACTGAGGTGGGAGCATTGCCCACTGGAGACCAGGCTGGGCTGCATCAGAAGCCCCTGACTCAAAACACAAAACCACAACAAATAGACAAACAAAACAATAACTGCTTGTCTGGCCTTATTGCGCACAAAACAATAACTGCTTGTCTGGCCTTATTGCGCACACCTAACACATCAATCGGGATTTTCTTTATGAATCCTTCATTTCTTTTCTAAGTCCACTGATAGCCACTGTTAATAATCTATTTTTTTCTTTGAATCAGTCATTTTGCCTAGTTGGTTGTGAAATGTGTTTCAGAGATCTTAGAATCTTTGCTGTCATTGTCACCTGATTCTGGTGGGACTAGAGGGGACAATATGTACCTATTCCTCTGTTCCTAAATTATCAGGGCACCATTTCTCACCTCATGGAGTGCTACTTTTAGGAATTGCTCCTTTATGTAAAAGTCAAATGAAGTAAAGGGGGGCTACTTTCACAGTTAGTATTCTAATGCTAGAGTTGTTTGTACTTAAAGAGAAAATGTTTCCTTTACTACTCTTGTGCTAAAGTGTCATAGAGTTAAGAAGGGATAGAATTAGTTCTTATAATTACTAGCACTTTTTGTCCACTTGAGAGAATCATAGCTTCTCTTGTTTTTCTTTCCTTGGTGTGCGTCCAGCTTAAGAAGCTCTTACTGGCACCGGCCAACACTCAGCTGAGTTATAATGAATGCAGTGGTCTTAGCACCCAGAACCATGCAAGCCACAATCACAGGATCAGAACAAGCCCTGCAGTTGTTAAGGTAGGCTTGCAGACATTTTAACACAAAGGGAGAAGAAAGGAAGGGAGGAAGGAAGGAATGGAGGAAAGAAGGAAGGAAGGAAGAAAGGGAGGGAGGGAGGGTTTTGCGTGAACTGATGTAACAGGGTTGTATGTGTTAGCCCATCTGGGAATTAGCAGCTTCCTGGAATGGTGATGCACATTATGAAATGGGTTTCCAAAAGCTGCCTGGGGCCAGTGGAAACCATGAAGAGTTCCATTATGCTTTGTTTTTGGATAGGAACGTGCAATTCCTCATCTACTTTATTAATATATGTGGTAGTATGGACTACAATAGCATTTGCTGATGGGCTGGTAGCTACTGTCTACGAGAGACTTTAAGATGCACGATGGCTGTTTCACCAGCTGTCCAACCTGAGAATGATCACTTTGCATTCACTGTGAAAGATCTGTCTCTATCATTAATTGGAGAAAATTCTGCCAATGACATAATTCAGTTAGCAGGTTTTATTAACCAATGTTTGTCTTGCCATTCTCTGTGAGCAAAAATGGAGTGTTAAGGGGTACTTAAGAGAGTTATGAATCCTTGGCTTCAGCCATCAGTGCTAAGTTAAGGTTTAAACCAGCTTATTTATTTATTTATTTATTTATTTATTTATTTATTTATTTTTGTGCTCATAGTAAAGCCGTTGTAGGGTCTTGTTAGTTACATGTTGCTGAGTAGGAACATTGAAATGTAGGAGAAATGAAATAAAAAGCTGCATAAATGCCATTTAGGAATTTTAAATGTAATTTTCTTTCCTTGTTCTGCAAACAATTATTCACAGCTCATAGACCTAGTATACTTAGACTGAACACTTCACTGAAAATCTCATCTCTTCAGAAAACCTATATCCATTCTGATAAGGTTCACTTCACTCATTGTAGCTTTCTCTTTGCCTTGTTTTTTAAGACCGAGAATTCATGGAGCAGTAAAGCGAAGAGCATTTGTCAACAGCAAAAGCCACAGAGACGTCCCTGCTCCGAGCTTCTCAAGTATCTGACCACAAATGATGATCCTCCTCACACCAAACCCTCAGAAAATAGGAACAGCAGCAGAGACAAATGCACCTCAAAAAAGAAGTCCCACACACAATCGCAGTCACAACATGTACAAGGTAGGCGAGGGCCGGGAGGAGGAGGGGGATACCAAGCACTTCCGGCAAGGTCCAAGCACGTGGACCTTCTATTCCACTCCATCTGTGTGTCTCTGTGTGAAAGAGAAGTCAGCCTCATCGGACACCAGGTTGAACATATCCTGTTCAGCTGATTGGCACCAGAAGACACATGCAATGCTAGCTGGGTAGAGTGTGGGAGGCAGGAATTTGGGATGCTCTTGAGGGTATGCAAATCATTGGATTGCGGAAACCACTGAAGGTAGGTGCAAGCTGGGCTAATCAATTCATTAAAGTGCTTTTCTATTTTCCCTTCTAGTAATAGGAAAAATGAGGCACCAGAGTATCGCTCTCTACACCCTAACAAGTAGTAAATAGTATTTATGCAGTCTTTCTGATTAAGTGCATTCTTCTTGTTTTGTGGTTTTTTTTTTTTTTTTTTTGAAAGACCACCTGCTAGGTTTACAGATTTTACTTTGTATGTAAGGATTCTGGAATTCCTGACTTCTTTTGCCCTTTGCATTTAAAAATTATTGCCTAGATTAAACAAAACATCTGGGTTGATTTTTTATTAGTCCCATATGTAGCTAGGAGGCTGATGCTTCTGAGGCAGATTGGGTTGATTTGGGGAAAATCTCTCTGGCAGACATACAGGTTTTCTTTCTCAACCCTTTCCTCAGTGCTGAAGTCTGGAAGGCCCAGGGAGAGCTTGTGGAAAGTAATTATTGCTTTAAAATATGCCAGTTTCCACTTTCTACCTCAAGTCTTGGCATAATAGAAGGCATATTCTAAAGTAGTAATTACAAACACCAACTTATTCGTTTTTTGTTTTTTCCCTCTTGTTTCTCCAACTTCTTCTAGCTGCAGGGTGGTATCCTCTGTGTCACTTTGAGCCATGATTATTTCATACAGGTAGGCCGTTGTTGTTGCTGATTTTAATAAGTGTTTCTCCCCCAGGGCTTTGAAATGCCTTCTCGCCTCTTGACCTCATAGGACCTTTAGGAACTTTTCTTTACTATTTTCGATTGGCTTTCAATTAGGATTTCCCTGTTGGATAGGCCAAATTTGCTGTCCATCTTTCTCTGTCAGTTTGGGGAGATAAATTTAGTTAAATGGGCCAGATTCCCCCACAGCTCCATCTTCTAGGACAAGCTCCTAATTGCAAGGTCTGTTACAGTTTTCCTTTATTTTAAATTTAAATTTTATTTTTTAGTAGAACTTCATGATATTAACAGCCCGAGAGAAGAAGGCCCACTGAGTTTACTATACTGAGTGAATGAAAAAGTCATTGTTTGCTGGACTTCCCTCCACCTCTTCCTAGTCACACAACAGTTTCTGGTGCTGAATTTAAAGTCTTGAGCTCTGTGAAGCCCTGAGTTCAGGAACTCAGCCAATTAGCACGTGGTTTAAAGCTTTTGTTTTCCCCTGAAGGTCCTTTTGGATTTTGAGGTTTTCTAAAGTTCAGTTACTACTAAATATTACTGTAAACTTTTATAAATCAGGACAGTAAAAAAATTAAATAGGCCTCTGGAAGATTATTCTCTAAGCAAGACCAGCTACAAATGAACTTTTTTTAAGGTATAGATTTGTGGTAAGGCATAAAGGGCTCATCCCAGAACTCAGCCTGCTGATTTGAGAGAAAAAGAAATCTTGTAGTTATTAAAGGCCTAAGAGAAAATGAAACCTGGCTGGCTATTAATAACCAATGGCACTCAGCTTCCAAAATGATTTAAGTTATTATTAAAAATCAAAAAGTAAGAAGCACACGGATGAGTGTAGAAAGACTAATAAGAAGTGAGGTAAGGCCGGCTGTGGTGGAGCACACCTTTAATCCCAGCACTGGGAAGGCAGAGGTAGGAGGATCGCCGTGAGTTCGAGGCCACCCTGAGACTACAAAGTGAATTCCAGGTCAGCCTGAGCTCGAGTGGGACCCTACCTCGAAAACCAAAAATAAATACATAAATAAATAAAAGTATAAATAAATAAATAAAAGTATAAATAAATAAATAAAAGTATAAATAAATAAATAAAAGAAGTGAGGTAAACTTTCATCATGTGTTGTGTTTCTTTTGGAACTTTGTGTGCTTTCTGTAATCTTGTGACATCACTCCCTTTTAGGTTCAGTAGGATAATTGTGTAGTCTTTGGTATGTGTTGGGGGTCTCATCCTTGCATTCTGCAAATACATAGATTCAAAACTATTATGGTCTGCCTGACAAAGATCCTCAAGTACCCTAGCAGCCTGTGGTCTACCAGTTCTTGGAGCAGAGCCAGCAAAGCTCCCTGTAAACCAAATCATTCTTCCTCTAGCAAGAGCGTTGGTCTGGTGAAGGAATGCAGGCTGAAGGAGGTCTGGAGACTGCATCTTCCTATGACTTACATTTCCTGTTGGCCTATGGTCCCATTGAACATGGTTGCTCCTTGTTGCTCTTCTCCCATTGCCATTTTCTAACTGGTACCCAGCTTTCATCATGTTTGGACATCTCCCTTGAGCATTCAGAGAGATTAGTCCACATCTCAAAAAGCAGAATTTCAGTTTTCTAAGTTCCAATGTACATTTATTGTGTGGTTTAGCTCATAGTTCCTTATCTGGTTATATGTTCTATGTAACCTGTATAAATTATCCTAGTTATTAGTGAAACACCATAAAAATGGGTAAAGTCCCTTCATAAATTCATTCCTTTTTGAAAGGTCATTTAATTATCCATACTCATAAATTAATATACAATCAGCTCATTTATCTGTATGTATGCAAAACCCAATTAATTGATGCACCTAATTTGTAGAAGACAGTATGAGCTTTATATTTCTGGATGTACATTGGATAGACAATATACTGTACAATTGCTTCAAAACTGAATCTACAAATTAAATATGTAAATACTATTTATCCAAGTGAAGTAATGAATTTCAGGCTAATTTGGACATAAATAATATTTTCACATTTCAAAGGACCTTAATTACTGGCGTTGATTAACTTTCTTTAAAGTCTATTGAATATAATTCCCTTGGATAATGGGAGAAAGGAAACATCATCTTGGCCAATTCTCTTAAGATTCAGTTTAGTGGCCCTGTAGACATTATTTCACATCTTTGAGTCTTCATGTTTCATCCATAAAGTAAGAAACTTTATTCCAACGGCCCTTTTAGTTTCAACTCTGTGATTTTCATTACACATATAACTACCTCTTGACCTTCTAAAAGTGGTTACTTAATGAGAATAAATGGACATAAACCTACCCGCATATATCTCCATAGATAAGCATATATATGCATAATGCTTCTCATATATTCCCCTTCTTCCTGCTCAAAAACACAAGACTGACAGGACTGACATGAAGAAGTGGTTGACATATTAGTGTGAAAAGATTCGTATTCCCTCGCCCCCATTCATTACTGGGAAATATCTCTGTAGTAAGTTTTAGCAAAGACGAAGGAAGGAAAGTAAGTAGAGTGTTTTTTTTTTTTTTTTAATTTCTATAATCTGTTGATTTCTTAGCTGGTAAAGATGATAGTTTACTTCACTTGCCTGTCAGATTTGGGGTGCCAATTCCCTTAAAGCCATTTGGGTTAATATCCACAATTTGCCGTAATCTCTCCAGTAATTTTCAGTGAAAAGCTTGGCCCCATAGAAGTTTCCTATTCTCAAGGCTAGATATAAAATGATATATTTTAGGAGTTAAGTCAACTGAATATTCATAACGTTCTGTCACCTTGTAGTTACTCTGCTATTTCCTTGTCTAAACAAACCATGTACTGTATTCCAAATTAAAACAGAAAACAATATTTCTCTTTGATGATATGATGTGAATTTTGTTTCCTTAATGAGATGGTACATATTGGAGAAAATTCTGTTTTTGTATGTGTTTTCAAATGATAGTTTACTAATGCTAATGCTGTTTGGAATTTGTTTTAGCATAATGGACCATTTTTTTTGCCTGACTTTGATCTAATATTCAAGAATTTCCTTAGTTTAGTCTTCTGGTTTCCTGGTTGTGTTTCCAATCTGAGTGTACAGAACTATGTAAATGTGAAAGATACTCACTATTTCATAATTAGTTTCTCCTTTTCTCCTTTAGCCAAACCAACAACTTTATCTCTTCCTCTGACCCCAGAGTCACCAAAGTAAGTATTAAGAAATGTAACCATTTTCAGAACGGGAAGGGGGTTCTAATACATTTGGCTACAGCAACTCCATTTCAGTTTGTTTTTATAAATGTGCCATATCTTCCAGTGACCCCAAGGGTTCCCCATTTGAGAACAAGACTATTGAACGAACCTTAAGTGTGGAACTCTCTGGAACTGCAGGTAAGCATTATATTTCAGTTGGAACTTCTCTTTCTGTGCCAAAAAAAAAAAAAAAAAAAAAAATCAGTTAATAAACTATATTTTTATATTTTCACTGAAACAGAGTGCAAACAAAACTAGATAAGAAGTTATCTCTATTTTAAGTTACTTATTTAAAAAATTGAATTGAAAACTGTATTAAAGAACAGGCATTTATTGTGTATCAGAACTATGGTAGAGCTGCTGATGTAGCATTTTGCTTTGGATTCTTGAAAAGCCCTATCTCAAAAGAATATACCAAAGCGTGAGTAGGAGGAGAATTAAACATTTTTGATCTCTCACTGAATAAATGATCCGGACCTATACATTTTTCAAATATCAGAATCACCTCATGAGGATGGTAGTAGTTTTCTCATTTTCAAGAAGAAGAAATAAACTTTAACAATATTAAACAATTTGCACAACATCATCAAGCTGGAAAGCAAGGGGTAAATGTTTGAATTCAAGTTTAAGCATCAATTTTTCACTTATAATATTTTCTCATTTTGCCATACTTAGCGGCATAATGCTCTCCTATGTATGTTACCATTTTTATGTCTTTCCAAGCAAAGGTGAAAACTGAAAATATGTTCTTTTAATGCAAACAAAATGTTCTTATGTATTTTTCAACAAGAGTAATTTTCTTCATCACTTGGGACTTGAGCTCCTTTAGCCAGTCCTTGCTTCAAGTGGAGGGGAAAGAGATTTCAAAGTTGGACTCATGGAAGAAGTCCTGGGCAGACTTCTAAGCTGGTCCTAACAGTGCTCCTCTACCGAGAGCTTTAGATTGAGGTACTTGAACTTCACCAGAAAATGAACGTTAGGATGTTGGAACAAGAAATTCCTTGGCTCTGGGTATTTCTGATAAGGATAAAGGAACAGTAAGTTAAACAAGATGCTTTCAACCAGAACTTTGGTGCCTACACGCACCACGGTCATTGTCACTAAGTTTAATTTCACACTTTAAGTTTGCTAAATTACCTCCCTAGGAAAGGTCTACTGCATGATTGCATGATTTGGTCAAGCAGTAGAGTAGTTAATTTTCACTGTGTATAAAATAGTATGTTTATGTGAATACTCAGGTATGCACATACATACAGTTTGATATGCATGCACATATAATGTGTGTATATATTCACTTATAAACATAGGTATAATTTGATTGTTAAATAAATTATAGCTTATATATGATAAGAAATAGCTTTTGTGTGTGTATATATGATATAGTACAAGTCTTCTTATCTGGTCAGTGAAGATGACAAGTAATTATTGGGGTGGTTGTAAAAAATTGATTACAGCCTACACAATTTCACATTTTACTTTTACCCCAAACATGTAAATATGTCTTGAACTATCACATTTTTGGTCTGAGGCAGGCCTTTCCCTTAAGCTTGATTATGTTAAGTAGGGATTCATTCTTCTCTTGAACAAGTCACAATAATGATATATCATAATGCTATCCACTTTTTGTTTCTTGGTTTTTGAAGAAAAAAAGAATTAAAGGCATCTGTATGATAATCTGAGTATAATTTTTTTCTAGATTTTTATAATTTTCCACAATCTTTTATAATACCAGTCTCCCACAACTAATTTGGCAGTATTTCTTGAAGCAGCTTATTTTTGTTGCAACTTTTAACATCTTTTAATAGAAACAAGTTTGTATACTTGTCTTTTTCTTCTTTTACATAGTACTTTATCATCTTACCAAGTATCAATCACTGATGACTCAGTGACCATCACCAGGCCTGGGAGAATATACCACTGTTTCTCTCAGTAACAATCCAACTGAAAGGAGTCTGTAAACTGGGAAGGTTTGGAATATTGTACAATTAGTCAGTCAGCGTGCTTCTGAAAGGGGCAAAAGAGCTCCTTTAATATATACCAGTACTAGCTTTCTACTAAAGAAACACTTATTATCCTGTGACTCTAAGTAATGTGAATGCACTACAGAAATGTCACGGATATAAATTAGTTGCTAAATTCTCCATAACTCTAAAACACAAAGCTATCCATAATGTTGACTTTTATAGATACTTGCATTTATTTGTGATCATTTTGTGCAATTGTATATTTATATTTTTTATTTCTTTTAAAGTTTAATTTTAAATTTATTTTATTTACTTAAAAGAGAGAGAGGGAGAAAATGCACATGCCAGGGCTTTCAGCCACTGCAAATGACCTCCAGATGCATGTGCTACCTTGTGCATCTGGCCTACATGGATCCTGGGGAATTGAATCTGGGTCCTTTAGCTTCAGAGGCAAGTGCCTTAACTGCTAAGCCAATCCTCCAGTCCTATTTTAAAAATTTTGTTTATTTGCATGTGAAGAGACACGCCAGGATCTCTTGCTGTTACAAATGAATTCACCTTTGACTTTACATGGGTAGCTGGGGCATTAAATCCAGGTTGGCAGGCTTTGGAAACAAGTGCCTTTAACTGCTGAACCATCTTCCCAGCCTTCATTTTTATAATTTTGCATCCTAAATTTTCACTTAACATTTCAATAAGGATTTTTTGTGTCATATAAAATTCTATTATCAAGCTGTCAGAATACTAGATTAGTTTGAATAGGTATATAGAAATTTATTCAATCAAACTTCTATTGTTACATAGTTAGATTGTTTTTATAACATTACTAATTTGAAATAGCAGTTAGGCAAAATGTTTTCTCATAAAATTTTAATCTTATTTTCTCAAAATAGATTCTTTATAGTTGGTAATCCCCAAAATAAGTATATAAATCCTTAGAGAAGTCTGGTACATGCATTTCTATATCATTTTACAAATTGATTTTTCTATTTAGCTATACCAGTAATGCTTAGAGGACATCCTCACCTGAGTACATCTATGCTAATATTTGTTGCTTCATTTTAATTTTCTACTTTGTAAATATGAACATGTATTAATTTGAAGTTTTTCTAATATTGAACATATGGTATCATAAAAGGCACATGTTTTTATTTTCTTCTTGTCAGAAATTGAATATTATTCTTAGTGAGAGATAACTTATTTATTTATTTATTTATTTAGTTAGTTAGTTAGTTATTTTTGTGGTGCTAGAGATGGAACCCAAATCCTCTCATATGCTAGGCAAGCACTCCATCATTGAGCTGCATCTCCATCCCAGGCACTTAGTTTTAAATCATTTATTTCTAATTTTGAATGGTTACTAGCCTACTGAAAGGCAGGTGGTGATTAATGAGAATCATTTTGGTCCTGATAGACATCCTCAAAATTTTATATACTAGATTTAACTCTGTAAGGGTTTCAATATTTATATTATTAGTTAATACCCTTTATTCATGATAGTAATGACAGATCATTGGCTACAATGGAAATCAATTTAACATTTATTTTCTACCTGCCCTGTGCTGACAACATGACAGTTATTGGTGGGATTTTCACTTGTGCGAGACAATCTGTGCAAAGTGCAGGCCATAGTACTTGGACATAGTAGGAGTTAAATTAAAATTCTCCAGTTAAGAGATATGGTTATGGTCTAAAAAAATGAGAACATTTGTTGATGAATGGCATGAGAGGAAAATTATTTCTTGTATATAGTACTTCACCACCTTCTAAGAATGATGGCCTAGTGGATGTGTGGCATGGTGTCAGTAACTGTGCAGATGTCATGTGAGAAGCTGAGATGGAGCCAAATGGCAATATGTGAGAGAGGGAATTTAGAACTAAAGGAAAACAAGGAGTTGAGGAACTTAGAAAGTGCTTTGGGGGTGGATCTAGAAGATGAAGTTTGGTAGTATAATTAGGAGTTGGAGAGGAGGAGGGATTTTTTAATAGCAATAGTTAACATTTCTGGCTCTGAAAGGCTATGCAGTGAATGATGTTTATGATCTCCATCTTCCCTCAGAAATCTTCAATAGAATGCACTGCTTATTGTTTGGAAGATGTGGCAAATGTTGATTGTACCCCAAGAGAATAATTAAAAAAAAACAAAGAAGGGGGGATAAAATGGCACACTATAACGTGGCTTCACAGTAAAAGGCAATGGCTCTACAAAAGCTCTAAAAGGACTAAGAAGACAGTTGAAGGACTGGAAGAAACACTGTGATGCATTATCCTAGGGAGAGACCCCTGGAAGGAGGGTCAAGAAATTATTTGCTACAGATTTGAGATATAGGTGCAAACGAGAGGAGATGTTGATGCAAGGAGAGAAGCAAGAAGGCAGGATGTCAAAGAGATGGTCATATGACAATGGACTTGGTATGGAAGAGAAGTCAGTGAGGGAGAGACTACAGGATAGAACTCATGCAGTTCCCATCTTTGTCTCTTGATTGCTGAGATTCCTTTCTGTGCTTATGATCTTACTTCAGTTTTAAAGTCACGTTCATAACTCCTAACTGATTGACTATCTGACTCAAATTAACAAAACATTGGTTGATATATATATATATATATATATATATATATATATATATATATATATAGTATTTAACCATTCTACTCTATAAAAATGGCAAATTCATGTGGTTCAACATGAATAAATACCCTTTATATGTGGTAGAAGTGAGAATAAAAGTATATTATGATTTTAAAAATTATTTATTTATTTTTTGATTAAATATGAACTTTACTGTATGAACAAATCACTTGTTGTTCGCATTCCCCTGGTGTTGTCCCCTTATACCTCCTCTTCCCCATCCCAATTCCCCTAAGGACCCTCCTCCGTGGGGTACCTTGTGTTCACCATAGAGTTATGAATGTGTCAGTCCATCTCTGGAGGAGGGTTAGACAATACCTATTATTCTTTTTAGCAGACAGCATAATGAAGTTGTATAAAAATCTTGCTTGGGTATTAGACAAGGTTAAGTTGAACTCAGTGACATTTCCTGGGTGGCTGTGAGGATTAGATGAGATTAAGCATGACTGCTAGTATATTGTGTAAGTATTCAGTAAATATTAGCTGTTTGATTCTTCATTTACTTCATCTGCAGAGGCTGATGTACCTTGCTTCTCATATTTTCAATTTTTGTGTATCTCACCTGTCACTAGCATTTTTGTTCTTGCTTGTCCTACATCCTCTTTGCCACTTTCATATATGTCATTTCTTACTGATTTGTAACGCCCACCTCCCCATACTCACTGCTGCAAAAATTAAATACTCTTTCTGGTGTGGTTGTGTATTTAGCAAGTTGGAGCAGAAACAACAGACTTTTCTTTTTTATATTTTTATTTGAAAACAGAGAGAGATGGCGGGGGGAGAAAGAAAGAAAATAGGTGGCCCAGGGCCTCTAGTGATTGCAAATGAACTCCAGATGCATGCACCACTTTGTCCATCTGGCATTAGGTGGGTACTGGGGAATTGAACCTGGGTCATTAGACTTTGTAGGCAAGTGCCTTAACCACTGAACCAACTCTGTAGCCCAACAACAGCTCTTTCATATTCTCAACAACAACTACTTCTATTACTACTTATTCTGGTGATTAATCACTTCATAATCAGCACTTTACACAAATTATATTTTTGACTCCCTGCCCATTCCATTACTGTGGAAAAAGCTATAGGTTAACATCAGCTAGGGTGGACTCTGAGTTCAAAATAGATCTGTCCAAGTAGATTGTATGTTTCTTTCCTGGAGATTAATGACAGTGGTGACATCTTTTATGTCAAATAAGTTTCATTTTGCTGGCCAAGTGTCATTGATTGGTATTGGTTGCCAGGAGCATCATCTTAGCAGAGATCCTACAGGCAAGTCTGTACTTAGTGGGGAATGTCATATCAATTAGTGATATTTGCCACATGTATGGTAGGGGTGGGTTGGGGCAGAAATAACCTCCATAGAGTTGATTTGTTGATCTACATGCTTAATCTGTTTGGGTGAGGTGGGAGAAGTAAACCAGGTTGTTGCTTGGCTCTCCCAATATTTTCCTTTACGTCACTCTTAAAAATTTTTAGTGAAAATTTCCAAACATTTAAGTGAAAATGTAAAGAGTCAACAAAAATCCTAAGACCTCCAGAAAAATGTCTGTGGCCCATCTGCAGTGTCTGGGAGACAGGAGGGATGAGATAGGAAGCTGGCTTTATTAGGTATTGCCAGCTGGTCTGACTTCTTTGTGATTGTCCTAAGCTAGCTCATTTTGGCTGATAAAGAAAACTAAAAAACAAAAAAGCAAAAAAAACAAAAAAAATTCTTTTTCTTTTACAGGTGTAAAAACTAATTTGATTTCAAAATAGGTGTTAGTAAAGCAAGATGGGAGAAGAGAGAATGCTCTTTTGGCAGAAGGCATTTAAGTCTATTGCATATGGAAATTTTCCGCATGCTATCGCCTCTTTTTTGTTCCTGAAATGGAAATGGCAAAGCAATGTCAGCTTAACAAGGTGATGGTTTTAACCACAAGACATGAAGAAATTTGCTTAGGGATCGAAGTGACTAGGAATGAAATTTTATGTATATGCATGTCTATTTTTTTTGATTATTATAAACATTGTAAAAGCACCCCAGTTTTTTTTTTCAATTAAGAAAATCAAAAGAACAAAATAGTCAGGACTCTTTTTTACCTAACACCCCTGGGTTTTGGCCACTTTTGCTTCCATTGATTTATTATGGACTGTATTTTTTTAATCAGAATGGACAGATTTGATGACATTTAGATTTAACTAGTTTTAATTTGCTTTAAATCAGTAACTATCCACAGTATGCTTTAGTTGGCTTGTAGCTTGAAAAACACCCATGAACAAATTAATTTCTAATTTCTTTTATATGGATTTTTATCATTTTGGGATTTCTCACTTAAAAGTTTGCATTTTTCTAAATAGAATTGTTTACAGAATGTTACAGAATGTTTACACATACACTCTTATATACCCTTTTGGTAGCTACTTTTTTTTGCATCTGATGTATTTGGGGAAAATAGATGAAAACAAAATATAAGTAGTGTCAGCTTTATAGGAAAACCACAGCATGAGAAAACTGAAAATGATTTTGACAGGTCTTATAGTCCATTCCTGTGCATGAGGAACCCAGCAACTTCTCCAGTGTTCATTCGCACTCACTGTCAGGAATATGTGTATATATATATATATATATATATGTATATATATATGTATATGTATATATATGTATATATATGTATATATATGTATATGTATATATATATAAATTTTATTTGGAAAAGAGAGAAAATGGACACACCAGGGCCATTGCAAAATGAACTCGAGATGTATGTGCCACCTTGTGCATCTTGCTTTTGTGGGTACTGGGGAATTGAACCTGGGTCCTTAGGCTTCACAGGCAAGTACCTTAATTGCTAAGCCATCTCTCCAGCCCACCCATATTTTAATATTATTCTTCATTCTCTATTTTCAGTTTCCTTCATTTTGCTCCAATGTCATGATCACTTTTATACCTCTTTTTTTTTTTCCCTTTCTTTCTGGAAATAGTACTATCTACTATCTATCCCATTTCCTATTTAAGCCAGGGATAACAAAGCCATTTCCAAACCAACATCAACCTTGAGCTTTGGTGGTAGATACCTGCAAAGTCAAGTTCCTGGCCCAACTCTGTGGGAATGTATCTGAAGACCAACTAGTAATATGCTCATCTTCCAAGAGCAATGCTTGAGATATTAGGCATCTTTTGGAGGAATGTTTGGAAACTTTCTTACAAAGCCAGTGTGGTCCTGGATCATCAATGGCGACATAAGAAATACTTTACATTGTAAGTCATTGCGTCTCTGTGATAGCATGTAGAAGGCCCTGGTGTACCAAGTCGTAACACTTTCGTGGGCAAATTTAGTGGACCACCAGTGAGTCTTGGGAAAGTAGGCAGAATGGAAGAAACCAGAGGAGCATTTATCAGTCAACTACTTTAACAACCAGTGTAATAGTAGCCATGATTCCACGAGTGTCATCCTCTCTTGAAGTGAACGCTACCTTGTGGGGAGCTGAGTTTGAATAAAGACAAGTCCCACCTCTCTTTGCCTGGTCTTTCTACTTGGAGGTCTAATAAACTACCTAAAAACTTCTTGTTTTTTCTTGAAAACTTGAGTCAGGTAACTCAAAAGGAAGTTGCAGAGTTAGCAGCAGGTTCTGGAACATGTTGTAAACTATGTCACAAAACTGGACCACTACCACCAACAAAGTCCTGGGGAAGTTCTTGGATGGATGCAGGGGTACCGGAAACAGATCACAGGCTTTGCCACGTATCAGAGTCATGCAGTTAAACTCCAATGAAAGATCCTCAAAGAAAATCGCTTTAGAGCACATAATGAAGAACAAAACTTTATTATTTTTTAATAAAGAGGCTTTTCTAAAAAAGATGACTATAGAGTGCGTGCTGCTTCTCCCTGATCTCAGTGTTGGAAGTACAGAGTGTGAGTGATGTAGAGGTACTTGTTTATTATAGAGCACATTTCAATGCAGTAATCATAAATATTGCTAAGGTTGTGCTCTGTTGAAATATGACCTACATACTCGTGATTGTTTGTGTTACGTGATTTGTCTGACACCCATTACATCCTGGGTAATAGCAGCCATTTGTTGCTCTGCACAGCAGGCTCTTTTGACAAAAGAAAATAGGCAGCAATAAAAAAGCTATAGTCTGAATTACATTCTGCACAGAGCTGCACTGCCGAGAGTTTGTGCAAGTGTGTTAACAATGCTCTGAACTGCCTCTTGTCAGCCTTCAGCCTGTAATGGCCATCTGTCCTCACATAAATCCATCAAAACCTGCTAAGTTCAAGAGTGAGCATGGAATATACCTTGTACTGTCAACACCAAAATGTACACATTCCCCAGAAAAATCAACACACGGGAAAGAACCCAGAGGGCGTGGGAGGCATTAGAACTGTTGATTTAGGCTTGTGGGAAGATGAGTCAAGGAAGTGAACATTAAGGAATTGAGTATTGACCTCCCTCTTACCGCAGGGGAAGAAAATGTGGGCAGAGGAGGTCAAGTTAGAGAAATATAGCTGATTCAGGGGCCAGTTGGGTAACCTGTCCCATTAGCAGCACTTAAAAGTTTGACACAGTGTTAAAAGAAATAATTTTTAAAAAAAAAAAATTCCTTGTGCTCTTGTTTTGCTTTATTTTTGCCTTGGGTCTTGACTCTATCTGGAAATAGATTTCCAATTAAGCAGTGGGTGATACAAAGTCTGTCATCCGTGAGATGTCTCAGTCTTGCACTGAGATATTCTCCTATTAAAGACATTTTGGTAAAGAGTGAAAAGTTTAGCAAATTATTTAAATCATTCTCCCCTCTACTCACTTACCTAATAAGCGGGCATTTTTGGCTTAGTAAGTAAGTGATGTGCACAGAAATTTGTATACCTGGTATTTTTACTCACAGGGGATATACTTGGTTGTCTCTGAGAATTTCTGTACATTTTAAGCATGTCTTCAGGAAGAAATATAATTATTTTAAATTGAAATAATCATCAACTCTTTACTAAAATGAACCATGCAGACATTGGGATCTGCGTCCCAGCAACTGATGTGACATTCAACACATAGTAGGTGTTCAGCCAGTGCCTGTGCATTGACATTAGGCTGTCTGCTAAGCAATGGAGCAGAAAGCTCTGTTTTTAACTCAAAGAAAGCACAGTCAGCGTGGTGCCACCCCCAAGAGCAATTTGAAAAGCAGTTATTTAAGCAATAATGAGCTTAGGTACTGGGACAAGGTTTCAAATCTTCAAGACTAAAAGAATTTCTATATTTAAAATCCCTAGATAGTCCAGCTATTTTTAGAACCAGTCTCTCTGTTATAGTGGCCTAATTTGGCATTTCTGAAGTTTAGGGTTTCTTTTTATAAATCTAGAATGTCAGTCAAAACATGGAGATTTGGAGTACAAGGCAGTGTGTTACAGAGGCGCTCAAAAGGCCTTGCCTCTCTGTTTGTGGTCTGGGAGCCACCTCATTAAAAATATCTAACTAGCATCCTAATGCACCTTGGGCCATTGGAAGGGGGAACCCACTACTAAAGAAGAAGATAGAACAATTAAAATCAAAGTGTGTAAAAAAAAAATTGCAACCAGTCAGTTCAAGCATCATCTGCAAAGAGCTCATGAACTCTTTAGGGAAATAAGAAACGATTCTCATTCGAAGTGAGAGAATGAGAAAGGAAAGAGCATGGAGTGCTGGCATGCTCAGTTAGAAGTAGAAGTTACCCTAACCGGAGTGATCACGAAAAGATTTCTGTGGGTGGATTTCAGGTATTTCAATGCCATTTGCTCCAAGTCAAGAGCTATGTCTTTTGGTGTATTTGACTGGTATTTACTCAGCTTACTCATCATTAATTCTTAAGGCTCTGAAGCTCCCAGAAGGAATATTTGAGAACATGACTTTTCTCTTCTGAGCATATATATTTTTCAATGTGCTATGTTGGTAACTGAAGGTAGTGTGTAGGAAGAAATCAGCATAGATGAACAGGGCAATGCGAAATGTAAACAAAGTGAGAAGAACTAAGAGAGGAAAGAACAGACCCCATAGTGTTAGTCTGAGGGCAAGTCATATCCTCCATCAACAAGGAAGCCAAGGCCTCAGTGACAGGACAATGTCACCCCGTTCTGCGGCAGCGAAGTGGGGAACTTGCAGGAAGCAAACTCTGTGCCCTCTTGTGTGCATTTGCACAACCCTGTCTTTAGGAACTTTTCTGGGATGGAATTCCAAAGTCAAACCTCTTTTTCCGTTTCATTCGCTTTATTTCCCTGGAGAGAATTTGCTCTGCATGCTAATAATTGCCAAATATTGGTGCAAAATATTTCCTGTAGAGGAAAACGTTCACTTCTTCCTTGTCTATTATAAAGGAGAAGACAAGATGGCATCTTCTTAGTCATATAAAAATTTCATGTGACTTTCTCTGACCTACTTGGTTCTTGACATATTTATATTTTTTTTTTCCAGCAAGGTAGGAATTTTTTTTTTCCTCCTTGAAATGCTCAGTTGCCTTGAGTCTAACCCCAGGCTTGTTAACGGACTTGAATCTCTTTCTGCTGAATAGCATGCTCACCCTTCCTCCTAAGTAGAAAATGTGTTGTAAACTAAAATGTTCCCTTGTAAGCATAAAGTCATTTGAACGATAGCCTGCCCTCCTTCAAAGTTCCTTGGACTCTGGAGCTATTTCACAATGATTTTTCCTGGGCAAGAAGGGATGAGGTGAGTTTACTCAGGGATGAAGTTTAGAGATAGCTATTAGACCTCAGACTCCCCTACCATGGCTTAAGAATTGTCTGTCTTTAGGTAGCAACATAGGGAAGGCCATCACTGCCTGGAATCTCCCATTGTTTCATATGTAGTTGCCAAAATTTGGATTCCTTTCAATCCTCTGTCTCCATGCCCTCAGTGACAATGTGCTCTAATAAAATGGTCCCTGGAATGGCGATATTCAGACTCACTTTATACTTAGTTTTCTGTTGCAGAACCATATTTTAGACAGAATATATTAGCTATGCTTACAAGAATGTATTACACCTACATTAGCCATGGTTTACTAAGTTAATGAACTGTGGAGACAAAGAATCATTGCCGTCAAGTTATGGAGTGACTCTGGTTCCTGGCATTCAGTTGGGCCATCCTATTTTGCTTAATTTGTTTCAAAGTTGTCTATGATATTCCCATTCTGACCAACATTTGCTGTTATTCCATCCTTTTTAAAGAAATTGTTTAGTCTGTTATCTCAAAGGTATACTTTCTTGATTATTCTAAGAGTTCCAAACCACGGGCATCTTATGTAACACTCTTTGCCAACAAATGCCACAAAGGCAGTTCTGGGATTCTATTTTTTTTTTTTTAAAAAAAAAAGGCTTTTAAAAGATAATTTTATTTTATTTATTTATGTGTAAGCAGACAGAGAGAGAAGGAGAGAGAGAGAGAGAGAGAAAGAGAGAGAATGGGCATGCTTGGGCCTCCAGCTACTGCAAATGAACTCCAGACACAGGTGCCACTTTGTGCATCTGGCTTTATACAGGTATTGGGGAATCAAAGTCGGATCATTAGGCTTTGTAGGCAAGCACCTCAACCACTAAGCAATCTCTTCAGTCCCAGTTCTATGATTCTGAAGTTCCACTGTATGTCTTCTCCATTAAACATCCTATGTGACACCCTTGAAAATGTGAGTGCTAGTAATGCCTGCTGCTAGGCAGCCAATAGGGACACTTTTCTGATTTTTAGGAAGCAGGATTTGTTAGCATTAGTCTTTGAAATACAAAATATCACAGCCCTTTCTTCTGCCTGGCGTTGTCCATCCATCTTTTTGGGTGACAGAGGTTTAGGGGAAGAATTCCTTTTGTGGCCTTGTCATGAATTTAGTTTTCTTCTTTACTCAGTTTCAACCATCGTCTGAAATCTTGGAAAAGTTAGAGAATGGATCTTGTCATTTAGGAACAGTATCTCTGCCTTTTCCCCCTTATCTCTCTCTCTCTCTTTTTCTTTTGCCTTAGGCCTAACTCCACCCACAACTCCTCCTCACAAAGCCAACCAAGATAACCCTTTCAGGGCTTCTCCAAAGCTGAAGTCCTCTTGTAAGAGTGTGGTGCCACCACCATCAAAGAAGCCCCGGTACAGTGAGTCTTCTGGTGCCCAAGGCAGTCACTCCACCAAGAAAGGGCCTGAGCAATCTGAGTTGTACGCCCAACTCAGTAAGTCCTCAGTGCTCAGCAGGGGCCACGAGGAAAGGAAGACTAAGCGGGCCAGCCTACGGCTGTTTGGTGACCATGACTACTGTCAGTCAATCAATTCCAAATCGGATGTACTCATTAATATATCACAGGAGCTCCGAGACTCTAGACAACTAGACTACAAAGATGCCTCCTGTGACTGGCAGGGGCACATTTGTTCTTCCACAGATTCAGACCAGTGCTACCTGAGAGAGACGTTAGAGGCCAGCAAGCAGGTCTCTCCTTGCAGCACCAGGAAACAGCTCCAAGACCAGGAAATCCGAGCCGAGCTGAACAAGCACTTCGGTCATCCCAGTCAAGCTGTTTTTGACGACGAAGCAGACAAGACCAGTGAACTGAGGGACAGTGATTTCAGTAATGAACAATTCTCTAAACTACCTGTGTTTATCAATTCAGGACTAGCCATGGATGGCCTGTTTGATGACAGCGAAGATGAAAGTGATAAACTGAGCTACCCTTGGGATGGCACGCAATCCTATTCGTTGTTCGATGTGTCGCCTTCTTGCTCTTCTTTTAACTCTCCGTGTAGAGATTCAGTGTCACCACCCAAATCCTTATTTTCTCAAAGACCCCAAAGGATGCGCTCTCGTTCAAGGTCCTTTTCTCGACACAGGTCTTGTTCCCGATCACCATATTCCAGGTCAAGATCAAGGTCCCCAGGCAGTAGATCCTCTTCAAGGTAAACCTCATCAACACTCACCCAGAACATGGGCATTTCCCCAGAAGTCACAGGGAGCATTTGAGACCTCCCCTCCAGCCTAGCCCCTCACGGTAACTGCCAGAAACTAACAATGCTGACACACATCTCTCCTCCAAATGTTCTCTCACACCCCCAGCTCTGAATGCAGAGCTTTGGCCAGTCAGATCAGAGAGCCATTTGTAAGGAACTGGCTCTTGTAACTTTTCCTATTATCTAAAGGGCTGCCCTGTGCCAAGATAGTTGCAATCCATGCAAGATAAAACTGACAGCGTACCAGCCCTG
The DNA here is from genome assembly GCA_036365145.1 of Orientallactaga sibirica. NCBI lineage: Eukaryota > Metazoa > Chordata > Mammalia > Rodentia > Dipodidae > Orientallactaga > Orientallactaga sibirica. Next base: position 19,400,731 of record JAEOAD010000018.1, on the reverse strand, counting down.
GTGCTCCACGTTAACATCAGTAACACACACACACACACACACACACACACACACACACAGAATGTATCACTTCCCCAGCTTCTGAGCTGACTAGCTGATTGTAAACTGTCGCTGAAAGATCTCATGAAATGTTAGGAAGGAAAAACCACTTTATGTAGCAAGGTAATCCCAGAGATGTTCAGTAGTCCCGATCAACAAGGGCTATGTGGCAGGTGGAAATGTCCCTTTGTTGTTTTTTTTCCCCCTTCTCTCTCCTAGGTCCTGCTACTATTATGAGTCAAGCCACTATAGACACCGCATGCACCGAAATTCTCCCTTGTATGTGAGATCACGTTCAAGGTCGCCCTACAGCCATAGACCCAGGTAATAAGGCATGCCCATTCTCCTTGAGCTCCTTTTACCCCTCCTTTAGATGACAAGACATTTGACCCAACCTTCTCTCCCCTCCCCAAATGATGACCATGCTATGCATGCAAAGGGAGGTGGGTGACTTAACGATGCAGCTGTGTCCCCCAGGTACGACAGCTATGAGGCCTATCAGCACGAAAGGCTGAAGACGGAAGAGCACCGCCAAGAGCACGAGAAGCGGGAATCTGAGAGAGCCAAGCAGCGGGAGAGGCAGAGGCAGAAAGCCATCGTAAGCAGCCTGGGGCTAACTTGGCTTTTCCCTTTTTCTGTGTATGTTTCTGTGTGTGTGTGTGTGTTAGAATATAATTATAATACTTTGTTCAAGCAGCCTTTTGGCTTAAAACTATCAATGTGTCTTCATACACAGAGGCTCCAGCTCACTGGAAAAAAAGTGTTCAGTGTAGTTCTCATTATGTTAACTATTTTATTAAAATTATACTTCCTTACTTTTCTCAAAGTTTCTTTTTTTTAAAAAAAATGAAGGGGGTAGAGATAGCTTGGGTCTGATACCAGTTGGGGGGATGAGTTCTCCGCATCATCTCCCCTGTTGCTGCTTGCTCTGAATGCCAACGAGGAGGTATTGCTGTTTCGATCCAGCATTCATCTTCTTGGCAGACGTGAGGATGAAGCTGCGTATTAAGAACTTGGATTCATGTTCCATTCGAAGTCCGCCACAGAGGAAGGCTTGCTAAGAAAACTATCACTTTTTACCTGTGATGGGTCAATGTCTAACTGGTTGACATAGCTTGCCTAGGAATTACTTTTTAGTAACCTATTATAGCCCACCACACCACATATACAGGGTCACCTGATGTGGCAGTACTGATTCTTCTGTGTAAAGATCTGGGTTATCTTAAACCTGCTCATTCCCTGAAGATGAATACTCTCTCCTCAAAAACCAGTATATGCCCATGGCAGACATTCTTAATCAATCATGTGACTCTTGTCCCTCCGAGGTCCACAGAGTCTCAGGGTCTTACTCAACATGGTGCTCCAGGGAGCCATGGCTATTCGATGGGCTCTGGTCCTGCTTTGGTTCTTGCACCTGCTACGTGCCAGTGCTTGCTGTTCAGTCCCTTTAATAAGAGTCACTATTTGGCATATCTGGTATATAAGCTAATGATTTGGGAGCTGATGTTAGGTATACATGTTGGACTCCTTATGTACCTTTAAGAAAATCCATCAACATCAATAAAACATTGACTTTTAAAAAGCACTATATAAAACAGTTCATGGATGGAGTTAGGCCTTAGCCAAGTTAGTTATCAGCTAGAAGAAAAAGGTTAAATGAAGTTTGTTAATCACAGGCTCACAAAGACAGAGAGAGAGAAGTGAGAAATTATTGAATGATTAGGCTAAAGATCTAGGTGTTTGCTGTTACTTAACTCTGAATCTACCAAAAACTGAACCAAAGGCCTTGTGCTAATTATAACACTTCTCCTCATTTTTTTCTCAACTTTCAAATGAACTATTGTAGTAAGACTTGCCAGAGAATCATTAGTTAACACTTAGGAAGACTAATGAAAATGAAAATTTCAATCTTTCTAGTATCACTATATTTAATTAATGGCCTATTTAATAATTATAATAACTCACATTTATATAATGCCATATAGTTTACAAAGCTTCTTAATATGGTACATTAAAGTTAATCATTACAAAAGAGAACCATGTTGAGCAAGCATATAAAAAATGGCATTTGACAATTCATTACATTTTAATGTTTGTAAGTTCGTCTCTTATAAAGTTCTTGATTTTCTCCTCAGACATAGGGTATTACTTGCTCATTTGGGCAAAACAGTGTAATTTGACCAAATATTTATTTAAAATTATGTAGATAAATGACATGCATTTATTTTATGTCTTCCAAAAATACTTCAGTGCCAGCTAATTAAAATAAAGAAAAGGAAGGAGTGTTGTTTTTCCAGCTCTGGCTCTTTCTGAATAATCAAGTAGAGTCATTCATAATGTCACCATTCCCAGCTTGAATATAAACACCATACCTTGTCTTTCTTTGTGTCTCCAGTGTTGACTAGTTTCTTAGTTAATTCTTTGACTAAAACAGTATTTATCAGTTCAATTCAAAAGAGGACTTAAGGGGCTAGATAGATGGCTTAGCATTTAAGACACTTGCCTGTGAAGCCTAAGGACCCAGGTTCTATCACATAAGCCAGATGAACAAAGTGGCGTATGCATCTGGGTTTCATTTGTAGTGCCTGGAAGCCTTGATGTGCCTATTCTCTTTCTATGTGCCTCTTTCTCTCTCAAGTAAATAAATAAATATTTTTTTAAGATGACTTAAAATAGTATATGTGTCAACTTGACTTATAGGAAATAATTATGCATCAATTAGACACTAGTAAGAATTTTGGCTTTCATAATTGCTTTTGGTTTTAGTTTTCAAGAGCAGATTTGGAAAAAGGAAAAGCTAACAAATAGAAATTGTTAACTCACACAGTGACCTGTGGGTAGTAAGTGCTTACTGCATAGTTGAGACTTTCTGTTGAACCAGTTCCCACTTGGAAAGTTACATGCTATTTCTGTTGAACACAGTGAAAATTCATAACTTTGTGGTAAACATTTGCCAGATGCTTAGATTATAAAATCAAGTAAGACCTTGTACCCAGATTCAAAAAGCTTCGAGTCTCCTGGCAGATAAAGCTAGAACTGTGAAGAGGGGTACGATAGAGGGTTCACATAAGGTCTGTGGCATATAGGTGGCCCTCTCTACTTGGGGATGGGGAAGAGAATCCATAGGAAGGTTGAGAAGCATGAACTCTGAAAGGAAAGGAGGGAAAGTGTTTTTAATATCTGGAACATCGAATATGGTGAGTTCTGTTAGGCAGAACTCGGATGCACTGTGGGATTGTATTTTGAAGACAATATAAATAATAGTGGAAAAGATAGTTGTGTGTGTGTGTGTGTGTTTCCTGTGTGTGAGTGTAGGCACACCTGTGCTATGGTGCATGTGCAAAGGTCAGAAGACAACCTAAGGTGTCAGTTCTCCCTTCCACCTTGTTTGAAGCAGGGTCTCTCATTTGCCACTGCATTTGTCAGGCTAGCTGGCCTGAGTGTCTGGGGAAGTCTCCTGCCTCCAATTCTCATTTTGCCATAGGAGCTCTGGGATTACAGAAACCTACTGTGGCATCAGGCTTTTACATGGGTCCTGGGGATTCAGACTTAGGTACTCAAACTTAATTGGCCCTGAGCCATATCCCCAACTCAAATAGTGGCAAAGACCTAAATATTTTGTATTAATCACAAGTTGATATGATACTATTTTGATATATTGAACTAAATAAAATGTATTACTAGCATTATTATCATCTTCTTTTTACCTTTCTTAATGTGGCTCTTAGCAAACTTAAAATTCCATACCCTGCATTATGTTTTTATTGACTTGCTGTTCAAGTAGAGGCCACTGATTTTACTGTCTCTGGAAAATAGCTCACTATATTGGGAAACTACCAGTCATTTATCTATAACACTGGGGTACAACAGGGAGCAGAGGCAGGTTCTGAAGAGTCCTGTGACTCAGACTAAAGCTTTTGAATTTCATCTTGAGGGCATAGCATAACTATTCTATGAACTAACCCAGAGGAAATTTTCTGATTGTTTTTTGTTTTTCTTCTTCCCGATAGTCTACTTTCTTGTAGACTTGCATCTGAAAGGTATATTTTTATGGACTTGAGCAAAGGGACATCATATGTATGTATATTTACTTTAAACTTCATCCATGAAGCAACTAAGGAAGCCAAGATAGGACACCTAAGTTGGCCACTTAGAATACTTCCATTCAGTTATTGGAAATACCCTTAAAGTATGAAATGAACAGCACATTTAGCATGACTTCTATGAAATTCTGATTCAACCATCAATCAGGGAAATTATGTGCCTAGGGGACCAATGAAACAGAAGCTCCTAAAGGAAAAAAAAATTAAAAAATCATATTTGACAAAATAGGTATTTCTTTGCCTTATGTGTTACATTGCATTTATTTTGATTTCTATGAAGAGGTGGTCAGTAAACTTTCCATTGACTGTACCTCAGAAAGTCTTAATAGAACCCATTTGAATGTTACTAAATCCGAGAGTTAAGCCAGCACTAATAGTAACTGCTAAATCAAAATTATATATTCTAGTTGTATATCACCATTGTAGTAGCTGTTTTCTTATGACTCCCACTAAACTCTTTTTTCAAAAACTAATTCACTCCCTGCCTTCCCCTGTCTCCTGAACTTAAAATAATTCCGATTACGTTGGAGCTGTGAAAGCCAGAGTTTAGTACTTAGTGTCTAAACTGCCACTGCCTTAATTTCTTGTTGAAATCCAAGTCCAATTCCATTTGCAATCTGTACAGTTTCCTGCCAGAAAACATGATAATAGGATGTTCATTTAAAGAACAAATCTAGACATTATGATATGGCTCAGTGCTTCAAAGCAAACCCAGATGTGCTGGGCAGTGCTGGGCCATGCCATTGCTCTTCTCCATTGAGCGCCATGCAGCCTGGGAGCCAGGGGCAGGACATCATAAACACTGATTATCATTTTCTTCCAAAAGCATTACAATTTGTCAGTTATTATTTTTGGAGAAAATAAATCAGTTTCCTATTTAAGTCTTTTTAGTAATAGTGAAGTAGTGAAGTATTTAGCCTTTTCAAAGAGTTTTCAGTTGGGTGAAGATCATAGATAGATAGATAGATAGATAGATAGATAGATAGATAGATAGATAGATAGATAGATATTTGGATATTTTTGGTCTGAGAAAATGAACAAATACTAGAGATTTGTTGACAACACCAACCCTTTAGTTAATAATATGCTGATGTGTACTTTCACTTTCATTAAACTGATAGATCCCATGTATGACATTCTTACACACACCTACACAGGAAAACAAAGAAAACCTCCCCAAGGACAGTTTTGGAGATGATAGATAAACTAGTACCTTGATTATACTGACTGTGTGGCAGGGACAAACACATGTCCAAATTCACCAAAATGTGTATGATGAGTATGTCCAACTTTTTGTATACTAATTATATAGTCCAACAAAACTTTAAAATATATATATATATACATATATATATATATATATATATATTTGAAAGACAGCAAGAGGCAGATAAAGAAAGAGAGAGAGAGAGAGACAAGGGGCATGCCAGGGCTTCTAGCCACTGCAAATGAACTCCAGATGCATGTGCCACCATGTGCATCTGGCTTACGTGGGTACTAGGGAATCAAACCTGGGTCTTCAGTTTTGCAGGTAAGTATCTTAACTGCTAAGCCATCTCTCCAGCCCTCCAACAAAATTTTAACAGGCATTATTCTCAGTCTCTATATAGCCTTGTTTGTAATTTAGCATTTACTTGAATTTTAGCCTTTAAGTGGACCAGCCTGGCTTTACTCAAGTTAGCCTTTGGTGCTGGGTATCTGACAGACTCCTAGTAGTATTTGTCTAGAAGTATTTTGGAAAACTGAATGCTATACTTCTGTTTCTCTCCTACCGTAGTAGCAGACATTTTGTAAATGCCTTCTGCATTAGATGAATATAGACAATTTTAAGAACAAGAACAACAGTAGATTTTAAACCAATATACAGAATTTTTGGTATTGCTTTATGTACTTCTGTATTTCTCTATAGCAATCATATCTCTTCATTTTTCTTGTAGTAACAATGTGTAGGTATGCCATTTAGTATCCATAACATCTCTCTCGCTCTCGTGTGTGTGTGTGTGTGTTCAGAAATGAACCCTGGGTCTTATCCATGCTAGACGTATGCTCTACCATCCTCAGACATTTAAACAAATTATTTGCTTATCACGGTGTGTGTGTATGATGCGAATGAATGCCCATCAGGCTATTCATGGACAGTCTGGGAACAAACAGGCTTTTGAAGCAAATGCTGAGCTATCTTCCCAGCCTTAATCTTGATAATTTTTGCTAAAGTCATGCAGAAAATACTCTGGAATTTAAAAATACCTTTTATCATCAAGGTTGTAGTTTTCTTAGAAGAGAAGGATGAATATTACTCTGATGTAGAAATATGGCATAAGAGTTCTGGGAACAAAAATTGAAATTATACCAGCCTCTTCCTTGTTTGTATCTGGGCTTAGAGGACATTTTGGTGAGATAATCTATTAAAAAATGTATTAACATAGTACTTGCCCTATTTAGAGTTCAATAAATGTTAATCTCCTTACTGCTTCTCATCTTTCCTTAGTGAAACTCCTCTTACCAAGAGTTGCTTATTATTTGCTGAGAAACAACCATTCTTTGTTTTCCCCTGCTAACTAGCAAGCTTAGGGCTCCCTTTTGATAAAGATTTTGGGAATGTAGAGTCAGTTAATTCAGTCCCCTTTATTTAGTTTCTGTGTTTTGGTAATAATGGGGATTTACTGTAGCTGTTAATACAGCATAAATCTTCAGTTTTATTATCTATCCTATCCACAAACTAGCCCTTGTGAAAATTGAAGCTAAAAGTTATTTGATAAATGTTCCGTCCTCCTCAATAGTGAAAAGTGGTCTGAAAATAATTTTTCAAGGGGCCTTTTCCAAAGGTTTCGAGTTCCTTCAAGCCTTTAAGAAGTTGGAAATGTTATTAAGCATTTTGATTTCTTTTCCTTTCATCTCCTGTTTAGAAATTAATGTCTTGAAAAATTGGCTGCAAATGTTACATTTTTTTTTAAAGATATGAAATCTATTCATGTGTCTAATGCAATTGTAACACGTTCAAAGAATGGTTTCTTTCCTAGACATCTTGGCCAGTCTTGGAAAGATTTTTGTCTTTGCCTTCTAGACCTTCAGATGCCTTCTATTTTCATGTTTTTGCAAGTGGAAAACAAAGCACTTTAATAATTTTCCCAAATGAGAATTTCAACCCATTATCTCTGCTCTTTGTAAGGGAGCAGGGCATAGCCCACTAGTGTTTCATTGGAAGAGATGATAGACTAAAAGGTCATTTAAAAAACTGTAGAGCACTCCTTTCCTTTCTTGTTCCTTCCTCCTGGGTTCCGTCTTCTGCTCTGCACAATGTGCCAGTACTCACTATAAAAGGCCCTGTGGTTTATCTTTTTGTGTGTGTGGGATCATTGTTGCAGGCAACGTTGTATAAAGCTACACTTCAGAAACTGCCCCAATATGTCTGTATGTGGGTGTACATATGGTTGATTTTAGCTTTAACGCCACATTTCTTGAATACATAGGCTGTGTGTATTCCCATAATGGTAGCTGAGCAATTTCTGTGCTATGACTCAATTTTTTTCCTCTCTCTTCGGCATTTCCCTCTCCTTTCCTCTATACAGTAGTAACTTTCCTAAAAGGCCCATTAACAAAATCTATAACACCATGCAAGCAGGCGCCAGGAAGTTTAAGTTTAGATAACAGTCCCATCACATTTGGCTGTGGGGCTGAAGCTGGATGTGTGAATAGAATGGCATGTGCTGCAATGACTCCCTGGCTAACATGGGCAGCACTGCTCAGGCATAAGCTTTCCCAGCCTCTTCTATGTTGCCCATCAGGCTAGGCTGGGTGCTCTAGGAAGCGCAACTATAGCCTTCAGTTGAGACATACAGACTTCATGGAATTCAGTGAGGCCCTTGAGTTTGTTCTACTTCATCTGGTCAGTTTATAGGCTCAATGGCTATTGTCAGGAGAATTGTGTTTTACCAACTGTTTCAGTGGAGGATCACCTCTGATTTTTCTAGAGGTATTCTTTTATAAGCAAAAAGCTGTGAACATATAACTCTTCATTAAAATTGTAAGCTCATGTTAGTGCACACAGCTGAGCCACCTGGGACAAACTTTCTCCCATGATGAAACACCAAACTCAGCTTTTATTCTGCTTTTAGTTGAAGCATCTCAGAGAGTAAAGAATGCACAGGCATCTTTGACGTAATGCAGGGGACAGGATAAATGCAAAAATGATGGATAAGCAGTTCATTTTACATCAAATATTTATTGAGACTTTGTTATGTTTCATTTGTACTTAAAGTAGGAAAAAGGAAAGATCTGGCCTCTACTTTTATGAATTTTTCATTATTCTAGGGAGGCAGGCATTGAACAATGAGTCAACTATACCTATTTAAGTATAATTAAGCATATGATTATAAAGGAGAAACAGAGTTTTCCGTAAGAGCAGGTAATAGAGAGTCTGATGTTGTGGCTGGAGAGATGGTTTAGCAGTTAAAGTGCTTGTGTGTAAAGCCAAAAGACCAGGTTCAATTCCCCAGGACCCATGTAAGCCAGATGTATAAGGTGGCACATGTGTCTGGAGTTCTTCTTGTAGTGGCTGGAGGCCTGGTGTGCCCATTCTGTTTTTCTGTCTTTCTCTCTTAAAATAAATAAAATAAATAAAATATTTAAGGAAAGAAAATCTGGCTTTGTCTCATGTCTCAGAAAGGAAATGATTGTTGAGCTTAACATGTATCTAGACTATAGGTGAAGGGTTTGGGATTGCAGTGCAGGAAGGGTATTTCATGTAGCTGTGGAGCACCTTGCAAAAGCTTTGGTGAGGAAGGAATACAATGTATATGGCTGGTGGTGGTGGGGGGGGACAAACATAAACATCATAAAATCCAAGGCAAGAACGGCTTGTAGGAGAAAAGCCCGTGATGGCAACGGGTCTAGATCTTGCAGGGCCTACCTACGAGGTCTTTCTTAGTGATTTAAACATCTTATTAATAGCTGTGGAAGGGCTGGAGAGATGGCTTAGAAGTTAAGGTGTTTGCCTGCAAAGCCAAGGGATCCTGGTTCCACTCTCCAGGACCCACATAAGCCAGATGCATAAGGGAGCGCATGCATCTGGAGTTCGTTTGCAGTGGCTGGAGGCCCTGATGCACCCATTCTCTCCTTGTCTTTCTCTCTCTGTCTCTTTCTCTCTCTCAAACAAATAAAATATATTTTTTAAAAGCTGTAGAAGTTATTGAAATGTTATTCCTGTTGACTCAGTAAAGACTGATCTGTCTATGCTGTAAAGGCAGATTGGAGGAAGGGAGCATGAATAAAGGGATCCAAGTTAAAAGTCCATTACTCTAATTCATAAAGAAAAGTTGGAGGCTGGAGAGATGGCTTAGCTGTTAAGGCACTTGGCAGCAAAGCCAAAGGATCCAGGTTCAATTCCCTAGGACCCATATAAGCCAGATGTATAAGATAACACATGCAGAAGCCGGAGGCTTAGCGTGCCCATCCCCCCCAAATACCTCTTTCTCTCTCTCAAATAAATAGAATTAAAAAATTAAAAAGAAATAATTGGCCTTGCATACATTTTAAAAAGAGAGGTTAGAATATTGGCATAGGGCAAAAAATGCAAAGTGAGGAGAGATTGAGGAGGTAAAACTCAGTATATCTTAATGAAAAAGTAAGGACATGGAGGGGACTATAAAAGAGTAGCCAAGGGCTGTACTCAGACATCTGTCCCCGATAATGAGCTAGATGATGTCAACTTCACTGATACCAGAACATGGAAAAGATTCCATTAGGAAGGAGGTGAAGCTGGGGAGTCTGGTTTGGGCAAGCTTGTTCTAGTTTGACAGACTTAGAGAGGGTGGCCAAGCTGAGACTTCTAACAGATGGTTATGAAGCTCAGAGGAACTCACTTCCCTGGTGAAAATAGGCAGGAGTGTTGCATTTGGTAAACTGGGAGCATAAGTAAGCAGACTTTCAAGGAAGCTGTAGAGTCTGGGAACTGCTCAATTATATTTCACAAGTATCTATTGAGTGATCACTCTGTGGTAGATCATTTGCTTAATACTTGGTTCAAGCAAATGAAAGCAACCAAGAAATATTGTAAGACATCTGTTCACACTAAGCCTGGATGACTTTTGCACCTTCCAAGAATGGGACTCTTAGTATAGCCATGGACCCTTAGTAATGAGACTCTTAGTAAAATTCTTGGGTGGCTGAGTCTGTCTCTTAGTCCTGTGCTTCCTGTCTTTGCTTTGTCCTGATGTCAAGTTCTTTTTGTTGTTATGAGTGTCCCCTGGCAGACACACAGAGCAGTGGGTTAGTTCATTCTTTGTGTCAGCTCCATCTGTTCTTAAAAATTTTTCTCAGTTTTGAGAGACATCATCTCTTTTGTCCTTGTTGCAGAACAAAAGATATAGGACTGCTTCTTACAGTAAAAATGTACCACTGTATTGCAGGGGTGGGGGGAGAATGTTCTTCAGGTTACGGTATAGTCTGCCCATACTGTGGACGTAATAACTTGCTGGTTGGCTCTCATGGCTTTGCGTTTTCCTCTTATGAGTGATCACACATTTCTGGATGTTTCTCAGGGTGTTTCTTCTTCCCTGTCTCGAGAACCAGCTCAAGTCCCCCTTCTCCTTGTTTCCCCCTGCCCACAGGAAGAACGTCGTGTGATTTATGTTGGTCAAATCAGACCTGACACCACACGGACAGAACTGAGGGACCGCTTTGAAGTTTTTGGTGAAATTGAGGAGTGCACAGTAAATCTGCGGGATGATGGGTGAGAATCTTCAAGATTATTTCTTGTTTAGAAGCTGACGTATGTAAAAAATTATGGCCCTAAGATTACTGGGATGGGAGTTGCCACTGTAAGTGCCTTGACGGATGACATGTTGAGTTCAGCACCTTATTTATTTTCTTTCATCCCTATTTATTAATCTTTCTAGTTGAGATCTCCTGTCCCAGAAATAAGTATTTAGCTGCTTGACAGGACAATCACACTGATAAATGGATACAGTGGCTGAGGCCCTGGCACCACTGATGTCTCCCAAAGTAGACGGGGTTACAGTCCTGTACACGGATGTCCCCTAACCAGCTCTGAAAGTCTCTCTCTGTCCATTGTAGAGACAGCTATGGTTTCATCACCTACCGTTACGCCTGTGATGCTTTCGCCGCTCTTGAAAATGGATACACTTTACGCAGGTCGAACGAAACTGACTTCGAGCTGTACTTTTGTGGACGCAAGCAATTTTTCAAGTCTAACTATGCAGACCTAGGTATGGCACATTGCTGTTTTACATGGCAGGATGACTACAGAATGTAAGCTCAAAATAGGAGGGAACACTTTCCACAGGGTTGATCCATTAATTCATTTTGCTGAGTATCAGTACAGACTTTGTGTGTATGAGACACTGTCAAAAGCAAGATGTGTGGGTTTTAGCAATAAAGGGCAAAAGCAAGTTCTTGCTTTATGAATGGGGGATAAGACTACATCATTTGTGTGTGATGTGTGGAATTGTCTTTTGTGTATGTGTGTGGTGTATTATGTCTATAAGTGATTAAGTTTTGTGTGTACGTCAGTTTGTAACCTATGTTGGCTTTCAAATCACAGCATTACCATCACTATTCTATTGAACAGCATATGCAAAAGCCTTCCTCTGCTTTCTTATTTCACAAGGTTTGATGTGCCAGTTACTTGCTTTGAATTATACTTGAGCATGTTGAGTTGTATTGGCTAAATGACCCCAGACTTACTTTCTTGAAAACAAAATATAAATAAAACATTGAGCATTTACATATCCTTTCCTATCCACTGAAGTTCTGCAAGTTTCTCATTTGAGATCTAACGTCATCCTAGGAGGTATATACGATCTCCATTTTATAGATAGTGAATATGAAACACATATAAACATATCTTTACTATCCAAAAGTAGAAACATTTGAAGAAAAGAAAAATCCCCTATCAGTCTGCATGGATGTATGTGTGGGTATGTATGTTTGCATGCATGTATATGAATATACATATAAAACTGAAGTTCTTCTCAACAATGTCATACAATGTATGATTCACAGGATTAAACATAACATATCCATATATTTTAATGGTTGCATAGTGTTTGAGTGGATAAATCATATAATTATATTTAATAATTACATTATAGCTACACATATTCAATTTTTACTTTTTTATATTATAAACAATGCCACAGTGGATATCTCAATTTCCCTTCCTATTCTAATTTTCTACCTTTGTATGCCATTCCCTATTGAATGTGTACATTATAAGCTTTTTAATTCTTTGAGGAAGAGATAAAGGAATGTGATAAATGTGCATATGACATAATTACTTTAAATTAATTTGTAATAAGAATTAAATTAACATATATCTATTCCTCAGCATTATTAGTTATCTATTTGAAATCTATCTAATGTAGTGTAGAGAAAGAAATGAATGAATTCCAAACACTGGGATTTCTTTTCTCCCTTCAACCAGGGATGCCTTTTGAAGTAATTGATACAGGTGCTGTGCATTGTTCAAGGGGAATATGTGATAATTCACTTCATGAGCTAAATAGATAGTGGGAGCAGGGGAGGGGCCACTGACTGGGTAGAGATAGAGGCCTACGGATGAAAATATATAATGTGGCAAGTCATTTTTTTCAAATGTTGGCTGATAAGAACAGTCAAGACAGATTGAAGCCTTGAGTTGATTTGACTTATTTTCTTTAGTGATGAAGGCTGTGGTGTTTCTAGTCTCTCAAAACATCCAGAGTTTAAAATAAGCTACCTAGAGGGGCCTTTAGATCACGATTCATCATGGTAGAGGGAGGATTGGATGGTATTTCCAAATTGAACTGGCACCTCCTTGAAATATTTCTAAGAAGAATGCTGCTTCTCCTCTTGTTATCTCCCTGCCTAGCCAGCAGTTATAGAAACTTTGCCATTGCTAAGTTTGTGCCACATTTTCTGAAAAGTGTGTGATGTGCACTGTAGTAGCATGGGATTTTCCAGTCCCCTCAAGCTCTGCAGGGCCAAGAGTGGTGGTGGTTCTGAGCATATTCATGATGTAGCCAAAAGAGTCCCAGCTATAAAATCATGCCAACCTGTGTTTGAGATTTGGCTTGCCACTAACCTTAGACAAGCCTTGTAGTTCCATTTGTTTCTGGTTCATTCTTTGTAAAATACCTTATAATACCATCTTGAAGACATTTATGTATGGAGCTATTAACACAGTGCCTGATATAAATAATATGCTCAATAAGTAGTAGCTATAATTATTAGAAATGTTAGCAGTGAGAAGGTGGAGACTTAGAATTATTCTGATATGGAAGAATAAGGGCCAGGAACTGACACTGGAGCTCAGTGAAATTCTGGCATGCCTTTTCTCTAGCCCCTAAAGGGTGTAGCCTAAATAACTCAAGATACACATGAGCACTAAATATGGTGAGCATAATAACATAGTAGATACACAAAGGGATTGGAATCCTGTACATATATCAAAATTAAACAAACATGATGTGATACAATTTAATTTTACCAGGGTTGTCAAGTGAATTATCATTTTTGATAAAGTCTATCAAGTTCATTCTGTTTCTCTTTGCTCCTTAAAGTGAAGTTACTTCCTCACACATCCTATTTCACTGCCACTGAAGTTAGTTAATGATGACTACACTATTATCAGAGCAAAGCAATGATGCCAACAACTATTTATTAGCCACTTTAATAAATGAGAATGAAATTTTAACGTGATCAAGGCTACATTAATCAAACCAGGATGTAAAACTTACTGTATATGAATCTCTGATCTATGTTTCAATGCACTGTCTTATGTGAACATGAATCTTTCTAAAAATACCTGATGAAAAATATAAAATATGAAAAACAGGATCAGAACTGAAGGATGGGTCAGCATTATTAACATAATTGTTTTGATTAGTAATTAGTTATGATGTGGAAATTATATTTCAACAAATAAGAAAAGAATGAAAATACTACATTTGTCATAAACTCTTTATTAAACTATCAGGGTCTTGAATGTGTACATAATGCCTTTCCATGTATCCTTGCCATTTATTGGTAAATCATTCCCAGATCTCAACACAAATATTTTCAATCATGCTTTTAATAACATGCGGGTGCTGGAGATTAATGCATTCATTCAACAAACATTAATTTGACTACCTACCTTGTGCCAACAGTTTTCCAGGTGCCAGGAATACAAATGTGAGGTGATTTGTTTCTATTAATACAGGATCATTATTTATAATAATTTCTGTTGAAAAATAAGGTGGCTTTCAGGTTACCCTTTTAGTATTTTTCTTTTTACTGCATCTTACTGAGTCCCAGGATCCTTCTTGGAATGTGAAAAAACATGCTAGAGTAGATGTCATCCCCTCATATGTGGAAGAGCATGATAGAGCAGATGTTATCCCTTCACATGTGAGAGAGCATGCTAAAGTAGATATTATCCCCTTACAAGTGAGAGAACATGCTAGAGTAGATGTTATCCCTCACATGTGAGAGAACATGCTAGAGTAGATGTTATCCCTTCACATGTGAGAGAACATGCTAGAGCAGATGTTATCCCTCACATGTGAGAGAACATGCTAGAGCAGATGTTATCCCTCACATGTGAGAGAACATGCTAGAGCAGATGTTATCCCTTCACATGTGAGAGAACATGCTAGAGTAGATATTATCCCTCACATGTGAGAGAACATGCTAGAGCAGATGTTATCCCTTCACATGTGAGAGAACATGCTAGAGTAGATGTTATACCTCACATGTGAGAGAACATGCTAGAGCAGATGTTATCCCTTCACATGTGAGAGAACATGCTAGAGTAGATGTTATCCCTCACATGTGAGAGAACATGCTAGAGCAGATGTTATCCCTCACATGTGAGAGAACATGCTAGAGCAGATGTTATCCCTTCACATGTGAGAGAACATGCTAGAGTAGATGTTATCCCTCACATGTGAGAGAACATGCTAGAGCAGATGTTATCCCTTCACATGTGACAGAACATGCTAGAGTAGATGTTATCCCTCACATGTGAGAGAACATGCTAGAGCAGATGTTATCCCTCACATGTGAGAGAACATGCTAGAGCAGATGTTATCCCTTCACATGTGAGAGAACATGCTAGAGCAGATGTTATCCCTCACATGTGAGAGAACATGCTAGAGCAGATGTTATCCCTTCACATGTGACAGAACATGCTAGAGTAGATGTTATCCCTTCACATGTGACAGAACATGCTAGAGTAGATGTTATGCCTCACATGTGAGAGAACATACTAGAGCAGATATTTTCCCTCACATGTGGTCGAGCATGCTAAAGTAGATGGTATCCCTCACATGTGAGAGAACATGCTAGAGCAGATGTTATCCCTTCACATGTGAGAGAGCATGCTAGAGTAGATATTATCCCCTTACAATTGAGAAAACATGCTAGAGTAGATGTTATCCCTCACATGTGTGAGAACATGCTAGAGTAGATGTTATCCCTCACATGTGAGAGAGAACATGCTAGGGTAGATGTTAACCCTCACATGTGAGAGAACATGCTAGTGTAGATGTTATCCCTCACATGTGAGAGAACATGCTAGAGCAGATGTTATTCCTTCACATGTGAGAGAACATGCTAGAGTAGATGTTATCCCTCACATGTGAGAGAACATGCTAGAGCACATGTTATCCCTCACATGTGAGAGGACATGCTAGGGCAGATGTTATCCCTCACATGTGAGAAAACATGCTAGAGTAGATGTTATCCCTCACATGTGAGAGAACATGCTAGAGCAGATATTTTCCCTCACATGTGGTCGAGCATGCTAAAGTATATGTTATCCCTCACATGTGAGAGAACATGCTAGAGCAGATGTTATCCCTTCACATGTGAGAGAACATGCTAGAGTAGATATTATCCCCTTACAAGTGAGATAACATGCTAGAGCAGATGTTATCCCTCACATGTGAGAGAACATGCTAGTGTAGATGTTATCCCTCACATGTGAGAGAACATGCTAGAGTAGATGTTATCCCCTCACATGTGAGAAAACATGCTAGAGTAGATGTTATCCCTTCACATGTGAGAGAACATGCTAGAGTAGATGTTATCCCTCACATGTGAGAGAACATGCTAGTGTAGATGTTATCCCTCACATGTGAGAGAACATGCTAGAGTAGATATTATCCCCTTACAAGTGAGAGAACATGCTAGAGTAGATGTTATCCCTCACATGTGAGAGAGCATGCTAGAGCAGATGTTATCCCTCACATGTGAGAGAACATGCTAGAGTAGATGTTATCCCTTCACATGTGAGAGAACATGCTAGAGTAGATGTTATCCCTCACATGTGAGAGAACATGCTAGAGCAGATGTTATCCCTTCACATGTGAGAGAACATGCTAGAGTAGATGTTACCCCTCACATGTGAGAGAACATGCTAGAGCAGATGTTATCCCTCACATGTGAAAGAACATGCTAGAGTAGATGTTATCCCTTCACATGTGGAATGGAACTACATATATTTCATATGGCACGTGACATTTGTCTGATACCTACTGGGATGTATGATTTGTTTGTTTGTATGAGTGGTCATGTATGTGAACACTCTTCCACAGTGAAGAAACTTCTGAGAAATACTGTTTTGTGGTAATTTGAATATTTGCCAATGAAAATACAGATGTTCTAACATTCTGGGTTTCCTTAGAATCATCTAGCATTAAACAGTGAAATTGTCTCTAAATTTCTTCTCAAATCTTTTATTTATATGCCCTTCCTGGTCCTCTGCTGGTTTTGTCCTATGGAGCATGTTCCTGGGAGACTTTTGCATCCTGAGATACAATGAAAATGACATTCTGATTTTGAATTAATCTCTTGCACTAAGCTAGAATTTATTATTTTTTAAATTTATTTTGCATCTACAAAAGTTTTTAATTTGAATAATGGCTGTTCATAAAACTCCAGAAATTTAAGCAAACCATTCATGAGGCCATAAAGAGAAGAGGTTGAAGTCAGTATGATTTAAGAATTGAATATATAAGATGGTTTTGAGGAAAGACTGGCCATTTGGTCCTTGCTTTTATGTCTGAGGATACTGTGATTTCTCTTACATGAAAAATCCTTGTTGCAGCATCACCATGAGTTCAAGGCCAGCCTGAGACTACATAGTGAGTTCCAGGTCAGCTTGGGCTAGAGCAAGACCCTGCCTTGAATAAAAAAAAACCAAAAACCAAAAACCAAAAAAAAAAAAAAAAAAATCCTTGTTGGAAAATCATCAGTAGACATGCACAATAACAATCCAATTAAAAAAAAAAAAAGTGTGGGGGGATTTCTTTGTTAGTAAAGTTAAGAGAGTGAAAGATGATTAAATCTTCAGTACAGAAAATAGACCAATACTGAAGAGCTTGCAGCATTGCAATCTTTTCAACCCTCCTTTTTGTTCTTTTTCTTTTCCTTTTTCAAGGTAAGAATTGAACCCATGGCCTGGCATTTGCTAGACAAGTGTTCTGGGATTGAGCAGCACTTCTGGCCTCAGCAAAATTAATAAATCACATATCAACCTTATGCTTCTTTCATTGGGCATTTCTGTTGAATTAACCTTGGGGGTGCCATGGACTGCTCATATAATTAGAATTGTTAATGTGTTCCAGGGAGGTTTCAGTTTCCTTTGAAATGATTTCTTTCTTTCTTTTTATTTATATTATTCTAATTTTACATTCATAATGGTGACTCCATTATCCTCCCTGTCCTCCCTCTTCCAAAGGGACCCTCATCAATGGGGAATGTGGGTCATGCATTGTGGGGGTGGTCAAGAGCTATGGGGGATAAGCCAAGTCTCTATGCATAATGTCCCAACTTGTGGCTCTAACATTCTTTCTGCCCCCTCTTTTGCAAATTTCCCTGAGCCACATTGGGATCATTTTAGTTCTACTTCAGTGATAAGGTTTTGGGAGCCTCTGTGTCTCTGGATATCTGGCTTAGTAGGAGTTGGATGTTCTCTGTGTTTATCTCCTTCAGCCTTCTTCTGGTGTTGTGATCACCAATAACGCTGTACTCTTGCCCTTCCCCTGCATTACTCTATGGTTTCAGCTGGGGCCCTAGTGAGTTGTGATTGGCTGATCCTCCCTTCAGGTTCATTGTCCATCTGAAAAAGAAAAGCAAATTCTCCAACAGAGAGAGAAGTTAATACTAGATAGATGGGATGGCTACATATTTTACAGGGAATTTTATATGCGTAAGCTGTCTTCTCACTCTCATTTGGTGGTGTCTTGATCTTGGAGACTGAGCTCATTTTTGTACATGATTTTGACTTATTTCCCAGTTCCAGCAATGAGTTCCATTCCACTAAGTGGATCTATTAGCCAAATCAAGAGCAGTTGGTAACCGTGGCTGTGTGCCACTATTGCACTTGTTTGAGCATTACATCAGGTTGTTTCCTGCTGGATACCTTAGACTTCGAGTTGTTTGGACAGATGTCGGCCATTTTCCCCCAGAGGTGTAGCACCCTCTGGCACTAGACTAGCTAACTCTCTGGGGACTGACCCTCTTCCAGATTCTGACCAGGTCTCTTCATGTTTGCTATCACACTCGTATGCTGTCTTCGACAGCAGGGTCTTACCAGTAACCTTTGGTGGGTCATCAAGAACTCTGACAGAAATCTGTCTTTTTTGGGAAACCTTGTAGGTGTCTCGGATCAACAGCTCATTGTGAAAGTTAACCCCCTGCTGGTGCTGGGAGTTATAAGTCAGTGCCAAGGAAGGTGAGGGAAGAAAAAGATAAATAATATGAAAGATAAAGTAAGTATAGAGAGGAGAAGGAGAGAGAGAGAGAGGGAGGGAGGGAGAGAGAAGAGAGAGAGAAGCAGGAAAAGATTAAGATTGGTCTTCATGATGTTCTCTCCACAATCCTGTGGTTCAGGTGTTCCCTCTGTGGGCCTGCTGAAGGATCAATGTTTTAGCCTGTTGTTCGGAATAAAGGGTTTTATTGTGTCATTTCCTTTTGGGTCCCTATTTGTATCCCCCCACCCTTGTCCTCCCTCCCACCCTCTCGCTCCCTCCCACCCTTACCCTCCCCCCATCCCACCCTCCCTATTGTCTGGTCCTCAGAGTGCTTATTAGGTTTGGCAGCATCTCAGGTGGATTCAGGTAGTAGTGACAGATAAACAAGACCATGCGATGATTATTTATTTTCTTTCTTTTTTATTTTATTTTAATAAAATTTTTTTAGGTAGGGTTTTGCTCTACCTCAGGGTGGTCTCAAACTCGTGACAATCCTCCTAACTCTCCTCCTGAATACTAGGATTAAAGGCATTTGCCATCACACCAGGCTTCAAATAAATCTTTCTAAAGAAGTAATACATTCATACAAATGCTTTTAACTAGATTTCCCAGCCACCCTTTCTCATTTGTAAGACCAGCAAAAACTATCTGCTTTTTCCATAGTGAAAAAAATGTCAGAAATATTTGATAGTGATAACATTGAACTTGACATTCAACATTGCCCAAACACATCTGCATTGTTAAGGGTTATTTGAAATTGCATATGGATTTTTTGCACACAATCTGACTTGAACAGGCTTAAAGATTCAAAAAATAGTATGGTTTAATTCTACCTATAGATTGTAAAGGAGGGAATAGGCTACATGTGCCCTCTCAGGATTGAATCATTTCCCCAACCTTATAACTTGGGAACAATTTACACCCCTCTTGCTAGTGTGCCCAGAGGTATTGGTTAGATAGATGGTCCTGCTTCATAGTAGAGTAGTATGTTGGAGATTAGGTGACATTCTGGAATGTTCTCTCTCCCATTGAACTGGATTTTATGCTCAGTAAAATTAATTCCACTGGATAGGGAAATGATTCCCAGCTTTTACTTGTATCCTTGCAGCTGAGTCATTGAAGAACTCCAAGGAAGTCACTTAACATGCCAAGGGCAAGAGGAGAATGGCCATCTAGAAAGCAGAGGAAATATATGCTAGGAGTGTTTGAGTCTAAAATGAGTCGAGATGTCCATGTTTTTGAAAGCTCACAGTTCCATTTCCGCGTGTATGTTTCCATCTATTTTCCAATGTAGGCATTGCTTTGAAGACTTCTGATTAGAGAAATTACACATGAATCAGAGATCTTGAATTGGAAAGGTCACTGGCTATTAGGAAGGAGTGTATCTAAACTGCTGTGGGTTTCTTTCAGATTCAAACTCAGATGACTTTGACCCTGCTTCCACCAAGAGCAAGTATGACTCTCTGGATTTTGATAGTTTACTGAAAGAAGCTCAGAGAAGCTTACGCAGGTAACATGTCCACTGGCTGAGGATGACAGAGAGATGGTGAATACCTCAACGGGACAGCGTGTCCTTCCCCCAACAGACTCTTGCAAGTCATACTTAGGAATTTCTCCTACTTTACACTCTCTGTACAAAAACAAAACAACAACAAAACAACAATACCACGAGAACAAGAACAACAAGCATGGTTTACATGAACACAGCTGCTGAAGAGGCAAGAGACAGAAAAGATATTCAGTAAGCACAGGTTGATTCACGATTGTCAGCTTGGCTTTCCCTGGAGGCTCTTGGTGACAGAGTGTATATGAAGTGTACGCGTGTGTGTGTGTGTGTGTGTGTGTGTGTGTGTGTGTGTGTGGTCATGTTTAGGAGAGTATGTATGTGGGTGCATGTGAGGACTGAGGACACCTGACCGGAACATACAGGGCAAGCACTTCAAATGCAGCAGCTCCAAGAAGACACACTTACAACCTAGAACTTCAAAATGTTCATATTCTATACAAAAGGAAAAATATATATCAATTACAAAGGAAAGAAAACTCACCAACCACCCTAAGATGACACTGCTGATGTCTGCCATCAGCCTCAGTACTGTCTTTTAAGAAAGTGCAAACCAATTTGCAGCAAGCTTTTTCTCTTAATCTATTGATTATGTGACAATCGGAAGTAAATGTAGGTTCCATAGAACTAATATCCCGTCTCTTTCTCTTGGTTTCTCTCTCTTTCTCTCTCTCTCTGTCTCTCTCTCTCTTTCTTTCTCTCTTTTCTTTCATCATGGAATCTGGGTGGGAGAGGATCCTGCTAAACTTTCCTAACATTTTGAAGTTTCTGTAGTCCGTCCTTTGTCCTGACACCCCTGTAAATGTCCAAAATGTTGAGCTTCCACTGCAAATTTTACACAAGCCTTGTCAATGGTCACGCAGGCAGCGTGTTCAGCAGTTCTATCTGAGGAGCGGACACGGTGTTACATTACCATGAGAGTTGAGTAGAACTCCATGGATGTGTTCAGACAGTGTGATTGCTACATTCTCTGATGTAGTTAAGTATTTACAGATGTTAAATGGAGTATTTTTATTTTATGTACATACTATACAACTATGTTCTTTTTTGTTACAGCTATGCACTGTAAATGCAGCCTTCTTTTCAAAACTGCTAAATTTTTCTTAATCAAGAATATTCAAATGTAATTATGAGGTGAAACAATTATTGTACACTAACATATTTAGAAGCTGAACTTACTGCTTATATATATTTGATTGTAAAAAAAACAAAACAAAACAAAACAAGACAGTGTGTGTGTCCGTTGAGTGCAACTAGAACAAAATGATGCTTCACGCATATCCATCCCTTCGTAGGTGAGCTTCCATCCAAGCATATTGTCAAAAAAAACAAAAAAAAAAAAAACCCTAACCCTCTAAAGGTGTGAACCACTTCTGCGATATTTTTCCACATTTTCTTGTTGCTTGTTTTTCTTTGAAGTTTTATACACTGGATTTGTTAGGGGAATGAAATTTTCTCATCTAAACTTTTTCTAGAAGATACCATGATCTTATGTAAAGTCTCTCAATGGGTAACCATTAAGAAATGTTTTTATTTTCTCTATCAACAGTAGTTTTGAAACTAGAGGTCAAAAAAATCTTTTTAAAAATGCTGTTTTGTTTTAATTTTTGTGATTTTCATTTGATACAAAATGCTGAGGTAATAATTACAGTATGATTTTTACAATAATTAGTGTGTGTCTGAAGACTATCTTTGAAGCCAGTATCTCTTTCCCTTGGCAGAGTATGATGATGGCATTTATCTGTATTTTTTACAGTTATGCATCCTGTATGAATACTGAGATTTCATTCCTTTGTTTACTAAAGAGACATATTTATCAGTTGCAAAATAGCCTATTTATTATAAATTATGAGATGATGAAAATAATAAAGCCAGTGGGAATTTTTTTTTTAAATCAAGGATGCATGACATTTGTCAGGTTGGAGTGTAAGTTCTTCATTTGGGAAACTCAGCTGTCGTGGAAGCAGTGTTCCTACTTGCACTAGCATGGCCTCTGATGTGACCATGATGTTGTTTGATAACATTGCTTCTGCTAAATTCAATGATAATAAAACAAACCTTCCGAAAACCACCATTTTGAGCATCAGGATTTCATCTGAGTATGGAGTCCCTGCAATGGAAGTCACTAAAGTTTGGAGTGTGCACTCAATTTCCAAATTGAGATTCAATTACTGTTTGGCTGACGTGACTTTTCTGTAAGACGTGATAGACCTACTACTTAATTGTTCCTTTCTTTTCTCTCACCCAACATGATATTATGAGGTGGGTTTCACCCCCAGGCCAATGCAGCTAATTTTGATAGCTGCGTTCATTTATCACCAGCATATTGTGTTCTGAGTGAATCCACTGTCTGTCCTGTCGGATGCTTGCTCGAGTTTTTGGCTTCTTATTTCTAAGTAGATAGAAAGCAATAAAAATACTATGAAATAAAAGAACCTTGTTCACAGGCTCTGCGTTACAATAGTAACACACCTTTAATCTGCCTATTTCTTGTTGTTCTGTAGGTTATAAATGCAGGTATTTTAACTCTTTGTGAACGCCAAACTGAAGTTTACAGTCTTTCTTTCTGAATTTTGAGTATCTTCTGTTGTAGAATAAATAATAAAAAGACTATTAAGAGCAATAAATTATTTTTAAGAAATCAATATTTAGTAAATCCTATTATGTGTTTAAGGACCAGATGCATTCTCTATTTTGCCTTTAAATTTTTGTGATCCAACTTTAAATACATTCTCTTTTTTGCTCCGGATTGTGGACATGAGTGAAATACTGGGTTTCTTTTCTTACTTATCAATAGACAACACTACAGATTTCACGTTGAGGATTCATTTACCTCCCCCACCCCAGCCTGACAAATATTGTTACCATGAAGATAGTTTTCCTCCATGGACTTCAAGTTGCATTTACAATTAGTGAAGCTTTTGTATCTTATGCAGACACTGTGGGTAGCCCATCAAAATATAAGCTGTATTCCTTTTTTCTTTTTCTATTTTTTTTTTTTTTGGAGAAAATATTTCCAACAAACACATGCACCCCCACCATCATGGGAGGCAATTTCAGCATAGATCTATAGGACTTTTAGATGACCATGGGCCATTGCCTTCACGCTGTGGTAAGTACCACATCTACAATTTTGGTAACCGAACTGGTGCTTTAGAAATGTGGGTGTCTTTATTTTTAAAGAGATGTAGCAGAATAATTCTTCCAGTGCAGCAAAATCAATTTTTGCTAAAGGACTTCGAGAACAACGGTTGGGCTGACAACATTAAAAGCAGCAGAGAGGAAACTTTGCACTATTCGGGTATGATGCTTGGGTCAGTTGAAAAAAAGGAAACCTTTCATGCCTTTAGATGTGAGCTTACAGTAGGTAAAGATTATGTGTCCTTTTGTTGATGGCTGTAACGAGAACTTCAATCACTGTAGTCTAAGACCTGATCTATAGATGACCTAGAATAGCCATGTAATATAATGTGATGATTCTAAATTCGTACCTATGTGACAGACATTTTCAATAATGTGAACTGCTGATTTGATGGAGCTACTTTAAGATTTGTAGGTGAAAGTGTAACACTGTTGGTTGAACTATGCTGACGAGGGAAAGTGAGCGATTAGTTGAGCCCTTGCTGGGCTCATGTCCACCTGCCAATTCTACATGTATCGTTGTGGTTTTATTCATTGTATGAAAATTCCTGTGATTTTTTTTTAATGTGCAGTACACATCGGCCTCACTGAGCTAATAAAGGGAAACGAATGTTTCAAATCTACTTCTGCTTTTCTTATTTATCGGAACCAAATTGCTGGCATGTTTCTCAGATCAGTACACATTACTTGCTTATTATTATTCTATTTCCTCTTGAGCTCTCTCTCCCTTTCTCCCTGCTTTTCCATATTCATGGATGCATTTCAGCTCTGAGGACATGTGTGCTTCCAATATTTTACCGGGCCTTCTTTCAAATTGTAAAAGGCAGACGTGGTGATTTTATAATGAATATTGTGAGGTTGTGAAGTGAAAAGTGACACAGGACTTTGTCAAGTAGATTAGGTGGATTTTTGCATGTAACCCTGAAAAGTGTGTATTTTTAAGGATAAAGTATTGACTTGGGGAAAGCAGCTTAATATTCAGTGTGAAAAGTGGTTCTACTGTAGAGGAACTGAATATTTTTCATAGACAGTATCAGAAGGAAGGTCTCATTCTAGGTGAGTCAGTAGGGTGCTAGTGGGATGGATTGGTAAGTTATGGCCCCATGTTGTAGTGAGAATGTCAGCTATGCCTGGGAGATGATGGTGGTCTCAATGACAGAATGTACTGACACTACTTCCCCCTCTCCTGACTCAGATGGTCCTTTCCCCTCAACTGCTTGCCTTGAAAGACCAACATAGCATAACACTGGGAATGCGTGGCTAATTATGTCCTGAGTCCCTTCTGCCCAAATCTTCTAGAGAGAAAAGAATGCTGTAAGCATCAGAAACATGACGGAACTATCAATAAAACTCATTGAAATCTGCTAACTTAAGTAGGAAGAACTCTCCATGCTTTGATTGCCATTTTATACCAATACTAAAATTGGTGAATTATTTTTTCAACATTCAAAATGCATTTAAAAAAAACTTAGTTATATCATGCAAATGTTACATTTACCTACAACTCTGGGTATTAAGCATTCCTGAAATTCAGAGGATAAGCCAGATCTTGACTTGTCTTCCACATTCACTCAAATTTAATTTCTTTGTTTATGATTTATTTATTTGAGAGCAACAGACACAGAGAGAAAGAGGCAGATAAATAGAGAGAGAATGGCCATGCCAGGGCCTCCAGCCACTGCCAACGAACTCCAGATGTGTGCACCAACTTGTGCATCATCTGGCTTATGTGGGTCCTGGGGAATCAAGCCTCGAACCAGGGTTCTTAGGCTTCACAGGCAAGTGCTTAAACACTAAGCCATATCTCCAGGTGCCACATTTGCTCAAATTTAAATTGTATACTATGTTTTCTTCTTTTTTTACTTTTAATCTTCTGACTGGAAGAGGCCATGTTGCTGAAATCATACAAACCCTCCCAAAGGGTTAATTTTTACCCTAATGAACTCTTGAGGGTAGAGGGGGGATTTAAGAGCAGAAAGAGAGGCGGGTTCAGTGCTGGACCTTCCTGATTGTAGATAAGGTATTCCTTTCATATTATCCTCAAAATATTAAATCTCTCCCAGCATTAATGATCCCAATGGCAAAAATAATTATTGGAACCAAAAATAAATGAACACTGGATATGAATAGTTTGTTTAAAAGGAGCTTGTCTCATTTCAAGTCCTCCAAATTAAATCTGTCTAAACTATATATGTTATATTGAGCTGAAATTATTTTTCAACACTGCCAGTTTTCTCTTCTTGGTAGGTTATTTAGCAAATCATTGGATATAATTTACAGCCCTAATAACATTATTATACTCATTTGACAATGGAGCTATGAGCTACACAGTTATAACTCAGTATTAATTATAGCATATTTTAACCAAAGCCTACTTTTTGCAATATTTACTTTATATGAATCTCACATTTTGTAGCTGTCCTCACTATTGCTTGTTTTTGAGCACACTGTACACAATTATGAATCAATCTTTGTACTTTATCAAATAGCTGAGCGTAATAAAGAGGGTCATAACTCACAGAGGAGTTCCTTGGAGGTTTGTAACATCATGATTTAAATCTCAGAAAGATTTAATCAAAAGCTGAATTAATCCCTGGGGGAAAGAACATTGTATAGATTCCATTGATGGGTACAAAGCAACCTATTTCTTTCTACTGCGCTCTGTTACCATGCTGGGGAAGGGAGCATAGTTTTTTCTGTGAGGAATGACATGTCTCTTTTTGTTTTTGGTGTGGGGTGGAGGACATCATGCAGAACCTTTCAGGTCAGGCTTCATTTCTTCCACAGCTGAGCTCATTCTACATACTTTGGCATTATCTGTATTTCTAGTACATGGTTAAAGTTAAATGTCCTCCACCTTCTTGTTCTCTTCAGCATATCCCATGTGATTCCAGAAACTGTGCAGAGTCCCCAAAGCTACACTCCAGTCGAGCATGTGGAATGTGTGGGTCACATGGGCTGGTTTCCAGGTCTCTTCTGTGTAATCAGGTGACTACCCCAGGGCAAATTCTCAGCATTCAAGGACATGGAGAACTTGCCAGAAGAAATGAACATAAAATTCCCTTATTTCGAGGACCAGGCTCTACTGAAAAGCCTAGCATTGTTCCATGACTCAGGGCCAGAGGCTTTTACCTTTCCACATGTCACCTTGATATTCACAATTACATAGGAACATAGTCATATCCCTTTTAACTAAACATTCCTTGCTCATGACCAACTGACTTATTGATAGAACAAAGTGGAATTAATTAGTTGAAAAAGGGTGATAGAACTTTTGGAGGAGAAAACCAAATGATCCTGTAATATTTTCATGATTAAATTAAATGAATATAATTATACATGCACATATGCACACCAAAGCATTATTATAATCAGCAATCTTAAAACACTGTATTGTTTCAAATTTATGCATATAGCACTTACTGAAGGCAAGTAGCGAGTGTGATATTTGAATTTGCATATTGACCATTTTCATATATTTTCATACATTAATTTTTAGTAGGAAGAAGCTGAATTATTAGGAAAAATCCTGGGGTGTATAAGAAAGAAATATTTTGTTTCTCTTGGTTTCGGATCATCAGGGGCACTTAGCAACATTATCTCCCCCGCCACACACACATTCTCTGTGATGGATTTTCAACAAGATGACATCCAAGTGAATGCTGAAATTAAATGGGAAGGAAAGAACATTAAGTGGTAAATTCCAGTAGCTTATTAGACTACTTAATTGGCGGGAATTTATTTTTGCTGCTGTTAGGAACTCTATAGTCAGGCTTCTCTTTAACAATACTAATTGATTAAAAAAAAAAGTAGCTATAATACCATTACCACACAACACCCTCCAGCAAGTCACTTAAGAAAATTCGCAGGATTGACTTGGGAGGTGTTGATAATTTGGTCCTGCCTTCATTTGTATCAATGCTTCCTTCACTTTCCAGCAAGGTACCTCCTTAGTGCCATCATAGCTTCACAGCACACTTAAAAAACATAATACTCAGAAAGTAAAACCATACTTGCTCTTGTTTAACCACTTAGGTTTATAGTTTGGATGGTGTATCCTTTCAGCGCGTGACTAATGATGCATATTGTTTAGACATATTAGACATGTTTTAAGCACTCCCTTTGTTGGCAGGACTGTGTGCCCACTATCAAAGAATAATGCTTTGTTATTGTGCATCCTATAGAAGGGAACTTAGTTAGCTGGGCACACAGCATGAGATGTAGCTGCAGTATATCCATGTCTGGTAACTGCATGATCAAGTGGGATTCTCTAATTCTTTTCTATATGCTGGATCTATGAGCTGTTTGTGATTTCCAGTAGGAAAGCACTTGGAAGAAAAGCAAACCTTGGAATTCATGACTCATAGCTTAGCCTTAGCCACTACAATGTGGGAAGGACCTGTGTGTTGGAATGACATTTCTCCTGCTTCCAACAGCAGATGTATGGCGGCACACAAAGAGCACACCGGTGCACATATTCGTTGAATGAAATAATTCATAGACAGCTCATAAGAGTTCCTTTGTCACATGGTGCCTGTGAATCATTGAGCCAGTACCTTGGTACACAATGACTTAGCCTAGGAGTAGAAAGGTTATGTGAAGGAAAGAGAATGAATAAATAGAAGGTTAACCAAACACATTTGAACACCAGGTACAGATCAACGTTTGAGCACAGATTTCCCATGGCTTCTGATTTGCCTTTTATGCTGACACTTTCCATGGGATTATATAAACAAAAGAGGCAATTGTACAGGTAGGTAGTAGAGCTGTGAAGAAGAAAGAGAATGAACATTGCTTTGCTGGTTCTATTTGTGGGGGTGGTTCTGTGTGTTTGCTCAGAAGAGCTGATTAAAATTCGGCTTACTGCCTTGCTATTAGATTGATGTGGGCATGGAAAGAATTTTGGATAGAATTTTTAAACATTGATTTTGTGCAGTGATGGAAAGATGTCTCTTCCTACACATAATACAAAAAGGTTCTTTGTATTTTAATTATGTGCTCAGGAAGGCCCCCTTTTCTTCTAATGGATTCTGTTTTTTCCATCTCAAAGTAGCCACTGCAGCAAGAGACCCTCCTAGACTGTACACTTTCTAATGGCTAAACTTGAACACTCTTAAAAGTCATATAGTAAATAACATGCAGATATGTAAATTCATATCGTGGGGAGTACTGAAAGGTTTTTTTTTTCCACTTAAAAACTTCATAACCTTCATTTAGAAACTTGAACAACTTAGAGACTTGCTTTTGTAAAATAAGCTTTTAGATGGAACACATTGTACTGTCTCTCAGAATGATGTTGGTTGATTTCACAATTTTCCTTGCACATTAACATTTGAAAATAAAATGCTTTTGCTGAAAGAAGGCAGGCATGGGAAGCTACCATCCATTTAATATCCAGAAGATTACAAGGGTTACGAAAAGGCGAAGATGATGACAATTAAGATGATGGTATCAGTTAACATATAGTATGGATTTACCATCTTAGCTGTTCACAGTGTGTTTCCTTAACTAGTCCTTCTAACCAGAGTGTCAGGTACAAACACAGCCCTTCCCATGCAATAGATGAGGAAATGGAGGCTTCGTGAAGTGGATGTTTGGATTTGGGCAAAGTCCAATTAATATCAAAACTTATCTTCTCATCTATTGTGCAATATATAATGTTTCTAATGACCAAATATTAATGTTTAAAGCATTTTCTGTTGGAGGTAATTGATTATTGTTAAAAAAATTGCAGTTTTGTTATTTCCTTCAAGCTGAAACCACAGTCTCCCTATGTCGTATCCTTCATTGTTCACTGATTGAACTCCAGTGGGTACCAGATCACAGCACAAAGGGTGTGGGCACAGATTCTGCTTCACATGTAGCTAGCAGTATAAAAGCAAACTAAAACTTGAATTTTCTGAGTGTAGCAGGAGGATGATCTTAGGGCAAGTCAGTCTTTCTCCTACATATACTCTGTTTTCTGAGAAGTATGTTACTGTACAGTAATGGAGGATGAAGATTACATGACATAAAATCCATCAGAAGGGAAAGCCATTGTAAGTCAAAAATTCATCCAGTACACCTGACTGCTGAAGGCTTATAGCTGAGGAGCACAGTGCACTGTATAGGATTCCTTGCTTCCTGAAATGAGCACTTGGCGGTCTGGAGCTACAGTTCACTGCCTTTTGTCTGACATCACAGAGAGTATTGCATGATATATTGCTAGCCCAGGAAAAAATCAAAATGAAAATACAATTTCTACTGAATGGGAATTTTCATACTATCTTTTAAAAGTTTATTTATTTGCAAGGAGAGAGAGAGAAAGAGAGTGAGAGAACACCAGGGCTTCCTGGCACTGCAAACAAATTCCAGGCTCATGTGCTGCTTTGTGCATCTGGATTTACATGGGCACTGAGCCAGCAGACTTTACAAGCACGTGCTTTTAACCATTCAGCTATCACACCAGCCCCATTTTTATACTACCTTAAGGTAGAAAAACTGTAAATTGAATGGTCTTTAATCAGGGACCATCACATGACCAATGTCTATGAAACCAAGACTAGTGATCCACATATTTAATAAGCAGGAAGGACCTGGAGCTGAAATCTAATGGCGTACACTCTGCCTTCAAACTATTGCACTGCCATGCACTGACGTTTACCTGAAATGTTTTCCACTAACAACTTTCTTTTGGCAGGCTGGAGAGATGGCTCAGGAGTTACAGGTGTTTGCTTATAAAGCTTGAATTTATTTCCCAGTACCCATGTAAAGACAGATGCACAAAGTGGCACATGCATCTGCAGTTCATTTGCAGTAGCAGGAGGCCCTGGCATGTCCATACTCATTCTTAAATAAAATACTTTAAAAATCTTTTTGAGAGTTTGTGGTAATGTCTGCTTGGCAGATATTGTTAAACCAGTAATTACGTTAATGACAAGTTGAAGGTCTAAGATGCTCTTCCCTTACAATTAAGTAACAAAAGTATAATATGTACTAGCTCTTTATCATTATCTAAACAGTTTTTTTTTTTTCCTTTTTGTTTTTTCAAGGTAGGGTCTCACTTTGGTCCAAGCTGACCTAGAATTCACTCTGTAGTCTCAGGGTGGCCTCAAATTCACGGTGATCCTCCAACCTCTGCCTCCCGAGTGCTGGGATTAAAGGTGTGCGCCACCACACTCGGTTTTCATTATTTAAACAGTTTTAATGAATCTTGGATTAAGGCTTCCATACATGATAGGTATTAGACACACTGACAAGCTGTTTGGTGACTCAATGTTTCTCTATTTCTTTGGTTATCTTGATGGATGCAACGCCAGGTTAAATACTAGCAGATGATGGTGCGGAACCCTCTTTAGAGTTCTTAAATACATTTATCTGGACTTCTCTTTACCATGCTAACCTCTCTACATGTAAACTTTAGGATTACTATGGACTCTGAACAGTAGACTTTCACAATCCCAGTGGGTGGATGGCCTGTTCAGGGTAGTGTCCTTGTACCTGACAGCAATGGTAGGGAGAAGAGGGCTCAGTTTTCCAATATTGCAGAGACTAGGCCCCATCCCAATCCAATGGCTGGGGTTATGGGAAATGTGGTCAGTTAAAATGAAGAAGTGGCAAAGACTGGAAGTTGGTATAGATTTTCATCTTGGAAGTTTATGAACTTCCATAAAAATAACCTTGGGAATCCGCTGTAGTGTCTTTAGGAGGTGAAGCATTTTCATGAAATGACTTGTTTAATGATGGTTGCAAAACCGACACTTAAAAATTATTAATTTTTTTACACTTAAAAATTTTCAAACTTGAGCCAAGCATGGTGGCACATGCCTTTAATCCCAGCACTAAGGAGGCAGAGGTAGGAAGATCGCTGTGAGTTCAAGGCCACCCTGAGAATTCATAGTGAATTCCAGGTCAGACTGGACTACCATGAAACCCTACCCCCCCCCAAAAAAAAAAAAAAAAAAAATTCAAACTTTTAGTTAGAAAACATTGCAAATAAATGCATAGGTACATAGACTAGTAGAACTGAGCTGCAAAAATCTTTACTTAAAATCATTTTTAAATCACATACTGTCCAGTTCTTGTCTGCTTCCAACCTCCCCATTGGTTCCTAAGTATTATTTCCATCCAGTTTTTCATTAATTACATTTGCATATATCCCAAAGTAAGATGCAAAATTATCTTGTGTCTTGAACATTTGCATAAGTTTTCTACTTGATGTATACTTTCGCAATTTGCCAGCTGGGACTTTTAATGAAAATGCAATTAGGACAATTGAGGTGGTGGAAGGCAGGAGGGATCCCTTCATTCAGTGTGTGGAGTTGCCTTTGCAGCTGCTCCAACTGTCCCAGCTAATCGTTCTTTGCTGCACTTGATTTTTTTTTTTTTTGGTTTCCTATTTATCACTTTATACAATAGCTTTAAAAGTTTTCAATCCTTGGTCCACACCCTCATCTCCCCTAGCGAGTGGTTATAAAGTCATTCCAAGGGAACAGGAGGTCATAAAATTACAACAGAAAATGGGGGAAAGAAAAACCCTAGGTGTGTATATGGAGAGAGAGAGAGAGAAAGAGAGAGAGAGAGAAAGAGAAGAGAAGAGAAGAGAAGAGAAGAGAAGAGAAGAGAAGAGAAGAGAAGAGAAGAGAAGAGAGAGCGTGTGTGTTCTTTGGTTTTTCTTTTCTTTTGAATTGTAAGTTTTGCCAGTCTTCTCACCCTCCTATTCCCACATGCCTGGGTATGGCCATGACCTCTCCAGAGCAGACTCTGGGAAGCCCCAGCACCTAAGAAGTGATTTCTTGTAATAGTAACCAATTAAACTACTTACCAGCTGGAGCGCATGTTTCAGCACTTAAGTTAATTGAACTGTTGCAAACTAAATATGATTCTCAATCGTTTCAGTATTCCAAAGTACTTCATGCATGCAGATAAAAATGAAAAAAAAATTACCAAATTGGGTTGGAATGTGCAAATTAGGCATAGCACATTGACATTTAGATCTATGGCCTGAGAATCTGGCAGTGGCTACCTTGAAAAAACTTTGTGTGCTTTCCCTCCTTCCTCTCTCTCTCCTGCTGAACTCTCCTATGAAACCCATGAACCACTGCCTGATAAGATCCTCGGTAAGTGGAAGTCAGGCTACAATCAGGAGAACTCTCTGCATCAGGAGTTTTCTACCAAATTTGGCCAGAAAATCATCTCTTAATAATTCATTTTATGGACCAATTAAGATGGGAATTGTTGAAAGGAGGCATTTGCTAAATGGAGGAAGTGTAGTATTTGATTCTGTGAGAACCTTGCTAGAATTTAGATGATATAGTAGCTCTTCTTTATCTAAAACCACTGTGCATCATCAGTAAATGACTATGTTTAAGAAGGGGATGGCACTTAGTAAAGTCTGAGCATCAAAACAACGTGCAGTCTTTTATTCGTGATGATGTCCCCTGCTACTCAGCATGCATATACAGACAATATTCTGTCCCGATAGATTTTTGTGGCTATGGATTTCCCAAACTCCTGCAAAGATCAAGGCAATGGCTGGACTTGAAGGAGATATTTGAGAGGCTTTCATGGGCTTTGAGCCTCCTGAGCAGCTTAATGAATCATCTTGACTAAAAACTTGCAAAATCCATGGCAATTCTCATGTCCCTCCAAGGCCACTAACCCACTCACAAGGGAGTCGAAGAAGATGAAGTAAAATCCTATATGGGTTGATTTCACAGATTCTATTTGATCAGATAAATAAGCTCAATGAATTAGACCTGACCTCAGAATGGGGGTTTTAGGGCATACAGAATAGATGCTCAGAGCTGTAGGAGGTAAGACCCTACCTTCAGGTCATACCGTGGGACGGTTTTAGTGGGCATATAGTTGTTTCAGTTACACCACAAGCTTCCTGGCCCCACACAGTATCAGAACATGAACCTGGAGCCTATGAACAAAAACAAACTCATGTAGGATGACCTGGGCCCAGAATAACAGGAATATTGACTGACCAGTCAGGTGTGGCCAGAGAGGAAGGAGTATCAGGTCTCAAGCAATGAGTCAGGTGCATCTACGGAAGGAGATGAAGAGTTTGGGACAGACCTTTCACTTCCAAATGCCTCCTCAATGGCTGACAGGTAACAGTGGGAAGTCAACCTTTGATGATTTGTGTATTTATAATTAATCTGGAAAAGATAAAATACAGTGTGTTCTGGAACACCCTTGCTTAGTTAACTTCAAGGTGAGAGCTAGTTGTATTAAGGCAAAAGGGACAGAATTATGAACACCCTGCCTGCAGAGTGCAAGGACAGTGACCCTGCTGTTCAGAGAAAGGATACATAGCAAGTGTGTTATCAGCTTCACCATCAAACTCACATCTAAGTGGGTTTCCTTTTCATTAAACATTCATTGAACATTGACTTTGAGTACTGTGTCAAACATAGGAAGGATAAATCATTAGTTCTTACCTCCAAAAAGTACCTAATCAAATAAGTACCTATTATATTTCTGATACTGTTGCCATCACCAAAGTGACAGAAAATAATTTCATGAGTTATGCTATTCCCAAGCAATGTGAAGTGCAACGGGTACACAAATGTGATGAGTGAGGAGCTAAAACATGCTGTAAGGTCTATGGGAGGAAAACCTCTACTCGTAGGAGAAAGGCAGGACTATGATGACCCCACTGGTTCTGAGCTGGTTGTCATATGTGCACCTGGGCAATGGGACAAGCAGAAGAGATAAAACTCTTATCCCAGGGCCAGAAAGATGGCTCAGCAGTTAAAGGCTTGCCTGCAAAGCCTAACCACCCAGGTTCAATTCCCCAGTACCCATGTACAGCCAGATGCACAAAGTGGCACATGTATCTGGAGTTTGTTTACAGTAGCTGGAGGCCTTGGCATGTAAATAGATAAAAATATTTTTAAAAATTTTTTTAAAAATCCCTCTTCTCCCAGATCTGCCCTTAAATTGACAGAAGCAATGGGTTTTGTATACATCATCTTGTGAACATCTTTTATCATGAAATCAAGTTCTGGCCGCATTATAAAAATGTGCCCGAGCATTGCCTCCTTACTTTATCCAGAGACTTTAGACCTCATCCCATCATCATTCCTTTGTCTTCTAGCCTAGCACTGAGTGCTAAGTCACAAGTTTTCTATGGACGTTGCCTGACTAAATGGAGGGGCGAATGAAAGTGAATAGAGTGAGCAGAGACTTCATGAACTGAACTAATCCCCAAATGCCCTGATTGTGAATTAGTTCTGATGCATCATTCTTCACATACTACTCTAAAAATGACAACCTATGACTCTTGATTTGGGAAAACCATCCTTCCCACCTTCTCTGAGAAGTTGAGTGTGAGAAACACATGTGTGGTGACATTTTCCTTCGCATGGACTCTTCTCTGAACAACTCAGGCCACTGCAGGGCACTGAAACACCAGTGTGAGCTCCTCACAGCGGGGCACAGTCCTGGTGAGCTAACCTCACCTAGTCTTTCCAGAACCGAGGTTATCTTTCCTGAGAATGTTCTTACCTCGTGTGGCCCAGAGCATCCCAGGGGAGGAAGTTGCCTGCTCCTTGCTGTTCTACATCGTTTGCGTTTCTTTCTTAGCTGAGTCAACTAAGGCGGGGGCTGAGGGGGCTTTGCTCCCGAGGACTGGTATGCAGGCAATCTTCCTATTATTTTAACAATTCTGGTTACTGTTTGAGGGGCATTTCCCCGGCGGCCTACTGATTTATGCTGATCCTAGGGACTTAGAAAAGCTTGAAACTTAGTGCACAAGACTCACCCGAGCTCAAATGGATAGAGCCTGGGGATATTTGCTCAATCTTCCCAAATATCTATTGAAAAACATCTCATTTCTGCTATTTCTCCTGCCAAATAAATGGTCACATCCGTGTGCATCCCTTACCCAGCAATCTGTTTATCAGGAAAGAGAAGCCTGTTGTCTCCCAATTTCTGCTTCCCAGGTGACTGGTATTAATTAGTTTGCAGCAGGCATAGTTTATCTCTGCCTGAAACCAAAGGAGATGAAAATGCTTCCGTGCAGTAAGATTATTATTTTTTTTTTCTAGCAACGATGAATGGGATGAAGATACTTATCTAAGAGAACAGGCTGGAGGTGGAGCTTCCATCGGCAGTACTTTGAAATGCATTGTTAGACTGTGGCTGGTCTGGAGAAAGAATAAAAATAGCATGTCATATTGTGACTACATTAACTCCTTTCTAACACAGGGCACTGAGGCTCTTGCACAATGATGGACTGGATCTGAAAGCAGAAAGCTCTGACTCCTTTAATAACTATGGAGTTACTTCTCAGTTACCAGCTTTTCTTGAAAGGTATTGCTAAAGTTCCAAAATGTCATGTCACCATGTAGAAATTCATCTCAGTACCCCAGTACAGAGAACAAAACTTTTAAACTGATCTATGTTCTTTTAATTATCATTGAGATTACCACATAAAGTGATCCTTTAAGGATATGGAAAAAGCAATGTACCCCAGAAGATAAATACCACAAATTATTAACACAGCCGGTGGTGAAATGACTGTAAAGTCTACTATATGACTCTAAAGCACTCATTTCCTCAGTTTTCTCAATATAAAAAGTGAGGAAGGGCTGGAGAGATGGCTTAGCACTTAAGGTGCTTTCCTGCAAAGCCAAAAAACCCAGGTTCAATTCCCCAGGACCCACGTAATCTAGGTACAAAAAGTGTGGCATGTGTCTGGAGTTCATTTGCAGTGGCTGAAGGCCCTGTCATGCCATGCTCTGACTCTCTTTATCTTCCTCTTTTTCTCAAATAAATAAAATATTTTTTAAAAGAAGTGAGAAAATTAAGCCCGTTTGATGGGGATCGATGTGAATTGTTCTATGATAATCTATCCAGAAGACTCTGGCCAACAATGCGCACTTGAGCAATGCCTTTGCAAACATGGAAAGTGAAGGTGAAACGTGAGGTAACAAGGGCGTGTGCTTTCAAGTCAATCCCTCATGCTGTTCTAGATAGCAAAGCTAAGGAAAACAAAAATGAGAACAAAGACAAACACATGGAAGGTTTGGCCTATGTTGGAATCACGGACTATGAGTTCCAGTTCTGACTCTAATACTGGCTAGCAGCCACTATCTGCCAATATGTAAGTGCCACCTGTCACATCTCTAAAGAGAAGGGGCTGATAGCTCCCAATCCTGACATGATATGAAAAAATGGAAATGTGCTTCTTCCCCCGTATATTTTCCCGTCCATTATAGCCACTCCTTTTTATTCCCCTTCATCAGTCTCTTCTTGTCCACTTGAATCTCTCATGCTGATATTTGTTCAGCTTTTCTTCTCAATTATCTGTCTTATCTGTGTGCACCCTCTTCTTGCGATGTATCATTGTCTGCAGTAACACTGATCTTCCTGAGACCATAGAAGATAACTTAATCTATTTGAGCAACTGAAATCGCCTTTCCAAGCTTCAAACTCACAGGTATCTATTAACCACAGGCGAATTTTCCCCAAACATATTAGAGCTTTATGTCCCAAACTTAGCACATCATCTTATTCCTAAAAGTCAACTTATATCCTTGTTTTTAGAGATGTCACCAACTCGAATTGCTATAGGTCACCATAAGTCCTCCCTTTCTTTCATGGTCATATCAGATTAACCACCAAATCTCGTTTGTTTTGCTTCTTTCCAAACTGTCAAGCAAACCCCTTTTATCCACACTATGTCATTTATGACACTTTCCAGTATAGTTTTGGGATCAAAACAGTGATTCTAAAAAAACCTCTAATTTCATCATATACTTCCCTGAATGAGGCTTATTTAGAGCTTCTAGAAAGAACCTCTGAAGGTTTCATGGAACAAAACAGGAAGTCCTTATGACTTATCTTAGCTCTGATGACAAGAAGCTGTGAATGACCCCGTGATCATCCACCCACATTGTTGTCACCACCTCCTCAGTTCTATTGCAGCTTAGTCTTATACTACACCCACTCTCATTGCCTTTGTGATGGCTTCTGGAAATAGACACTGTCATACTTCCAAAACTAAGCAAAAGCTACTCCTTCTACTTGGAATGGCCCTTCTTTCTCACCTTTTCTATCCAAGAGAAGTACATGTTGTCTGATGGGATAAAAGTCCAGGTTTTGGAGTAAGACTTAACTCTAAATCTCTGGACAAATCTCTGATCTAGTACTGGCACACCCTGGAATGGTAGGCCAGTTGTTTATCACCTAAATCTCACTTGCATGACTTTTCAAAGGGAACTCACAATACCTCCTACATACAAAGTGCCGTAAAAACTCAATATGACATATTTAGAATGCTACGTGGATCACAGGAACTTTCAGCAATTGATAAGTAATATTTGTCTTGAATTATAAACTCCTTTTCTTATCCCCCAAACATACTTCCCATGTGCTGATAGAATTTAAGCTCCAAGACATCACAGAGTCCATTTTGCTCACATTGATTTAGCACTGATCCCGGTGTCTGACCTACAGCAAGCCTGCCATAGAATAGATTTCCATCAAGATTCAATTCAGGCACTACTGCTTCTAGGAAGCTTTTATTAAACCTGAATCTTCCCTCAGTGTTGGTTAAATACTGCTCTGAAGTGATGGGCCCTGCTTATATGCCCTGGGGATGGTTTTACCTTCTCTACAGTCTCTCGAGTTTCTGGAGACAAAAGGATGCAGCAATTCCATCTCTGAACTCCCAACCCCTTTCTCAGCCCCACACAGTACTTCTCAAGAAAACCTTTGTGGATGAATGAGTGAATCAGTGGAGGAGTGATAGATGAATACAGCTTGCTTTCATTCGTGCTTTCCCCACTTACTTTCCCGCCTACCTTACTTCATCTGCTGAATCAAAGCAGGTGAAACCATTTCTGCACCCAAAGTCACACCACAGCCAGCAACCCCCCAACCCCCTGCGTGTTCTGCTGGAATTATAGTGTTGATGGTGGCACCTGGGGGGCGGGGAGGTTCTTCCATCAAAGGAGTTTGAGACAAGCTTCCACTGAGGGAGGGCAGGAGAGTGGCATAGATGAGCTGCTGGGGAACTCTGCAGACCTCCCTTAAAGGCAGCTTGAAAAGCTGGTGTATAGTAAGTGTCCACCTTTGAGCTCTTCCCATGGAGCTACACTCGAGTGTTTAGAAGACTGTGTTTCTCCACATTCCCAGGACAGTGTGGCTGAGAAACGTCCTAAGAGAGAGGAAACAGTAGTTCTTTTGGCCATGGCCTCCAAACCACCTTGCAGGCAGGGCAAAGAGCCAAGCTGACCCTGATATGCATCTAAATGAAAGGGTTTGTGTGCAAATCAGGGAAAATTCCTTTCAGCACCTACAGGATCAGTGCCAGGGTGTTAACATTTGGAAGATTCAACTCAGTGCCAGGTTGTTGTTTGAAAAGGAGCAGATCTTGGAGCAAATGCCAGTGAAGTACAGAAGGGAAGAAGTGAGGACAAGGACTCCAGGAATTAACTATTCAAGAATGTTCCAGACACCTGATAGCTCTTTTCCTTGTCAAAAGGAGAGAGGGAGCGAGAGAGAGAGAGAGAGAGAGAGAGAGAAGCCCGAAGGACATTCGAAGGAGTGCTCACGGAAGCTAGCTGCTCAGGGTTTTCAGGGGAATTGAGAAGCCAGAAGCTATAAGGTGATTGGAGTCAGTGTCAAATGTGAGAACAAAGTGTCAGTGACATGAGCTGAGAAGTGACTAAGCACTCAAGCCCTGAAGTAGCTAATAGACGAATCCAAATGCCAAATGAAGCAGTTGTCTCAACTCATTTGAATACTGCTGAAGAGGTGGTGAAAACCTAACAGAAGGGCTGGCACCTCTTCTGCTCTGGTGGCATATCCCAAGATGCAAGTTAATGTTGCCTGGCTGTGTTACTGTGGGATTGTGATTGATCTGCCCTCACCCTCAGAATGGCAACCTCAGGACCAGTGTACCCGAAATTTTCATTTGATTAAAGGCCATTAATATGATTAAGCAGTGTGGGGGCCTCTCTGTTTCTTCACGGAAGGATCTCTAGAGCTTTAAAGTTAGAGACATGGTTTGCTTCTTGTCGTTTGTTTAGAACTTCCCTCTTTTTCCTCCTCCCTTTCCTGCTTCTCTTTTCATCATCATTACTTCTGTATACTAAAAATCCTGAAGGGTTTGAGTTTGAGGGCATGATGGAATGGGTTGAGAAGAAGGCAAAATAATAATGAATGACCCCTTCTCTCTCCCGAGGAGTCTCTGCATATGAAGAGTAACTGAGCAAATATTTGGTTTACACTAAGTGTTTTATGAATACTGCTTTCCTGTCTTCTCCTGCTCCCTCGTTACTTCCTTACCTCCCTGACTTCTCTTCGTTTTATGCCCTATTAAGAAAAAGACTGCCTTGAAAATGCCTGCCAATGACAATAGCCACTGTTTGCTTAGTGCTACCTTTGCCCCCAATTCTACATCAGATGTTTTTCATGATCTCAGCCATGCTTTATTGCAACTTGGAATGAGAGAAGCAAATATAACCACTCTATGGATGAGAAAGTTGAGCTAAACACAAAGGAAGTGGCTTGTTCTTTTCAGTGAAATGTCTTGGAGCTGGAGCCCAGACTCATGATTTCTGTGGTGCAGTGTTCCTTAGACTATGCAAATACGGCTTCTTCCAGCAAATGCATGTCACCCATTTGACAATAGGACCAAGACCAGTTAGACTGGTGAGTTAAGAGAGTGTCTTCCCAAGTGGAGAGATGGCTTCATGGTTAAGGTGTTTGCCTGCAAAGCCAAAGGACCCAGGTTCAATTCTCCAGGACCCACATAAGCCAGGGACACAAGGTGGTGCATGTGTCTGGATTTCATTTGCAGTGGCTGGAGGGTCTGGAGTATGCCCATTCTCTCTTTCTGTCTGCCTCTCTCTCTCTCAAAAAATGAATAAAAACTACAATATTAAAAAAGAGTGTCTTCCTTTTAGCAGTCTTCTCTCCCTCCCTCTATCAAACAACACCTCATCATGCTTCCCTTTTGCTCAAGTGTCTGGGATTAACGTGAACATGTAGAGCTCTCTGCTTATATCTCTGCCTCAAGGTCTCAATTAGTAATTAAATAAACTTATCTTGGTTGAGAGAACTTGATGGTAAAGTCAGCATCTTTCCATATGCATTTAAATGCAGAGTAAAAGATAAGAATTTTAGGTGCTCAGAAGTGGATAAGAGAAATTTCAAAAGTAGATAAGAGTCCATTGCCTCTCAAATCTGAGCAGCAATCATCTCCAGCTATTCATACAAAACCCCAATGAAAAGCTGAGTGCTGATATCCAAGCTTTGTGTTAGGAATGACTTCCCCGGATTTGCTAGTTTTTTTTTTTTTTTTTTTCTTGAGCATCTACTACATGCTAAGCACTATTCTGAGGAGATGATTCAGTGAAAATAATTCTAGCCCCTAGGATGGCTATGCTACTAGAAACTTCCCTCCTTGTTTCACTCTCAGTGTGCAATCTTATAGCATATCAACTACATAGAAAAATATCTTTGAAAATATGGCCAGGGAGAAACAGGATGAAGTCATTAAAATAGGGAGATATTCATTTTAAACTGCTTACTTAGTATTACTAGTTTCAATCAATGACAATTTTAAAATATTAAATGCATTCTGGAGCAGCTTGTCACACAAAAAAGAAAAGGTGCCATTACTGATATTCTCCATGGTTTTTCTAATAAGATCTGGGTCAGCACTGGGAAATAAGCTGGAAGATGAATAGGATGTCAGAAGGCAATTGAGTTCCAAGGAGCTATTGTGAGTTCTCTGGAAAATGCAGTTGGATCAACTTAGTCCAGGATGATGGTCAAATGCTTCTTCACCACCCCAAAGAGTGATGGGCTGTCCTTTCTATGGAAAAAATCTGTTGGGGGCTGGAAAGATTGCTTAGTGGTTAAAGTGTTTGACTGTGAAGCCTAAAGACCCAGGTTCCATTTCTTACTACCCATGTAGGCCAGATACACAAGATGGCACATATGTCTGGAGTTCATTTATGGTGGCTAGAGGCCCTGACATGCCCATTCTCTCTCTGTGTGTCTTTCTTTGTTTTACTAATTTTTAATTATGTTTATTTATTTAATAGAAAGAAGAAGAGAGGAGAAAAAGAGATAGATAGAGAGAATGGGTGCACCATGGCCTCTAGCCACTGCAAACAAACTCCAGATACATGTGCCACTTTGTGCATCTGGGCTACTTGGGATCTGGGGAATTGAACCTGAGTCCTTCAAGGCTTTGCAAACAAGAGCCTTAAGCACTAAGCCATCTTTCCAGTCCCCCCCCCCCGCCCTTTTTGTGTGTGTGTATGTTTTGAGGAAGAGTTTCACTCTAGCCACGGCTGACCTGGAATTCACTAGTCTCAGGGTGGCCTCGACCTCACAGCAATCCTCTTACTTCTGCCTCCCAAGTACTGGGATTAAGGGTGTGCACCGCCATGCCTGGCATGCCTCTTTCTCTCTCTCTGTTTCAAATAAATAAATAAATAAATAATAAATTTTTAAAAGTATATCTGTTGACATTTTTCTCTGAGTGAAGGCAGAGGAAGTAATCTTGGGAGCCATCTGCAACTCTGGTTCTACAGTTATCCATATTCTGTCAACCTCAGTAGACTCCCTCCATGGCCCAACTAGACTGAAATCTAGTTCCAACACTTTCTAGCTGGCTTCCTTTGGTCAAGAATGCAACTCCTTAAGCCTCAGTTTCCTCATTTGGGGAATGGGATAATAGGATTGTGGTTAATCATGATAGCACATATTGATATAGAGCCTCTTTCTCTGGATGCCCACTGTCCCCATGGGATAAGTTTCAGACACACTAGTAACTTCCTATGGAGAATTTTGTTCACATTTTGGAAATTATTACAGGTGACTTCTTTTTTTGTTTAACGTCAAGATCATCTTTTCCACAGTAGAAATGACGTGCTGCATCCATGGTGGTCATCCCCACCGGGAGAAGTGTCATTGTTGGATAGACAGCAAACTTAGGAAGGGCTACTGCGTTTGCTCATGCAGGTACTCAGTGATGCCTCCTTTGAGAGCAGAAGAAGTTGTATGCATTAACTTCTTCTCATTGTGATGAAATACTGTGGTGATTATATAAAAAGAAAGATTTTTTTTGACTCATGGTTTTGAAGGTTCTAATGCAAGACTAAGTGGTGCCAGCACTTAGGATGTCTGGCAAGGAATGTGCATCATGGCAGGAACATGGTAGAAAACATCCTCATGGCTTAGGAAGCATAAAATAAGACAGAGGGATCTGGACCCAACACTCCCCGCACCCTGAGTGCATGCCTGCAATGACTTCAACCTTCCCACGGTAAGCTTTTCACCACTAATCAATAGTGCCACCCCGATGCCAAATGGGACACAGTCAATATCCAAATCATGCTGTGTCACATTGAATTAATTGCAGCCATCTTGGTCACTGTAACAAAGTACTTGAGGTTGTACACTTTATGAGGAAAACAAATTAATTTAGCTCACATTTAAGGAGGTCCAAGACCATTAGATTGGCATGAACTTCTGGTAAGGGGCCCACTCAGGATTTCTAATAACCTGCTCTGGAGTGAACCTAACCTACTCTTGAGAGACCAGCACTAATCCCCTCATGAGGGTGGCATTGTATGATCAAATCATCTCTTAAAGGTTTCACTGCTTCAAAATCAATACTTAGGGACTAAGCTTCCATGAAGTGAAACTTTGGGGACGAACCACGCCCAAACCACAGGAAATACCTGTTAAAGTACATTACAAAGTACTTACATGCAATAGCGATTTCTTGCTGAACAAAATTTTCATACCCCTCACTCAACACTCTTGAAAATAAAGCAGAGAACCACAGTGCCATCAGCTGTGACCCTGAATCTATGAACCTCTCTTGGATTTGTCCTGAAAATTCCCAGCCTAGCAGAACCAAGGGCTGCAAGTACTTCAGCTCCTGTAGAGTACTGTCAGGTCCCCTGCCCCCAGCCGAAGCCCCCCAGAGAGTGTGCACTTGAAAGCCCGGATGTAACTGCTTCATCTTCTCTCCATCCTGTGGGCCTCCAGGCTTTCCTCTGCTTCACTCTTATTAAGTGATCTGTAAAAAGGAGAAGAAAAATCAATTCTCCTGTTAAAGTCAGCTGGTAAAATTTGATTCTAGGCCCCCTGACCCTAGCCTGATGTCTCCAGCTACATTTCTCCTGGATTACAGTTCAGTGAAGCTTCCTGGTGGCCTTTCCCACATCTTCTCTCCACACAGCTTCCCTACATTACGGTTCATGCTTAGTTATGAACCACTTTAAGAAAGGATGAGAATGTTGTCTTTCAGTTGTTCTGCATCATTTTGGGGGTGAATCTGGCTGGGAGAGTGATGGCAGGAGCTGAAAATCAAAGCCCTGAGCCTTTCTCCCTGGCTAGTTATTCCATTTAGGTTTACAGCACATGACTGCAATAAGGATATAGTGAGAAGCTTCCCATGCGCTGACTGGGACTGGTTTTTGCTGTACTTCCTGTTCCCCTGGCCCCTTAATTATTATGCAGAGTCTTTTTGAAAATATTTGATGCATGTGTGTGTGTGTATGCATATTCATGTGTGTGGCTGCACATGTTATGTATGTGTATGTGAGGGCTGATCCTCAGGAATTGTTCACCTTTCTTGAGGGTTTCTCATTGGCCAGGAGCTTGCCAAGCAGCCTAGACTGACTAGAAATTCCCTGGGATCTATCTGTCTCTGCCTCAGCAGTGCTGGGATATCA
This sequence comes from Orientallactaga sibirica, assembly GCA_036365145.1. NCBI lineage: Eukaryota > Metazoa > Chordata > Mammalia > Rodentia > Dipodidae > Orientallactaga > Orientallactaga sibirica. The sequence continues at coordinate 19,356,444 of JAEOAD010000018.1, read as the reverse complement.
AGTGAGTGCTAACAGGCCAAGCATTAGCACCTGGGTTTTGGGTATGGAACTCAGGTCCTCATGCTTGAGAGGCAAGTGTTTTACTAACTGAGTATGTTTTCAGCCTCATGCAGCATCTTTTAAATCATTCATTTACTCTATAGACCACCAGTGAGGGGTATGTATGAGTAGTTACTGAGCGTGAAGCACTGTAGCTGCCACAGAGAAACATCCCAAGTCTCTGTTCACAGTCTAAGTGGGAGCAACCGTCAAGTAAGTCAGTGAGATTAGTGTAAAGACGTGGGGTCCTTAATTGTTTTCTAAATTGCTCTTGTTTTCCTCCACGGGGCCAGCAAGCACCAAAGGAAACATTTCTAGGGACAGTTGAGATGTACTGAATCATGAAAGTCAAGGGTGAGTTTATTAGAAGAGGATGCAGAAACAATTCTGTAGTTTGACATCAGACAGATGTTCAAGTTCTGTGTTTACCACGGATTAAAGTGTTACCTTGTGCTTGTACGAGCTACGGAGCCTCTCAAATCGGATGTTTCTGAGCTCTAAGATAGATTGGCCTTGTTTGCGGGGGTTTATGAGAATTAGCAAACTATTTGTAACTTCTAGGATCATATCCAGCACTGAATAAATAGATGTTCAGTCATGGAGACTATTATTATTATTACAGTTGATTATTATATGCTATGAGTCTGTCAGGAACAACTTTGTGATCATTAAAACTTGAACACAATCCACCAGAAAACTAAAGCATTTTCAGTTTTGCTGATATTTGCAGTGGTGTTAAGTGGTGAACAGGAAACTTGGAACCTGTGTATTAAGGGCCTTATACTCTGTATTTAGTGGTTTGGATTATTTGTTGAAGGTGGTGGGAGCCAATGAAGGTTGACCACTTTTTAGGAAAGATTGCGTGGAAGCAATCCCAACGGTGGCCTGGTGCTCCTCGCTGCCAGCTGTCTGGTCTTGGTTTGCAGAGCCTTCGTTCACTGACTGCCTGGCTGTGGACAATAAAAATCCAGCCACCACTGTGCCTCTGAAGAAGTCTCAGCAATTTTTCAGTGAGTAAAAACATGCCCTGTGAAATTCTTGATGATTTCTCCCCCTCACTCTGAAATGTCCTGAATTTCAAGCAGTTCTAGTGTTGCTGACTCACTTCTCATTTCATAAGGATCTGGGTTGACTTGTCATATGTTATAAATCTTAAGTTCATGAGATCCCTTTTATTGCTGTTAGGCAGATCTGGAAGTGAGTCGGAGAGAGTCAAGCTAAGCTAAACAGAAGTTGAGCTTAAAAAGTGTACTATAGGGGGCAGGGGAGATGGCTGGGCACATCAAGTTCAAGGGTAAGAACTAGAGATTGGAAAACCCCTAATACTTACCTAAGTGCCCATGGCCATGGCCGTTGACTATAATCCTCACATTTGGGAGGCAGAGACAGTGGAACCCTGGGCCAAGCTAGCTAGCTAAATTAGTTGAATTTGCATGCTCTGGGTTCAAGTGAGAGACCCTGCCTCAGTAAATGAGTGAATGGGAAAAACAGATGCATAAAATATCAATCTCTGACTGCACATGTGTACTGCATACCTGAGAACATGCATACACACACAAGCAAAAGAAGTCCTGTAATTTTTCTCCTTTTCTGTCATTTCTTCTCATTTCCTATTATCTCTTTCCCCTCTTCTCCACTCTGCTCCTTTCACTTCTTTAGCTTCTCTCTGTAAAAAAAAATTTTGCAATAGGGTCCCCTCTAGCCCAGGATGACTTGGAATTTACAATGTAGTCTCAGGGTGGCTTCAGACTAACAGCAATCCTCCTGCCTCTGCCTCCTGGCTCTTCTTCTCTTTTCTTTTCTTTTCTTTTCTTTTCTTTCGTTTCTTTTCTTTTCTTTTTTCTTTTCTGTTCTTTTCTTTTCTTTTTTCTTTTCTTTAAGTTTTCTTTTCTTTCTTAAGTTTTCTGTTCTTTTCTTTTTAACTACAAATGGAACTTTAATATCTTTAGAGTAGGACATTATTTAATTTTGTCCATAGGAAATGTCAAGGAGTGGACCTCATACATTCATGTGAGACCAATAGAGCTGAACATGAATTTCCCAGAATTTCTTTCAGATCATTCTAGAATCTCTATGTCATTCATGGCAAAAACATGTTAGAACTCTGACTGAAGACAAGGCTTTTCTTTTAAGGATTTTGATGTGACCACCAGCCACTGTGAGAAACCATACAACCCAAGCCTATATGTTAAACAGGAAATGCAAATATATGGAAATATATAGAAGGGGAAAATATGGATGAAGATAAATACTGCTTATGTCACAGTTTGTTTTGTTTTCTCAGGAATCAACTGTATTTACAAAGCCTACAGAGTAAACACCAAGAGACTTGAATATAACTTGCAGGAAAAACTTGCCCATGTCTGTGCTCAAGTTGCTCACTCATCAAAGAAAACAGACAGATGAACATGGGATGAGTGGGTGGGTAGGAGGATGTATAGATGGATGGTTGAGTGGATAAAAGGATGGACTGGCTGTCTAGAATAACAGCTCATGCTCCAAACCATGACCACTCCATTCACTGTGACATATATATATATTCATTCTTCTCAGGTATTTTTTGTTATTGTTGTTGCTTATTTTGTTACACCTGGCTTCCTTCTCTCTCTTTGACTTTAATATTCCTTGCCAAAGTCAAGATCAGAGAGAGAGAGAGAATAGCCTGCCTAGTAAAACACGTGACTCCTGATTGGGAAATTGAAGTTCTACCATTCACCAAAACTGGGTTTCTTATAGGAAGAAATGCTGATTCACTGAACAGGCCAGGTGATTGGCATATGTATAACTTACCTCTCTCACTGATTTTGTCAGGCAGCAGGTCTGTGGTATCTGAGAAGCTCCCTGTCAAATGTTCATTTTCTATACTTGCACAATAGAAAATGCTGTCTGTACAGGGCCATCTCTTCCCTTACTAGAAACGTAAGCTCCATATGGCTAGGGTTCTGTGACTTCTGTTAACTTACATACCGCAGCACCTCTAGTACTAAAAAATTCAATAAAGGAGTGGCTGGATACAAAGTCAGCCCACTTTCTTTCCTTCTTTGCTGGCTTCCTGCAGACTTTTAGTGCCTTCCATGGTAAGGGCTTGTAGTAGACAGCCTCAGTGAGATGAAACCCCAGACCAGGCACAGTTATGGACGAAAGGATATTTATTGAAGCTTACAGATCCAGGGGAAGTTATTTAATGGCAGAAGAAGCTGACCCTGCTTTCACAGGCCCAAGCAGAGAAAGAAGCCACAAGTCAAAAGTGAAACAGCACACTTCAGGAACTCCAGGTAGAACTAGGCACTTTGCATATCTGTAGACTGGAATTTCAAATCTACCACCACATTTTAGGTCTGGACCCTAAAATTCTGCTCAGCCCAGTGAGACCTCCCCAGCCAGATGGCTGGAAATCCAAGAAGTTTTAATAAACTTCTGAATCTATTGTGGGGGTGGGGGAGGCATTTATTTAAACTACCACAGGGCTCATAGTGTCACTTATAAGAAAAGAATCTTGAGTTATTCTTCAAGATGGTGTCATTGTAACATGAAGAGCTAGGATTTAGAAGTTAATTGTTTGTCACTGGCATCAGGAGCTTTAAAAAACACATATTTTATTTTTTATATTTATTTTGAGAGGGTGGGGGAGAGAGGGAGGGAATGGGCATACCAGAGCATCCAGCCACTGCAAATGAATTCTAGCCATATGCACCACCTTGGGCATCTGGCTTACATGGGTACTGGGGAATCAAACCTGGGACCTTAGTTTGCATAGGTAAGTGCATTAACCACTAAACCATCTTTCTAGCCCCATCAGCTGATTTTTACATGAATTTTTCTATGTTTTGTATACTCTTTTTACTTCTGGATTTACTGAAAGTAGAAGCATATTTTTCTCCAATTATTGTTATATTCATGCATTCATTTCTAAAATATTATTAAACCTAATTTTATGCTTTATTTTGTTCCTCACACAGTATATTTTGTTTTCTTTATATCTTCTTATATGCAATTCTTTCCTTTCAAGTCACCAAGTAGCAATTTGCCTGAGTTTCATGATAGCATCTCTTTTTATTTGGTATCTTCTGCAGTATCTTTCAGTGTAGCTACATCAAATAAAATACCTCTCTGTGGACTTGGCAGGAAAGTGTTAAGCATTAACTCCTAAAATCTCTTGGCTTTTTTATCTATCCTTTAACTTAAATTGTGAGATAGATCTGAAGTAGGGAATCGAAAGTCACTCAAGCAAGGACCTATTTTCCTGGAAACGGGAGCGACAGTATTCGAAAAATTGTAACTAGAAGCAAATTCTTTCCAATACTAGCTGCAATTTCTCCAAAAGGGCAGATAAATAATCTTTTAGAAAGAGGTAATGAACACATACTTTGGTGTGCAAGAATAAGAATAGCTTTACTCATGTTTCAAATTCTCAGATATAAGACAAAGGGATAGTGATTAAAGAAATCAGTTATCAATATCAAGGGTATGGATTGTTTGCTAGCATCACCATATGTCTGAATAAATTATTTATAGCTAAATAAATAAAGTTTTAATACATTCAATTAGATTCTGTGTGCCTTGTTTGAGTTGCCACACAGATAATAGAGTCAATTGGGGCTGAAGAGAAATAAGAGGACACTAGACACAATTGAAAACTCAGTACCTCTCCTACAACAACAACAGCAGCAACAACAGGATATGATAAATACCCGGAGAAGATGGATTTGTGCTTAGGTCGTGAATCATATATATACATAATGTTTGTATGCAGTTTTGTTAAGAAATGCTATGCCACCCCGCATTCTCTTTCTGTGTCAACTAACTTGCAGTGGCTCCTGGAACTTCACGTTAGGAGAGGTTCTTAGTATCTGGAGGGACATGTGAGAAAAGATGCTATGATCACCAGCAATGTCTATCATGAGCACTGTACTTGGATCTGTTACCATGCATCTCATGAATTTTTCATTGTTGACTCATATCTCATTACTACTACATAATGTTTCAGTTACTTCTATAATTGTTTTTGGTTTCTAAATATCATATTATAAAATGTGTTTCTGGAAAGATTGATGTATCCCAAGAGCCATCTGGCCCCTAGTATTGTTCATCCGGTTGGGACTATTACAGAATTGTACCTTATCTATCACTTCTGACAGAATCCATAGTAGAGAGCAAATAAATATACCATCCAGATGAAGAAGAAACAGAGATTTTGACCTACCTAAGAAAGTGGAGAAATATCAATGTAACAACATTAACTATATCATGAAGGATTCTGTTAATGAATATACTTGCAATAGCAAATCCAGTCAACCATGGCTTAAAGTAATATGACTTTCCCTCACTTCATAAGAATAAAGAAGTATGGACTGGAGAGATGGCTTAGTAGTTAAGGTGCATGTCTGCAAAGCCTAAAGGACCCAGGTTCTAGTGTCTAGGTCCCATGTAAGCCAGATGCACATGGTGGTGCAGGCATCTGGAGTTCATTTACAGTGGCTGGAGGCTCTGGCGTGCCAATTCTCTCTCTGTCTCTCTCTGTCCAAATAAATAAATAAATAAGTAAAGAAATAAATAAATAAGTCTTTAAAAAAAAGGAGTTGGTGATTGCTGACAGACCTGTATTTAGTAGCATAGTAGCACTAGGGTTTTCACCTCTTTAGCTCTCTTGCAGTTTTTCTCATGTATATCAGATGGATACCACATTACCAAGTCTCATGTCTACCTTGCAGTTAGAAAACATAGCATCAGACACATTTGCTCATTTTGTCAGCCAAGGAAAAGCTCCCACACATGACCTTAGACCTTGGTCTCCTATTGTTTAAAGTGTGTTGTGTGACTCACCTGGCTGCAGGGGAAGCTGTGAAAGCACATGCTTAGGAAAAACTTTCACACAGAGCTTAAACCTGGATTGTCTTTTGTTTAGAAGTGTATTGTGTGGCTCACCTGGTTGCAGAGAAAGCACATGTTAGCTTTGCTATATTCTGATGAATATGATGAAAGATACTGGGGTATCTATTGGTTAACCAATTAATACTGTCTGCCAAGTATACCCCCTAGAAATGCCTAGTGGGCATTTGCATACAGTCTTCTTTCTATATACATACTTTAACAGTGTTGATTCAGCTCCCTTTCACAGAAAGTCACTCCACATATCACTTGTGTAAAGACCTGATTTAAAGTGCAGCCCCTCAAGTGTTTTGCATACTTCATGATTGGAGGCAGGTGTGTGTTTTCTGGTCTGGTGACTAATGATGAAAGGCCAGTGTTCTGGTCTGCCTTTCCAGTACACAATAGTCATGAAAGGTCAAACAGCTAGAAATTTTTTTAGAGAAGTGGGGAGTGGCAGACCGATGACTGGTTTATAATGCACCTCAAATGGGAAAGATTTTGCTCCTGTGGTAGAATAATATCCTGAAGTAACTGGTTTCCCCCTCCCTGTCATTTCTGGGAGGATGTTGGAGATGAATATGCTAATTGAGCTCACTATCACTTTCACATCATAAGTAGAGCCTGAAGAAGACGCTCTTCTAAGGAATGTACAACTTCCTAGATCATTTCCCATCTATGCAGCTTCAAGGGCTATAATGCTCATGCAGATTGTGTTAGTACATTTCATATATGTGGTAGCTGAAGCCAACATATTTGTTGATAAGGTTTTAAATCATGGGAAATACTGTCTCTTACTGCCCAAGTTTAGGAATTAGTCTAACGAATAATGTAAAGTGTCACAGAATTAGGTTTCTCTTGGAAGACACAATCCGGAATACAATGCATATGGGAGTACAGCTGTCACACTTGTCAACTATTGAAGTTCTTCTAGCACTTTTGGTAGCCTGCTGCCCACTACTGAAGAATCAGTCTGACCCACGATAGAAGCCTTCAAGGACCTATCTCCAGCTTTGTTGTTAACATTTGTTTTGATTCCTCATGCCCTCTGCCTTCCCAGGTGCAATGGTTTGACCGTGACCTAGTTGTCTCCAAAATGTCCATTACAATTAAAGACTTGGTCTCAGAATGACATTGCTGGGAAGTGGTTCTTAGTGAGTCATCCATAGGTCATTGTGCCTACCCTTGGAAGAGATTTTGGGATTCCCATCTGTCTCACGTCCCTCTCTCTCTCTGTTGACTTTCTGTTTGGTGATAGAGGCTCTGTCACCCTCCCACATGCCTCTCTGCTCTAATGTAAGATCTGGGAAAGAAGAACTTCTCCAGGGTCTATCCGGTGTCAAGCATCACAGACTCAAAGTTCTCAAACTTGAAGCTAACTCCTCTTCCTCCCCCTCCTTCTCCTTTATAACAAGGATATGCCAGGTAATCCATTCTCTAAGTGAACTATTCCACTAGATATGAAATATCCTGTATAGCAACTCTGACTTATTCCCAGTGACGGAAGTGTAGAAGTATAATCATTGCTATAAAGGATCCCAGAAGCAACCCAAAATTTTTCCAAGGGAATATCAGATTGTCTGAATGCTAGTCACGGCTTTAAAGAAGGACAACATCAAGCTGTAAGAGCAACTCACACGGGTGTAATAAAAATAAAGAGAAAGTTAAAACTAGGTTGGTAACAGACAAAATATGGCTTGGTTGAAACTAAATTCGGAGATCATTATGCTAATGTAGACCAAATGTTGTGGCATTCCTTTCTTGTGCATCTTGGCGCAGTGGACTGCCTAGGGGCATGTCTTTAATGTCGTTGACCCATCCTGGATACAGGCCAAACAAGGAAGGGTCAAGAAAGGAAGTCCAATTAATCAGGTACCACTGGTGTAAGCAGTCAAGGTCCCAAAGACAGGAAGGACAGCTATGACAGGGGGCATGAAGGTATAATAGATCTTAGACTACAAGCAGGGTCCAGAGTCTAAGAGGTTAGGGATTTGGCAGAAATAACTGGTAATAAGTACTGAGTTTAGACTATAGGGCACAAAGTGCCACACTATATCCTATTACTACATTCTCAAAGTTGAGCTGCTGGGCATTGCCAGGAAGCCTCAAAACCTTTTTGTGAATAAATACTGAATTAAGATGCCAGTGAGACATAATTGTACTAGTAAATTTTTTTTGCTTTTTTATTCTTTTGATTCATTCATATCTTTGTGATGATTTCCAGAACAAACCATTGTGAAAATTCATAATAGCTGACAACTTGCAAAGGACTGAATACAACAAGCTAGGTATAGGTCTAAGTGTTTTACATATTGCAAATATTTAATGATGTTTTATGTCATTCTCTTTATAGAGGGCATACAGGTCTCCATTTACTTTATTTACATCTTCTACAAAGGATCTCTATGTGACTCACCCTTTTTTATCTATAAACCCCCACTCTTCCATCCATTCACTAATCCTCCCATGCAACAAATTCACATACAAGTTATTATGTGAGAGACATGATGTACTTACTAAATCAAGTTGGCATCCATTTCAACTTCTTTGGAAGTTTATAGTCCAGTCAGAGAATCAGTTAGTTCAATCATCTCTTAGGATAAAGTATGCTAGCTATAACAATAATATGCCAGAAACACTGAGAATTTAGATGGGGATTAAGTGTTGTTTCTCAAGAGGCAGAAAAACTAGCATGATGAAGTCTAAAGTGAAAAACAAGGAGTCACTTACACCCAGTAAGAAGGAGAAAACTCATGTTAAAGAACTAGAGAGGTGGATATTTCCTAAGTGGAACATAAAGCAGGAAGGACAAGAAGTGAGATTAGGAAAGAAAGGAAGGGAGGAGGTCAGGACACTGAGTGTATCCTGAAGAGCTTGGATTGTATCTTAATGGTTCTAGAAAAATCTCTGATGAGCGCTAAGCAAAGGAGGGACATGATCTATCCACTTTATATTCTAAAAAGTATTTTTCTCTAGCTGTTCTGTGGTGGATGAATCAGACGGGGCAAGACTCAGCAGAGGCGGTCAGTTATAGTCCCTGGGTGAGAGATGATAGCAGACTGAACCACGGCTCTGTTTATTAGGGAAGGAAAATGTGGGCGAGATAGAGGGATACCTAGGACTTGGAATTATGCACAACTTGCTATAGGCTTTCCTTATGGAATATGTAATGTTATGCAGATAGTACCATTAATCTGGAGCAAATAGTTTTACATTAAGATCTCATGTCATGTTTTTAGCATCTAATTGAGTGCATAGGGGATTATGACAAAGAAGCTTCTCATTTTGATAAAAGAGAGCCTGATATTATGGCAAAGGATGGGTTGTATTAGGACACCCAGCCCATCAATGCGGTTTGAGTTCTTCTTTTTTCAGTTAGGAATCTATGAGGAGGTTATGCTGTGAAGTATCAAGATATGGGACTCAGTGGAGAGATCTGGGATAGCTCCTCCTGTCAGCAATTATTTTGAAAGAAGATAATGGTAGAAAATACTATGTGCTTCCACAACTGAAATTCTGCCTTCCTTTAAAAATGTCATTATTTTATATTTTATTTTATTTTTCTTTTTTGAGGCAAGCCCAACACACTGGCCTTTTTTTTTTTTTTTTTTTTTAATGAGAGAGAATGTGAACAAGACCAAGAGTGAGAGAGAAAGAGAGAGAATTGGTGTGTCAGGGTCTCCAGCCACTGTAATAAAATTCCAGATGTATGTGCCACCTTGTGCATATGTGCAACCTTGCACAGTAGCATCAGCTTGCACAATTGCCTTACCTTGTGTGTGTGGTTTATGTGGGACCTGGAGTGTCAAAGATAGGTCTTTAGGCTCTGCAGGCAAGCACCTTAACTGCTAAGCCATCTCTTCAGCCCTCAAATGACTTTTTCCTAAGGGAAAGACTTAGAGCCAGATTCTAAGAAAGCAAAATAACAGTAAAAACTTGCAAGAGTTGGACTCAGCCCAGATGCCCAAGCTAGTCTGTGATGTAAAACCTTAGAAGCCTAATTTTTCATCCATTTCATAAGCAGGAGGTGCACAAATACAGACTCTTTTCTGGAATTCTATTGCCTCCCTATTGAATGTAACTTTTGTTCAATTGAAAAGATTCATATTTTATTGTCACTTCAACTACTATTCAGTAGACCATTGAGACCAGATTTTTTTTTCTTGTCTGTGGTTCATACTTTAGTGTTGTGGCCTCACAGTGTTTTCTGTTACCTCACTCATGCACATGCTATAGTTAGCTCAGGCCTCATTATCAACTGATCACTTTTGCTAAGCTTAAGGCCCTGATTTTTTTAATATTTTAAATTAATTAATTAATTAATTTGACAGAGAAAGAGAGAGAGAGAGAATGGGTGCCAGGGCCTCTGTAGGTCCTGGGGAATTGAACCTGGGTCATTTGGCTTTGCATGCAAATGCCTTTACTGCTAAGCCATCCCTCCTGCCCTTAAATTTTTTAAAAAATATTTTATTTTTATTTATTTATTCTACAGAGAGATCCATAATGTTTTATCTTATAATTATATCACATATTTAAATTGGCATTCAGATGGCTCTTATCCATTGCATTCCTACTTCTTGTTTCCAAGAGTCTTCAGAGCTCCACACCTTTTCTCAGTCTCAAGGGAAGGTGGAGCATGTGGTATTTCCTGCTGTCACTATTAGCTGTTTCCCAGATGATGGCAGTAGTATAGTGATCTCTCCACTTTTCCTTCTTAAGCAGTCAACATATTCTCCAACCAGCAGTTAAACAGCCTTACCTTTTATGTCCTCTACCATAATCCCTGTGAGCTATTAGAGCCTTCTTAATTTTATTTATGTATATTCTTTTTTTTAAATTTTATTATTTTATTTATTTTTGGAGAGACACAGAGAGAGATAGACAGAGAGGGAGAGGGAGACAGAGATGGGCAAGCCAGCAGTCTCTCAGCTGCTGTGAACGAACTCCAGATGCGTGCGCCCCCTTGTGGGCAAGTGTGGCATTGCGCCCTTGAGTCACTTTGCATCTGGCTAAACGTGGGACCTGGGGATTGGAACCGCTGGAGATTGGAACCAGCGTTCTTAGGCTTAGCAGGCAGGTGCTTTAACCGCTAAGCCATCTCTCCACCCATGTATATTCTTTTAATATGTGGTGTGTGTGTGTTCAGTGCACATATGTGCACTGATGCAAGAGCCACATGTATGTATGTGAAAGCCAGACAAAAGATGTTGGGGAGAAACTTTGACAGTCTTACTACCTACTAACTCTCCTTGTAGTATTGTACTCCATTAACACTGAACTTCTTAAAGTTTCTGATGGGCTGTGCTTTCCCTCCCATATAGCACTTTTACATGTAATTTCTACTGTTAGAAATAGCCATCTTAGACTTTTGTCTGTTCTGCAAGTATCAATATAACACTAGTTTGTTCTACAAAACCTTTCTTTTTTTTTTTTTTTTTTTTTTTGAGATAGGGTTTCACTCTAGTCCAGGCTGACCTGGAATTAACTATGTAGTCTCAGGGTGGCCTCGAACTCTCGGCGATCCTCCTACCTCTCTGCCTCCCAAGTGCTGGGATTAAAGGCATGCGCCCCCACTCCCAGCTCAAAACCTTTTTAAACTTATCCAAAAATAATATAGTTCTGTTTCTTTCCTTTATTGAATTTCTTAACAATTCTTTATTTTAAAAAAACACACTTGTCTGCATATCTGCCTACCCTTATAGACTGCAAGCCAGTTGACAAAAAGGATTGTATTTTCCACCATTGAATCAATAGCACTGAGCACAATGAATATCATATGGAAAGACCTTGGTAAATTTATGTTAGCTGTTTAGGGTTGCAGGAAAAAAGATGTTCTCAATCTCACAACAGAAATCTCCCTCATTAATCAAAGGGAGGTATCTAATATTAACTACTTCATTCATATTTACTCAATGAAAGTATGCCATATTTTGAACACTGACAATATGGATATGCATGTGACATTTCTCTTTCCTTCAGACACTCCAAGTTTATGTGGGAAAATAGAGAAGTAAATAGTTATGATGTGATATATGAAATAATAAATACATGCATAAGTTGCTGTAGAACATAAACAAGTAGTGCTTAAATCTGCCTGAGCATCTAAGAGATGTGACATACACTGAGTCTTGATAATATTTTTAAATTTAATTAATTAATATTTATTTGAGAGAGCAAGAGAGAAAGACACACAGGGAGGAAGAGAGAGAGAGAGAGAGAATGGGCACACCAGGGCCTCCAGCCCTGCAAACAAACTCCAGACGCATGTGCCACCTTGTGTGTCTGGTTTACGTGGGTCCTGGGGAATCAAACCGAGGTCCTTTGGCTATGCAGGCAAATGCCTTAACTGTTAAGGTATCTCTCCAGCTCCAAGTTTTGATAAATTCGCAAGTGGGTACCAGTCTCACAAGAGAAAAGCAGTTCCTGGGGGAAGGAGCCAGCACCAGCAAAGTATCTAGTTTATGTGAACATTGGCACATCCAGGAAACTGAATGGTCAATACAGCAACTGATGTCATTGGACCTGTCAGACTAGTGAATAGCTAAATTGCTGTGTCCTTTGATGCAAATAAAAAAAGGGGGGTCTATTGATTGATTTTTGGTAGGAGAGAGAGAGAGACAGAGAGAGAGAGAGAGAGAGAGACAGAGAGAGACTCTGAATAGTGCATTACAGAACAGCAGCCTGGAAGACAGACTGGAGGAAGGTGGTATTGGACACCAATGAGCTATTAGAAGGTGTTTTTACTGGTTTTGATGAAAACTATTTGAGACTGGCTACATATTGACTTATACAGTTGATGTGAAAAATAAATGAAAAGCTAATGAGTGAGTTAGGGTAGAACTACAGTGTCCAGCCTTTCCTTCTTGGATTATTCTCTTTTCTTAGCTAGTTACCATTTTAGCACCTATCCATTCTTTATCATTGGTGTTAAGGGTTTTCTGTGGCAAGCTTTCTTCCTCACCTCTGTCTCATTAGGATCCCCTGCCTTTCACCTCTCATTGAGTGTAGTATGCAGCCTCTGCAACATTAAGTTAAAATAAAATTGCAATTTGAGTACAAAGATAATATATTGTTTTACCTAACAACATGCTGGCAGAGTTGCTGGCTCCTGGTGTATACCCATGTATGCATGACTAAGTAACCATGGAGAAATCACAATTTCAGGAAATTGTGACTTAGAATGAGCTGGAATGATCCTCAGAATTCAGCATGGACAATAAGAAATACAGTGGGGATATTCACAAAAGAGGTAAGAAGAGAAGAACTGAGGGTGGGTTGCAATGATGTCATCTATTTGGCTAAGGTAGAATTTGAGTGGTGCATAAAAAAGTTCATAAAAGTTTGGGATCAAGTTGTTGTTTATTTATTGATAGGTAAATGATAGTTGAAAATGGGCACCAGATATGTTGATAATAAGAAAATATTTAACAAAGAATTGTGGTGTGAGGGTCACAGAAATAAGAACAAATGATAAAGATGTTAGGAAGACCTGAAATGAATGGGCAAAAGCAAACAGTGAGTAAGTCTGGGGAACAAAAATATGAAATATTTTCAAGGGTCAGATAAAAGAAAGGTTGGAAATAATCAATTCACATGTATTTATGTCAACAATTTGGTGTTGTGGGGATCAAATATATGTGGGGACTATATGTTGGGATCCTCAAAAATACTAGACAAGTGGTCTCCCAATAGTTCCAGTCTCAGATCCTCAGTTACATTTTTGTAATTAGTTCATTTTAAAAATCATTTACTACCTAGGAAGAGCAAATTTAGTGAAGTATTGAGGATGACACAGAGTTGGTGGTGGTTGGAAAAATGAGACCAGTAAGTTAGAGACAAGTAAGACTAACATATTATTCTGAAATGCTTGTTGGGGAAAGAAAAATGAATGGAGTAGAGAAAATAAAAGGTGAGAAGTTGGCATCAGAGTTGTAAGAAGTTTTTTTTTTTTTTTTTTTTTTTTTTTTTTTTTTAGTAAAGGAAAATAAGTGTGAGAACAGGTAGTGATCACAGGATGGCATTAATCATACATGTGGATCTGTTTATGCTTAGGATAGGTTAACTTAGAGTCCAACAGGAAATATCACTACTGGATAAAAGGGAGTCACACATCCTCTGAAGTTAAAGAAAGACAGCTGACTAGTTGCCTGAATTTGGATTAGTGCATATGCACAGATGATTCCCTCTGTTTCTCTAGAAAGTAGATGGCACGATCATCTGCAGGAAGTAGAGTGACTAGAGGGATAAAGAGATGTGGAGATGCTATTTGTTGGCTGGCTTCTGTGGCAATTAAATATGGAACTTAACAGAGGGAAGAAAATTATTGTGTGGATATGGACACATTGCCAAAATGGATAAAGGCTTATCTGTTGTACAGTAACTTTTACAGTTATATGATTTGAGTACTACCAGAAGATAGCTGGTGTCAACCTACATTAATGAAAGCAGATAATTATGATGCAAATTATCACAATTGGATACATATATGTATTTCTAATTTGGAATCATGATTCATAGTCCATGGACAATTTCAGGTGTCCCTATCTTATGGATTCCCAGAAAAGAATGCAAATATTTGTATATATAAAGAGAATTTTATAGAAAACATGGTCTTAAATTTTATTCAGTTTTAAAAGTGCTTTTAAACAAAAGTTTAACATGAAAAGACTGAATGGAATATAATAGTTGAGGATGGATGAATGATACTCAAAAGGTAAGGAAAGAATAAGGATGTGAGTCTTTTGTGTCACATTATTTACAAGGGAATTGTTACATTAAATCACTCACATGTACTACATGTGTGCACACATACACACACCAAAAAATGATTAATAGCCAGAATATAACTACAAAAAAACTCAATAACAAGAAAATCACACAACATATTGAAGATATTTAAACTGATAGTTCACTAGAAAAGATATCTGGATGGCAAAAAGATGTGTGATAGCATTAGCCAACCTTGCCTATTTTATACTAGTGAAGAATACTGAAAATGAGTTTATTAGCTCTTTCAGCATTGATAAAAGCTCATCTTGCTTGGGCTGCATATAAAGTAAGGCTATTTTCCTATAATGACAGGAGAGCTTTTGTTTCCTGAGGCCCAGGCATCAATGGGACACAGAAGTATCAGGTTTGCCCAATAACAGCAAAGTAAATATAATACAGGGAGGGAAAATATATGTGGAAGTGAAATTGAGGTTGGGAGAGTGATAGGAACAAAATGGTAACAACTTTTTCCTCACTGAATGTCTCACAATATAAAACAAAATGTCGCAGGTGTTTTGTACATGTTGATTTAAGATGGAACATACTTTGTTGAGTGAAATGGCCTCAAGTCAGAAGAGAGAAGACTATTCACGAGATGGGACTCAGGAGTCTCCTCTCTTCTGAAGGTGCTGAGTCTCATCTCCAGAAGAATAGTTTGTTGTGTGGTATATGATGCCTGCATTACATGTGTGCTCCTCATGAACATACATGTGGAAATCAGAGGAGAATACTGGATGTCCTCCTATTGCTCATCCTCCTCGTTCCTTGAGACAAGGTCTCTCCCTCAACCTCCTGCTGCTGCTGTCCCTGTCTGTCAGCAAGCCCCAGTGATTCTCCAAGTTGAACTTGGTGGTCTCCAGCTGGAGAGGCTCTCAGCCTTAAGCAGCAAGTGCTCTTAACTACTAAGACATCTCCTTAGCCTGAAAGAGTAGGTTTTACTCAACACGGAAATACAAGAATCTATCCCCAAAGAGTCTGTAGTACCAAGAGATGATTCAAAAGTTTGACTCCCTGAAATACTGTATCTTAAAAATGCTGTTGTTGATGATGCTATCCATGGGGAGCCTCATGGACCACAATGTCAAGTATCTGCTCACATTCCAAAATGTTTCATGATGTCATCTTGCAATGCATCAGATGATCTATGGAGAATTCCCACCTAAAGTCAGTACTAGGTAGATTATCCTTGAATTACCTGAATTATGCACATAGCAGTTTATCATAATACCTCCAAGAAGATACAGCCACTATTAAACAAGTCATGACTCTTTTGAGTTAAGTTCCCAATAAGAAAGTTACCTCTCCTGCAACAGATGCAAACACTATATTCTACCCCTCACTGCTCTGTGCATTTTGAGTGTACAAATGTACAGCAGAGAATGGAAAGGGAAGAGTGAATATCATGAGAGGTGAAACCATTGCCAGGATAAAGATAAGATCTGGCCAGACTTTTTCAAAATGCATTGGAAGGAGAAAGTTATGGTTTGAATATGAAATGTCCCTCAGAAATTTATGTGTTTGATTATTTGGTCCCCAGCTGGTGATGCTGTTTTTTGAGGTTACAGATTCTACAGGAAGGGGTGCCTAGCCAGGAAAAATAGGTCTCTTGGCATGGGGGGAGCCATTAGGGGAGCCATCACCTAGTCTACTTAGGCCAAGCTCTCTCTGCTTCCTGGCCTGCTCAGGTGTGAAGAAAAATTTTAGAAATATCCGAGGTAAAGAAGCAGATAGCCCCAATGATATGAACTACTAAAACTTTAAACTATTGCAGGTTGACTGGTCAAAATTAATTCTGATGTAAAAGTGATCTACATAGGGCTGAGGAGATGGCTCAGTGAGTAGTGTTTGCTGCATAAGTGTGAAGACCTGAATTCAGATCTCCAGCATCAACATAAAAGTTGGACATGCTGTCATGTACCTATAATCCCAGATCTTGGAAGGCAGAGACTCGGGCTTGCTGATTAGTTAGTCTAGCCAGATCAGCATGCTTTAGGTTCACTGAGAGACATTGTCTCAAAAAACAAGGTGGAGAACAAGTGAGCAAGACACCTGGCATTAACTTCTGGCCTCCCTATACATATGCACACTTATACATACACACCTGTATACACGTGTGCATTCACATACATACAAACATGAATACACAAACACATGCACACTACATATACATACATACACAGAGACATCAAAAAGTGATTTGTATGTAGGATAGGAGTGACCTAATGCAAACTCTCAGGGGCCAAGAACATCCCAATTCTTGCCTTTGAGGACCAGCTAGCTACAGCAATTGACAACAAAACAAAAGTCTACCCTGGGCCGAACCTACCACCAATGAAATGAACATTTCATTTGCATATAATTTTACCTTGCTAAATATAATCTTATTTACATATTGTGGTGGCTTTAACTAGGTGTTCCCTATAACCTCATGGGTTTTGAATACTTGGTTCCCATCTGATGGTAATTTGGGAGGTAGAGCCTTGCTGGAGGAGGTGTGTTATTGGGGGCAGGCTTAGGGGTATTATAGCCAGCTTTGCTAGAATTTGGCTCACTCTCTTGCTGCTGTTTCTACCTGCTGTGACAGTGGTGGTATCTAATCTCTGCTCATGACCTTTTTCTCCCTGACATCATGAAGCTTCTCCACAAGATGGTAAACCAAAAATAAACAGCTTCCTCCCATGAGCTGCTTTTGGTCAGGTGTTTTGTGCCAGTAATGAGAAAGTAACACACACACACACACACACACACACAGTGTGTGTGTGTGTGTGTGTGTGTGTGTGTGTGTGTGTGCTTTAACAAGTCAAGCTTTCTATTTCATTAGGGTCCTGGAAAACATACAGTCAACCTGAGTAATTTCAAGAGTGTCAAATGATTTCAATGAAAATGATTTAAGTTTTGAATTTCAGAATCCTTCCTGCTACTTTGCAAGTGAGGCAGAGATGATGACCAAGCAGGTAAACAGCTCCCTGCTGAACATTGACTAAGGACTTGTCCTTCTGTCTGTGTGTGCTCTATATTTCATGCATTCCCAGGAAATAAGAAATTAAAAATCTCACTGAAGCAGTTCCACACAGATGAAAGAAGGCTCAAATAAAATGGAAATTTTACTATTGATTAGATGTAGTCTGTCCGCATAGCCACATATAAATATGTATCTCATTGGGTACAATTCTAGGAATGGCTTCTCAAAGATTTATTCTTATATTATTAGCTCTATAATCATGTTTAACTTTGATTGTATTTTCAAAGTTGAACATATAGCTTTGTGTCTCCACATACATGTAAAGGCGTAGATAATACAAACAGTTATTTGTGTGACAGGTGATTCAAATGACAATAAGAACTTTTACCACAGTGTCAATCTTCCTTTAGCCCACTTTGAAATTCAGAATTTTCACTTTGTTCCACAAATCCTTCCAATATTGTGTGCAGAAGTTCTTTGTGCAAATGAAAATTTCCCTTAGATGAAGTAGGTCTGGTGACTTGGAAAGGTGACAGACTTGGGCTATAGAAATATACACACTACCTCATTGTCGCTAATGGTCCATGTATATGTGGCAAACTATCTTTTTAGTCCTACCCTATCTTACTAAAGATTGAGCTAAAAAAAATCAAAGTTGTAATAATTGACTGATCAAATAAATCAACTTTGAGTGCCTATTAAATGATCGTTTTCCAGAACCCATTCTGTATTGATGACATTGAACATGACCAGAAGGGTTCTTTGTATTTGCATGAAACCCCACACCCTAATCCTAGGTTGTTAGAAATGAAGAACTGGGAGTGATACTGCATTGGGTTACTTAACACCCACTTCTGTTCCAGTTATCAGTGGCACTCAATACAGGCCATGGTACTGATGAATCCCCTAGCTCTTTACTGTTCTATAGTTATTGTACAGAATTGTATCTTACAAGGTGTGACCTCGTATGACTAGCTTCTGATGAGCAGGGATTTTGGTGCAGCAGGAAGCCCGGATGTCAGGTACAACATGGAGATCTTGAGGACAGATTGGGACTGCATGGATAATTTGGGGATAAGAAAAAAAAAAAAAAACTGAATGTAGGCATTATCTTTCAGTCAGTGTATGTGCACAGCAAGTGTGTATCTGTGTGTGTGTGTGTGTGTGTGTGTGTGTGTGTGTGTGTGTGCACATGGGCACTTGCATGAAACAGATTAAGTGTCCCAATTATAGCTACATTTATATACTGCTAAAAAAATGGTAGTACAGATCTATATGTACTGAAACAGAAAGATGTACATCATATACTTTTAAGCAAAAATTATCTATGTCACTTTGGTTTCATTTTGGAAGAAGAAATATTCCCTGTGAATTTGTCAACCATGCATATGAAATATGGCAGAATTTCAGTGGGGAAAGCATAGTTAATTTTTACACCCACTTGCTTCCCTTTTCAGGGAAACTAAATCATCATTCATATTTTTAAAATAGGAATTTAATAGTTCACAATCACCAATAACAATAAAGCTATTTCCATTCTGACCATAAAAGAGAATGGAGGCTTCACAGGTGTGGGGAGGAAGGTGGCTATTGCTGGAGACATGAAGAGACCAAACAGAGCAAGTGTGAGGAGTTAGAGAGGAGCCAGCTGCTGGCTGCAGGGGCTGAGGGAGTGAAAGAGGAAAGGAAAGAACAGCAAAGCCAGGTAAAACCTGCATTCTCTTAGGTCCTTATCACCTTACACATTGGCCCCAGGGTAGCAGTCCTGGCCTTTGTGGTGTTCTGGGCTAGTGAGGAAACCCATGGGTCCATACAGCAGGGATAATTGCTGAGTGCAGGTCACACTGCATTGTTTAAGATTTAACTCCTTAGCTCCTAGTGACCAGCCTAAAAGCTTGCCTGGGGCTACCTGCTCCACAGACCAGTGTATTTATTTCTGATGTTCAACCCAGGATTTCAGGGTTGACTAGCAGCTTGGAGCATGGACAAGGGAAAGGAAGCTATTTATAGCAGGCAGCAACAAAGGTTTCCTTTCTTTCCCTCACCACGAGTTGTATTTCTCTGAAACTCTGCCCATGTTGTGCAGAAATCAAAAGGGCAAAAGAGCAAGTTTTTTTGGAGCTGGTTGTGAAGTTCCAGGGCTCTGTTTTTAGAGCAAATCTGCCTGCTTCAGAGGAGGTTGCAGCCACCCTTGGATTCCAAATCAGCTTGATGGTGGTGCAAATAGATGCAAATGAGGGTCAAATCAATTTCCATAATGAGCAGCGCTAGCAAAGCCGACTCTTCTCCACCTGACTCAAAATTACTACAAAATCCAATGAGGAGAAAAAGGGAAGAAAGAGGGAGGGAGGGAAAGAGGAAGAGAGAGAGAGAGAGAGAGAGAGGGAAAAGGGGGAGGGTAGAAGGGAGAGAGAAGGAAGGAAGGGAATGCTAATGTCTCAGTGACTTGAAAACTGTCACTGTTTTGTGGGTCTTGGAATCTTGAGGACCAATAATGAATCTGGGTTTCATTTTATAAACTTGTGCAGAAAGAGGCCAATTCCAGTATAGCTCTCTAAAGGATTATTGTTCAAACTAGGCCTTATGCTTTCTTTGCCACAGTTTATCTTTCCTTAATCCTAAAATCCATTTATTTTCAAATCCTAATTGCCCACTCCTGCTTATAGTAGCAACTTTATTGAAATACAATTCATCTGTCATAAGATTCACCCCTTTGAAATATATAATTCTATGTATTCAAGATATCACAACTATACCATTCCCACTATG
Organism: Orientallactaga sibirica; assembly: GCA_036365145.1. NCBI lineage: Eukaryota > Metazoa > Chordata > Mammalia > Rodentia > Dipodidae > Orientallactaga > Orientallactaga sibirica. Next base: position 19,336,037 of record JAEOAD010000018.1, on the reverse strand, counting down.
TAAATTTAGAATATTGTTAAAATATATTTTTATTTATTTGAGAGATAGAAAGGGGCATACAGAGTGAGAGAGAGAAAATAAGTATGGGTGCACTGGGACCTCCAGCCACTGCAAATGAACTCCAGGCATATATCCATTTTGTGCATCTGGCCTTGCATGGGTCCTTTGGAATCAAATCTGGGCCTTCAGGCTTTGCAAACAAGCACCTTTTACCTCTGAGCCTTTGCTCTAGCCCAAGTTTGGGGTTTTTTAGTCACCTTCAAAATAAATCCATACAGGTTAAAAATTACTTCCTATTTCTCCTTCCTCCAGGCTCCACCAGTCTGCTTCCTGTGTGTGTGAATTAGCCTTTACTGCAGGTTTCACACAAAGGGAACTGTATACAATGTGCTCTTTACTTGGCTGCTTTCATTCTGCTCAGTTGAAATGTGCATCACTAGTTCCTTCCTAGTTTGCATGGGGTTCAGCCTTGTTAAACAGAATTTACCTTAGGACCATATCCTTCGGTGTCACAGATTGCTGCCCCTTGTTTTACCAAAAATGATGTGGATTTGGAGATAATAGTTGCCTGGCCCCAATCGTTGCTTGGACACTCAGTCCACTCGGTGTGTTTAGCTCCTGTTTTCCCTTTCATTTCTAAAATTAGCTTCATGTGATTCAACTAACACTGAGCTAAGGTGGCTTACGTATATCACTAGCATGTATTTATAAGAACCACAGTACAGAGGCACTCATCTTAAAAAAATTATTTTGGTCATTTCAGCACAGCTCTGGCCACTGCATATGATTGACTTTCATATCTGCAAGACAAGAGTTGCTAGAATTCTAGTACATATGGGTTATTGACTGAAACATGTGAAGAATTTTTAATTGGTATGAATATGGTGTATAATAATTTATATGTATCCATTATTTTAAATGTTTAAATGCATGGAGGGAGTTAATTGAATGGAGTTTACTTTCTAGAAGGCCCTGAATGCCTTCGGATAATCCCAAATTTCTCCGTGTAAAGCTATGCTTTCATAAAAGTCATTCCCTTTAGTCATTCATCCAATACTTCCCTTGTGTATGATCATGCATTGAAGAAATGTCGTTTTCACAAGCAGACTTTTTGCTCTTGCTTTCTCCACCAACAGACCCTCATACTCCACAGGCAAATGTACAAGGCAGTTTATTCTCTAGCTTCTTAGATAATTGGATTGACCATTTCAGAGCCTGTTTAATAAATGGTTAGAGAGAGCATGTCAGAAATCTATTTTTATGCTAAGTACTCACAAAGAAGAAATCTCCTAACAGAGAACTCACATATGCTAAGTCCACCTGGGAACTCAGACTGGGAAGATGAGTTCTCAAGCTTTGTGAGGTATAAAATCGATCTAAAGATCTGGGCTAAGAACACAGTCATTCATATTAACATAATATTATGGAGAAGATGTCCAACTTACTAAAGATGATAGGTCAGGTAGTACTGTCTTTCATATAGGTTCAGAGTTCCTATGCACAAAATTTAGGTAGAAATGCTTGAAACTAAAAGTACATTTCTCTTTTAGGCAAGAGAAGTTTAAACAAATTTGCTGTGTGTATTAGCTCAAGTCATTATAAATGGACTAAGAGTGAGTTGCATAGAACTCAGTTTTGATCATTTGGATTGAGCCCAACCTGAAGTCTCAACTTCTACTTCTTCCATACCAACAGCTTCCTAAAGTATTGGCCCAAAGAAAAAATTGTTATTGAACCTATGGAACAAGTATAACACAAAAGATGGTGGCAGGTATTCTATTCACCTTAGCAAAGAACTGAATGTCACTCTGCTGCATAAAACCATACTTCAGAAACATCCATATCTCGGGCAGAATAAACACTTGCAGCTCGTAGAAGGTTCTGGGGCAATTGCTCTGGTTATATCCTACTTATGTTAAGAATCACTATTCCCTTAGGCTTTTTATTTGATAAGGCTCACATGCCATGTTCTCAGACTGACACATTAGAGAATATTCAGAATAGGTGTGTGAGATTATCAGGGTCTGTAGTAACAATAATAACAGTAATAATAAAACCGTGAACTAACAGCTATTGAGTGCTAGGCTGTGTGCCAAGCGCTTACATTCAGGGTCTCTTTCCAGTCTCATAATAACTCTTTGAATGAAATATGTTTGATATATTCATGATAGAGTCAAGGAAACTGAAGCACCATGATAGTCTTATCTCAGAAATGCATTGTCAGAATACAAGGTTGTTTCTTAATCCTAACTTCCATAATCTACCTCCCAGGTTATCGCTACCATAACATAATTTTTATCCATTCAGGCCTTGGGTCTGGCAATATATTTGGCAATGATATTTCTTGAGATAATGTTTAAAACTTTGATCTACATACCTAAAAGTATAGCTACTCATCTATACTTACATGGACTATGTTCACATGAATAAGTAACTTCAGAAGTCCATGTGAGAGCTTCTTTAAAAATGAGATTAAAATGCAGAAAGACTGGTATTACAGCAGCCACAATGTTACTGTCCTTTTGAATGTCTTCAATGAAGAAAGGCAGGAGGAAAGAAGGGTTCTCTGGCTGGTGGTATACCAGCCTTGCTAAGTTGATATCATTGTGCACAGGTCATAGGTGAGAAAAGGGAAGTCTGCAGCCAAATTGTCAGTTTCAAAAGTGACCAAAATAAATTATGCTTTTCAGCCCTTCTGTCACTGCAATCAATTTTTAGCAAATTGTTTGACATGGAAGGTTCATCATTTTCTTGGTCTCTAAGTAGATTTAAACATGGAGGATGTATTTGTTCAATTTTTCAGCCAATACTTGTGGAATGATTATATTATGCCATGCTAATTGGTATAAGACTTAGCATTGATCTTGAGGTGGAAATTCCATTGTTGAGTGAAAGTGCCCACATATCAGTATAACACTGACTATATGTAGAGGTGCAACTCTATGGGGGGAAAGGAGGTAGGACAGCATGTGATGCGTAGGATCGGGACTCAGAAAGAGGAGTCCACTGAGGAGAGGTCTTACTGGAATGTGGGCAAGGAGGAGGCAAATGATGGTACTAACATGTGATATGTCCATTCAAAGTTTCTACTTACTAAGAAGAAAGAGGAGGGAGCTGGTGAGGAGGCTCCTGAGTAGGAGTTTCCTTGTGAGTGAAGGTACAGGGGATATGTGTGGATGTGAGGTCTGGAAACTAGAAAGCAAACTGTGAGGAGGAAAGAAGAGAGGGGAGAGAGGGAAAGAAGATCATAATGGGATGGAGTGCATGAGATATGAGAGTAGACTGGAGATCTATTTTGAGGGAGGAAGGGAACTAGCAAGAGGAAAGGGGCAGAAAGAGTGGAGAATGGTAGTTCAGGAGGGAAATAGGAACCAAGCATTTTGACATATATGTTCAAAAATGTCATACTGAGGGTTGGAGAGATGGCTCAGCAGTTAAGGCACTTGCCTGCAAAGCCTAATGACCAGGGTTCAATTCCCCAGGACCCACATAAAGCCAGATGCACTGCACAAAGTGGTACATGAATCTGGAGTTCCTTTGCATTGGCTGGAGGCCCTGGCATGCCCATTCTCTCTCTCTCTCTCTCTCTCTATTTTCTCTCTCTCTCTCTCTCTCTCTCTTACATCTCTCTCTCTGCTTGCAAATAAATAAATAATTAAAAAAATTAAATGTAATCATAAAGTTCTTCACTTTCTGTGCTAGCTGAAAAATTAATTTTAAAAAGAAAACACACAAGCACACACATCCTGAAGGAACAGGACAGCTCAGTTTGAGAAAAGGAGGAATATCCTTTTGTGTGGAGTCAACATCCAGTTTTGAGATAGGGAGAGATCTGATGGCTTATTCCTAGGACTTCATCATGAAGGATTTGATATGCTAAGGAAATGAATCTGAATTTTCCCTTTAATGGCAAGAAACCACTAAAGCATGCATAGAACGCATGATTATACTTTCATATTAAGACGATTCTAGAAGATTTGAAATGATATGTTGAAGTGTTGAGAGAGCAGTGTGTAGTAAGGAGAATGTTTTAGAGTCTAAACACCCTAATGTCATCCCTGAACTCCCTCAACACCTAAGAAATTTCTTAATTTAGTATAATTGCTTTGCTGTGTTTCCATTTTCATGATCCTGTAGCTCATCCTTGTCTGGGCTGTTCCCTTGGTCCCTGGATACCTCTTCTAAACCTCTTGACTCCTATGACTCCACTGACACGTTTGTACCACTATAGACCCCTAACATTGAGAATTCCCAAGATACTTGAAAGAAATCTGTGGTGTTGTGTCTCAGGTAGAGAGAAGTTGGACCTACACATGAATATATGGAATGCTTCCTTACTGGTTTTCTACACATGGATGTTTGTTGGTGGAGATGGTGATGCCTCTAACTCTCAGGACAGCCTTACAGGATGGTGGAAGGCTGAGGCCCAAGGCTGGTTTTTTTTTTTTTTTTTTTTGTGTGTGTGTGTGTGTGTGTGTGTGTGTGTGTGTAGCTGTTTCTTATGTACTGGGACATTTTTCTCCCTTTGGAGGAAAGAGGAAACTCATATGACTCAGGAAATAAAAGTTACAAGGCTTCTGAAACGGAAAGAAGGGTTGCAAGTTTCTCCCCAAGGTTCTATAAGCAGCAACACTTGCTGGGGAGAGGGGACTCTGGCCCACAGAGCTGCCTGCAGGTTGTCTAGGGATGGTGATGCATCTGCTTTTGAGTCACTCATGTTTCTGGAAGTAACCCCTCACCTATGCTTCTGTATGTAGCCGCAATAAATGCACTACTTCTCAAAGCTAGTGTTGAATGAAGTCATTCCTTTGGTAAGTCATCAATGCCTTATCTGAGGTGAATATGGCCACGCTGGATAATGGCCACTGACATCCATTTATCCTCATGATTTGTGCTAGTAACAGCATTTTCTGTGTGTAGCATAATGCAGAAACATAACCTGTAACTAATAATTCAAACTTGAAATTCTTCCCATGGAGCTGGTGAGCTAGCTTAATAGTTAAGGTGCTTGCCTGCAAAGCCAAAGGACCCAGGTTTGATTCCCCAGGATCCATGTGTACAAGGTGGCCTGTGCGTCTGGATTTTGTTTCCAGTGGCTGGAGGCCCTGGTGCACCCATTCTCTCTCTCCCTCTCTCTTTCTCTCTCTCAAATGAATAAATAAATAAACAGAATAGAAGAAAACTCTTCCTGTGGGATCAGATTATCAAAAAGAACAGTTAAAGAAAAACACATTTCCAAACTAGAAGGGAAGATATGCAAAGATTTGAATTCTGTTCTTGACTCTCTTTATAGCTGATTTTATGACGCTGGCTAAGTCAATTAACCTTTCCACTCCTCAGATTAACCTCAGTAATCTTAGAATAATATAACCTTGCCTACCTGGCTCCCAAGCCTGTGAGGTTGAAAGGGTTAATAGGAGAAAGTATCCAAGGCACTGTTTATCAGAAAGTCTACAGTCTGTTGTGATAGGCAATCTATGAGTGAGTGTGCTAGATAGTGGAGGGCTGTGAAACCTTTGTAAGGAAGATTATTGGGCACAGTTATCTCTTTTCCTGAATAGCCCTCAACTTACAGGTCAGTGAGCACGTCTGTACTGGGTGATATTCAAGGTTAGAGGAAGCACATGCCTTACTACTATGTTGTAGCAAATCAGTTAATTACTGGGTAACCTGTTCTTAACAACCCCTAGGGCACCGCCTGACTTTGCACTAGGGCTGTGAAAAGACATTTTCCTGACAAGGAAATAACTGGACGTGTGAGAGATCTCCCTGTACTCAGGTATTTACAAGGGTAGCTAAATGCAGGAGTTACAGTTTTCTGAGAGCCACCACACCTTCTTTCTCTCTGTGATTTCTCAACTTTGTCCAGAAAGGAGAGTAGTTAGCTAAGCGTTGCAACTGCCAGACAAAGGGAGGCTGGTGAACATGTGATGTTGACCCCTTGCATGAACTGCAGACAGATTCATGTTTTCAGTTGTGTTACCTGTGAAGAATAGGGTATTTCATCCTAAGTTCATGACCTAAAGATGGAATCACTAATGGCTACCTCCTAGATGTGAGCAAGTATTAAATGATCAATGAATATAAAGCATTCACAGTAAGTCTCTGTAGTTTTCTCACAACTATATGGAGCTCCCAAAACTTTTTGAAGTTGCCTCTTTATATGTTTGTCATATTGTGTGCGACTGGTTCTATTTTGTATGATATGATCCAAGGATTTGCTAAGATGCATTTGTAGAGACCTGAAGGTAGTGAAGCTAAAGAACTTCATTGATTTTCTGGGAAAAAAATATTTAAGCACAGGGAATGATTCAAGGAAATTCCTTGAGGTAGTGATGTTCCTGAGTGTTTTCTATAGGTCAATACCGTGGTGCATGATGAGGCGAAAGAAAAACAATCACAGTAACAATAAGACATGGGGAGGCCGAGTAGCAGGGAGACAGCACTGAGGCTCACTATGAATGGGATGCGCTTCTAAGCTTTTTATATATATTAACAATTTATCTTCACTATGAGGTGGGAACCTTCTAGATTGTTACACAGAGAGCAAGCAGAGCAGAGATGGGTGCATGGAGAGGAAATCACACAGGAGGAGGGTTAGCAAGGGGGCACAATGAAGTGGGAAGTCAAAGTATGTAGAACCGTGGGGACCACACTAAGTACTTATGCTATGCTATGATGGAGCCAGAAAATGGCTGGAAGGCTTGAATTAGAAGATTAACCTATTCTAAAGACCACTGGGGAAAGCAGGGTGCATCTGCTAAGAGGTATTGTAGTAATCTGATATGTGATCCTGGTAGCTTGCAAATTAATCAAGGGCATATATCTTGGGTGGCAAGGATAGGGCTTGTGCAGAATTCAAAGAGGAAATGAGAGAAAGACAGATATCAAAGAGGACACTCCCAGGCTTTGGGTTGAGCAATTAGAAAATCAAGATGCTGTTGTTTCTTGAATATTTTGAAGTATTGTGGGAAAAGGAATTTGGTACCTAGAATCCAGCAGGACAGTTAATCAAGAATTTCATTTTGACATATAATTGGAGATGTTGAATAGACAGGTAGATATAAGAGCCTCAAATTTTGAAGAGAAGACTAGGGCTAGTGTAAGTCAAATATTGAGTTTCTAGAAGTCAAACTTGTGCAACTCCTATAGTGATTTTGGTATTCCTGGGAAGTATATGTTGATAAGAGGGTATATTTTATTCTCCAAATTTTACTTTCAAGATTTTCCTTGTTTGATCATATTTTTCCCACCTGCTGGATATCAGAAGGAATAAAAAGAAGTTGTAGGTTTTGTCTTGTATGGATTTTTTTTCAGGTTTCCCATTTCAAATAGTGATGCTTTTGGAAGAAAATAGGATTGCAGTCGAGTGGCCACAGAGAAGCAAGGATATAAGAACTGACAATGAGTAGAAATATCTAGCATGAGGAGGGAACAAGAAGTTATTAATAGTACTTTTCATAATGTGAGCCTCTAGTAAGAGATGCTTAAAGACGCAGATGTAAGAAACATTTGAGTTAAAATAATCCAGGGTGTATTTGTTCTGACATCTCACAGACATATTAGCTATCATAGTGTTGTTACTCTCCTTAGCAGCCATTACTCTCAATAACTCCCCTTTTTAACTTTCATTGTTTCTAAGTGCCAGATAGCAGACAAAATGCTTTGTTGGTATATATTATACTCACAGTGCTTTACGGATCCTTAGAATTTTTTTGCCATGGTATTATTGGTTCCTCTGTTATTCAATCCAGAAAACTGAAAATCAAAAGTTTGTACTTACTATAATATTGATAGTCCTGGGCCAGAAATTCCTCAAGTTATTTAAGAGAATATTAAATGCTCTGAAAAGAAAATGATGATGCTACAAGATTGGGAAATGTTAGATTAAATCAATATAAGCATACTTTTTAACAGGACTTCTCAGGTCATTAATATGCTAATATGACTATGAAAGGGCTTTAGCATGCAACATTTCTCAGTTACATGAGCATAATTTCTTTCCAGGAGCTTCTCACCAGTTTAATAATAGGAATAATGTATTTTGGGATATGCCTCTTTAGGTCAACTTAACCCTGAGGAATGATATATGTCTGCAACTGTGTTTGGTTTTTTTTTTTTTTTTCTTTTAATGAAAAATTTCAAAATATTCTCTTTCTGCTATGCCATATTGCTACAAGCATCTGATGCTATCTCATATTTCTGATTTCTCACATCTAGAGCTTGGATATACATTTTGATTGATGTACTGCTATTGATCATACAAATATGATTTCACCCTGATAGATGACCAGCATGTGTATCTTATGAATAGGATGTAGCCACATAAAAATTTCCTTTGGTTAACTTCAGCTATAAGCCATCACCTCAATGCTCGAGGCCATGGGGTGCTTTGTGTCATCCTGGCCAGTTGCGCAGTCCCTGCTCTTTTTCCATCTGATTTTCCAAATGGTCATGTATCTCTGTAGACCTAGTATGCATTTATTATTGTGGAAATGAGACTTTAATATATTGCCCCTTCTGAAAGTGAGAGCTCTCTCTGTAGGGCCACAAGTCCCAACTCTTTGTTCCTACTGGACTTAATGTCTAAGCGATCAGACAGCAGTTCTTCTCTGGTGCCATGGTTGGTTGTCTCTTGTATAACTGTCACTTCTCAGCCCTCAGTTCCATGGAAATGATCACATTTGACTCTTGTCAGTGTTTGTAGAGCTCTGGTATCTTATGTGGACCTTGCCATCCATGGTGTGAGACTCAGCTATTTATAGATGGAAGTCTGAATATTGATTTCCTCAGACTTCTACACATTTCCTAACCCACAGCCTCTTCCACTGGGTCTTGCTATAGTAATACATATGGCAACAATGATGCTTGTATTTTACGAATGTGAATGCTGACTGTGTCAGACTCAAACTGAGCTATTTGTAAACATTATTTTATCAATAGCCTTATGAGATGAATATAATCATTCCTACATTTCAGATGAGTAAACTGTACCAAGGTAGTAAGTTGCCAAACATACTTACTTAGCTACTAGCATAAGACTTACAGACAGGTTTTTAATCTCAAGTCTGTGTTTCTAAGGTAATATGATTTTCTCATATACATTTAGAATACACAATCACTTTGTTTTACCTGCATTCGCTTATGTTTTTCTTAATCTAAATTTTAAAAGTATTTTTTCTTTTTAATTATTTGTATTTTCTAACTCACTAAATTGACTAAGGAGTTTTTAAAGAAGGGGGATTCAAACTGAGGGTCTCATTTTACTCCACTCATTCTGTAGTGAAAGAATGGATATAATCCTTTCTACATATCAGATGAAGAAACTGTATCAAGGTAGTACATTGCCAGACATACTTAGCTAGCAAGCATAAGATCCACTCACAGGTTTTTTTAAAAAAATAGTTTATTTATTCTTATTTATTTGTGAGAGAGATAGAAAGAGGAAGAGGCAGAGAGAAAGACAGAATGAGCATGCCAGGGCCTCCAGCCACTGCAAACGAACTCCAGACTCATGCACCACCTTCTGCATCTGGATTACATGGGTCCTGGGGAATTGAACCAAGGTCCTTAGGCTTCACAGGCAAATACCTTAACCACTAAGCCATTTCCCCAGCCCACTCACAAGTTTTTAATCTCAAATCTGTGTTCCTAGGATCATACAAATTACTCAAATACATTTAGTATATACAATCACTTTGCATTACCTGGATTTGCATATGTGTTTCTTAATCTAAACTTTAAAGTATTTTTTCTTTTTCTTTATTTGTATTTTCCATATCTCTAAATTGACTATGGATTTCTATTTTTGGGGGGAGGGTAAGGATTCAAAGTGGTGGTCTCATTCTACTGTACTTACTCTGTAGCCACAGGCTAGCCTCTAACTTACAGTGATCTCCTCCTGTGTCTGCCCCATGAGTGCTGGGACTAAAGGTATGTGCCACCATGCCCAGCTATCCTTATCCTAAAATTAAATAGGATTTTCCATGGAAAGCAAAGGTACCTTGTATCAGATTCAATCTTTGTGTTCATTTGCTAATCAGTCAACATTTACTAAGGGCAAACTGACAATCAAGCTGTTCTTGGTGAGGAAGAATGAGCAGTTTTTAAAACAATCATAACACATGACTTCAAGAAGCCCCTGTTTTATAAGAAGATGAAAACACAAACATTAAATGTAGAGAATAAAGTGTTTACTATTATAGGTAGTTCAAGCTTTAATAATTTAATAATTCTTATTCTTTAAATCAGTAGAATAATCTGGCATTGCAGGCTCCATCACTTTAATTTATCTGAACCCAATATATCTCAAAAAAACATAGTGTACATGCTTGTCATAAGTATGTTTTACTAACTATAGTTTTATGGTTACCTGAACCATCACTTCTCTTCACATATAGGTGATAGTACTCTCTTTAGTGAATCATTTAGAAATTTTTCTGGGCATGTGAAGAATTGATGATAATCCAAGGTAGATGGATGGGATTATTCAAGGATATCATAGAAAGGAGACCTCCTTGTGCATTATTTATGCTTCAGGCTAAGACTCTCCACCAGGAGACAAAATCTGCGTGGGAAGGCCCTAGGTGCCTACATGTTTTGAACCAGTAAATGTTGTCATTAGACATGTTGGCAGTTATCCTTGGGCAGCTGTAATAAATAAGTAGTTCTACCTGTGGGAAAGACAAGATGGTATCCTCGAGCAACATGGCAGATGGCCAGGTAGCAAAGGGAAGAACCATGGGGACGCACAAACCAGACACTTTTGAGAAAGCAATTGTTTCAGGAACGGGGGACATGGACTGTGAAGGCAATTTATCGCTTTTCAAAGACATACATAATAAAAAATAAATAATATGAAGATCAATATAGTTGTACATTTTACCTGCTCATTTTTCCCAAATTTTAAATGCCTGTTTAGAATGTCAGCCGATTGCAGGTATTCTAAAAAATAACAAGAAGAATTTGTGTCAAGATTAAGAAAAAGGAGAGCTTTCCTACTGAGATCGAGCAGAAAAGGTCAACAGGGGAAAAAATCCCAGGGGAAAGATATGAATTCTTGGTTTATCAATAGGAGGTTATGAACAGTGGGTCAGTAGGAAACGGGGAATACCATCAGTTATTTCAGAACATTCATTTACTCAAAATCAAGGATTTAAGCCAGGAATTCTCTAGAATTCTCCTGTAGACAATAGGAAAATCAACCATGTTTTGATAGTCAATCTTATCAGTGAATCTAAGTTCCAGAACTCCTGAAGAAGAGATATTGTTAGTCATGGACAATAGTTAAGACTGATAATTAGTTTCCTATCTGGCTTGCTAACTAAGGTTATTGTAGCCTTTAAGAAATCTCAGAACTTTCTATCCCCACCCTTCTCTGATTCCTCATATTAACACCTTAAGGGAGTACTTTTAGCTCTCTAAATCCAGATGTGGTAGGACTCCTGAAACTGGGTGGTATTGGGTTGGGGTTGGGACTGGGAGGGGGAATTCCCCTAAATTTCAGACAAGAGACAAAGGGATAGTCATAATCTATCAATAAAGAATATTTAAACCATTCTACTGCTGTTAAAAGTAAGACATCAATGTGTTTGCTCATCTTTTCATTCAAAACTCCTTACTGAGGGACTGGAGAAATGGGTCAGGGCTTAAAGGCGCTTCCTTACAAAGCCTGATGTTCCAGGTTTGCTGCTCCAGTACCCACCTCAGCCAGATGCATAAAGTGGCACACTCATCTGGAGTTAGTATGCAGTAGCAAGAGGTGCTGTCATGCTCATTCCCACTCTCTCCCTTTTCTCTCTCTCGGCTTGCAAATAAATAAATTAAATATTTAAAAAATTCCTTATAGAGAATAAGCTGTAGATCAGGCCTGTTGTTGGAGTCTAAGGATATAATTATACCTATATAAACTTTACTCACTGTAATGGTAGTGGGATGAAGAAAGAAAGAATATGAATACATGTCTGATATTTTTGTTAAGTTCAAAAGGATCTAGAATCTCAAAGTAGAACCAGCTCACCTATACTGGTGGATAGCTTCTTAGATAAGGTGGCGCTACTTTAAGGCCAGCTGAGTGACTTCACACAGATTAGGCCTCATGGCATAGCACTGAACTAACAAGCTCTGGAGGGCACAAATATTGGTTCTCACTCTAAAGCTTTGAATTTCTCTTTAAAGATATAAACAGTTCTAGAAATTAACATAACCATGAGGTTGCAAATGATGATTAGCTGAGATGTGCAGTAGTGGTAAGTTTATAGGAGGTCCAAGGAGAGAAAAATCTCTGTGATTATCAGTACGGCCAATTTATAAATGACTTCATTTGGATGCCCACTCTGATACTTTGCCATCTGCTTTGAAAGAATTTCCTTCCATTATGTAAAACATGGGATCATGGGGTGGTGCTTATATTAATGGATGGTTTTTCTTTGAGGGAAACCTCATGTGCTCTCTGTCAAGTTGAACTTCAAAGTCAGATTACATTAGATGTTCATGCTGTTAGCCACTTGGCAATTCTAATCTGTCAACAGATGTCTGGGTAGGGCACTTTTGTGCATAGAGCCTGTGGAGGAAGTGGGAGCTAAGGAAACTTAGAAGTTCCTTTAGAGATGAAAACGTGCAAGGCACACAACTTACAGTCTAATCTTTATGGCTGACTGGGAGACCCACAGTGTAATTTCAGAGTTTTTCTCGGCATGTGGAATCTATTACTTCTGAAACTTCCAAATGTACATATTTCCCCCAAATGAATCAAAGTCTGTTGAGTTAATTATCATACAATTACAGCAACGGAAAAGAAAACCCTAATCAAACGTGAACAGCTTGTCTAACTATTAACCAGGCCATGGTGAACCATTACTGGGCTCTGGCTTGTGTGATCCATCCTAGACTCTTGGCCCTCTGTGAACAAATGCTTAAATGAGTCCATAGCTATTTACAGCAGAGAGGCCCAGCCACTGGGACCTTGTGATTGTCTTTAAATTGTTCAGTCATTATATTTTACTGGAGTGAAGTTCTTATGGCAACCTTCCTTCTTCCTTCTTCTGTCTTTTCCATGTGATGGGAAAGAGTAGGCCAGGCAAAACATTAAGTATAGCTTCCTAAGATTCTGACATAATAACATGGTGATTTGTATCAAAACCAAAACCTCTCTGCTCACATATCCCCATAAGCAACTAAGAAGGAGTAGGAGTCAAATACTGCTGGATAAGCTTTCTTTCTAGGAAAATCTCAGCGTTTAACGCATCTATTTTAGATTTCTTTGAATGTTAGTCCCATCTGAGCTATCTTCAGGCAAATTCAATCTACTGCCAATAGACAAGCAGTCTAATACAGAATGACTCAGGTGTGGCATACTAAATTTTACTTTACATTCTGAGACACAAGGGGTAAGTGTGTATCAAAATTGGGATAGCATCAGGGTTTATTCTTGTTGAATATGGCTAAGTTGTTAACCAGGCTGAGGTTCAGGAATGAGAAGGGAAAAAAAAAAAAAAAAAAGGAACGGATGGTATGACACTGCTGTTGAGCTCAGGTAATCAGACTGCAAGCTTATTTTATCCTAAGCACAGTAGGAAGTAGGCATGCCACTGAGTGCCAGCACAACGTGAGTTCATTCTAATCCCTTTCTTGCCAAACTGAAATTCATATCAGGTGTGGTGGTACTCTTCAAGCCATCAGATGACCAGGAAAAACAGGAACTGTCATTTTCTATGGGACTCTCTGGGGTCAGGTACACAGTCCATATATAAAAGTGGATGATATGTGGAACAGATCTGTCTCTCTTGGGCTTTGACAGACTTGGGTATTTAGAAATGGAGGCAAGTGGTTGATTTAATTCTGCAGCCACAGGCTTAACTACTTACTACAAATGAGATTTTGCATTGACAAAGAAGTCGACATAATATTTTGGCTGTCTGCAGTCTCCTGGTAACAAGATCTGGGCAACGGGAGGTGGGGAGGATGGCACAGGGAAAGGATGGAGGTGCATCCATGCTGCTGATGGTGTGGAGCTGCCACGGCAACCACCAATGGTAACCACCCTGAGGGCCCCATCTGAAAACAAATGGGCTGCTCCTAGGAAAGTATACGTCTCTGAGGACCAGTATGAGAGAGCATACTGTGTTCTTTCATCCACCCTAACCTTCTGCTAGCAAGAGTGAAAGGCAAACATCTTGGGAGTAAGAGCTCAGTTGGGGTGAATATTCCAGGATGTTTTGAATGTCAAGACTTGCTTTCCAAACTCACCTTGCTTCCTGTGAGTGTTTTGCAAAAGCTGAAAATTAGCTTTGGAAGAAATCCCAAGTTGAGGTTCTCAGGGGGAGAAAATTCCAATGAGAATGAGCCTTACAGAAAGACGCCCAGGCCAAAGCTGGGAAAAAGTCAAGCGAAGTTACAGAATAGAAGTCATAGGAACAATGTAGAGACACAAGTGGTGTCTGTGACAAAGAGGAGGGAGGGGAGGAAGGAAAGTAACAAGACAAAAACTCAATCACAGAAGAGGATGAGAAACTTCTAGGTCGAAGGAACTGCCTCAGGCTGGGAAGAAAGCGAGTAGTCAAAGATTCCAGGGATGTGCGTCAAGGGCATCTTGAGAGAAGTTGTTTGGCAATACAGTACAGGCTGATCTATTATCCTCATCTTATGTTAAATTTATCAAAGTTGATGATTCCATTTTCTCCCCTTGTCTCATTGAAAATGAGAATGATGGGATATAGAGGATTCTTCCAATATCAGACTGGCATAGCAGAGGACCACAGATCCATCTATTCTGCTTAGAAATGAAAGGGCAAGACCTTAGGGGAAGTAAAATATGTGAATGTTTTATCTTTATTATGAGTTAGACCTGAGTGGAAAAGGATAGCTGGGGCTATTCTCAGTATTTTGGGAGCTCATCATGGCCTGGTGTCCACAACAGTGGCCCTGAAGTTTTTCTGGATCTGAATAAAAGGGAAACTTCAACTCATTTGAACTGTCTACCCAGAAGATGTGGGGCAGCACAGACTACGAAACTTTGAGCGGTTTCTACTCATGTGTTCTGGCCACTATTGGCAACCTGACAAATCCATTGATTGGAACTGAGGAAACTATCCTTGATGAATTGCTTTTCTTTTTTAAGTGGGAGAGGAGGTGCACTATTCCTAGGATAGCAGCTAACCAGGAGTTTTGAAGAAACAAGTCAGATTTTCAAAAGGATAATAAAGGTCTTGTGGTAATGCACTTTTTCAAAGTATTTTTGTTGCTGTTGTTGTTGTCAGCTGCCCATAGATTACTCCTGTAAAGGGTAAGTCACCAAATGTGGCAAAGTTTTGCCCTTTGATATTTTCAATAAAGAGCAGCAGAAAAACACATCTTAACAGGCAAGTGGGAGCCTGGTCTTCTCACCATCTGTTTGCTGTGTGGCTTGAGCAATACCATGAGGCTGGTCTGCTTAGTATTCTTATATGCTTAGAACATATATATATATATTAGAGAGAGAGAGAGAAAGAAAGAGAGAGAGAGACAGACAGAGTGAGCATTGGCATGCCAGGGCCTCAACCACTGCAATAGAACTCCAGGCATTTGCACTATCTAGTGGGCATGTGCAACTTTGCACATGCCTCACCTTTGTGTGTCTTGCTAATGTGGGCACTGGAGAGTAGAATATGGGCCCTTAGGCTTCGCAGGCAAGTGCTTTAACTGCTAAGTCATCTCTTTAGCCCTATTCTTGCTTTCTAGAATGTTCCTTCAGCACTGGATAAAGCATGAGTTTGGAGCTATGTTTTACCAGTCCTACATATGTAATACTTTGTCCACTCATACTCTACTCTTTTCCTGTAAATATTGCCATTGAATAATTCAGCTACTGTACTTAGATTAAGTTAACCTGTCTTAATAAAAGAATAATAGAAACAGTTACCTGGAATGAAAATTGTTCTGGGTAAAGGATTTTGCATTCATAAGCCACCTTGCTTTATCTTCATGGAAACTGTGCAAGGTGATTGTTTTTCTATTAAACAGGTGAAGGCTCCTGAGCTTCGAGGGGTTATGTACATTTCCCTAAGCTTACACGGGTAGAAAGTGGCAAATCAGAAATATGGAAATACAGAGAATGAGAATCTGACTGGGTCCCATTGGCATAAACATTTTGCCACACAGCCTCCACTGAGACCCTGAAAGAAGCCTGTGGTAGAAGTACTGCTGGGCTAGTGGAACAGGCCTGTCACCCTAGCTGATCAGAAGGCTATGGCAGGAAGAACACAAGTTCAAGGGCAGCCTGTGCTACAGCATGAGCTTATGGTCAGTCTGGGTAACTAATTGAGACTATGTCTCAAAATAAAGAGGCAAAAGAGGGCTAGAGAACTTTCCTAGAATGCTCAATGCTCAAGATTCAAACCACAGTACCTCAGAGAAGGAAAGTTTTAAAAATTATTTACAGAATTGAGTTAACTGGAAAACATTCTTCTCTAGCCTTACCTGATACTTTAACGTATCCACCTTTTTGTCTAGTAGCCAACATGAGCTATGCATTCTGAAGCTAGACAAGTGTGTGTTCCCATCTTGACTCACTCCTCCAGGTCTAGCCATGGGCTCTTAGGAATATTCTTCAACATAACATTTTCTTCATAGAGTTATAGGGAGGACTGTATGGTATTAACAGTGAATGCTCCCAAGTAGGTCTAAGTAGGTCTATGAATACTTTCTCTTCTCTGAAACTCACCTGCACTAGCCACTTCTTCAGGTAAGAATTCTGAAATGGTCTCAAGTACTTGTTTTCTTAAGTCAAGCAAATGCTTTACTCTCTGGTGCTCAAATTCAATCACTTCCTTTGAAGCAGATTGAGCCTCATTACACAACATTTCTACCTTTCTACATGATAACCTCATAAATGGTGGTACATCCTACTCATTCTTTTTTCTTTTTAATGTTTTGATGAATGACAAGGAACTGCTAACCTCCCAATATGTAGCCATCTGCAAGTGACAGGAGCCTGTTTGAAGTAAACACGGTCTATTGATTATGAGGACCTCCTTTCCAATGATAGACTGTCTTGGTAGCGATCAAGGGCAGGAATGCCATTGTGGGGCCATTATAGATGACTTTGGACTTCATTTAAATCTACAGAGTGGAGCTAAAGGGACATATTGCCATACTGTGGATTGTGCAAGAGATGCTGTGGTTTACTTAATTTGAAGGGACATTTTATAATTCTGACTAAATCGGAAGCACAATTCAGATGAAAGTTAGGAACATATTATAGTGATCTTGTCCTCTAGAGGCTTAGAAAGAATAAATCTAGCCCCAGTCAGTGATGGCTGTTGATGACAATGTTTTTTTTTTTTTTTTTTTTTTTTTTTTTTTTTGTATCCCATGAAGGAAAGCTACTATTTTAAAAGTTGAGAGTTTTGGGGGTCCAATGATAGAAATAATAATTTTTCACAAACTGAATAAGCCCATGATTAAAATGGGTGAAAAGTATTACTGTTCAATTAGGCAGTGTGAAATTAAAGTACTTTTAGAAATATTTTATGAAGGCCTAACAGGTATGTAGGAAAATAGTTGCACCCAATCTTAGGGTCTGAAGAGCAAGTGTAGAGGAGGAAAAATATGAAAGTGATGCTGTGCAATTCTTCTGCATTGAAAGCTGTGTTAAACATCTTGAACATTATGTCATATCATTCTTACAACCATGTAGATCATATCTGCATTTTTAATCTGTAGTATATAAAGAGTAACTTATTCATTTCTGGGCTTATGACTAACATATTTCTCAGCTGAATGAATTCAAGATTTGCCAGAAAAGTGTGTCCTCTTTAGATCATGTAAATCTTATGTGCTGCTTTGTGGCTTTTAGCCCCATGCATCTGTCACCTTACTTTCTGCAAACTCCACTTTGGTGAGACTGGGCTTTGGGTCATTTGTCAAGGATACAAACGAGGCTGCCTTTTGTATAATACCAAGGATTAGTATTAACCACAAAACATTAAAGGAAGATCCTGAGATCAATTGAATCTGAATCAGAGTGGGATTTGGAGAGCATAATTGAATTGGGGACTTCTATGGGCCTCCTCTGACTACACCTGGGCATTGTGCTTTGCTGAGGGCTTTGCCCAGACATGCTTGCATAGAGAAAATATCCATGCTGAACATGAACTAAGGCATTATCTTAGTTGAACAAAATCACATCTTTAGGAAATGGCAGAGCTGAGATCTGGACCTGTCCACATCCAAGGGTTTAGCTTGTTGTACTTTCATATATTCATTCTGTCACCAACATTTACCTATGATATTTAAAGTAAAGGGCTTCCAGGAAGGTAAAGAGCAAGTCTTTGCCTTAGAGTCTTGTAGCCTTATGTTTTAGTAGTTTTCTCCCATTAGTAAGGAACTTAGTCATTACTGGCACAGGATTTTGTTTTGCTTTTCTCCTGTGTTCTATTCTACACAGCACTGAATAAGCTGTAGGTATTCTTCGAGGATACACAAGTGCCTTATCTATCTCAAGACTTGCTCCTCTTACATGTAAAGAGATGGATCAGGACCATTCTACTTTGAATCACATACTTTAGAAAATTCCATACTTTTTGTTCCTTTGCAGTTCCATTAAGACAAGTGGGCATGAGAGTGGTTAAGGATATGGTGCCCACTTGGCAAGAAGAGAAGCTGGACTGATCAGAAGGCACTCATAATATTCTTGGTCTTTCCCTCTTGGGTTTCAGGCTTTTTCTCCTCTTGCCACATTTCCATACTGTTGAACTATAGAAAACTATAGAGAAAGGAAAAATCAAAACTAAACACAAACCCAAGTTTCATGTGATGCTACCTCGTTCAACTTCTTTCCTTCTTGAGACTTGATGGTGGCTTTGGAATTCCTGGGCTATCATTTCTTGGCATGGGCCACTGCAAAGTTCATCCTCATCTTGGGACTTCTACCTCTCAAATGAAAACCCAAAAGAAAAATAAAAAGCACTTTGATTTGATTGAGGGATGACACATACTTGAGATGATGTACCACGTAGGGAAAGGTGACATTTCTCCAAGTCTGCCTTTTTCTTTGGACTTGGAAAAGTAGAGTCAGTACTTAGTGTTAATCACGTGGATACCAACATGACTTTAAAAAATGAGTAAACTTGGTGGGGGGATATTTGTTTATTTCACTGACAACCAATAGTCCAAGAGACTACTTTCTGAAAAGCTGAAATATTACGCTGACGTGAGAATACAAATAAACAAATAATTCCTATCCATTCATTTGTTTCTCAATTCAGTAAGTAGGAAGTTGAGTGACTTACATACAGAAGACATGGCTCCAGGCCAAGAATATGCATTGGTGGATTAATAGACACAAACTCAGCCTTAAAAGGGTTCATAGTCATGGAAGAATAGTCTAAGAGAACCAAAAGTACATATATCATATTATTTTATATGAAATTATAGCAGAAATGATTAAAGTTATGACCTCAGTGTAAAAAAAAGGATCCTCTTTTTACCCATTATTTAAATATTGCCTAAATTTTTAATTTTTCTCCATAGCTTTTGTTACATTTTCCTGTACTTAATAGGCACATAAATATATAAACACTTTTTTATGGTCAGTCATCATAAAATTGTTTGAACTTGGTCTGACATGACAGAATAAGAGTTAATATTTATTGAATAGTCTTCATACTAGTGACTTTCATGCAACTTTTATTACTCTTCATAAGATCTCTAGAAGGAATTATCATCATTGCAATTATTACTACTCCTACCAGTAGTAATAGTAGTGGTGGTGTTGTTAAGATAGTTTTGTTCAGTTCATACAACTGGTAAATATAAGTATTTGCATTCAGATCTGGGCTCAGATAGTTTTCCTTCATGATGACCATTCTATTATGCCAAATAAAGGTGGTCTAAGAATACATTAGAATATACCAGAATACATTGCATATATAAAAGACATTATTGAATGTAGCTATAATATCATTCATGAGTATATAATGTTTGTGTATATAGGATCACAATATGAGATTCTATTCCCAATTGTACCATGCTGAAAAAAAGTTTTAAAAATACTACTACTAAATCATAAAATCCCTTAATTCATTAAGGTCTAGAAATCTATTCACCATCTCAAAAATGTTTGCTGTTTAAAAAGAGACTTTAGGGCTGGAGATGGCTTAGCAGTTAAGGTGCATGCCTGTGAAACCTAAGGACCCCGGTTCGATTCTCCAGGTCCCACGTAAGCCAGGTGCACATGGTGGCACATGTGTCTGGAGTTCATTTGCAGTGGCTAGAGACCCTAGTGTACCCATTCTCACTCTTTCTCTCTCTCTCCCTCTCTCTTTCTCTAATAAATAAATAAAAACAAAATACAAAGAGACTTTAAAGAGAAAACAATGTATTGTTAAAAGTGGATGAGGGGTTAGGGAAGATGGTTCAGTGGACAAAGTACCTGCTCTGCAACCAGAGGATCTGAGTTTGAATCCCCAGTGTCCATGTAAATCCTGCATGCAGTTTCATATGTGTATAATCCAAGCACTCTTACTGTTAGATGTGAGGTGGAGTCAGGAGAATCACAAGATTTTGGACCATCTACACTGGTGAACACAGATGCTAACAACAGAGATCTTGCCTCAAACAAGATGGAAGGTGAGGACTGTGGTAGTATGAATGGATGTCCCTCTAAAAGATTTAGGAGTTTTATTAAAGCTTCTTGGATTTCCAGCTGCTTGGCTGGAAGAGGTGTCACTGTGGGTTAATCCTATGGTCTAACCCTAAGATGTGTTTGGGGATTGGGGGCTGACCTGAATTCCAGTCTAAAGTATGCACAGTACTGGAACTCTGCCTGGGATTCCTGGAGTGTGCTTGCTTATGGTGCTGGTGGTATTTCTCTCTGTATGGACCTATGAAAGGGGGCCAGCTTCTTCTGCCATTATGGAACTTCCCCTGGATCTGTAAGCTTCAAATAAATCCCCTTCCTCCCAAAATTGTAACTTATCTGGAAGGTCATCCCTGTAATCTGTAGCTGACTACAATAAGGACCAACACCTAAAGGACTTCACATGTACAGTGTAGCACATACCCCAAGACCCCCTATACACATGCACACACAACCATAAAAAAAAAACCTGGATGTATTGTACGTGGTTCATGAATTTGGGGGATCAAAGATAATTAAGTTCAACTCCCAAACCTACAGCCAAAGATGATGGAAATTCTTGACAAACCTTGCTTTCTCAGTGCAATTGGGAACAAACAAATTTTCTTGGAAGGGTTATTATAATACATATGGAATTTAAATTGCATGATATATCACTGATACTTAATAAATGTTGTCCTGGGTGGTTTCTTTTTCTCTCTGGCCCATTCTTGCAGTTCGTACTCTGAATAGACCTTAGAGACCGATAAAAGAAACTCCGAAAGATTCCGCAAATCTGCTGCATGACTCCAAGCCATTTGACAAACATCATATCAAACCATTTGCTAAGGCTGTGATGGCTGAGAATCAGGTCTTCAGTTTGTTCAGGAAACAAGCAATGAAGCAACCATTCAAGACAGCTGAGGTGCCAGGATCTGACAACCCAGGTCTTAATCAAAGAACAAGGAAATGAATGAGATATGTCTTGAGGGGAAAGTGTGGTTCTACTTCTCCAGGTTTCTCTATGACAGTGATGTTCTGGAAGGTGATGCTGCTGTGGAAATTGCTGGAAGGATTTGTTGAACTTAGGGCACCTCACTGATTGGAAAGCTGTCGAAACACCCTCCTAGAGTGTAATCCCCTGAGAACTCTGGAATTTTTTTTTTTTTCACTTTTGCAGGGCTCTTTCTTTGAAATGGAAAAAAATAAAAAAGAAAGAAAGCTCTTTAGTCTATCCTAGAAGAAAACTTTGCTTCTGTAACAGCAATGTGTTCAGTGTGGTAGACGTACAAGATGCCAGCCTGACAACATTAATACCAGATACAAGTTCATTTTCCTTATATCAGTGCATTGCTTCTCCTTCTTGCCTCTGCTCTAAGCTTCCAACCCACGCTTGGCCTCACCCCTCCCTCCTTCTACCACTCTTGAAGTGAAGGTGTGGATGAGTTTCCAACTACTTAGCTTCAATCAATCCTCAGCTTCTTCAGATATTGAGAGACTCTTTTCATGGTTTCTTCAGCAACATTTGCTTTTATTTGACTCGCTGTTCCAATAATTGGGAAATGGGATCTTCACTGAGGAGGAGTAAGGGAATAAGACCCAATAGTTCCAGTTCAGCTAGAGCTATAGGAAATGCATGAAGGTTAAAGCCCTTGTCAGAGTGAGCCATTTGCTTTTATGAAGACCATATATTTGGACAATTGTAACTAAATATAGTTGTTCTAACCCCATGCACCCATAAACAATGATTGCAAATGGTGACCTTTAAAAGAAAAAGAAAGAAATGCAGAATTGGCTAGATTGGGACTGCACTTTTTTGTACCTGTTTTTCAGAAGTACCTATGTGTGTGTCTTGTTATTCCAGGCTTACTCCTGGAGTTTATCATTACTATCTCTCTAACTCCTTTGTTTTACTTAAGCTTGGCATCCCAGTGTCCAGACTAAAAAAACAGTCACCATCAGCTTTAGGCATCCACAGAAGCAAATACCAACTAAAACAGGAGCAGAAGTCAACTAAAGGAGAAACACAATAGATTAGAATTCCTTGTAGCACCCCTCCTGGTTCCTTTCAGGGCCCCAGGCAAGTAAGCATGAGCACTAGTTTGCATGGCTGACTAAACGGCATGCATAGACTCTCAAATAGGCATTTGGAATGGGTTCAAAAGTGGGTTCCTGAACCAGTTTCACTTTGATTCTGTTATTTTTTCACTGGTAAGTTACACCCCTTTGGAAGTGCTACCGTCTAGGAAATATCTCAGTGTAGATAGGCAATAGTGGACCCTGTATCCCCAGCGTGGAGGAACAGCCCACTGGGGGTGTGCTAGGAGCTGTGAGGCAAAGTCCAGGGGTAAGGGAGACTGCAGGATAGGGATGGGGAAGAGATGATTTCCACCCCAAGCTGGAAACCTTAGGTTTCTTTTTCTCTTTCCTTTCCATATGAAGAGATTCACTCTACTTAAGAGAGAGAGGACTATGTGGGGCTGACCAGTGTTCCACCTCCTCGCACCTTTCTAGAGCTCAATGGAACAGGTTCATGTCAATCGCAACCATTCTGTGCCTCACTTTCCTTACCTGTGAAATGAGAGTCATACCCTTGCTTGTTATTAAAGTCATCATGGGTATTTGAGTTCTTTAAAAAATATTTCTATTATTTATATGCAAGGGGAGAGAGAGCGAGCGAGAGCATTTGAGATCTTTTAAAGTTGAGCAATGCAGAGTCAGTTTCATCTTCTACGCCACTGTGCTGAGAAGGCCTGTGAGAAAACGCTGAGGTAGGTACGTACATACTCGCTTTGTCATTGGGGGCCACAGCCCCCAATGTGTGGACTTTAATCCCTCTGATCAAGTTTACCACTATCATTTCACTGATGAGAACCTTAAAATCTAAAGAGTGAAGTAAAATGTTTAGTCAGATGGTCAAAGTGAAATGTTTTGTGGAGGTAGGACCATTATCTGTTTATGCTGGTAATGGGGGTTTTACCAGATTATTGTTTCCATCTTTGCTTCAGAGAAAACTGAGCCCAGTGAACAACGCCTTCGTGACTACATTAGCTTTTGCCTTAGTGACTGCATTCGTCTGATTGAAAGTGCAAGAGATTTAAACCTTAGCAAACATTTGACTACAGGTGTCATTTGCCAACTCACAGAATCATGACGAATTGAACAAACACATAAATGAGGGTGAGGGTGGAGCTAGTGGAGCCTCAGGAATAAACTGGGCTCTGGATTTCAGATGCTGTGGCATTTTCTTCCAAGGGGCGGATTTCTATTTGTCTACATTTCAAATTATAGTACCATTATATTTTTTTCACTTCCTATTCTATTGCTAGAGAGGCACGTGGAAAACAAGATTCCTTTTTTTTTTTTTTTTTTTTTTTTTAGCTTTGACCACAAGAGGGAGACTGTATCACCCTCTCCATGCTCTGAAATGAATGGTCTCTCAGGTAGTTCACGGATTGTTCTGGAAAGGATGAAGCGGCAAGCTGTAGGAAAACACAAGAGGGCAGCTTGAATCATGAGCACATGGCCAGACTAAGGAACGGGCTGGCCCCAGTAAGACATTTTTTTCTGTGCAGAAAACTAAGACGGTGGAGTCACTTCCAACACATTTTCAGCTACATCAGCAAAAGTCCAGGCCATTCACATCATGAATTTGATGCTATTGCCACCCATGCCAGCTATCACATCAGGTTGGAATAGATCTTCCATTCATATGGTCAGCCTTTATGGTCTGAGCAAAGTCCTTCCACTGATGCTCAGCTAACAAGCAAAAAAAAAAAAAAAAAAAAAAAAAAACAACAACAACAAAAAAACAAGCACTGAAGGGGCCTGCGATAGTAAAAGAAGGTGAGGTCTTGTACTGGGCCTGCTTCCTGTTTTTCAAGAGCTGCCTGACCTAACATGACCGTCATTTAGTGTTCTGACTTAAACCCTCAAGTGTGATGGGACTCTTCTGACCATGCCCAGACTTTATAGTGTTGACCTACAATTTCCAGGGAGGCCTCTTCATCTTTCTTTGATCCCCAGGATGTCACATACGTGGTACAGTTTCTTTTAGGTTGGCCAGGCTAATAAGTCACTTCTAACCTTCAGTATGCCTAGTAATTAAACAGACCAACTAACCACATGCTAAATCGAAAGATTAAAGCCCTCAGCAGGTTCCTGCACAGCTCCAAGGGCGATTGAGGTGACACAGACAAAAAAATAAAAAGGCCCAAAGCTTCTGTGAAGGCGGTTTTTATGTTCTAGCAGGTATTACTGAGATTAGAAATACAAGGTATCATAATTGTAAGGAAAGTATTCCGACTGCCTCTAAAGCATAGCACTTTATAAATCAGTATGTCATTGTTATGGCCCTGGAGAAAGGCTTTCCAAATAAAATAAAACATCTCAGAAATTAATTGTAATTTTTTCTAGTAAATAACCCCTTTGCCTACAGATATGACCAAATGCAAACGAAGGCGATGGTTTTATATTAGTAATGGATTTTTTAAAATATTTTATTTATTTATTTGAGAGAGAGAGAGAGATACAGAAATAGGCAGGGAGAGAGAGAGAGAGAGAGAGAGAGAGAGAGAGAGAGAGAGAGAATAGGCGTGCCAGGGCCTCCAGCCACTGCAAACAAACTCCAGATGCCTGCGCCCCCTTGTCCATCTGGCTTACGTGGGTCCTGGAGAATCGAGCCTTGAACCGGGGTCCTTAGGCTTCACAGGCAAGCGCTTAACCGCTAAGCCATCTCTCCAGCCCAGTAATGGATTTTAAGTTTAACTGGAACATAGTGTTAACTAGGCCAAGGACTATAGAAGGGGTGCATTTATACCAGTAATCTTGTTTCACTCTAACCTAAGTGGAGCAATCTACCTAATCTTCTCATAACATTGGGAGAAAGCAAACTTTTCCATTTTGGACAGGGAAAAAGAAGCTCTTGGACTGGAGAGATGGCTCAAGGCATAAAAGAAATTGCTGTGTAAGCATGACAATCTGCATTCAGATTCCAAAAACTGGGTAAAAAGCTTGATACAGTAGCAAGTGTCTGTAATCCCATTTCTTCCACGGTGAGATGGAGACAGACAGGAATATCCCAGAAGACCATGGGTCAGCTAGTCTGGCATATGCGGTGTTGGACAAAATAAAACCCTGCCTGAAACAAGGTACAAGGTGAGGACCAAATTCTGATGTTGTTCTCTGATCTCCATATGTATGTTGTGGTGCACACATGTCTGCATTTACACACACACACACACATGAAAAAGAAGTTCTTTTATATGTAAGGAAACTTCCCAAAACTTGTTACAGACAACACTTACTAAGACATGAACACTTTCATTATAATTTGCTCGCACCAGAAAGAATAGAGTATCTTTCAGAAAGTCCCACAGAAATACCATGTGGTGCATTTATTTGCTTTCTAGAGGCTCAGAGATTGTAATTCCACAGCATTTGATGCATTCAAGGTCATCCACATAGCCTGACTCACTGCACCACCCTGCCTCTGCTTGGCTTTGGCAATGCTGATTCAGGAGTGAGACACACTCAGCCTGACTCACGCAACAGGCCATTTGTATCATGTCTTCAAGCTTCCAACGGAGATGATTATAGTTGGGATTTTTAAAAATCCCCTTTCAACTTCACATATTTATGAATGTGCCAATGAACACTTTAAGAATGTATCTATCAATATCAAATGTAGGGTTTAGCAGAAACCTTGAAAAAAATGGAAAAATTATCCTCTGAAATATTGCTGCTATTATTTTTTAAAATTGCAAGAAAATGTTCTGCCATTTCAGACCATTCATCTCTGTTAACAAGACACTTTTTTAGTTGGATAGATAATGTACACCCATCTGGTGTGCGGTTTCTTCATTTACTCTGGTAATAATAACTGAAGGCATTTCTCCATTGCTTTGGCAGTGTCCCGGCCAGTCTTTTGTCTTTCCTGCTGTTGACGTGGGATGAAATAAGCAAGGAGAAATTGAGCTCTAGTTATAATACACAGACATGTCATTTAGAATGTCATTTCAGTGTTGAAGAGGGAAACAGTGCCTAAGCGTTCAGCAAACAGAACCTTCATAAAACATCCTGGCCACTCAGGCAAAATACAGTGGGATTTTGTTTTTGTATTACCTGCTGGCTGTGATTTGGATGTAGGTGGTTTGTGTGTCCCTCATGGGTTCATGTGTTGAAAAACTGGCCTCAAATGCAGTGACACTTGAAGCCATTGAGGAATGTTGAAAGGATAGGGCCTACTGTAACAGTGTTGTTGTAGAGTCTTGATGTTCAGGAGGGATAAGGTGGTTCCTATGGGATTCCTGTCCGTTTTGTGGAGGTAAAAGAGGGAGACTTGGACTGGGTGAGTGAAACTGCTCAGTGCATAAAGCACTTTCCATGAAAGTATGCGTTTGGAACCCCAGAACTCACGTAAAGCAGGATCTTGTGGCAGGCGTCTAATCCCAGTGCGTCTAACATAGGAAAGGAGGTGAGTGCTGTATAATTTCCCCAAAGCTTATGGCCCAGCCAGCTTGGCAAACACACCAGTAAACAGTGAGCAGTTCTGCCATAAACAAGGTGGATGGTGAGAACTCAAACCCGGCAATGTCCTCTGACCTCCACATGTGCAGTGGCACATACACATGGCCACACTGGTACACTTAGGAACATATATACATAGATCAGACATCACATACACACACACACACACACACACACACACACACACACACTGCAGTGCGATTGACCCCTTGTCTTTCTCTAGCTTCAGATCTCAAGCTGCTCCCTGTCACCTGTGCTCTGGCTGCTATGATGCCCCCTGCCATGAGATCCTCACCAAAGTCAAGTGCTGACTATACAAAACTGTGAGCTAAATAAGCATCTTTACTTTATAAACCTCCCAGGTTCTGGTAACTTTTTTTTTGCATCTGTTTTTGTGTGTTCATGTGTGTGTGGGCACATATATTAGTGCACATGACTGTGAGGGTGTGTGTGTGTGTGTGTGTGTGTGTACATGTGTGGAGGTCAACGGTTGACCTCAGATGTCTCCATCAATCACACTCCATCTTATTTATTCAGTCAGAGTCTGTCACTGAACCCAGAACTCACTGATTTGTTTAACTAGCTCGCTTGCCCTGGATATCTGCCTGTCTCGCCCAAGTACCCAGATAGTGGGTGCATGCTGCCATGGCAAACATTTAATGTGGTTTCTGGGTGTCCAAACCTAGGCTTCCATGCATGGCTGGTCGGCACTTTATGAACTGAGTAATCTCTCAGCCATAGACTCTGATTTTTGTTTATAATAACAGGAAACTAATATCCATTGTTTTGAACATCTCTTCCATGTTGTAAAGTTCTTTAATGTGAGGTATACATGTTGCAAATGCGTGTGTCATTCAGATTTTTTCTTTTGCCTGAGTTACACAGACAGGTAACAGAACTATAAAGAATAGGACAAACTTTCCATTTGGCTCAAGTTCTGTTTCTAACACAAGGAGGAATAAAGCACTGAAACTGTTTTCTGTATAATTCAAAGTAAAGAGAAGGAATTTGCTTTAATCTCCTTGATATTCAGGCTGTGCCTCAGCATCTGCACAATGTTGTTCCCTTTCTTCATTTTCCTTCCTGTGTACACAGACTTGGCATGTTGGCGTAGATTTTGCCTGGGGATTTTAGAAGGGATAAATGTTGGTGTTGAAACTGCAAACTAGCATTTTCCCCCTCTCTCTTTCGTTCCCATTTATTTTCCTTATGTCTTCTCTCATTCCATTTCATCCCGGGCTTTTTCTTTCTCTTTATTCCCGAAGCTGCCTGACACTCTGTTAATTAGTTTTATTGAATGTAGCCTATCAAAATACAGTTGAATTCAGAGAAATTTACTTTTTTGTTTTGATTTGACTAAATTGTTTTTCTCTTTCATGCTTTGTTTGTGCTTTGCTGCAACATAGCAAAGGATTGTGATTATCCCAGGCCTCTCTTGGCAGGTGACCACAACTGCCTTTTCCTTGCCAGTTAGTTGTGGTGACTCCAGGCCCCCGGCTCCCAACCAGGCAGGAGGCAGGGGGAGGTGAAAATCAAACAGCTGGTTATTTGAAAATGATGAATAACCAAGTACCAGTTGAATAAAGAGAAGTTTTTAAAAATCATAATACAGGTGAACAGAATTCAGCCAACAGTCTGTCTCAAAGCTATTTTCACTGTAGACAAGGCCACTTAGTGTCATATGGTAGCGAGTCTGTTAGAGGGCTCATTTTTCTTCCTTTCTTTCTCTTTAAGAATACTTTTTGCTTTTCTCATATTGGTTTGTATAAGACTCCTTTCAAACAAGCATATAATGACTTGAAGTACATTTTTCCCATACCTTACTGCCCATCCATTTCATATCCCCTTCCTGTTAGCTATCCTTGTTTTTTCCCTATAAACAATTTTATTTCCACTATCTTTTATCTGTACATATAATATTTTATGAATCTATAATGTCTAGGACCCTCAGATGAGAGAAACAAAATAGTTGTTTTCCCTCAGACTAACTTTATTCTCTTAATATGATTAACTCTGGTGGCATCCTTTCCTTGCAAATGACCAAACTTCTTTATGTTTGGAAAAATTCTATTGTGCATAGGTAGCACATATTCTGTGTGTATTCCTCTGGTTTTGGATACCTATGTTCATCCTATAAGTTAGTTATTGTGAGTAGTGCTTCAATAAACATTGGTGTACAAGCATCTCTGTGGTATGTTGACTTGGCGTCTTTTGGGTAAATATTCACAACTTGTACAGCTGGATCATATGATAGATATACTTCGAATGTTTTGAGGAACCTTCATACTGATTTCCATAATGAGTGGACTAGTTTGCATTCCCACTAGCAGTGAATAAGGGTTCATTTTTTACCACATTCTCACACACATTTGTTATTTGATTTGCTTAATTTAAAAAAATATATTTTATTTATTTTTGGAGAGAGACACAGAAAGAGACAGAGAGGGAGACAGATAGAGAATGGGCGCGCCAGCAGTCTCTCAGCTACTGTGAACGAAATCCAGATGTGTGCACCCCCTTGTGGGCAAATGTGGCATTGCGCCCTTGCATCACTTTGCATCTGGCTAAACGTGGGACCTGGAGATTGGAACCAGCGTTCTTAGGCTTAGAAGGTAGGAGCCTTAACCACTAAGCCATCTCTCCAGCCTGATTTGCTTAATTTTTAAAAATTATTTTATTTATTTTTGGAGAGAGACACAAAGAGAGACAGACAGAGAGGGAGAGGAAGACAGATAGAGATGGGCGCGCCAGCAGGCTCTCAGCTGCTGTGAATGAAATCCAGATGCGTGCACCTCCTTGTGGGCAAGTGCGGCATTGCGACCTTGCGTCACTTTGCATCTGGCTAAACATGGGACCTGGTGATTGGAACTGGCATTCTTAGGCTTAGCAGGTGGGCACCTTAACTCCTAAGCCATCTCTCCAGCCCAATTTGCTTAATTTTTATAATGCCTGCCATCCTAAATGGGCTGAGATGGAATTTCACTATAATACTGATTTGCATTTCTCTGGTAGCTAGTGATGTGAAACAATTTTTCATATGTTTCTTGGACTTCTATACTTCATCTTTTGAGAACTGTCTGCTCATGTCATTAGCCTATTTATTGGTTGGGTAGTTTGTTTATATGGTGCTTAGATTTTTAGTTTCTTGAATAATCTAGGATTGAGTCTCTGTCAGGTATATAATTAGCCACATCTTTCTCCCATTCCATGGGCTGGGATTAATTTTCCTTTGAGGAACAGACACTTTTTAATTTTATGAAATTCCATTTGTCAGTTGTTCTTGCTACTTTCTGAACGACTAGTGTCCAATTCAGAAAGTGCTTACTAACCATGCTGATATCTTCAAGGGTTTTGACTAGTTTTACTTCTAGCATTTTTAAGAGTTTCAGGTCTTACATTAAGGTCTTTGATCCATGTGGAGTGATTTTCACATGGGGTAAGAGGTAGGGATCTAGTTTCATTCTTCTATATTGGGATGCCCTGTTTTGCCAACAACATTTGTTGAAGAGACTATTTTTTTTTCTCCAGTGTATATTTTTTGCATCTTTGTTAAATTCAGGGATCTGTAGTTTCATAGGTTTATGACTAGGTCTTCTGCTCCATTGATCTATGTGTCTCTTTTAGTGCTGGTACTATACCGCATTTATTACTGTGGCTCTGTGGAGAAATGCCTTAAATTCAGCTATGGTGAGACTTCATTTGTTTGGTTCAGCATTGATTTTGTAACCTAGACCTGGCCTTTTGTGCTTCCATATGAATTTTATGATTTATTTTCTATTTCTGTGAAAAATGACTTTGGAATTTTGATGGAGATTGCTTTTAATCTGTAGGTTGCTTTTGGCAGCATAGCCACATTCAAAATATTAATTGTTCCAATCCATGATCATTGTGGTCTTTCTTCTGTCTAGCTTCTTCTTGAATTTTTTCTTCAGTGTTTTAAAAAATTAATTTTGTGTGTGTGTGTGTGTGTGTGTGTGTGTGTGTGTACATGCACACATGTGCACATCAGATTTCTTGCTGCTGCAAATAAAGATCTGGCTTCACATGGGTGGCTGGGGAATTGAACCCAGTCTGATGGACTTTGCAAGCAAGACCTTTTAATTGATGAGCCATCTTGCCAGCTCTGTTTCCTCATTTTAAAGTTAAATACTCTCTCTCTCATTTCAGAGCTCTTTACTCCCCTATTATTTCACTTCTTTGGTTAGGTTTGTTAGGTTTTTTTTTCTTGATGTAGTTGTGAATCAGATTGTTTTCTTAGTTCTTTCTTAGCATGTTTGCTATAGGTACTAATAACATTCACAGATTTCTATGTGTTAATTTTGTATATGACCACTTCTCTGAAAGTGTTGAGCAAATCTAAATCTATAGCGTTTTCTATAGCAGTTGTTAGGATCTCTTATATAGAGAGTCATATCTTTTGAAAAAAGGATATATTAACTTCTTCATTTCCTATTCATAATGGATTCATTTTATTTTTTAACTGGTCCAAGCAGCACTTTATTTTATTAAAAAAATACTCCTATGAAAATATATTTCATTCATTTTCCCTCTTCAAATTTCTGTTTAGTTTTCTTGAGTTAATAGGCAGAATGTCATTCTTTTTATCAGAGATTTAAAGATGGCACATTTGACATGCAGTAAGCAGCACATGTTTAAAATATACAGTGTTACATGTTTTGACATATGGGTACAATTTCAATCCTAAAATTTTGAAAACATTCTGGTTCATTCTGGTAGCAATTGCTTAAAATTGGGTATGCTTATAAAAGACAAGGCTCTTTATTACATATATGCTAAATTTTATAGGAGAGCCCACAGTTGGAGGTAAACAGATTAGAAGTGGTATAATAAGATGCATTCATTTTACAGAAATAAGGTCATTAATTGAAGATCAAAAATTATCAATGACATAGACCAGACAGGTCGCCCGGTAGCCACTTCTATGGGAGTTATTTATATGGCAATCTATCAGTTTAAATTTTGGTATCAAAAAAAAATTAAAAGAAAAAAACTCAGCCGGGCGTGGTGGCTCACGCCTTTAATCCCAGCACTTGGGAGGCAGAGGTAGGAGGATCGCTGTGAGTTCAAGGCCACCATGAGACTACAGAGTTAATTCCAGGTCAGCCTGGGCCAGAGTGAGACCCTACCTCTGAGCCTTCTCTTCATCCCTTAATCTTCTTTTATCATTTTTTGTCTTTTCATATTCTATATATTATAACAGATTATACCCTTTTATTCCTTTGCCCCTATTCCCATTACCCTGGGGGCCCTCCTCAGTGGGGTTATGGTATTAATTTTAGGGTCATGGAGTAATGGGGAGACAGTGCCTGAGAATATTCCAATCCACTCTGTGGCTCTTACAGTCTTTCCACCCACTTTCCTGCAGTGTTCCCTGAGCCATGGCAGGCCTGTTGGCAGTCTGATTTAGTGTTGAGTTCTCTGTAGCCTCTGGATTTCTGCTTTGATAAGTTTTGATTGATCACCATGTCTGTTACTGTAGCCTGGTTTTCAGGCTAGCAGTAAGAAACAGTATTCATGTCCAAACGTTCTCAGCAGTTTCTTCTGGGCCCTGGTAGATGTGATGGGAGTGGCACATCTCATGGTGAGCAGTTGGTCATCTTTTGGTCTTATTGAAATATCTTGGTTCTCTATTTTCTGTGCCACCTATAAAATAAAGCAGATTCTCCAGCCAAGAGTGAGCAGCTTGGGTTATAGGAACTCATATCTGGTATTGGAAACTAAGTCAGAATCCCATGGTCAGAAAACTCGGACTTCAGAAAGAAGCCCCTACTTCTCTCTGGAAAGCAGTGGCCTTGTACACACACACACACACACACACACACACACAATCCCCAATAACCTTGCATACCCCATTAAACTTAACATTATTTTAAGTCCTGATTTGAATACAATTCTTTTTTACTACATTTATAAGGAACAAAATAACAAAATGTTTCTCAAATTTCTGGATCCACTCTAAAGGATCCTGAAATCTGAGAACCATTTGGAAGGATCCATTCTAAAAAACAGGGTAACAAGACACACAGACATTGGTAGGAACCTGAAGAAAGATATATGATGTAGAGATAGATTTTTTTCTATTTAATAAATTTGTGCTGATTGAGTTAACAACCCAACATTCACTATGAAGAAAGCCAGCTCTTAAGACACATGTGCGAGTCCGGAATCTTGATTTCTCCTTGGCAATCTTGTTTTGTGATGGTCCTGATTCTTTACCAAGGTTTTCTTTTATTTGTTTATTTGTTTGTGAGAGAGAGAGGGAGACAGAGAGAGAGAGAGAGAGGGGAAGGAGGGAGAGAGAATGGGTGCATCAGGGGCTCGAGCCACTGCAAATGAACTCTAGACACATGAGCCACCTTGTGCATCTGGCTTATGTGGGTTCTAGGGATTCAAACCTGAGTCCTTATGACTCAAAGGCAAGTTCTTTAACCACTAACCATCTCTCCAGCCCTTTGCCAAGGTTTCTTTTAGATCCTTCTCCTTTGGATTCTGATCCATGTTTGGAGTTGACATGGAGACTTCAAAATCAAACACTATGAAGAAAATATCTCACATAAAGGTATAAAAATGAACAAATAAAAGTAGGCATGTTAAATTACCTATTTCTCTACAAAAGTAAACTGCAATTTCTAAGCACTAGAATTTGAGCAGCTGAATAACTCTCATGTACATCCTCAGATAGTTGCCTTTCTCTTTGACATTGAACCATAGGCCTCTGGTCAGAGGAATGATTCTTTTAATGTCATAATCTAATTCTTCCTTAGACTATTTTTAGTAGAAAATATACATTTTTTCTTTAATTTCTAGCTTTAATTTGTATAATTCCTATTAGAATTGCTATGAGAATGATCAAATACATTTAAGCCATAAAATGCTGAATTAAAGCAACTTGAGGCAAGAAAAATCATATTCAATAACATAGTCAAAGCATGTGCTATAAATGCCACTGGAATACATTTCAACAACCAGTCCTTCTCTTCCTGATGAATTATTTGTGAGAGATCTCTGAAGGCAAATGTGATGATTAATTTTGGTTGTCAACTTGACAGGCCCCAGAATCACCTAAGCGACAAATATCCTTGCATGTCTGTGAGGGACTTTCTAGATTTGGTTTCTTGAGGTGGGAGGACCCACCCGTGCTGTGGGTAGCACCATCCTCTGGGATGAGAACTGGACTGAAGGAAAAGGAGAAAGAGAACTGAGCATCAGCATTCATTACTCTGTTTCTTGACTATGGATCACTTGTGACCAACTACTTCCTGCTCCTACCACCATGCCTTCCCTGCCACAATGGGCTCTATCGTGAAATAAAACCTTTCTCTCTTAATCTTTTTTCCTTGAGAAGCATTTGGTCACAGCCATGGAAAAGTAACTAATACAGTAACTAATTGTAGTTTCAGCACCTATTACTTTGCCTGAGCCCTAGTTGTTGGTCCATGTAGACTCATTCAATGAGTCATCAGATTCAATACGTTACAGGCCTATATTTTATTCTAATTGTGCCTTAATTTGCAGAGTAGTCACTAGGAAGAATGATGCACTTACTGTCTATCCACTTACTAACTCCACAACTTTTGGTTGAATACCTCCTATGGGTCTTGAAATGTGTTGGATTCTGGGACACAGCCATGAGTAAGGCATAAAGACATCTATTGTCTTATAGCATGCTTGCTTGTGGTAAAAGGTAAATACATCCCGAAGTAATTCACAGGAGAATGTTTAGAAATTAATATGCAGCAGTGAGCTGGTAAGAGAGTGTAGAACGTAGGTGGACTGTGTCAGTATGTCAGATTTGTAGGGGACATTCACATGAGGAGACACAGCCCAACATGGAGAGCTCAATGCTGCAGGCACAGGCACCAGTAGGAGTAGATGGCTGTGTTTAAGTAACAGCAAGAAGGTCCCATAGCTGGAGTAGGTAGAGGAAAGGGACCATCATAGGGGAGGAGGCTACAGAGAAGAGTAAAACAATCAAGAACACAGGAGGCCTGGAAAGTCACTGTCTTCCTGATTTTATACCTTTGAACAAGTTGATTCCATTGAATCCCAGAGCTCCTAATACTTAAAAGATAAGATTTTAGGTTAACAACTGATTTCTAATGTTTCCTAATAAATGATATTATGATATTAGAAGATGAATTAATAATTTGCTAAAGCTTTATATAGCCAGGCAATGTGCTTATGTCTTCCCCTAACAATAAAATGTTTGGTTTCTATTAAGGGTTGACAAACTTACTTTTATGGATTAGATAGTAAAGGATTTAGTAATTAAGGACCAACATCCATGGTCTTTAAGGAGGCAAAATCCATGACATATCATAGGTATTCCCATTATGTATTATATATATAATCCCATTATATATTATCATATATATATCTATATATATATATGATTGTATATAATATAAGAACACATATAATTTTATATGCAATGTATATATTAAGTACATATAAAATGCTGTACTCTTTTCAGCATAATTAACATTAGCACAAAAAGTGTGGAATGTTTAAAATACAATTAACTTTTAGCATAAGCTATACTAGCCAGAAATTTTGTTACATGCCAATGTTTTTACCAAATACAGCTTCTCTGGCTTTGCATTAGTCAATTTGAAAACAAGCATTTGTTTAAGTGTGAGCAGTTCCCATTAGAGATGGTGCCTATGAAGAAATTTATTTGTTGACTTGGCCAGGTTATGGCACCCAGCAATTTGGTCAAACACTTAATCTAGCAGTTGCTCTGAAGGTTTTCTGTAGTTGTGATTAACATCTGAGGTTGAATTTGGGAGGGAATGACAGGACGTGAGAGGATCTCATCACATCGGTGCAGGCTACAAGAACAAGTGTTGCAGAGACAAGATTCTGTTTCAAAACAGAGTTATACAAAATCTTACAGGATATTCTAGTTTTCAAACCTGCCCTGCTAATTTCAGATATGTCAGCCCAGATGGATGCATACAAGTAAATTTCTTTTATTGAAAAAAATAGTGAGACAAGATCTTGCTAGGTAGCTCAGGCTAGCTTCAAATTTATCATCTTCCTGCCTCTGCTCTGTTTCTAGAAGACTGGGATTACAGGCATGAGCCAACACACCTTGTCATAAGCCAATTTCTCAAGGAAGATTCAAACAGATTTACATGCATTCAATATTCAGTAACCTCCCGTATTCATGAAGAATTGGTCCTAGGACCCCCACAGTCTCTAAATTCTGCTGATGTTTAAACATATTATATAAAATAGTGTACTATTTGTGTTTAACCTTTACACATTTTCCTACATAATTTAAATCATCTCTAGATCCATGATAATACCCAATATAATACAAATCCCATATAAACAGTTCTTACCCTATATTTTCAGAGGATAGTAACAGGGATTAGAAGTCTGCATGTTTAGTTTAGAAATAGTTTTTTTTTTTCTAAATATTTTCCATCTGTGCTTGGTTGAATCCACAAAATGCCTGATATGTAAGGCCAAATGTGTGTGTGTGTGTGTGTGTGTGTGTGCGTGTGCGTGTGCGTGTGTGTGTGTGTGTGTATTCTGTTTCTCTGGAAAAACCTGTTTGATACAATATCCTTAGTGTTTCCCAAGTCTGAGAAGATGATTAAAAGTTGCTATGTGTTTTGGAATGAGGCCTACTGTTTAGTTTCCAAACTTTAAGTGTCATCATCAAAGAAAACATAGGCTTGGTGCATGTACTGTAAGAATCTATAGCAATGAATTTAGAAAGCAGCCAAGAATTTGGAGAGTTACAATCCTAAGATTTTTTTTTTTTTTTCAAATCTTACATATCACCTGCCTTGGAAAAACCCTCCAGTCCATAAATAGAATTTACAATTGTTCAGCAATTGGATTCATTCTATATGCAAGCCTTTCTATTTGCATTTTCCTCCCTTGGCCTTGTAAATAACCCAAATAAATCCTCCATGTGTAGTTTATGGGAGTGCCTACTCTCAATTAGGAATAGAATGCCATAAAATGGCTGTATCTGTTACAGAAAGAATTCTTCTCTCCTCATTAACTCATCGCTTCAGAGAGCTCAGTGCCTAGGGGAACCCTCGTCTTGTACCAGGGTTTCAGGCTGTGTGATTTTTTTTTCCCCAAGAATTGAATGATTGTGCTATTGGGGAAACAGTATTACCAGTGACAGATAACTTCTTTATTGGAGAAGATGAGTAAGAGTGACTGTAGCACTGATATCATACTTAAAAACCTAAAGGGGAAGAAAGGTGATAGCAAGTATCACCCAACACCTGTCCATAAAGCTCATGATTCATCACACCCAAAGAATTCTGCAGGGATAATACATTCATTGTGTCATGGCTACCAAATCCTCCCAAGTTTAATAGCTGCTGCAGACTCATGGTGCAGCAGAAACCTCTGAATTAAGATGATTCAGTAGGTTCCAATTCATCCTAAATAAGTGGCTGTCTAGATAAATGAAGTTCATCAAATTGCAATGAATACCATATAACAGCCTTGCTGGGATTGCATGCCCCTGGGACATAGACCATGTCTAACTGTGAGCTAGACAGCCACTTCTGTGTGTACGACTTCACAGTCAATGTTAAATAATAACAATATGACAATGAATTTGCCCTGAGTCATTTTAGTTGTTATCAGCAAGGTTAATGCTTTAACTACATCAATTAAGTCACTTGAATTTAACCAGGTAATGAAATGCCCTTATGGAATGCAGCCTTGGAACCAGCTTTTTAAGTAGCAAGAAAATAAAAAAAAATGAGAATGAATTGCATTTTATTCAATTTATTTTCCCAAAAAAAGGCAACTGTGACTTAGATTTTATTTAAATTAGTGATCTGCAGAGATGAGCTTTTCTCAGCCTTACAGGGTTCTCTTAATCTAGTTGTTTTGTTTCCCTAGCACATAGGATAAATACTAGGCTATTGACACATTGTGGGAAGAGGTGCCCAACCATTGGAAAATGACTCAGGACACTTGCTGGGATGCTTAGACAATGAGGTAGTGGGGCTGGCTTTCTCCCCACATTTTGCTCCAATACGAGGGCCTGCGTCCAAATTTAGCTTTCCATGGTCCAGAGCCTACTCCCCTCCAGTAGAAAAACTGGAATTTCTTATGGTACCAGAGACTCCAGGTGCAGACAAAGCCTACAAACAGCTGGCATTCACCAGTCAGACTGCCTGGTGCCAAGCAGCTTGTTCATTCTCCACAGATAGGGCTGCTTTTTCACATGTGTTCACCAAAGTCAGAGTGAGGACACAGTCTCACCCCTGGATTGCAGCCTCACACAGCCTGCAAACCATGCCTGGTCCTGCCCTAATTCTGTGGGATAACAGGATAATCTTTGAATGGGGGACACTTCCTTGTTATTAAAGGGCTCCTCACTCCTTATTCTTTTTTTTTTTATTTTAGAGAGACAGAGAGAGGGAGAGAGAGAGAGAGAATTGGCACACCAGGACCTCAACCACTACAGTCAAATTCCAAATGCTTTCGCCCCTAGTGGGCATGTGTAACCTGGCACTTGCATCACCTTTGTGCATCTGGCTTAAGTGGGATCTGGGGAGTCAAACGTGTGTCCTTAGGCTTCATAGGCAAGTGCCTTAACCGCTAACTCATGTCTCCAGCTCTCAGTCCTTACTCTTGAACTCCGTCATGTGACTTTTGACATTCATTGTCAAATTCATTGACAAAAATGGGGCTCACTCAGAAGGATTCCCCTTGCCTGTACACAGTCCAAGATGTCTGCTGGAGTCCACATTTCCATTAATTGAAACATATTCTTTTCTTCAACTTGAAGAATGCACATGGCACCAGTTGGGGTCTTTTTTTTTTCTCTTCCTGTTTTTGACACACTGTGGCTACCTTACTTACTGTTCTGTATGGCTGAGGGTGAAGATGGCCACTTTCAAGTGCCTTCAAAACCTCTCCTTCAAGGCACCTAGCCACCTATGTACAGCTGGGCCAGCAACCATTTCCTCTTCCACTCATGTCTCTGCTGTGTTGCATCGCTTCTAGTGTTTGCTGCTGTGAGGCTTTCATATGCTGTTAACCAAGACTGTGTTCTCTGTCTTGACATATCCATCAAAAAATGGACTTTTGGGGCTGGAGAGATGGCTTAGCAGTTAAGGTGCCTGCCTCTTAAGCCTAAGAACGTTGGTTCCAATCTCTAGTGGTTCCAATCTCCAGGTCCCACATTTAGCCAGATGCAAAAGGGACGCAATGCTGCACTTGACCACAAGGGGGCGAATGCATCTGGATTTCGTTCGCAGCAGCTGAGAGTCTGCTGGCACGCCCATCTCTGTCTTCCTCTCCCTCTCTCTCTGTCTCTGTGTCTCTCTCCAAAAAAAAAAGATGGACTTTTGGATAAATACTTTTATAACTGTACTATTTTCAGAGTTCAAATCACCACATTAAAGACATGATCAAACTTTAAGTGTCATCATCAAAGAAAACATAGGCTTGGTGCATGTACTGTAAGAATCTATAGCAATGAATTTAGAAAGCAGCCAAGAATTTGGAGAGTTACAATCCTAAGATTTTTTTCTTTTTTTTTCAAATCTTACATATCACCTGCCTTGGAAAAACCCTCCAGTCCATAAATAGAATTTACAATTGTTCAGCAATTGGATTCATTCTATATGCAAGCCTTTCTATTTGCATTTTCCTCCCTTGGCCTTGTAAATAACCCAAATAAATCCTCCATGTGTAGTTTATGGGAGTGCCTACTCTCAATTAGGAATAGAATGCCATAAAATGGCTGTATCTGTTACAGAAAGAATTCTTCTCTCCTCATTAACTCATCGCTTCAGAGAGCTCAGTGCCTAGGGAACCCCTCGTCTTGTACCAGGGTTTCAGGCTGTGTGATTTTTTTTTCCCAAGAATTGAATGATTGTGCTATTGGGGAAACAGTATTACCAGTGACAGATAACTTCTTTATTGGAGAAGATGAGTAAGAGTGACTGTAGCACTGATATCATACTTAAAAACCTAAAGGGAAGAAAGGTGATAGCAAGTATCACCCAACACCTGTCCATAAAGCTCATGATTCATCACACCCAAAGAATTCTGCAGGGATAATACATTCATTGTGTCATGGCTACCAAATCCTCCCAAGTTTAATAGCTGCTGCAGACTCATGGTGCAGCAGAAACCTCTGAATTAAGATGATTCAGTAGGTTCCAATTCATCCTAAATAAGTGGCTGTCTAGATAAATGAAGTTCATCAAATTGCAATGAATACCATATAACAGCCTTGCTGGGATTGCATGCCCCTGGGACATAGACCATGTCTAACTGTGAGCTAGACAGCCACTTCTGTGTGTACGACTTCACAGTCAATGTTAAATAATAACAATATGACAATGAATTTGCCCTGAGTCATTTTAGTTGTTATCAGCAAGGTTAATGCTTTAACTACATCAATTAAGTCACTTGAATTTAACCAGGTAATGAAATGCCCTTATGGAATGCAGCCTTGGAAC
The DNA here is from genome assembly GCA_036365145.1 of Orientallactaga sibirica. Lineage (NCBI taxonomy): Eukaryota > Metazoa > Chordata > Mammalia > Rodentia > Dipodidae > Orientallactaga > Orientallactaga sibirica. The sequence goes on along the minus strand of JAEOAD010000018.1, from coordinate 19,295,429 downwards.
CAGCTTTTTAAGTAGCAAGAAAATAAAAAAAAATGAGAATGAATTGCATTTTATTCAATTTATTTTCCCAAAAAAAGGCAACTGTGACTTAGATTTTATTTAAATTAGTGATCTGCAGAGATGAGCTTTTCTCAGCCTTACAGGGTTCTCTTAATCTAGTTGTTTTGTTTCCTAGCACATAGGATAAATACTAGGCTATTGACACATTGTGGGAAGAGGTGCCCAACCATTGGAAAATGACTCAGGACACTTGCTGGGATGCTTAGACAATGAGGTAGTGGGGCTGGCTTTCTCCCCACATTTTGCTCCAATACGAGGGCCTGCGTCCAAATTTAGCTTTCCATGGTCCAGAGCCTACTCCCCTCCAGTAGAAAAACTGGAATTTCTTATGGTACCAGAGACTCCAGGTGCAGACAAAGCCTACAAACAGCTGGCATTCACCAGTCAGACTGCCTGGTGCCAAGCAGCTTGTTCATTCTCCACAGATAGGGCTGCTTTTTCACATGTGTTCACCAAAGTCAGAGTGAGGACACAGTCTCACCCCTGGATTGCAGCCTCACACAGCCTGCAAACCATGCCTGGTCCTGCCCTAATTCTGTGGGATACCAGGATAATCTTTGAATGGTGGACACTTCCTTGTTATTAAAGGGCTCCTCACTCCTTATTCTTTTTTTTTTTATTTTAGAGAGACAGAGAGAGGGAGAGAGAGAGAGAGAAAGAGAGAGAATTGGCACACCAGGACCTCAACCACTACAGTCGAATTCCAAATGCTTTCGCCCCTAGTGGGCATGTGCAACCTGGCACTTGCATCACCTTTGTGCATCTGGCTTAAGTGGGATCTGGGGAGTCAAACGTGTGTCCTTAGGCTTCATAGGCAAGTGCCTTAACCGCTAACTCATGTCTCCAGCTCTCAGTCCTTACTCTTGAACTCCGTCATGTGACTTTTGACATTCATTGTCAAATTCATTGACAAAAATGGGGCTCACTCAGAAGGATTCCCCTTGCCTGTACACAGTCCAAGATGTCTGCTGGAGTCCACATTTCCATTAATTGAAACATATTCTTTTCTTCAACTTGAAGAATGCACATGGCACCAGTTGGGGTCTTTTTTTTTTTTTCTTCCTGTTTTTGACACACTGTGGCTACCTTACTTACTATTCTGTATGGCTGACGGTGAAGATGGCCACTTTCAAGTGCCTTCAAAACCTCTCCTTCAAGGCACCTAGCCACCTATGTAGAGCTGGGCCAGCAACCATTTCCTCTTCCACTCATGTCTCTGCTGTGTTGCATCGCTTCTAGTGTTTGCTGCTGTGAGGCTTTCATATGCTGTTAACCAAGACTGTGTTCTCTGTCTTGACATATCCATCAAAAAATGGACTTTTGGGGCTGGAGAGATGGCTTAGCAGTTAAGGTGCCTGCCTCTTAAGCCTAAGAACGTTGGTTCCAATCTCTAGTGGTTCCAATCTCCAGGTCCCACATTTAGCCAGATGCAAAAGGGACGCAATGCTGCACTTGACCACAAGGGGGCGAATGCATCTGGATTTCGTTCGCAGCAGCTGAGAGTCTGCTGGCACGCCCATCTCTGTCTTCCTCTCCCTCTCTCTCTGTCTCTGTGTCTGTCTCCAAAAAAAAAAGATGGACTTTTGGATAAATACTTTTATAACTGTACTATTTTCAGAGTTCAAATCACCACATTAAAGACATGATTACAAATGTTTTTTTAAAGGGGGAAACGGATTTGGAACTTGAATACAGGGTGTGAGTCTCATTCTACCTCTGATCAAATCCCTTCATCTCTGCTCTTGCTCATGAGAGTCACAAGGTATTGCTGCTGGAGGTATTGATTCTTAGCCAATTGCTCGTAGAGAGCTTCTCGAAGGAATGGTGGGTTTCTGTGCTCACATGCTTCATGAAATTGACAAGAAGATTACAGAGGTGTCTGTGTATGGTCTTCCATGTTGCAAGGGTGAAAACTATCACCCTCACTAAAAATATAGTTACTGAGGAAAGCCAAGGTCCTGTGGCTTTTTAGTGATAGCAGAAACTATAACTCAGAAATTCTCCATCTGGTTTTGAGCCCTTATTAGTGTGTGTGTGTGTGCGGGGGGGGAGCTGAAACCACTCCAGTCCTGGAGTTCAGAGAGTTACTTATTGACTCTGATTTCTTCTCCCACTGCACGTAGCAACCAGGCAAGTTCAGTTGTCTACTCCTAATCATTTGACTTTGATGTTATATGAGGTTAATAGAATCTTATGTGTGATGTCACTGGGGATTTATGGATAGAAAGAGTAAGGAGCTGAGCTCTTTCAATCCATTTTTCTATATGAGGAGGAAAATGGTTTCTATAAACATTTTATGCATCTCTGAGCTTCAGATTGCTTTCGTCTTAGTACCATCTGGTAGATTCACCTTTTTTTTTCCTTTCTAGGTGTTTACAGAGGCCTTGCCTAGTCTTTAAAGGAGTTTCAGTACTCTAAGAAACTTTAAAACCTTATTGTGATTCTTTAAAGGACATTAACTTATACAAATTACTGGATGAATGAAGTTGTATTCACAGTAAAAAGAAGTCCTGCCCCTGGGTGATTTTTACCTTCATGTCATGGACTCAGGATATTTCTTCTGTGTATTCTAAATAACTGGTTAGATAAAGATTGTGCTCTTCATTTTGCTCTTCTGGTGGAAACGTTAGCACCAGCCTGGTTTCAGTAATGCTGACTCACATGGATGGTTCTAGCTGTTTTGCTTTTTCCTGGCTCTTGCATCTTTAGCATCATTCTACAACATAAAGCCATGCTGTCACTTTCTAGAGTGGGAAGCTCTCTATGAGTGGCAAGAATAGCAGAGACAATGCTGGCTTGTTCCTCTCTCCGAAAGGAGCAGTGTCAGCTTGTACCTCACCTGGCTCAGCACACACTTATCCTTCTGGGCAATAAATCATGTACAGTCCCCAAAAAGTAGAGGCATGAAGGATTCATATCCAACTGCTATTCTTTGGAAATGACAAACCTTCTCTTTAGGGATTCCTAACATTGTGCTTTTAGGTTCCTTCTTGTGTGAGACAAACCACAAACCAGTCATAGGTCACTGACTTTCTTCCACAGTTATCTAGAAGGCTGTATGCTACATGAATGTGGTAAATACTGATATATAAACACAGTTGTATCTTGACTCTATCCTGCTTTTTTCTTTCTTTCTAAGTCACAACCATGAAAGGTCAGTTGCCTTCATCAAATTACCTGGTCTTTGCACAAAGTCAATGGAACCATAAGGGGTCAGGAGATGGGTGTTCTACTATTCATCTTTGACTGGTAGTTGAGTGGATGTGAGAAAGTTATTTCTAAGACGAGGTAGGTGAAGGCAACATCGAGGATCTACAATAACCTCTGGGGAATAGGAAAACAATGGTCCTGATGGGCAGAGTGCTAGGATAACAGGCATGTATTTTAAGGACGTGTTTGGCACAGAAATGCTTCTTAAACAAAGAGCACAGTACCATCAATCACCACAGGAGCTAGCAGGCATTAATATACTTAGGAACCACCATGAGTTATACATGAGATGGCTTTGCTTCCTGTACTTGGGTTTTGAATAGCTTTGTGAGTTAGGAATCTAGGACAGAAATAAAAGTTAAGGACAGAGTGTCAAGCTTTTGATGTCAGAGACGCTGAGAATTTCTATGATGGTGTAATTAGCACTGATATCAGGTAATATTACCTACAGGGACCAACATGGAAAGGGGTTTAGTTGGAATTAGGCATCCTTAGAGGCTGCTGAGGTTCCCCTGGTTTGGCTCTCTGCTTCTTGTTCACCATAAGTAGCCTTTGCCACTTGTTCCTACCACCCTCCTCAGGAGGCCAGAATCAATGGAGCCAAGGGTGATTGGGTGATGGTCTAAAACAATTAGTTAATAAATCTTTCTTCCTTACATGTTGTTTATGTCAGGTATTCTGACATCACTGAGAAAACTTAAAAATCCATTGGATTTTGCAAATGTGATTTTGGATATTTAGTTTTGTAATATTTTAATGGAGCAAGCCAGGAAGTCTCACTTAAACACATAGCATAGGAAAGCTCTCAAACATTGAAGCTGGGGACTTGGAGTTGCCTTAAATGAAAAAGGGCTAATACAGTTATGTTTTGCTAAATTCAAATTTTGACTCTGAACCATGGCTTCTTGAAAATTTACAAAATGTTATTGGTGTCTTCCTATGAGTAATGAATAGTCTGAGTGAAATTTCTTCCAAATGGTTTTGCACCACTTTGTTTTTCTCCTTGCTACACATGCTAATTGTGGTGTTTTTCTCTACTTTTTAAAGAAATGTGGTCTATCTGATGGTTTGTAAAACAACTCATGTGGCGTCAGACCACTGAACTTGTGATATAAGCTTTTAGCTCTGTACTGTGTGTCAAGGGGCACATGCATGTGTTATAAGGACTTAGTAATCAACACATTTTCACCATTGGAATTTTAGCAGGCATTGCTAAAGTGAGGCCTAAGCTAATAACTATGTGGCTGACGTTGTAGATATTATTCTTAGCTATGTAACAATGACTGATTCCTTGACAAGTATAGATTGGTTTGAACCAGCCAGATAAGCACCCTCTTTCTGGGATAGTGGTAATGCACAAAATCAAATAAATTTTGTTTCTTCAATTTTATAGCCATGAGCAATCAAGAGGACCCAGCCCACCTTAAAGTTATCTGTCTGGAAGAAAGGTATTTATTAGAAAAGTCTGCTAACAAAATTGTTAAATGTACACTTAATCTTTGTTGTAAGCATCCCTTGATATTTTTCCTTTTATGTTACAAAACTTATCTGGCACGAATACTTGGGCTGCTTGATTGACAGCTGTCTGACTTTTTTCTTCACCTGTCCACAGTGGTAGCTGGATGATAGAATGGAACCAAGGGATTGCCTTAGGGCAGGCAAGAACAGAGGCCTGATCAGAACCAGTAGTATTATCATCACCCTTCCCAAGTCTGCCACACTGTGAAGATATTCCTGTCACTCCTGACAGAGTAGCAGCAATCATCTTAGGCCCCACCATTTTCACAGAGATCTGAGAGATACCTATCAAGCAGTTGCCCTCTCAAAAGTTCCTTAGGATGCACAGGGACAATGAGGGCTGTTAAAAAACCCTCAGGTATTCAGGGAGACTCTGATCCAACCATCACCATATGGAAGAGACTTTAGAGAAGTAATGAGGCAAAGCGACTTCATTCAAACCCTGAGAATTTTCTCATCATGGCTGTTGCACCAACCCTGGCTTTGCTCTGAAAGACTTTGTTTGGGCCACGATAGCTTCAGATGACCCTTGGATGACCCCTCCTACAGCCACTCTAGATAATCCAATCCATAGCCACTCTGGACCTCATTACAGCTGTCCTCATTGTAGCTGGGAAGAGAAATGCCTTCTCCGGCCATGACGTATTAGAGCACATGCACTACTCGATATGTAAGCAGCACTCCTTTCACCCTGAGGCAGCAGTCCAGAGGTCCCCCTTCAGTGCTCTGCCCCTCTGGGGCAGCATAGGATGCAACAAAGCCTCCTGTGAGGGTTTTTAATGTCTATTTGTGGCCTTTTATTACAGGAATAGCTAGTTGCACAAAGACTTGGTGATCCTTACAGCACCTGGCTCCAGGCACACCCGGAAGTAGCTAGAGGGTAACAGGAGATTTAGAGAGGGGTCAGGACCCGAGAGTGTAGACATCAGAGACTATGGAGTACTCTGGAATTGTTGAGGAAGTGAGAGGCAATGGGGAACAGACTGGAAGGAAACAGACTGCCAAGAGCTCATAACAAAGAAGGTGAGAGAATAGAGAGAGCCGAGGCTGTGGAAGAGCTACAGACTCCAGCCATGGGGAGAATCTGAGCAAACCACCCTGTATGTGGGATGTGCATAGAAAGAGTTAAGATGGGAGCTGTAAATTAATGACACAGCACAATCTAATGCTCTGTGCTTCCCAGAGCCTAGCCCCAGCCTCTTGCAGTGAGATAGGGCCAGTTCACTGATTTTACACAAGTCCTATGATTGCCTTCACAAGGGCATTTAGAAGGGCTGAAGCCTTGACCCCAGGCATCAATCCTCGCCAATGAAGCCATGAGATTGGCCGCATGTTCCACACAGTGTTCGTTCACACATGATGGCCAGAGTTTTCCTCAACAGTAGCTTCTTCAGTGATTGGTGGGAAAATCTGATCAATCCACTTTGGTTGCATAAAATGAAAGTGTGTGTGTGTGTGTGTGTGTGTGTGTGAGTGTGTGTTGTGTTAATATGTGGCTACTGTATCACCTGTCTCCTCCTGACTACTACAGTTGGTTACACTAGAACTCAGGAGAGGTTGACCCTGACTTACCACCTGCATGAAGAGAGATTGCAAGCAGGTTTTTTCATCATGGGATGTCACTTTCTTTAGTGCCACAAGACTAAAACCGCACAAATTTACAGATGACATTTGCTTCATTTTGCTTATTTTACTGAATTTTAGTATATTAGGAACTATATACATACAGTGCATTTAAAAAAAACTCAATACATAGATGAGCAAATATATACAAGTGAATGAGTGAGTTACACAACCATTATTGGGACACAAATGTGGTTAATTATTATCATTATTGTATTTAAAATTTAACCTCTGCTTTTATCTTCTGTGTTTCTTTAACTGTTTCTTCAAATGAAAATAATGATGCATATTTATTTATGCTCTTGTGATTAACAGCAATATTAGTTATAAGACTTACATAAGACATAAGATATTTATATATAAGAGAAGTAGGAATCATAGTGGATCCGAGTGAGTGGCTGTGGTGTATGTCAGTTTTAAGATTACTGTTTCATAGTTGGTGACAACTGAAAATGACAAATGGTAATTTCTTGAGAGGTTACTATGCCCCACTAAAATATTATTTCACCCATATTAGTTTATTTAATCCCCATGCCCAGCTTTTCACATGGGTGATGGTGATAAACCCCAGGGCTAACTGGGCCTTCTTGGCTCCTCAAGCTTGTGTGGAAAGCACTGTTACCCACTGTTAGCTAAGGTTTTGAGAACAGAAGGGGTCGTAGTGTCTTGGTCATATGTGGGACCTGACTCTCAGTCATCCAGTCATCTTATACTATACAACAAACAGCATTGCTAAAGGATTCTCAGAGCTGTGTGTTTGAAGCCTTTTACTTGCAAAAGCCCATGGGCATGGTGGGAATCATAATTAATGTATGTACTGTTAGGGACTGTCTATGATGAGACATGTATCACATACAACAATCTAGGTACATTGGCTAACATATCCACGGCCCCTTCAAGTCATCATGTCCATTATTTATATTTTGCAGATGACAATACTGAGTCTTTTAATCTCTTCCAAGAGTCCATGCCAAGAAGATAGTAGTACAGGCCATCAGATTATCTTGACATTTTTACTACACTAAATCAGAAGTTTCCTTCACACATACTTATTTTATTTAAAAATCTCTGTTCCCTTTCTACCTGACATAAATAGAGCACTTGAAAGTCACCACTCCTGTCAATATTAGAGACATGTCAAATGCCAGGAAGCTGCTTTGGAGTAACTGTGTAATATTATACAACATGACAAGCTTCCATCCACAGTGGCAACATTAAAGCCAGGGACATGTGGATTGTGTAAAACCCCAAAGCCATTAGCTGAAATCCCGGGACCAGAAGGTTGAAGATTTAACCACCCAACCCAATATGGTCTCAGCCGTGGATATCAGAGGCCTGCTTGGCATGGGGAGGTTATTTTCATTCAAGGCAAGATGCGTGCTGACATTCAGTTTTCTGTGCTGGAGCTAGCTGGGCACATTATCTTCTCAGTGTGGATTGGATGAGGGAGGTGAGAAGCAAACAGCAAATTCTTGGCAGCCAAAGACAGGCAGTAACAGAGGAAGGGAGGAGAGCTGTCAGAGGACTAAGGAAGAATCATTTGACTTTTGGGATGTTCCTGCCATTTTTCTTCAGTCATCGGTGTGCTGTTGGAAAGTATTTTCATGATATATGAGGGGTGAGAGGGAATCCTGAGAATGAAGAGACTAGAGGAGGCCATCTAATTGTCTCTCAGACTCTATCCCGAGGATTACGGCAACAGCCAGAATTTTAGCACTTAAGGTACTTCCAGGAACAGTTGTATCCATATGGCAGAAAAAAAATTATTAGTAAAAATGATGAAAAATAACTCATAATTCTGCACAAAGCTGAAGTTATAAGTCAGAGTATGTTAAGAATAAGGTTTGTACATTTCTTTTTTTCTCCATATATTTTCTTTTTAAAAATATTCTATTTATTTATTACAGAGAGAGAGAGAATAGGCATGCACCATCATGTGTATCTAGCTTACATGGGTATTGGTGAGGTGAACCTGGATGCAGAGGAGATTCCCTGCCATTACCCCCAGCCTAGATCTCCTTTGGCCACATGTGCTCCACTCAAATCATATACCTATCCCCATTCCAGTGACTTTGGTTTTTCTGAGGGCTGTGCTGATTAATTTAGACTAATTAGAAGACACCCTTGAGCCAAAGATGAACTCATCTCAAACTTTACAATCCAACTGGATAAAAAGGTAGTTTCCCATAAATCCTTCTGGCTGCTAGGGAAGAAAATATATTCAGGGAGAGGAGGCAGCAGCAGATCACATGAAGCCCGTGTCCTGTCTCCACTGGCGGAGTGCAAATCTCTTCACTAAGCTTCCCAAGCATGTGACTTTAGTCCATCTTTGATGCTGTTCCAGATGAAAACAAATGACACTGAAGCATCTCACCTGGTATGCAGAATCTGCTGAAAACAGAGGCCAACCATATAGCCTGCTCATGACAAGAATAAAGAAGGAAGAGGGATGCCTCTTCTGGCATCCTATGAAGTCTATGCAAAGAGGATGAACCATATCTTTCTCCAGGAACTTGATATTTCTAATTTTGCCATTAAAATACTGTTATATTTTTCAGTCCACTCCAAATCTTTCTTCTTTTGTTCTCCTAAGAGATGGGTATGTATGGTTGACCTTCATCTAGAGATGTCTATGGGAATCCCGGGACACCCAGAGGGACAGAAGTTAATGAAACTTTTATGTGCACCTCCAATCATGCAGCGAAGTATGCTGAACGTTCAAGAGTGGAGATAGAGGTGGGCGTGGTGGTGTACACCTTTAATCCCAGCACTTGGGAGGCAGAGGTAGGAGGGATTGCTGTGAGTTTGAGGCCACCCTAAGACTACATAGTAAATTCCAGGTCAGCCTGGGTTACAGTGAGGCCCTACCTCCACCCCACCCAAAAAAAAGAGAGATGAGTGAAGATAGCACTTCTTTCAATATTCTGTCAGTTTTCTTGGGTGAGGACAGAAAAATGCATTCATACTAAGAACATATTCAAGACTGAAAAGAAAAAGAAGAATATATTACATGGGGATTTAGTAAATTTACTAACAATCTAAACCTTGTTTGCTATTCTGGCATTATTTTATTTCAACTTACTGCCAAATAAGCTTACACCTAATTTCTAACTAATATTTAATGCTCAGAAGCCCATGGTCCATAATTTGTATTAGTATCAATAATATATTAGCCTAATTAATTACAAGCTAACTTATAATTAGGAAAACAAATGAAGAAAATGAGACTTTTGTTATGTAGTGGCTTCCACGTATTGTCAACTTTTTGCCTGTTTTGTTCAGTTGCTAATTCTCACAGTTCAATCATCTGCACTGGGTCTTCCAGTCATTAGTATGAATTAGCAACACTCCACTGTAATTCATTGTAATTCACCAGAGATGAAGTTTTGATAAATGAAGAGAGGGTTTTTTGTAACAAAAATCACTGTGGTGAAGCCAAATATCAGTGAAGTCTAGGTCGCCTTGGTAATTAGGCTCTTTCCTTTGGTGTCTCCACATAACACTCCCTGCCATCTTAAGAAATAAAAAACATAATAATAAAGTGAAATAAATGAAATCCTTAAAAACAACAAAAAAAACCCTGTAAATTTGAACTTAGATTTTAATAAACTTAACATTAGTAAAGAGTTCAGGTGATTAGAGGAAGGGCTTCTAATCAATCCAGACAGATAAGATCACAGTCATAATTGCTTTGGTTGTTATTATCTCCTTTGAACTTACTTGTACGAAATGGAAAATAAAGTCTTGAGATGTCTACAGATGGAAATGAAAATAATGGTTTTCAGTGATAATTTGATAGGAAGTAATTGGCCACCTGAAGAGAAAACCCCTCATCGTGGAAATAATTATAAATAATTGGTTAGTACACGATTTGACTATATTTGATACAATAAATACTCTTAACTAAAGATGCTAACTTGAGGACATTTGCAATCACATAAATTGGATGTAAGACACTTTATAAACAGGGTAGGTGTAGTTCTACTTTGTTCTATGGAAATGATTTCTTTTGAAATATATTTTAATTAGCTAGTAATATCTTAAAATGAATATTTTGTAAAAATTAGTATTTTTCTTGAGAACATGCAAATATCAAACAATGTTTGGCCTTTATTTCCATACTGGCACCAGTTCTATGACTAAAATAAATAATAGAGCCACTGACATTCCTGACATTTTGTTTTTTAACTTTTTATTTTATCTTATTTTTTGGGAGAGACAGGGGGGGGGTGAGGGAGGAAGACAGAGATAGGCGCAGGAGCAGTGTCTCAGCTGCTGTGAATGAAATCCAGACGTGTGCGCCCCCTTGTGGCCAAGTGCGGCATTGCGCCCTTGCGTCACTTTGCATCTGGCTAAACGTGGGACCTGGAGATTGGAACCGCTGGAGATTGGAACCAGTGTTCTTAGGGTTAGGAGGCAGGCACCTTAACCACTAAGCCATCTCTCCAGCCCCTGACATTTTTTTATACACTGAAAAGTCAGTCTGGCTGTTGGAAATGTTTAAGTTTTTGACTACATCTCTTGTATTCATATAACATTTTTCTTTGGGCCTGTAAGATAGTTTCATTTCCTACTGTACACACATATTTGTGTGTGTATGTGTGTGTGTGTGTTAGGGTGGGGTCGATGTCAGGTGTCTTCCTCAGTCTCTTTTCAAATTAATTTTTCTGCCTTATTTTTTGAGAAAGGGTCTGTCCTTAAACATGGAACTCACCTATTTGGTGAGACAAGCTGGCCTTCAAGTCCTGGGAATCCTCCTGTCTCTGACTCCATAAGTGATGGGATTGTACTTGTGCCCTCCCCCCCAGCTTTTACATGGGTTCTGGGGATCCAAACTCAGGTTCTCATGCTTTTGAGGCATGCACTTTACCACTGAGCCATTTCCTGGGGCTCTCAGCCTTTTTTGATGTAGAGCCTCATATTGGGCTTAGAGATGACCAAGTCAGCTAGACCAGCTACCCAAGCACATCCAGTGGATTGTCCTGTCTTTGTCTCTACTGTGGTGAGATTATAGGTGCATGCACCATGCCCAGCATCTTACATGGGTTCTGGAGATCTGATCTCACATCTTTATATGCATATAGCAAGCACTTTACTACTGGGTTCTAATTTCACATATTCAAGTGTACTTGGTATTTACAACATTGTAAAATAAATATAGTTCACAGAAAATAAAGATGTTTTAAAACAATATTGGACAACCTATCTTACCAGGGAGATATGTCAGTAAGTAGAGGAGCCAGAGTAGGGATCCAAGGCTTGTCTCAATCATGCAACCTTTCATCTGAGCTCTGCTAGCTCTGGTCAGATCAATAAGGAGCTTTTCCTTGTAGTCATATATGCACTCAGATGAACTAGACATCCTTCATTTGGAACCTAATGTACTGGTACTTCATCTTAGATGAAATGATTTGTTCTATGTGAAAAGTATTAAACAGCCAAGAATTAAGACCTAGTTCAACATTCAGACCCATAAAGAAACTTCTAGAAAATTTCTTGGGGCTATTTTGTTAGTCAGAAAAGGAAAATTAATTTCAAAATCTTACCCTGAAACAGAAGCCATGAGGTTTTGCACCTGGTAGGGCATACCACTTCTTTCACTGGGCACAGTTCTCTAACTTAATGCATTTTAACTCTGTTTGTTTCATTTAGAACAGAAACCAGAGACAATTTGCCTGCATGTTCTTTTTCCTCTCCTGAATCCTGGCTTTTTGCAAGACTGGATGTTTCTTTTCTTCCATGTCTCAGACCAACTGTCCCTCTGAATAAGGAGTAGCTTCCCCTGACAAAAACCCTCCATGGCACCAACTTCCTTTATTGCTTTCAGAGATATTCCTACTATATTATTTTTTCTAGCTTACTGATTAATTGCTTATTCTATCTCTACCACATTTCTCGTTTCTTACCTGAAATACAAAGTACATGAAGGCCGAGACCGGTTTGGTGTGATCACTATTACATCTATAGCAGGAGAAAGGTGTTTAATAAAGAAAGCAAAGCGTGGTTCCAGGACCTGAAGGGTTTCAGGAAAGCTGTCCACACAGAACTGCGGGAAGAAAAGCCACTGAAGTGTGGCGGATGGCTCCAGATCCAAGGTGGTGATGACCTCAACAGCTGGATCCTGGCCCTCTGCTCTTGGTCAGGAGTCAGTATTGTCAGATGGTCTCTTTGTACCAGCTCAGCTCTATTCTATCACCTCTTCATACTGCCTGAGTCCCTGACCTTCTCTTTATATTCTCCACTTTTATTTTTTCAATTTTGCTGACTCATTCACATCTTTTGACTTGAATATAAGGCAACACAATTTTAGGTTGCTCTAAGACAAAAAGGACTCCATATTAGTTCCTTGTCTCATTGCTGTGACCTAATTAATACCCTACACAAGCAACTGAGTGAGAGAGGGGTTTATTTTTGTCTTATAGTTCTCGGCCATACATTCCACTGAGGCAGGGAAGGCAGGGTAGCATCAGCGTGCAGCAGCAGCTGGTCATATCGCATCCACAGCCAGGAAGCAGAAAATGATAAGTGTTGGAGCTCATCTAGCTTTCTCCCTTTGACACACCTCAGTACCCAGCACATGGAATGCTGCCACCCATATTTATAATGGATCTTCCCAATTCAACTAATCTAATACAGACAATCCCTCAGAGACATGACCATGGTCATTCTAAAATAATGTCAAATTGGAAACCAAGGCTAAATATGACAGGACCACACAAGTTTTGTTTATGTAGTGTTAGAGATTGAACCTGGACCTCATACATGCTAGATAAACACTCTATAACTGAACTATGCAACCAGCCCATCATAGAAATATTTTAACATTTATTTAATGTAATTTAAAATATATATACATAAATATTAATTATAACATTCTCTTTAAAAATATTTTCATTTATTTATTGGTAAGCAGAGAAGAATAGACAGAAGGTAGGGGGGGAGAGAGAAAACAAATGGGAACAGGCATGTCAGGGTCTCTTGCTGTTGCAAACAAACTCCAGGTGCATGCATTACTTTGTGCATCTGGCTGGTAAATTGAACCCAGGATGTTAGGATTTGCAAGGAAGCACCTTTAACTGCTGACCCATCTCCCCAGACCTTATAGTATTCTAATAAAGTGTGAAATATGACTGCTATCAACTTCTAAACCAGTACTAACTAGCATAAATATAACATAAGCCACATAAATAATTCTAAATTGTTAAAATTTTGAATTACTAAAATTATAATTTGTAATAATTCTAGTAATTAATAAAATGGTCACATTACATAGTAAAAGGAAAAGGGAAACCCATGAAATTAATATTTATATCATATTTTATATTTAGAAATTCTATAATGGGGCTGGAGAGAGGGCTTAGAAGTTAAGGTGCCTGCTCGCTAAGCCTAAGAATGTCACTTCCAATTTCCAGGTCCCATGTTTAGCCAGATGCAAAGTGATGCAAGGACATAATGCCACACTTGTCCACAAGGGGGCACATGCATCTGGAGTTTATTCACAGTGGCTGAGAAGCTGCTGGTGTGCCCATTCTCTGTCTGTCTTCCTCTCACTTTCTCTCTGTGTCTCTCTCCCCCCAAAAAAATTCTATAATGTTTTTGACAAGCAATCAAAATTAAAAATGATTTTTTAATTCTTTCCTTTGTACTAAATCTTTGAAATCCTCTTCTAGTATCTCAGTTTGGACTAGGCACTTTTCAGGTGACATAAGTCTATCTATGGCTTTTCTAGGGGCAAAGCAGCTCTCTAATTTGACTGTCATGCATACTCTGGTATACCTGAGTGAGGACTAAGGTTAATCTCCTCTTTAATCAGAGTATCCTCAGGGAAGAGTAGTGAAAAACATGGCAAACAATAGTGCTCATGGAGCTGGAGGAACAGCAGTGCTAAGTCCGAGAAAGGAACTGATCTTGTGAGGATAAACGATCAGGGGAGAAGAGGGATGTAGCACAGGGTAGAGGACGGTCATGCTCTGACCAGGGAGACATTTAGAAACTGGGCAGGGAGAGGCTCCCTGCTCTTCTCAGTCCTCTTACCTCACTCTCCTATTATCACATTCCTTAAAACATCTGCTGCAACCCTAAGCCAATCCCACCGGGGCTTCCTTAACTGACTAGGAACACAAATCAATGCTGGTGTAAATGCAAATAGTAGTGAATGTATTAAAGAAAGAAAGCTCAAGAAAACCCTGGGTAGCATCTTAGACAAAGCAACATTCTCAGTACCACACCACTCCATTAATCTCTTGGTGTTCTGGCCTAGGCTGACCTGGAATTCACTATGTGGTCTCAGGGTGGCCTCAAACTCACATTAATCCTCCTACCTCTGCCTCCCAAGTGCTGGGATTAAAGGCGGGTGCACCACCATACCCGGCCTCTTGGTATTTTAAATGGTTCCAATTTCAGAATTTGTCTATGTATATGGAATGATGATATATATAAGAAAAGCCCAAGGTGTTGTGACTTAAAAATACAATGGTGCAGCCAGGTGTGGTGGCTCATGCCTTTAATCCCAGCGGTAGGGAGGCTGAGTTAGGAGGATCACTGTGAGTTCAAGGCCACTTTGAGACTGCATAGTGAATTCCGGGTCAGCCTGGGCTAGAGTGAGACCCTACCATGAAAAACTAAATATATATATGATGGTGCATTTAACATGATCTTAACAAGACTAATACTCCAATTACTAACAGCAGCCACATTGGTTTAATTTGACATTTTTCATACAATCAAATAGTATATTTTGATCATAAATCTCTTGCCTCCCTCTCCTGCTCCTTCTCAGTGTACCTCTTTTTCTTTTCATCTAGACCCTTCACATTTTGAGGTCTTTTTTTGTGTGGACCCACTCCACCAACTATGATGGAATGTTGATGGGCCCAATATTGTACAAGTCTTGTGCAGATAAGACAACCACTATGAGATCAATCATATACCTTAGCACTTCATGGCACAAGACAGCATACCAAAGCACTGCTCCCATTCTCTGGCTTTTGTATTCCTTATGCCCCTTCTCCCGCAATGTTCTGTGAACCTTGGAGGACACGATAGAAATGTCTCAGTGCTGAGCACTCAACAGTCACTTCCCAGTTGAGTCTTCCCTGTAGTCACTGCAAATGGAAAAAAGAAAGAAACAAACAAAGAAAGAAAGAAAGAAAGAAAGAAAGAAAGAAAGAAAGAAAGAAAGAAAGAATAGAAGCTTCTCAGACCAAAGGTGACAATGGCACTAATTTAGAGAACTATTTGATGGGAACAACATGCACAGTTATGCAATCAACAGTAGTATCCCTCCCATTAAATGTCCATGACCTCTTCCTGGGGGAAAATCTTACTGTTATACTCCTTGCTTTTGGTCAAACCATTATTTTCTGACTTCTTTCTTGAAGGACAAGTTATTGAGCATACTCAGTGATGTGTTCTAGCATACCTACATACGGGACAAGATGAACATCCAGCTGGCTGGACTGCTTGGCTTCCTTGAAAGCAGGGTAGAGTGATAGGTGAGAGAGCATGGGTGTGCAGAGACTTCTGGGTTCCAACTTCAGGTCCACCAAGAACCAGCCAAATGTATAGAATCTGTAAATCTCTCCTCTATAGAGTGGAGATGCTGAATATATTAACCTCTTGGTTAGTTTGAAGATTAATTTGAATCATATATGAATAAGTCTATTTATTTGTTTCTTCTTTTATCTCTCACTTTTGAAGAGCTAATGATACAAACTTGACACACTGTGCTTTATTTTAGTCATTTTTTTCTACCAATATATTTTATTTTTCCTATGAGGCAACCCAGACTAACAAGGGTTAAGCAACTCTATTCTAAGTATGCAAGTAATATGTGGCAGAGGTGGGACTTAAAGTGAAGGCTGATTGAATTCAAAGCACAATTCCTGTTTTTCCAGAATTATTTCAGTCTCAAGAGACCCTAGGCAGTGTGGAAGGTGAGTGTTGACAGTCAGCATCCTGTGGGGATTTTTATTTCAATGGCATGCGATAGATTATCCCAGAACACATCCTCAGGATCATTTTTCATTTCCATGCAACCTCATCTCTAGCCCCGTGTCCTATTCATTTCTATGCTTTTCGCTGCCAAAATGCAAGACCTGCCACTGAGCTTGGGTGCTCTGTACTGTTGGGTCTCACTGCCGTCAAGTCATCACTGATGTGTTGAAAAGGTTTGTTCTGGTTTGCTTTACAGAGAATCAACTGCTGCCTCTTTGGACCAAGATCATGCACACTTTAGAATAATATGGCTGTAAGAATCCAATCAAAAGGTCCAGGGTTTTGCTCCCAGGACCATGGTGATGGAACACACAGCAGCCTTCCAAGTCATTCTCTGCCTGCACAGCAGCTTTGAAATGGTTTGCATGAACCAGAATAAGTATGTATCTGAAAAACATTTTCTATCATGTTTTGGATTTTTTTAAGGTCCAAGCTTTGAACTGTTCCCTCTAAGACAGACTTGGCCTTGGGAGCTTTTTTTTTTTTTTTTTTTTTTTTTTTTGGGGATACATACACACACCTGTGTAGAAAGATGTGAATATATCACTTTGAAGGGAGAGAGCCATTATAAACGTTGGTGCCATTAAATTCTGAAAATCAGGGCTCGGAAGGGAATGCCTCCACGGCTGATTGCAGGGTAACTGTGCAGCTAAGCAGGCTCCAGACAGTACTAGAATAGCAGATCTCTGTGTGACTGCAGAGGAATATATAAGAAAGAAAAAGACAGATGGTGTACTTAGGTGCACTTAAGTCTGATTGCACGAGTTGATAATGAATGTTTAAATATGGCACTCCCATAAAATCAGATACCTGTAGACAATACTGGCATAACTACAGTCTTGCTATGGGAAAAAAATGAAGTTGTAGATTCTAATTTTTGTTTTTGTCATTATTATGATTGTCTATTTACTTGTATGGGGATTTTCATAACTTTCCCAGAGACTAATCATAAAACATAAAACACAATCAGTAGCACAGAAAATAGTTTCTTAGAAACAAAAGGAGACTTTAAGATTATTTCAGAGCTGGGAAAGCTCATGGCCATAGAGGGGAGATGACAGAGGTCAGGCAGCTCCTTGTGAGAGATTGAAGATTAAAAGCTGTATCACCTACCTCCTTGCTTAGTCACCATTTCACCACAAAGCACCATGGTTCTCTCCAACATGATTTTGTTAAAAATAATCAGCCAGGCATGGCTCATAATAATAAACAAAATATGACCAATATTGCTCACAGAAGGAAAAATCCCCCCCCATCCCATTAACCACTGTGGCTAACATTTTTTATTGACCCAAACCAGAATAAGTACAGTGGTGGTGGTAGGGGGGTGTTTTAAGGTTAGAAAACAGGGCTTCATACTAAATTTAAATAAGAAATC
Source organism: Orientallactaga sibirica (assembly GCA_036365145.1). Classification (NCBI taxonomy): domain Eukaryota; kingdom Metazoa; phylum Chordata; class Mammalia; order Rodentia; family Dipodidae; genus Orientallactaga; species Orientallactaga sibirica. The sequence goes on along the minus strand of JAEOAD010000018.1, from coordinate 19,277,644 downwards.
TAACAACCTTGATAATGATTGACTTTGACTGTGACAAACATATATTGCACATTTTTCAATAGGGATTCAGCTCTTCAGTTGGACTAATAAAATTGGAAAACATGTAAAGACAAATCTCTTGCTTAAATCAGGTACCGTGCAACAATGGTAACATGGGTGTGGCTCTGGGATGGGGCAATAGGGGTGGTAAGGGAGCTAAAGAGACATAATCTTGACCCCAAGTGTGTACTCCATGCAAAGAATAGACATCCATCAGAAGCTGTAAATAAATTGGACCTGGCATCTTAAGTGTCTGAAATGTTGGAACCTCCCATCAGAAAGATGAGCGGCATAATTGTGACGAGTAATGCCTCTGAATTCTGAAAGGACTTCGGAGTCAGAGTGAGATAGACAATTCCTGGGTTAGGGACACTAAGAGTGCACATGTCATGTCCCATATGAGTGGTGAAAGATGCGCAGACTTTACATTCACGGAGTGCCTACAGCACCAAATCCTTTGGATGTGGTGGGCTTGCTGCCCACTTGCCATCTCCAAGAATGGTCTACATCAAGCTGCCAAAATGGCAGTCTAGAGGGGAGGATTGCTTTGAGAAGGGTTACTCAGTTTTTTTGCCAAACATTTTATGTTCTTCCCATACCACAGTCTTTGTCATATAAAAGACTCTCCATTTGTTAAATCAATGGACTTTAATTGAGTTAGGAGGAACTTAATGCTTCACTTTGACTGTAGGAATCTATAAGATTTGAATATTTGTAAATGAAAATATATTTAGGGCTGGAGAGATGGCTTAGCGGTTAAGGCGCCTGCCTCCTAAGCCTAAGAACGCTGGTTCCAATCTCCAGTGGTTCCAATCTAGATCCCACGTTTAGCCAGATGCAAAGTGACACAAGGGTGCAATGCCGCACTTGACCATGCATCTGGATTTCATTCATAGCAGCTGAGAGGCTGCTGGTGCACCCATCTCTGTCTTCCTCTCCTTCTCTCTCTGTCTTTCTCTGTGTCTCTCTCAAAAATATATTTAATGTACATAAAAATTATAAATTTAAATACATAGTTGTCCATATACATATATATACCCACATGTATATATGTATGTATATTTAAACACATGCAAACGTAGCTAGTGTTCATTCATTCAGCAAACATTGGTTAAGAAAATGCTATACCCATATAGATGTTTGAGATTGATTAGTGAACAAAACCAGCTGAATGGATTCATATCCTGTCATTTGTTTACTCATTATTAATTGCTTATCTAATGGATGGTGTAAGAATAAAAGCCTTCTTAATCATGTTCTCACATAGGCATGTACAAGCAATGCACTGTTTCTAGCCAGGAAATAGACTCTGTGTGCTTTCTTCATGGTTAGACAAAATTCCCTCAGCATTTACTTGTCAGCTTATCCCAAAAACCATGCATTCACTTTAAGAAAGAAGTTGCACTGTTTATTATGTGGGTCAATGAGAAAAGTGCAAAACTCCAAACAAAGAAACAGTGAATTGAATAGCACAGAGCTTAAAACCAGGCTGGCATGACTATAAATGCCATATTCAATGTGAGACCCCTTCTACACTTAGGTGAGGGCACAGAGGCAGTGCTAATGTGCTCCTGGAAGCTTGGGGAAATTTGTAGTTTACATTCGATCACAAAGAAATAGTACAATTCTCACAGTGGAACATCTCCAAAGGCTCCAACAGGTATGCATGTGAGAAATGTTATAGTGTGTATACACAATCACCCCCTACATGATTCTGTTTTGTGGGAGAACCCGAAGAAGATTGTGTTTGCCAAGACAATGAAGAATTCACTGGTGAGGCAGGGTTCAGACCATAGAGAAGCTGTGTCATGGTTATTCTCAGAGAGGCTTACACATTGAGCACCTGATGGCATTAGGAGTGACAAGATGCTAAATTAAACATGTAGGTGATACTGCTCACTTCTCGGAAGCCAAGTGGGGAAATGATCATAATGAAGATTTGGGTTGGAGTGGCAGTCAGGAGAAGCTGATCTACAGAGATCTATGAAGACTCTAAATAAACTGTTAGCCCAAAGCACACTGCACATGCTATACAGAGAACAGTTCTAGATGATCAGGACCGAGAGGATACCATACCAGTACAAATCAAATCATACTCTCTAGCCTTGTTTCTTACTTGAAGCCAATTTTCACATCTGAAATCTATGACTAAAGGACAGTTCAGATCTTTGGATGAAAGCATCCTAGAATACCATGGTAAGTATAAAATATTTCTCTAAAACTCCTCACAGTGCCCATCAGCCATTTTTCAGGAGGGAAGAGGAATAGCCAAACATTCAAAAAATGTTGTCCAAGTTACCATTAGAATCTGGGGGCCCAAAGCCTCCTCATGGCTCCCATGTGAACATGAATCACATTATAGACAAGTAGTAAGTGGTATGATGGCCCAGGCCTGGTTCTAAGTTTGTTTGATGGGCTCAAGGATCTATCTGGTGGTCCAGTCCTTGAATGCATAATTGGAAAAGATGTACTTAGTGGTTACATTTCCATCATGGTCTCTTCCTTTGTGGAATAATAGCCAATGTAGTGAAAAGGCCCACTAAAGCCCCTGAATCTGGACATCTCTCTCTTACAGAGATAGTTACAGGAATAAAAAGTAAATGAGGGAACTAGCATAAAGTAGCACTACCTAAAAACATAGTGACCATAAAGAGAGTAGCTTCCATCTTATGTCTATTTAATTCACCACTGTATGACTTTGAGAAAATCAGATGAATTCTAAGACATGATACTAAGCTACTGTCAACTCAAATACTATCCAAGCTGCATCATATATATACATACATACATATATATATATAATGTGGAGCTAGTGTTGGGGTGTTTAATATGCCTTCCCCATTGCCAAAGCCCATATGGTAAAGACTGTCCCTAGGGTATTGCTACTGGGAGACTGTGACACTTGTAAGAGATGGAAAGTCTTTAGTTCACTGGGTTGTGCCCAAAAGGAGATCAAGAGATCCCAGCATCCTCTTCCCTTCTCTTCTTTGCCTCTTGGCCCTGAGGTGAGAAGTTTTGCTCCATCTTGCATTCCCCAATATTACTTTCCAGCATGCACACTGGGCATCCCAAGGAATGGCTTGGTTTGCCCACTCATTGACTGAAACCTTGAAAACAGGAAGTGCAAATAATCCTTTTTCTCTTAAAAGTTAATTACCCCGAGATTCATTACAGTGATGATGAACAAATGAGATGCATTTGCTCGTGCAGGGCACCCTAAGTGCCTAAATTTTATTTTTTCCATCCCTATTAAAAGGGTAGATTAAGGTTGGGGAGGTGACTTAATGATTAAAGTGGTTGCTTAATAGTGTACTGGCCTGGATTCAGTTCCCTAGTACCCACATAAACACAGACTTAAAAAGTGCATATTTCCAGAGTTTGTTTGCAGTGGCAAGAGGTCCTAGTGTATCACCCATTGTTTCCTGTTCTCTCTGTCTCTCTCTCTCTCTCTCTCAAGTAAGTAAAAAATATTTTTGAAAGGGCAAATTAATAGAGAGACCTACAAGGCCCCCCAAATAAGACAGGCTTCTGTCAAAGCACTTGATTACCCACCTGAGGTAAAAGGTAAGACCCTATTGCTGAAGACATCATGTGCTGCCAGCACAGAACATGGAGAGACCTGGCTGGAATCTGGAAGAAAGCCAGACCCCAGACAGTCCATCTATTTCTGGAAAGTACTACATGAGTTACTGGGGAAAAGTTGCCAACAATGGTCTGTGCAACCAGAGGTCTAAGCTACTCAGAATCAAACACCCTGACATGATGTACACGCCAGTGCAATGGTGGTACACAGCCTCAGTGGGTAATAGCTTTCTGATTGGCTAAGAGATCCTCTCAGTGGAAAGGAGCCCATATCTGGAACTGGAAACCTGGTCTGAATCCTACGGGGACAAAGATTATGTTCTCCAGTGTCAAGGTCTCAGTAGTCTGGCTAAAAGAGGGGGGTTACATCCATCAAACTCTCCCTAAATTGATAACACCCCATTTAACTTGTGCTGACTTCACTCTCTGTTGGAGAATCTGTTTTTGTTTATCGGAAGGTAGTGAGATCCAAGAAACTAACTACCCCTCACACTTTAGCCAAATCCCAGCTAAAACCACAAAAGAACTGGGGGAGGTGAGCAAAAATGCAACTGCCATGTTAAGTCAGACAAGCAGTGCCAGGGTGAAGGAGACAGATGCTGAGGATACTCAACGCCTATGAAAACAGAGATCCAGAGGCTCCTAAGAGCTCATCACTGAAGAAGACTTAAAATATACCCATTGTGGCTCAGGGAATTTTGCAGAAGAGGGGTCAGAAAGATTGTAAGAGCCACAGGTCAGGACATCATGCCCAGAGACATTGCCTCCCCCCAACAACTGACTGCTGCTCCCACAAAGCATAACCCATACCCAAGGGGAATACCCGCAATGTCACTGAGGAAGCCCCCAGTGGAATGGGGGAGGGATGAGGGAAAAAATGGTACCAACACATGATGTAGCCATGCTAAATATGTCCATGCTAATAAATGAATAAGTAAATACATAAATAAATATTTTTTTAAATTGTGAAACCCAACGCTATTAAGCATCTAATGTTATTAAACTAGTATCCTTCCATTTAAAAGTAGATTTTGATTTCAAATTTAGTATGACATGGCTTGTCAAACTGTCTATATAACTCAAAAGCAAGGAAACTAACATTTTTTATAACTAAAATAAATAAGAAAACTTTGTTCTATCCTAAAACTTCAAAAAAGAAAGAGAAATATTATAAATTTTCTCTCAGTTGTGTTTCCTATATTTCACATAGTTACATACAATCATGTATGCATATATTAAATGAAAGTAGAAGTGAAATTGTCTGAGGAAACAAAAGACTAAAGGGACAGGGAAAAGGATAGTGAGGGAACTGGATGAAAGGAGATATGTTCAATATACAACATTTACCTGTATAAAAATTTGAAAGTATATAAAAATAAAATCTAAATTCTTAAAAGGTAAAAAGAAAAGGGCAGATCAAAAACAGCATTTAAATAAAAGACACCATTACACATTTTCAATATTCCTCCAGAATTAACATTTTAAAAAAATATTTTATTTTTATTTATTTGACAGAGAGACAGAGGCAGCTGAGAGAAAGAGACAAGGAGGAAGAGAGAGAGAGAGTGGGGGTAGGGGGTTGGGCATGCCAGGAACTCTATCCATTGGAAAATGCAGACACATGCACCACCATGTGTATCTGGCTTGCATGGGTACTGGGTAATTGAACCTGGGTCCTCAGGCTTAGCAGGCAAATGCCTTAACTACCAAGCTGTCTCTGCAGCCCCCAGAACTAACATTTTGAATTGCTGTTAAAATGTAAATGGAAGGAAGTTAGGCTGTCACACCATACTTCAGCACATCAAATGACATCATGCTGAATGATGTGAGGCAAAAGCAGCAAGGGTATTAGTGCCCTTAGGAGGACATACTTTAAAGCACTAGAGGTGTGCGTGATGAACCTTCAGGAGACAAGGTATCAATATCTCCCTGAGTAGACAAGCCAATGCTTATCATACCTTAACAGGTGATGAAGGAGACAAGATAGGTCATAGGTTCTTCAGGTTCTGGAGACATCCAAAATGGACATGTAAGAACACTGGTGCAACTAGAAGTCCCAGAAGCTGGAATCCCCATGTTCAAGGCTTAGCTGAGTGTGTGCCAAGCGGCTGCATTTTGTTTCACAGGTTAGTATTCCTGTTGCCTGCACGTGGCAGAATGAGCTGGGTTCTTCTCTATAACTTAGCACACTGATTCCATCATGAGGGATGTCTTTCAGAACCTAGTCAATTCTCCCAACTCCATAACTCCAAATACCATGTCAAGGGACATTGGGGTTGAATGAGTTTCAGGGGATAGCCAACATACTTGATAGCAATTACTATGTGGGACTCATGGCAAGGTTCGGGGAAGAGGACTGAGTTCATTCTGCCACACAGATGAGCCACACATGCTATCCAAACAGGAAAAACGATTGTGGCAATTTAAGAAGGAAATGGTGATACAGTTCACTTATAATACTTTTTTAAATAAAGCATTTTGAATAAGTTTAAAGCTTTCTGAATTTTCTTTTACTTTCTTGTAAAATAGAACCCTTTTTAGAAATACTATTAATGAAAAGAAGGTTACCTATAACCCTGCCCCAAGAGAGTGAAATACACTCTACATTGCACTACACACATATCATATGTCACAGGCTGTCACACTGCTGCATGTAAGCATCTTGAAATCAGGGTATAGATATGATGATCACAAATGAACAACCGTGACACTAAGAGTTTTCAAAAATTTGAGGAAGTAGACAAATTCACAGAGTTGATGACATTTGAATGGCTGATTCTTTTGTTTGTGCAACTTCCCTCCCTGCTGGGACCCATTCTTGATGATTGCAGAATACATTAGAATCATGCACATATTTGAAAAAAATCTTTCCAAGCTATACCTTCAAAAACCACACACAAAGAAGAAGCATTTTTTTTTTTGTTTGTTTCTTGTTTCTTTTTCTCGAGGTATGGTCCCACTCTAGCCCAGGCTGACCTGGAATTCATTATGTAGTCTCAGAGTGGCCTCAAACTCACAGCAATCCTCCTACCCCTGCTTCCCAAGTGCTGGGATTAAAGGCATGTGCCACCATGCCCAGCTGGGAAGCAATTGTTTTATATTCATCTTTTTCCTAACTAGAACACACAGATCCTGTATCCTAATTTGTTGAGCTCTTGATACATATGATATAGGGAGCTTTCAGCAATAAAAATTTTGTTGAGTAAATTTTATGTTCAAGGTTCCATTCTATGGAATTTTCACATGTACTTTATTTATTGATCAAAATAGCTATTAGAAGTTGGCACAAATTAAAATTAGGGCTGGAGATATGGCTTAGCAGTTAAGGCGCTTGCTAGCCAAGCCAAAGGTTCCAGGTTAGGTTCCCCAATACCACATAAAGCCAGATGAACAAGATGGCACATGAATTTGGAATTTGTTTGCAGTGACTAGAGGCCCTGGTGTACTCATTTTCTTTTTCTGCCTCTTTCCCTCTTTCACTGTCTCTCACACACAAATATTTAAACAAGAAAAAAAAACTTAAAATTAACCTAACCTAGGAAGTGAAACCCTTCTATAATGAAAAGTTTAAGACACATGAAAAATGGAAAGATCTTCTAAGCTCATGGATTAGCAGAATTAATATTGCGAGAATGGCTATATCACCAAATGTGCCCTATGGATTCAGTGCAATTCCCACCAAAAGTTCAATGACAGGGACAGAGAGATAGCTCACTTGGTAAAGTATTTGTCTTTGCAAGCATGGGGACCTGAGTTCAAGTTCAATCCTTGGAACCCACTTATACATATGTATATTGGCACACACTAGAACTCCTGAAAGTAGAGATGTACAGACAGGCAGATCCCTTGCTTGATGGCCAGCTGGTGTACACTAATACAGAGATCCATACCAATGAGAAACCCTGTCTCAAAAGTGGTGGGTGGTGACTGAGAGGAACACCATCTGAAGTTGTCCTCTGGCTTATACATGCACACGTGAACACACACACATACTCATGTACATGCATCTACACACACATGTGCAGCCACATACATGCATACACATATATACATAAACAAACATAATTCCAATGACATTCATCACAGAACTAGAAAAGATTATCCTATAATTCACATATAAACTCAAAAGATCGCAAGTAGCCAAAGTTAACTTAAAGAGAAAGAAAATGCTGGAAGTATCTCAATACTTGATCTTCAATTATTCCACAGGGCCATAGGGACAAAATCAGCAAAACAGACCCTAAACAGAAAATGGAGAAATGGAACACAAGCGAGGACCTAGAAATAAACCTACATGGTTACTGCCACCTAGTTTGTGACCAAGGTGTCAAAAACATACTTTGGAAAAAAGCCTCTTCAACAAGTGGTGCTGGGAAAACTGGATCTTCCCATGTAGAGGAATGAAAGTGGAGCTGCATCTGTCACCTTGAGCACAAAATGATTCCAAATTGATAAAAGGCCTTAATACAAGACTGGGAACTGAAATGGCTAGAAGAGACTGTAGGGAAAACACTTCAAGATAGAGGCATAAGAGAACACTTTCTGCAAAGAACTCCACTAGCACAGGAGAGAGCACCAAGATTCGCAAACGGGACTACATGGAAGGAAAACGCTTCTGCACAGCAAAGGAAACAATCACCAGAGTGAAGGTTTCTGGAAGAAAATCTTTGCCAACTATGCGTCAGACAAAAAGGTTAGCATCTAGAATATATAAAGAAATACAAAATCAACACACTAGAAAATCTTCCAATCAGCTTAATTCAGCTTAATGAGCTGAGGAGACAGTTCTCAAGAAATACAAAAGCCACTAAATATTTGTAAAGTTTCTAACCTCCTTAACCATAAAAGAAATGTGAATTAAAACTACTTTGAAATCTCATCTCACCCCAGTCAAAATGGCTAGCATCAAGAAAACAAACTTCAACAAATTCTGGCCAGTGATATATAATTAAGGGCCCATGAGGCAATGCCTGGCTTTTTATGTGGGTGCTGGTGACCATGTTTACCAGCTGAGCCATCTTCCCACACCACAATCTAACTCCTAAACCATACCTATAACTGTGTATGGAAGTACAGGAATTATAAATGTACAAAGCCCAAATCTATGACAGTTTGAATGTGCTCTCAGTTCTCTTCAAACATTTATGAGTACTGGTATCTATTGGAAGAAAAATATATGTATGTATATGGTGATTGCAAAAAGAACTCTATAGCAAGCAAGCAAAACTAGTTTTCTTTCTCTGCTTTTCAAATGGTGTCTGCATTATGTAGGGAAAATGGTCGTGCTGGGTTTAAAGATATGTGTCACCATAACCAGCAGAAATTTGTATCTTAATCTCAATTTTGCTATCGGTGGTCATGGAAACTCTAAGCTACCCATTTAACTCTTGTGACCATGTGTCCTCTTGAACAAAAAGCTATCAATATCACCACTTCTCAGAACTATGTTAATGATTAAATGGGCTAAAATTTGTACAATGTCATTATCTCCTATAATAAACAAACCAACATACAAGCAGGCAAAAAGCATGAAGATGTCTCAGGTTGTTGGAATAACTGACTCTACACCTTTGATGATAGAAACATAATTTTAAATAATCCAAGACATCTATGGAGTTCTTGATTTTTAAGATTTTGAACATTTGGAGAATTTGTGATAGTGTTTTTAAGTGTGAGGAGAAATTCCCTTCACTATTGTTTTGCACATGAGCTTTTTTCTCTTAATTCTGTAGTGAATTCAGTAGACTGTTTTTCCCTGTTCACTAGCTTTCATTTTTTGAATTCTTTTCTTTTTCTGATAGCAGCAATATAATTTTTCTTTGGCAAAACCAGTCAGCTCCTTTCATAACACACTATTGGTGGTGTGGTAGGGTAATCTTTTAGATTGAAGAGGGGTTGAGTGGGCATTAGTGGGAACCAGACCAGTCCGAGCCAATGGCATTCTCCCTGGACTTATTTAAAGACAACTGAGAATGAAATACACTCACTTTATTGAGAAGCTGAGTAAAATAGCCTTGGAACTCTCTTGCCATCAGGAGTAGAGGCCATTCCTGGCCATGGAACCTACATTGGAAAGCACAAGTAAGCAATAGATAAATACTGGGAGATCATTTGATTTCCTGTGCACTCATCTGCATCTGAGGTTAGAATGTGTGACTCAATTTTCAGTGACCAGGGTCAACAAATTGACTTTTCCCTTTAACTAGTCAAATTGGTACTCTATCACTTTCCATGAAATGGAATAAAAATGTATTCTTGACTTCCAAGCATCTTAACTGCCACATGCCTTTGAAAACTGTTCAGCACTATTAGTAACATACTTCAGGACTTTCAGACTGTTCAGCCATACTCTGCATGCCTGTCTCAATGGAGTATTTACTCTCAAGATCTAACCACTATACACTTTTCCCAACTTCTGGTGTGGTCACGCTTTTTTTTCCCTTAAGAATCTGAATATAGCATTTGAGCTCTTCATAACCAAATGGCAAGATTATTTTGCATAAAGACACACAAATTCTTCCAACTCATTCCCAAATGAGTCTTCTCCATCAGTGTGAAGAGACGCCCATGGCATATGGCTCTAACTACACTATTACATTCACTCCCTACAGAGAGTCTCTGGGTCAGCTCCGGAGATAGTAATTACTCCTTGTGTGGAAGTAGCTATACATCACTCAGGGGCTTTTTTAATTGATGCTTCTTATAGCAATGTTTCTTTTTAGAGATGCCTTGGAGAGCTGCAGACTAACTTATTTAGGTAACATTTGCTTATTTTTTATTTATTTTCTAAGCAGATTATGATCTTATGATGAATTTAGTTCATTATTACAGAAACCCTAAATTCATGTTTGATGCATCTGCTTCATAATGATAGATTATCTCTAGAAAAAGCCATTGAACACTTTGGACGAATAAACTATATTTAGTTATTGGTAATTACAGCATTACCTCCTGAAATTGCAAAGTAGCTTTTTAATATGGATATTATACCCACATTCCAGGTACAGCACTTCCTTTCTCAGGCTTTGAAGACTCACCTTTTCATATCCTAACCCAAACACCATGTCCTTGCAAAATAGCAACACGAGAAAATGTCATTTGTTTCTACCTCTTTAGAATGCTACCTTTCACATTTCATGGATTTGAGATTTATAATCACCAGGCAAACTGTGATCACCAGAGCAACTTCTTAGTTGGCCTAATAGGAATGTAGAGGCAGGAGTTTTAAGCATGCACACATCTGATAGAGGACCTTATTTGAAGAACATTATAGCTAAATTGGAAAGAGCACAGGGCAACAGAAATGATAAATGGAATGGAAGGGATTACTGAACATATGAGAAGAGATTAAGAAAAATGGGGTTGTTTAGTCTTGAAAGAAGATGAGTCTGAGGTGAATTGATTGAGGAATTTGAACTAGCTAAGGGCCACAATGCAATTAAGTTTGATCCATTTGAAGGTGTACCTTTAGGCAGAAATATATGAAAGGAAAATTAAAGGGCTCTTATTTTACAGAAAGTGTGGTGATAAGCATAGAAAGGATTTGTAAGTACTAAGCTAAAATAATATAGCATTATCATATTTAAAAAAATATTTGTGGTGATTAATTGAAGACTTGTGAATAGAAGAAAGCAGAAGTAGGCATTCAAGACTTGGCAGAGTAAGGTCATGGAGGCATGCCACTCTACTTATTACTTTCTAGTTGTGTTATAGTAAAATTAAGATATTTTGTTTGGATTTAACTTATTTAATTGTTTATTTGATTCTATGCTTTGGTTTCTTCTTCTGTTAAAGAGGGAACACAACTAATGCTGACACTATTTTATTAGATATTAAAGAAAGAAATACAGTCTGCAAATGCATCAAAGTGTAAAAATAATAATATAAATGTATGCATTAACCAAATCTTTCTTATCAATGAAAATGTATTTAAATAAAGTTTTGGGAAATTTATGATACATAAAGAAAGCACCTTGTAAGAAATTCAGATTATTCAGTAGTATTCTATCTTGTTTCAATAAACAACCTGATGATCAACTTAAAGTATATCAAATGAGAAAAAAAGTGGGTATCATCAGAACAAAAATGTCAGTAACATAAAATGTTATCAGTGGAGCTTTTAGCTCCTCCTGCCTTTTCTTGGGCAGGAGTTCTTTGTACTTTCTTTTATTTCCTTCTTTTAATCAAATACAGTCTCTCTAAACCTTAAAATATGTTATTAGTGAAAAGGCTAAAACATATACCACTTTATTTTATATGGAGAGCCTACTGCAGTGGGTTAAATCAGATCTGCCCCATAAAGTCTTGCATTATAAATCCTTGCTTCCCAGCTGATGGCAATTTGGGAGGTAGAGACATGCTGGAGGAGATGTGTTGTTGGGTTAGGGGATGCTTACGGGTATTATAACCAGTTCCCCCTTGCTAGAACTGGGCTCACTCTCCTGCTGTTGTTTTCCACCTGTTGTTACAGAGGTGGTGTCCAGCCTCTGCTCATGCCTTGCTTTCCTCTGCCATCATGGAACTTCTTCATGAAACTGTAAGCCAAAATAAATACCTTCCTCCCATGAGCTGCTTCAGGTCAGGTGTTTTGTGTCAGCAATGTGAAGGTAACTACAATAACTACAAAATTTACTTAAATCTTTCTACCAACCAAATGGACAGTCTAAATAACGACAAAAATTTCTGAGTTGTGCACAGAATTAATAAACTCTGAATTTTTACACAGAATAGAATAAAAGCACCCAAAATGACATGTCAGTAAAAACATGAATTCTTAATAGTATGGCCAAATAAGTGTGTCTTCTGAAGACCTCCTCAGCAGAACCCTAGTGCAATCAACAAGTCCTTGGCAACATGCCTAAAAGAAGACCATTACAGGAATATATAATATATAATAGATCTATATGACTATGAATATATTCAGAAAACATTTATGTTATATACACATATATAGGAAGACATGTATATAACATATAATAAATATATTTATGGTATTTTTAAGATTCATTTTTATTTAATTATTAGAGACAGAGAGAGGGAGGGAGAGAGAGAGAGAGAGAGTGGGCACGCCAGGACCTCTAGCCACTGAAAATGAATTCCACATGCATGCACCACCATGTACCTCTGGCTTGTGTGGAGCCTGGAGAATGGAACCTGGGTCCTTGGGCTTTGCAAGCATGTGTCTTAACTGCTAAGCCATCTCTCCATCCCTATTTATGGTATTTTATAATATATTTTATGTCTTCCAAAAGTACAAATAAGTTTCATTAAATCAAAATATAAATCAAAGATGACTGTTCTAAGGGCTGTTTTATAAATTGGCACAAATATTTAATTCTTTGAGTCATAAATAGTACATTCCATTCACCATTCAATGTATTCACCTCATCAATTCACAGTGTGTACTCAGTATTTACTGACATTAAGTCAAACCTCTAGCACAGACAGAAATAAAGCATAAACCTTAATCATTCTGCTTCTGCCTTTAATAGCTTATAACAGGTTTAATCTTTCACCAAAACAACTGCAAAATCTGGATAAATTATAACAAAAAAATTAAGATGTAGAGAAAAACCAACTTGGAAGATAAGGTTTCAGAGAAATGATTTTAAGATGCTGAAGAGCAACAGAATTAAAAAAAAAAGACCAGTTCCAAAAATGGAATTTGAGCAATAAAGAATGTGAAGGTCAGATAAACAGTTTAAGCTTTCTTCAGAGCCTGTAAGGGCAAGTTCAAATGATAGATAAATGGTCCTGGCTAGCTAAAGTCATTATTATATTTTAGATATGACAACATCTTTAGAATTGGCAAAATTATTTAGTTAAATATCTAGCATCTAATTAACCACATGGTATAAAACAGAACTAAATAACCAAAAGGAAAAGAAAAAACAGAATCTAGAAACATACTTTGACTAAGATATTTCTAAATTTATTCAACTATAAGTTTAAGATAATCAATGAAGGTAACTGTATTCCAAGACACATAGAAATAATAATTGTCCTAACATAGAACTTAACCAGATGAGAAGAAATAACATGAAAATCCTAGTACTCAAAAAGTAAGTAAGGGGCTGGAGAAATGGCTTAGTGGTTAAGGTATTCACCTGCAAAGCCAAATGATCCCGGTTCCATTCTCCAGGATCCAAGTAAGCCAGATGTACAAGGGGGCACAGCATCTGGAGTTTGTTCTCAGTGGCTGGAGGCCCTGGTTCCCCCATTCTCTCCCTCTCTATCTCTCTCCTCCCCTCTTTCTCTCTGTCAAACAAATAAAAATAAAATAAATAAAATATAAAAAGTAACTAATAAATATTAGGAGTTTAATAAGTTCACTTAACAAACCATTAAATCCAATAGAAAATAGGGTTAGAGAATGGTAAGGCAATATTTGCAGTATAAGGCATAGAGAGATGAACCTGATGCAGAATTCATGGGTATATGTAATAGGACAAAAGAAAGATTCCCAGCAAACTTGTAGCCTGAACCCACAGAATAGGGGAAAAGAAAAACAGGGCAGAAATACTTTAGACAGATACTTAATACATTATTTTTCAAAATCAAGATCATCTATGAAACAGATTTAAAGAATTAGGAAGCTGAAATAAGATAAATACAAGGAAATCTAGGCAATCCTATTAGAAATGCTGAAAAAGAAAAATAAGGATAAACAGAATGCTTGTCTAACTTGTAAGATCCTTGTATCTAGTCCCAGCATTGCAAGAAAAAACCAAAAGTAAATAGATAAATGTAAAATTAAAAAAAGAGAAGAAAAATAATACTTTGTTTTTAAAGAGGAAGTATAGAACAAATCTATGATCTATGAAAACTGTTTATTTTTAAATAGAAATGTTGGAAGATAGAAAATAAGGTAAGAACTTTTAATCTACAGAAGAAATGCCAATGTTATACTGAACAGATGTAGATGTAGATGTAGTTCAGGCTTTGTTAATGTTGCACTGCTGCTATCACCAATTGCTGCAATTTGACAGCATTAATAATAAATCCATAGTACTGTAGCTTTCCATGTAACAGGTCCTCCACAGTCACTGGGATGCAACCAAGGTCTTTGCAGGGATGCCATTGATTTATAAAATTAGGAGAAAAGCCATTTTCTGACTTGTCAGGATTCTAGAAGACATACATATCTCCTGCGTGGTACCCATATCCACCTTCAAAGTGGGCAACAGTGGGCAAGTGTTTCTCACACAGTCATCCTTCCAGTTCCCTGAAGCTCTCAAGGGCTCTTTAAAATGCATTAGAGTAGGTATGATGAGTCATCTAAACTTATCACATTTCAGTAGATAGAAACCCAAACATATCTGCCAAGCCCCTTTTATCACAAGAAGTAATGCAAACACAGGTTCTGAGGATTTGGGTATGAACATTTTTGGGAATCATCACTCTTTGTAATGCATGAAGATGCTGTATGATAGCATAAGTAGACAAAGGCCATCAAAGAAGAGTAACTACATGGAAACATCCTTTTGAAGAAGATAATTATCTTGACATACTGAAATATATTTAGGGCCTAGGGATGTGCCTAAGTCAATGAGAACCAACTCGTAGAAAATTACTGCCAAGTCATCATTGACTCTGAAAGGTAATTTGTCACGCATATTTATCAATGATTAAAAATTAATGTGTATGAAAACACAGCTAATACTTGTACCAAAAACAAATTTATATAAAATATCACACATCCTATTTATTTTATTACATTGTATACTAGCCCTGGTCCTCATTTTTCTACTATATATCTAATGATATAAATACTTCCTAATGGTGCACTGCAAATTTCTTTCCAACATTCAGTCAATAATGTCACATTATGACTTGGAGTTGATCAACATCAGAGCATTGATACCATGGAAATTGGCAAGTGCTACAACCCGATTCTGATTTATTGTTTTGAGAATTGCCCATGAAGCAATAAAGAATATGTGAGTTGTATAATTTAACTATTATACAATTTAGCAAAGAATTTGTTCATAACCACATGTCAAGCTCTAACCTTTATATTCATCATTTAATTTTTTTTTCCAAGGTAAGGTCTCACTCTAGCCCAGGCTGACCTGGAATTCACTCTGTATTCTCAGGGTGGCCTTGAACTCATGGCGATCCTCCTACCTCTGCCTCCCAAGTGCTGGGATTAAAGGTGTGTGCCACCATGCCCAGCTTACATCATTTAATTTTTATTATATTTGATTATATATATATATATATATATATATATATATATATATATATATATGTCATGAAACCATTCATATGTTATCTATTCATCAACAGCCACTGCAACTTTTGACAAAAGATGCAATAATTGGAAAATTTCATTGGAAGCATTCTGTGAGAATTAATAGCATGAAATTTAGAATATAGTGTATCATAGATTTTGTTATTGTTGAAAAATAATGAAAATTCACCACTTATATCAGGAAAAAGTATAAATGCTTCTTCACTTATAGTAGTTTCCTCTTAATAAGCACATTATAAGCTGAAATCATCACAAGTGGAAATGCACTTAACACTCATATCTTACCTGCACCCAGGTGTAACTTCCTCTATTCTACAGGTGGCCTTGAGAGGCTGTGGCTGATTCCTCCACTACTACTACTGCCCTGCATCATGAGAGACTTTTGTAGGTCACATTGCTTCCCCAGGAAAGAACTCTATTAAAAAAAATTAAAGAATAGATGCCACTAAATGTAGATCAAGACTGCCCTATCATAAAATTAAGAAGTCAAGCCATGGAAACCTGGAAACAATTGCTTTAATAAACTCACATATATGCACAATTAACTGAGCAAGTATTTACTGGTGTGCACTAAAGAAAGTAGTAGGTCAAAGATGAAATTCATGTGTTAGAATGCATATCATCTGAGAGGTAGTATATATTACTTATTCAAGGATAAGCATGTGGGTTGTAATTTTCAGGATAGTTACTAAATGAATAGTAAATAACAGGGAGAAAATAATTACATTGGGCATGTCTAGTCATAAAATGTAAAAGAGAAAGCTATTTCTATTTAATGAAATGGCTGATTTATTTGGAATCCAAAAGACTATCCTAGTATTTGCATTTTCAAAAACTTCTTCTGTCTATCTGTCATCTTCCTTTTTTCCTTCTTTCTGTGTGTGGCTAGACTTTTAACAAAATTGTTAGCATTTCTGTATATAGATTTGTAGCCTGACTTCATTTCATGTCATATTGCATGCCATTTAATATTCTTTGAAACATCATTTTTAATGGCAACATAAAAATCTCATTAAGTGTACTATTATTTATTCTCTTCCTTATTGGTTGATATTTGCTTTTTATGAACTATTATGAATAATACTATGAGGAAGTTCTTTCCCACATATTTCTTTGACAAATCTATGATTATTCCCACAGGGTAGATACCTAGAAATATAATAAAAAGCATGAATTATTTTAAATTCTTCATACATATTGTTAATTGACTTTCAGGAAGGTTGTGCTAATTTACATTCCCTTTAGTAGTTAAAGGATTTTTCTCACTAGTTCTTTTCACATTGAATATTATTGCTTACAGATATCTTGCCAATTTTTAACATTGAACATAGGTATCTCATCATGATTTTAATTTATCATATTAAAATTAAAATTAAGTCCTTTTTTAAAAATTGCTCACAATAAATAGAAGCTGGACTTGTTGGTTTATACCTTTTGCCTTAATATTGCAAATGTTACTTATTAAATTTTTTCCTGTGTTTTCATTGCTGTACATGTACATGTACATACATGTTTTCATTGCTATATCATCTCTTCTCAAATTTATATGTTGAATCCTGACACTCAAGATGATAGTATTTGGAGGTAGAAAATTTTAAAAATATATATTTATTTATTTATTTGAGAGAGAGTGACAGAAATAGGGAGAGAGAGAGGACTTTAAACAAACTCCAGAAGCATATGCCACTTTGTGCATCTAGCTTTATGTCGTTACTGGGGAATCAAACAGGGATGTCAGTATTTGCAAGCAAGGGCATTTAACGTCTGAGCAATCTTTCCAGCTTTGGTGAGAGAAAATTTTAAATGGTTCTACATTCGCAAATGGGATTAGCGTCCTTATAAGGCAGAATCAGAGATCTCACTATTTCTGCCACTTCAGGAACCTGTGAGAGGTATCATGTATGAACCAGGATGATTCCCCAAAAGATACCAAATATGTCAGCACTTTGAGATTGTAAGAAACACATTTGTTTTTAGTATTTTCTTAAGGTATCTGAAATAGGCAAAGGTATTTACAATCAGCCATTAAGCCATATAATAAGTTTAATCAATTCATTAAATGTTTATGGAAAATTACTAGTTTTTACACCTATCAGGGATATAAAAATATATAGTACCCAAGAATTGCATGTGCTTAACCAGAAACCTTCAGTTTACTTAACCCAATTCAAAGTAGAGTACATGAATAAAGAATGCTTATCAAAAAAAAAAACATTCACACCAGAAAATATTCATTAGAATTATTTTTAAATTTATTTATTTAATTATTTGAGATTGAGAGAGGCAGAGCAAAAGAGGTGGATAGAGAGTTAGAGAGAGTATAGGCAGGGCCTCCTGTCACTGCAAACAAATTCCAGATGCATGCTCCACTTTGTGAATCTGACTTTACATGGATGGAACCCAGGCATTGGGCTTTGTAAGCAAGTCCCTTTAACTACTGAGCCATCTCACCAGCCAAGGTATTTTTGATAGACTGGGTATGTACTGAGCCTAGAAGAAAAAAAAAAAAAGAATTATATGTAGACTAAGGTTAGTCAGCAAAAAAATGAGGGAAAGTTTAGGACTACAGAGATTGCTCAGGGGTTAAAGGTACTTTACACTGGGCGTGGTGGCACACACCTTTAGTCCCAGCACTTGGGAGGCAGAGGTAGGAGGATCACTGTGAGTTCGAGGCCACCCTGAGACTACATAGTGAATTCCAGGTCAGCCTGAGATAAATTGAGACCCTACCTCAAAAAGAAAAATAAAAAGGCTCTTGTTTACAAAGCCTGATATCCTGGGTTTGATTCCCCAGGGTCAACATAAAGCCAGACGCACAAAGTGGTGCATTCATCTGGAGTTTGTTTGCAGCACCAAGAGGCCCTGTTGTGCCCATTCTCATTCTCTCCTTTTCTTTTTCTCTTTGCAAATATATAAGTAAAAATATATTTTTTTAATGACAGAGAGATGTAAAAGGACATGTATTGGATGAGTAGAATAGAACTTGAGGTCCAGTCATAAGAGCAGACGAGATGATACCCAGCATTGATGACTGGTGATGCTGTATGTGTGTCTTGATGCTTTTCCATTGTCAATCAGCCTTTGTTCAATCTTCAACAAAGAGTATTTTAGCATCCACTACTGGGACAAACAGCAAACACATTGCTAACTAAAAGAAAAAGGGAGTGTATTCACCAGAGATAGCACCATCTCTAAGTCGTTCTAGTGCCAGCACTCTGAAAGAAAATTTGCTGAGACCTCAGTGACTATATGCCCTACACACTAAGAGCTCAAGAGATGTATCAAGTGAATAAGTGATCAGATTAACCTCTCCACACTTTAAGTGAAACAGACAAATTCAGTCTTGGATTTAGGATATCTTAAATTTCTCACATTGCCAGAACAATTTAAACGTTTTTCTTCCAACCTCTCCTGTTCTGTTTAAAATAGATAACAAAAGAATTGTGAGTGCTCAAATTATTTAGCAAAATTTCAAAAGTAGGTCCTTTAGAACTGCCTCTTAGTCAGAAATGGACTTGCTCTTCTCTCATAAATAACAAGGAAATAGGCAAAAATGTGTGAACTGCTTGTCTGGAGACCCCCCAGTACAGGCAGTGTGGCACTGAGGAGACTAGTAACTGACAGGTGTACTGTGGCCCTTTGTACTACTGGGGAGCACGCCTGGGCTGCAATGAAAGAGAGAAGACACAAGCTCTGTGGTCTCACTAAGTGGAATGAAAAACAGAGTCACAGATCAGGGACTGTTAAAACACTAAACCCACTCAACACCTACCAAAGCAGACATCCAAAGGCTCCTAAGAGCCCATCACTGAAGTAGACTTAAAATGCACCCAACATGGCTCAGGGAATTTTGTGGAAGAGGCGGCAGAAAGATTGTTAGAGCCACAAGGTGGGACATTATGCACAGAGACATTGCCTCTCCCCATAAGTAACTACTGCCCCCACGATGCATGATCCACAATCCCCATGGGGTTGATCTGCACCCCCAACGAGGAGGGCCTCTTCAGAAAAAGGGCAGGGGTGAGGGGATGAGCCAACATGTGTTGTTTACATACTAACTATGCCCATATCTAATAAAAATGAATTAAAAAAATTAAAAATAAAATAAAATAAATAAATAAAACATATTTACAAAATGTACTAAATCCAGAAATGCCACTTTTTCCTTTCCAAACATCCTCCCATCACTGTTTCCCCAAGAATGAGCAGGTGAAAGAAAATGAATAAAAAATGAAGCATTATTATTATTACTCCCATGATTAAAACCCTTAATGAACTACAATTGTTAAGTTCATTTTTTGCAATTTAAAATATGAATTCAGAATTTATGATTGTAGATTACTTGTAACTCAATCTCCTTATAAACTGTAAGCTTTAAGAAGAGACTGTATTCCAAATTCCTTGAACATGGTTGGGTAGGCTGATGTGCGTGAAGAATTCTGTGGGCCTGAGCGGCATGCCTGCCTTGCATGTACAAAGCCTTAGGGTCCATCTCCAGCAACACAGACACACACACACACACACACACACACACACACACACACACACACGGTCACTTTGGGTTTTTGCCAAGGTAGAGAGTTCAAGTTCTAGATGAGTGTGTTGGTAAAAATTGACCACATCAGTATTTTTCTTTCAGCGTCTTTCAATTCAATATTATAATCACTACAATTTGAAACTGTTATGCTTGGTTTTAATTACATTCTCCATAGCTGTATTGGGGAGGGGGGCGTGAGAAAATGGTAAATCACTCACACATGTATAGATAATTTTCTTCCAGCTTGATGTCTTTAAAAGAATCCTAGGAATTAGCCAGTTATGCCCTGGTTGAACCTACCAATCGATTTTAAAACATTCTTGATATATTTTCATTCATATAAAAGAAATATGCTGTTTTCTCCTTTCATAGAAATAGGAAAAACTGTTTCTGAAGGTCCACTTTTAAATGAGTGACCAACACAGACATCACCTAGATAAGCTAGTATGCATAGGCATCTATCAGCTTTCATTATTACCTTGTAAATGCATATTTTCAGATCAATAGCATTTCTATACTAATCATCCTTGAATTTTGGAATATATCACAGTTACCTAAAAGAAAAAGGAAATAATCCATGAAGTTAGAAAACTCATAGTCTTCACACACAAAAAAAAATAAGGCAATTTCTAAAATAAAAATTGGAACTATCTTAATGTAACATATATGCTAGATGTATGAAAACCACTGAGGGCTGAAGAGATGGCTTAGTGATTACTGTGTTTGCTTGCAGACCCAGGTTCAGTTCCCCAGGACCCACATAAGCCAGATGCACAGTTTGTTTGCAGTTGGTGGAGGCCCTGGTGTGCCCATTCTTTCTCTCTCTCTCTCTGTGTCCCTCCCTCTTTCTCTCAAAGAAACAAATAAAATATATTTGAAAAAAAAAACTGAAGAAGGTAGCAAGAGTCTACATGTTGGCAACAGGATAAATGTTTGAATAACCAGACTGGACATCCAGTATAGCCATGGTCAAGAGTTCAGGGAATGACAGAAGAGGTAGGGGGTTAGTCTACCAGGAGTCACTTCTTGGCCAAGAGGTGTGTGGTTAGGCAGTTCCTGAGCTCATTTAAAAGTACTTTAAAAGTACATTAGCTGCCTCAGTTAATCATGAGCCACTTAACCATTTTTGTGATGATGAAGATTGTTCCTGAGCTTTGAATTGGGTGAATCAAGGGTGTGAGTGTCATGGAGTATGCCACAGCATGGAGAGGGAGCCCACGATAAGTGAGCTTGTCTGCTGTGCATTCTACATAGAAATAATCAGTATGATGAAACATATCCTTTAATATGTGTAGCTTGTGGAATAGCCTTGGAATGTTTTCACTTGAGTCTCCTTAAAATAATTTTGTGAAATTGTATACACACTTATACATATTTCAGTTGGCAGCTTATTTTTTCATCATATATTTAAAGTACTTTCAGAGTTATCATTCCCTTCACATTGCAAATATTTATATTTAAAAATAAAACTCTTAGATTGTGCTTTAAATGTTTCTGAACAATGTAACTATCATAATGATTAAACATTCACCAGCATTCAATTAAAATACATGAATAGCTTTAAGTATAAAAGCATTAATTTCACTCTTCAAGCTAATATTTTTATTCTACTTCCTCTAAAATGTTTTTTAATAATATCTTGTGTTTTATGCTTGGAAGGATTTTATTGATTGCCCTACTATACATTGCTACAATAAACAATATACATGAATTGAGATTAAATTTTTTAAATGTTTCCTATAAGCATAAGACTGTTAAGTGTTAATATCGTCTGCAATGAATTATAGCAATTGGCATGAACATACCATTTATCAAAACAACATATTGTATTTCAAATTTTATTAATAATTATTAAGCATGAAATTAATATTTTATTAGTCATCTCTTAATGAGATATATTTTAGTCTTTCCCTGACTCACATATCTATGGATAAATATTATTTATTAATAGAATTACATAGTTACCACCTGAGTTATGCTTCTGCTTTTGGTTTTTTAGCTATGAACTTTAAGAATTCATATCACAAATAAGTGGATGGAAATTTTAGGAGCACTGTCATTCATTTATTTAAACTTCTTCAGTAATATATGTCCATATCTAATAGTAATCTTGCATCTTAAATTACCTTTAATCTATTAGCTGCCAGTTTGATTAGGTCCTCCTCAATTTTGCTGAAAGCCAAAATTTGGAAACCACCAGACTTTTTAAAGATGATTTACCATGTTATTATGACAGTCATTCAGGTTTCTGCATCTCCACTGGTCTGGTGTCAGAGGTTTATGTGCCCCAGAGCTCTGCACTCATGGTAGATTTCAGTTGGTCAGAATTAATTCCCTTATTTCCTTAAGCAAAAGAAATGAGGTTTATGTCAGAGGAGCTGGGAATGATATACATATAGATAAATAGATAGATAGATAGATAGATAGATAGATAGATTTAGATAGATATATAACAGATTTAGATAGACATATAATCTGCCTAACACTTTTATCTTCTCATGAAAATTATTCTTATAAAGAATATTTAAAGAAGGCAAAAACTCAGAAACTATAAAGAAGATGTCATGTACCACTAAGAGTACACCAAACCCAGGTATCACAGTACGTGGTGACAGATTTCTTTTTTCAGCAATGTCATAACAAAAGAGTTAACATACCTTCCATTGATTACCACCCACTTCTTATATCCATGCATGTGTGGTAGACGCGTAAAGTACATTGTATAAGTCTGCAAAATAGATAAGCTAATGTGCTTGAAGGTTGGGAAGTATTACATTCTTCAATGGGGAATAAAGAGTCTATACTCATGGTAACTGATAGTTTGACGCAATTTCATATCTGGCAATTGCCTGAATAAAAATGTGCTAAGCAAAAACAAATCTGTTTAAAAATATTGCAATATTATTTATAATAATGAAAAATTAAAACTAATTGAAATTTTGGTTCATGATATAATATTTAAATTAATATGTATAATCCTTCAAGAAAAATTTTCCAGGGGCTGGGGACATAGCTCAATAGGAAGGTGCTTGCCTAGCATGCAAGAAATCCTGGTTTTCATCCCCAACACCACATGCCTGTAATCCTAGCATGTGAGAAGCAGTGGATCTGTAGTTGAAGATCATCCTTGGCTGGCTATATAACTAATGAGCTTGAAGGCAACTTTAGTTAAATGACATCCTGTCTAAAAAAGAAAAGGAAAGGAAGGAAGAAAGGAACCGTTTTTCAGGTATTACAATTATTTTATTGAGATTAAAGAATAATATCTATTTTATGTGCTGGTTAACTGAAGAAGGATACAAACTTCTACTAAAACAGAAAAATTCATGAGCAAAGTGTGCATATGAAGAAAAACATGAGGAAAATACATGAAGATCATCTTGGGTTTCCATCTACATGTTACTTTTACTTTTTCCTGTAAATGTAAGAATTTTAATTATACTGGAAATGTGATTGCATTTTTGAAGACATATATTTTATCTAGGTACAATATTATTTATTAGTATAACAGGTATACATACATTATGTAATTTCATATATATTACAAACATTTCTTATACACACATATATATGTGTGTATGCATATACATATATATGTGGATATACATATACATATATATGTATGTATGCATGTGTATGAGAGCCTGTTACAGCTACTTTTATTTATGTAACATTATCTTTATAAAATCAATATTTCTCTAATTTTCTGTTTTTCTTTATTCTTTTGCTTATTTAAGAAGTGGACATTATATCTTAGGACAACTTTATATAGGATATAAAAACAAATAAAATATTAAAATACACAAATAAATGGCTATGTAGACAATATATTCACTTTATCTGAAAAGAGAAAAGGATGGGTTTTTATTACCTTAAACTTATTGAAAAACTACTTGTAATAGTTGCCTTTGAAATTTTGAATGTCTCTGTGGTTTCTTACCAAAACTCATGAGGTAGCTTTTTGGATTTCCATGTTCTGGTTCCTAAACCTACTTTGTCCAGATTTGCTGAAAGTTTGATATAGTTGTAATTCTATTTTTAATGTTTATTATATTATTATTATTATTATTAACAGGATGTTTTGTATGGATGCATCATGTGTTCATGCCCTCTTTTCCTTTGTCCCTGGCCCCATTCCGTTGGGAATTATCCTCAGTAGGGTTGTCAGCATTCCTCATGGGGTTGTAATTTATGTGTTGTGGGAGGAGTAGTTATTTTGGGCAGGTTATTTTCATTTTCTCTTAGTTATTTCACACTTAAAAAAATTTAAACCCATCATGCTTTAACTTTTAAGTTGAATTGTTTTCTGTTTTTTTTCTAAGCAAAGAGAAGAAAATAAAACACTAAAAACTTCTCCAATCTTGCTTCTTTTCCCTGCTTCCTGGGGTTCCTAGTAGTTTATAGGAGTTCTACATTGAAGTATAAGTAACTATCATATTGTATTCTATAAATCTTGCATCTTCCTTTTCTTAAGTATTTATTTTCATGGATTTACTACCTAGGCTTATGTTCAGGCTGAGCTTTTAAAATTAGTTGGTTTATTAAATCATCTACATCAACTATTTTTAGACACTGGACTTCACAAATTCTATATCTCTTAAATTTAAAAAAATAATAAAACTCTTGAGTCATGCTTTCTTATTCTGATAATTATATAGCATTGTTCTTTGCATGTTTCATGTTAAGTTTTAATCCATTCCAGATCCATTCATCTGTGGAGGGACATCTAGGCTGGTTCCATTTCCTAGCTATTGTGAATAGAGCAGCAATAAATATGGTTGTGCAAGTATCTCTAAGGCAGTGAGAAGAGTCCTTTGGATACATGCCTAGGAGTGCTATAGCTGGATCATATGGTAAATCTATTTTGTTTTAAACTAATGAAAATCTGAAACAAGCTTGTGTTTCCTCTTTCTAAAATAAGTGGTTTGTCTAGATAGTTCTCTTACTGTTTGTTCATTAATGTTGGTATCTTATATAAAGGTTTCTTGAGGAATAATTTATTTCATTCATCGGATTCACATATTCTTTTGAAAAGTTTTCTTTGACACATCTTTTAATATTTTTTCTATCTTATTTCTACTTTTGACTAAATGTGAGATGTCAATTACAAGTATATTAATGATTCCTTGACCATCATTCAGATCTATCATTTTATCTGTGATGCTTTTAAGAATATCAGTCTTTTATACTTTGTTCATTATTTCTAGCTTGCCTCTTTGTTCTTTACCATGTTTTTAGCAATACCCATTCTTCTATTTATTGTTTTAAACTAATTTAGTAACAAATAATTTTTTAAATTCTCTTCTAAGTGTTATCTTACCTTTAGTTTAATTGTTCTCTTTTTCAGTCACCAGAATCTTTACCTTATAGTGTTTCAGGATGACAATAATTATTTAATTGCTTTAATTTTATGGAAAAGCAATAAGTTTTATTTTTTCAGTTATATTTAATGACAATTATACTCGTATTTGTATTTATTTTTATTTAAATTTTCCTTGTTTCTTTTTATCAGTTATAAATATAAAAACAAAAAATAAAAATAAATATAAATCATATATATATATATATATATATATATATTTGAAGAATAATTCCAGTGTTGGAGAATTTTGGGTCACTATATAAAAAAAAAAGAGTCCTTCCTTCTGAGCCAGCAGTTTTGCTTATAGCTGAAAAAGGGTGGCAGGTGATGAGGAAAGGATGCTAAGCAACAGCATCGTGGGTTTGTGTCTGCTGACATCTTTCATGCCAGGTGCATGCATTTAATTTGAGTCTGTGGTAAGTCAGCCAATCCTAGAGCAAAACTTCACAAGCAACAGCTATTGTTTGATGGGATTAGTGTCTTTGCTGCATAAACTGTCAAGACCAGCAGATAAAAATGTGATTGCCAACTGCTTTCTTCACCCACTTTGCCCCAGTAGCAACCAGCTTCTTGCAATGTTAGGATGCGTGTTTGTGATGGTTAATTATTGACAGGCCAAAGGGTTCCCAAACCGAGCAAACTGTACATTATTTCTGGGTGTGTCTGTGAGGGTGAAGAAGAATGGAATTGACATTTGAAATGGTGGGTTCACTAAAATGGACTGCTATTCCTCAAAGTGGGATGGTGACATTCAACTCACTGAAGACTTAAATAGAAGAACAGGGAGGAAGAAATTTGACCTTCTTTTCTTGCCTCACTGCTGAGTTGGGATGTGTTTCCCTTCCTCCTTAGCTTTATAGTGCAGGTTCCTCTGGATCTGAAGGTGTGGGGCTCAGATTGAATAACATCACTGACATCACCTGGTCCTCAGCTTGTAGAGCAGAGTGTGGTACATGTAGCCTCCATAATGCTATGAAACAATTTCTCATTGAATAAACGGGGCTAGAGACTCAACTGTGACTTGGCCTTCTCCTCAGTTTCCCTCATTTTCCTGACAGAAATCATTTCCTTTACTTCTCATGACAACTTTGTTTTCATAGCCAGCAGGACAAGACTTTGTCTTCAGGAAAAGTTTAAATGTTCTTGAAAAGGGCATTGACTGAGCCAGCAAACATCTAGGAAAGTAACCCTGTAGATTAAGTTCAGTTGATTTGGGTCTTAATTACATCTGCAAAATCGCTGTACTCTTGGCTTACAATGAGACTCTTTACTTGGACTAAAGTCATGGGTGCGATGCTGGGAGTTGAAATGAGGGGGCCATCTTGGAATTCTGCTCTCCTCCTGTAAGAAAGGTCAGTCAGAGCCCATATAATGCCTTTCACAGATGTGTGGCCTGACATAGTACTTTAACATAAGCTAGTATAGAAATAAACAACCAACCAGCCAAAGAATTTAATATAGTGTGGTAAGTGCCAAAAAAGAAACATGTACAAGGAACCATGGTAATAATAGTTTTGAAGCAGCACCCATATTTTACAGGTAAAATCAGAGAGATCTTTTCCTAGATACTGCATTTCTTGAAGGATGAGTAAGATGGACAAAATTAACACACACAGAACTAATATGCAAGCTGTAAGAAAGATTTTCAATTGATATATTTGATAACTAAATTTTATATTTACTTTATATTATATATTTATTATAGATTTTTGCATTAATTTTGATTTTTAAAACTTGTACATCAAGTTTTTTTGGGTTATTGCCTTTTGGGGGTGCATTTTCAAAAATTTTGCACTCGAAGCAAATGCCCTTTTTTACACTAATCTGTTTCTTCAAGCCTCAGATTACAGAACTACAGAGGGAAGGGCACTTATGTAGCTATTGCTGAAGGATAAGGAGGAGGTGGAAGCTACAAACAGTGTTGGGAAGTCTTGCTTTGTCCTCCACAGAAAATGACAGAGACTCCCAGGGCTATACAGGGAGAACAATGGTTTCAGAACAGAGAGTGGCCAGGTGACCCCATTCTCAAGAAATGTTATTTTTTAAACAACTTTTATTTATTCATTAATTTATTTGAGAGAGATAGAGAGGCATATAGAAAGAGAGAGAATGGGCATACAAGGGCCTCCAGCCACTGCAAACAAATTCTAGACTCATTCTCTGCCTTGTATATATGGTGTTACATGGTCACTGGGGAATGAAACTTGGGTCCTTAGGCCTTGCAGACAAGTGCCTTAAGAGCTGAGCCATCTCTCCAGCCCAAGAAATGTTATTCTTGTAACAGGACCAGGTATAATGTGCAAGAGCTCACGTTCTGTCACAGAAGAAGTTGAAGAACATTGCAATGGTTCTGTGTATTCAATCATTATAGTTTTTACCATAGTTTTGGGATCAGTGAAAAATATTTTAATTTAGAGGTCCACCAGTTGAAACTGGGAAGTCCTTTCTACAGAACATGTCACATGGCTCTTTTGATTATCTAAGTGGTAGACCCGAGGCTTATTTTTTTCTATGACAATCATCTTTATAGCTGAAGCATTTCTGTAACTATAGGCAGCTTATTTCACCTGAGAAATGTTTTTGATAAGATACAATGTTCTGATACACGATGCCAGGAATGAGCCTGCGCCTAAAGTTTTTATTGCATTTATATGCAGCGATGTTAGGTTAAGAGTAAGGCAAATGAATTCTCACCATACAAAATTGAACAACCCAGCTTCATAATTGCTTCAGGACAGCCGATTGCCTATTTTGTCTCTGTTCAAAGTACCCAAAGGAAATCTTGCTAAGGCCATTGAAAATATCAGAGTCTGCAGATGGAGATCATAACTATATGGTATTGGCTGTATATTTAATATACAACTAGTGAAAATGATTCAAGGGAGGAAGCCAGGATTACAATTGGATGCTTGATTGGAAGGGCTGATATTAACCAAGAGGCCAATCTATAAAAGACTATTTTACATAGTAAAGAACTGGCATATTAAAAAAGTATTTACTGCCTTGAAAGATTTTAAATGTGCACAAAATAAATGCTGATGGAATCATATAGCCATTCATGTGTCAGTGTTATTTAATATCTCTGATGCTAGCCCCATCCCACAAATCCATCCTTTAGGGTTTTTTTTTACATTACATAACTATACCAATTCCAGATTGTTTTTTTCCTTTGTAGATAGAAACTGAAAGCTCCAATTTACTTTATTTATTGGAGGTTTTCTTTTTCAATTAGAGCACAGCTTCAATATTTTTAGTGATTCTTATCATATAGACTGAACATCAGTTAGCTGGAATATATCCTGATTGGTTCTTGGAATTAGGGATAGAGTTGTTAATCTTAGGATGGATTGGAAACAAAAGAGGACTCTAAAGATCAAGCCAAACATTTTCATGCCTCCCTGGAGCCTACAGCATGCCTTGTTGAGCTAAACTGTTGTAAAGTTTTCTGATGACTCTGAACATGGAATGAAGGAAGTATAGCCCCCAAAGGAAGCTCCTCAAATACTCAATTCAAGATCAGAGAAGAAGGGAAATGCCAATCAGAAGCAAGGTGAGGTGCCATCTCATACATGTTAGGATGGCTATCATCAAAATATGGCCATAATCAGTGTGGTGAGGATGAGGAGAAGAGGGAGTCTTATACATTACAGACTGGTGTATATATTGCTTGCAGCCATGCTAGGAAACAGATACCTAAGGAAATTTGAAATAGTACTACTGTAGGATCCACTGATCCATGCGTGGTTTCATTCCCAAAGGACATGATGTCATCAACTTGGGATGACATGTGCACTACACTTTCATGGCAACCTTATTCACAATAGTCAAGATATAAGTTACCTAAGTGTTGGTTGATGAAGGAATTATCAAGAAATCTGTGGTATGTATATAAACTGGAGAAGTATTTCTCCCTATAAAAGAACAAGATTTTGCTATTTACTGCAATAGAGGGAATTCTGGAGGGTATGCTAAATTGAAGTAAGCCAGACACATAAAGACATTATTGCCCAGTCTAACTCATATGTGTGTCTTGTTTTTTGAAGTCAAACATACAAATTAAAAGAGAATAAAATCATAGTTTCCAAGAATGAAGATGGATGAGGGAAAAATATGGGGAAACATGGCTCATCGGTCAAAAGGGAACAGAGATGAAGGATGACTAAGGGTAGAGATCCAAAGCACAACATGGAGACAAAAGAGAAGAAAGATCTGTGGTCAATATGTTAGTAGATTCCAGCTACTCGTGGCACAGAAAGAAGATGAAGTAAGGATAGCTGTGTGACATGATGAGTATGCTGATGTGCTTCCCTGTGGTAATGTTGTACCAATCTATATGTATTCTGTAGCATCGTGTTGTTGTATATCTTGTAATATGATTTGTTTGCCCAAAGCAAAAGCAAAAGTAGACAGGGGTGATGCCTCCATGTGGGGCATCATTTCAGCAGTTCCAAAATTGCCTTCCTGATTCCAGAACACTCTGAACCTAAATCCCACTGCATACCACACACTCTTCCATTACATAATAGAACTTGAAAAACAAGGTTTAAAACATAAATCTTCCTAAGAGAGTTTGCATTTTAATTAAATTTTATTAAAGCAAAAATTACCAGTAGCTGAGCATTGCCTGAGAGACTCTGTGTCAGAGAATAGTACTGATATCCTATGTTGAAGGTGCCATTTTGCAGGAAAAGGAAGAGGAGAGAAAAAGGGACATCTTGGTTGCCATTGCATTTTACCTTTTCTCATTTCACTTAACAACAAATACAAATTCAAAGTTTTAACTTTCAGTAAGATAGCACAGTTTGTTGAAATATTAAAATAGTACAGAAATACATGAACAAGGATGAAATTCAATTCTTTCCCTTTCCATCTCAGAGAGGGTGGGAAGAAGCCTACTCCTAAAACCACTGGCTCTGGCTTGTAACTCCCAGGGCCAGACATGGGTTACATCCAACAGTGAGCTGTTGGTCAGAGATATCTATAAGCTCCTCAAAACAAGGCTGTCAAAGCACATGATTACCCACCAGACCTAGGAGACAAGACTCTTTTACTGAAAACACCATATACTGTCCACAGTATATGAGGACATCAAGAGATCATGCTGGGATTAGGGAGGAAGCCAGCTCCTCAATTGCAAGCCCTCATAGTGCTGGAAAGTGCTACATAAGCTGCTGGGGAAAAAACGGCCACCAACGTTGTGAATAAGCAGGGAATCCTTAGCTTAGGTGGGTAACCAGTGACTCTATGATTGGATAGAAGGCCGCTCATGGGAAGGGGCTCATAGCTGGCACTGGAAGCCAAGTCAGAATCCTATGGAGATGAGAGTCATGGACTCCAGTGAGACTCTCCCACTAGTCTTTGGACAAAGAGAGGCTACACCCACCAAAATCGCTCTTAATTAACTGTTTATCCTCTCTAGCCCATACTACTCTCATTCTTGTTGGAGAATAATTTTCTGTTTTACAGATGGTAGTGAAAACTGGGGCACACTAAAATCCATCACCATGATAAGAAAAAATAACTAACTCCAGAAAGGATTAGCCGCCTCTTGCTCATCAGCCAGTGTCCAGGTGACACCACAGAGGAATTGCAGAGTTAAGCATGAGTGTTGCTCTCATGGCCAGCCTGACATCCTGCTCCAGGGAGATTTTGATAGACATGGAGAACACTAAAATGTATCCAAGTAATAATCCAGAAGTTGCTGGGAACTTAACACTAAAGTAGATGTACATCACACCTGCCAGCGTGGGAAGGAGTATCCAGAGGCATTGCCTTCCCACCTTCCCCCCAGAAATGATTGACTGCTGCTCTCACAACTCATAACCTATAACCAGAGGGTGATTACAAGAACTCCACTGAGGAGGGCTCTCAGTGGAATGAGGGGGGAGAATGAGAGGAGGAGAATGAGACCAACACATGATTTGTCTGTATAATGTTTCTAATTAAAAAGTTTCCGTTTTCAGACCCCTTCCCAGAAACACCATCATTAGAAAATTTTTGAATCTATGTTCTCATGAATGTACTAGGAATATCTAAGTATATATGCACCCATAGTATAGTAGGATATATACATATTATGTGCATATATGTACATGTGTGTATAGTTCTCAGTTGTAAAAAGTGGGAGTAGGTAGTTATTCTCTCACCAATGTGTGTCAAGACCACTTCTTTTCAGCACATGAAGGCTTCCCTCTTACCCTTTTGTAGCTTCAGAGCTGGGATTCTCAATTTCAGCAGCATTCACCTCCTGAAACAGGTAGCTCTTTGTTTTGGAGGGCAGTCATGTGCATTTAGAGCACTTAGCACAATTCTTAACCTCTACCCACTACATGCCAGGAACATTTCCCAGTTGTGACAACCAAAATGCCTTCAAGGATTACTAAATGTCCCCTAGGGTGCAGAATGATTCTTGGTTGAGAAACCTTGCTTTAGAGGAATCCTATAATAAAATATGTGTTCACTTTGAACAATGTTGAGATTATTAATTTTTGAAATCACAAATCAGTCTGCATTGAGCATTCCAAAGCCTTTAGGTAGGTTAATTTGTGGATACATTTCCAGGTCAAAAGGAAGTGCATTTTATATTTACATATCTTTCTTTTTTATTTTTAAATATACTTTTTTATTTATTTGAGAGAGAGATAAAGAGAGAGATATAGAGAGAGGGAGAGAATGGGCGTGCCAGGGCCTCCAGCCACTGCAAACGAACTCCAGATGCCTGTTCCTTCTTGTGCATCTGGCTTATGTGGGGGCTGGGGAATTGAACTGGGGTCCTTTAGCTTTGCAAGCAAATGCCTTAATCACTAAGGCATTTTCTCCAGCCCTTGTACATATCTTCCACTTTGCTTCAACTCTCCACTATCAGAATTACTTGCTGATCTTGAGATGGAGAAGTGAACAAGAAGATTCTCAATAAATGTTCGAATCATATATTCAAAAACTGAAGATGATGACAGCAACAGTCATCAATTGCCTTGATCAAAACTATACGGAGGAGGAAGTAAAATGACAAATGTTTGTATTTTAAGACAGAAGGAAAAGAAATTACAGACAGACACAGAGAGGGAAAAAGAGAGAAAGTTAACAACGGAAGAGCTGATGACAAAGCATACATTTACCACATGCTTTCTCTGTCCAGGTGCTGTGAGGTGCACTTTAGATATGTTAGTTGCAGTGTGATAGGAGTTATCACTGTGGACCCTGCAGGCGTTGGCTTAGGTCCCTGGGCATGGACCCAAACCAGGTGAGCAGGTTTATTTAAACCCTTAGCACTGCCAACTTCAGTGCTCGTGTATTTCCCCAAAATAACCCATTCTGCCAGCCTTGTGCAGGGCTCTGCGATAGATACTTATGGAATGTTTAAGCCAAAAGTCAGAAAAAACTGGTGAGAAGGTTTGGTTGACCCATAGCCATGGCTTATTTCACTCTATAGTATTAGAAAAATACTGAGCCAAAAAATGAAATATCAAGAGATTTGTGTATACCTTTAACACTTGAGAGGCTGAGGGGGAGGATTGTTGAAATTTGAAGCCACCCTGAGACTATATAGTGACTTCCAGGTTAGCCATGACTAGAGTAAGACCCTACCTCAAGAAAAAAGAAAAAAAGTAAAAATAAATAAATAAATTGATAGATGTTATATAAAATATTTTCATTCTTTCTTTGTATCTTTTGTGTTGATTCTTTCTTTTCCTTTTTTTTTTTTTGATGTGTATTAATACATGGAGGTCTGTGGACGACACTGAATATTTGTCCTCTCCTTTTACTTGGCTTGAGACAGTCTCCCTTCTTGTTTTGTCCACTTCCTGTGTGCCAGTATAGCTGTGCCATGGGCTTCTGGCTATCCCCCATCGCCATAGGCACATCTCAATCACAGGTGTGTGTACCACTTTGTGTCACTTTGTGTCTAGCTTTATGTAGGTGCTGAGGAACTGAATATGGGACAGAAGGCTTATAAAAATTGTACCACTAACCACTGATCCATCTTCCCAAATCCCATTATTTTATTGACACAGGGTCTCAAAGCTTAGTTTACACTGCCCTGGAATTCACCATGCAACCCAGGTTGGCCTTCAACTCATGGCAGTCTTCAAGCCTCAGCCTCCAAGGTGGTGTGATTACAAGCATAAGCCACGATGCTGATCATGCGTCAGCTTTACTGCCATGATCCTTGTCTGCCACTTGAGAAGTCTGATGTAAGTACCTTTTAATTTGTGGCAAATGAAAACTAGACTGGAGCCATCTGTCTAGGCCCTAAGAAAACAAAGAAATGAAGCCTAGTTCAGTGTTTCTTAAACATACATAAACTTTAGAATCACCTGACAGTATTTTTTTTATGGTTGAATCTTTAAATCTCCCCTCCTCTCCTTTGAGAGAGATTGTAGGCAGGAATAATGTCTAAATGCTTACAAGTAACATTAATGTCGTAGAAAGGCTGACAAATCTACGTCATCATTGAGATTTTGCTTGTATAATCTATAACCTGCACATTCTTGCTTTGGTATCCCTGCCCCAAACCAACAACTTTGGCCACCCAGTATATACAAGCCAAAATTTTGAGTATTGTTGATCTCAGTGTGGTACATGTTCAAATTAAAGCCTAAGGCATGTAGTAATAGTTATGAATAATCATGTTTGTGTGTTTTGATAAATGTCTTCCATAGCCTTACAGTTCTAATACTTAGATCTCAGCACGTGGCAACTCAGGAGGTGGAGCTTTGCTGGAGGAGGTGTGTCAGTGGAGGTGGACTTTGAGGTTTATTGATTCCCTTTGACAGTAGTAGCTCATATCAGATCCCTCTTGCTGCTTCCTGCCAGCTGTTGTAGCTTCCCAGCTGTGATACCCAGCCTCTGCTCTCCCTTCCTTTTCCTGCCATGATGAAGTTTCCACTCAAGACTATAAATCAAAATAAACCCTTTCTTCCCACTAGCTGCTTCTGTTCGGGTATTTCATCCCAGCAACGAGAAGGTAACTATAACAAAAATTGGTGTCAGGGAATGGTAGTTGTTACTGCGTCAGTCTGACTGTCTTTTTGTGGTTTTCTGGAACTGATCTGTGGAAGGACTATAGAGAGATTTTAAACTTTGGACTAAGAGAAGCCTTGCAGTGCTGTAAGCACAGCCTGGTGAGCCATTCTGGTCAGAGTTTGAAAGATCTGAATGTGGAGAGACCTGTATACTATGAAAGCTTGGCTAGTGAGGTTTCAGAGAGGTAGGAGAACTTCACTGGCACTAGGCTAGAGGCAGTTTGTGTGATATTCACATGACATTCTGCCCATGTCCTGAGAACTTGAGCAAAGTTGAATTTAAAAATACTGGATTGAGGCTGGAGAGATGGCTTAGTGGTAAGCACTTGCCTATGAAGCCTAAAGACCCCGGTTCAAGACTTGATTCCCCAGTACCCATGTAAGCCAGGTGCACAAGGTGGCCCATGCATCTGGAGTTCGTTTACAGTGGCTGGAGGCCCTGATGCACCTATTTTTTCCTCTCTCTCTCTCTCTCTCTCTCTCTCTCTCTCTTTATTTATCTCTCTGTTGCTCTCAAATAAATAAAATTAAATTAAAAATAATGGATCTGATGTGCTTGGCACAGAAGAATGAAACTTTCAGGTTAGAGACTGCAGCCTGATTCAGCTGTAATTGTTTGAGAGATTACCAGCATTGAGACAGAGCCAGTCATTCTGCAGTGGGATAGCAAGAGGTGTGCTGATTCTCTCTTGAAAGGAAGTAGCCAGAGGGAATGCTGAAGGAATTTCATGCTTACTTTTCAAAGTAAGCTTTAGCCCTCCCCAACCACCACCCAGATTAACACATTTGGTAGTCCATGTGGTACTGGTTTTGGAAACATTACAAATGCAGGAGGATCATTGGGTTTGCAACATGCTGTTTTTGGAGATGCACCTAGACAATGTTGAGCAGGGTCACAGTACCTGAATGGAAATTTTGGGGACTATGGCATAGAGTCATGAGGATGAACTGCAGGCTGCAGTGGAGACTTCAAGATTTCAGAGATGGCAGGGCTATGGGACAGGTGCAAAGGAGAATTGCTCACTCTGGATCAAGTGGATCCACCTGAAGTGAAGTCAGATAACACTGAGGGGTGGGATTTGGACCTCAGCCACTTAATCCCAGATCCCAAATGCTTCAGGATTTGTTTTTTTCCCTCTTGGTTTTCAGTCTTGCATTGGTCCAATCTTTCCTTGCTATGCTACCTTCTTTTTGTACTGGGGATGTTTATTTCTTGTCATTATGTGCATTTAACTTGTTTTTTTTTTTTTTTATTTTACAGTGTCACAGTTAAGAGACTTTGAACTATGGATTCTGAATAATATCAGGACCAATAAAGGTTACTGGGGATTTTTAAAGATGTACTGATGAATTTTACATCATGAGATGGTCCTGAGTCTAGGCATTCAGGTCAGAATTTGCTGGCTTGAATGTAAATGTTCTCCATTGCCTCATGTGACTTAAACACTTAGTCCAAGTTGGTGGTAATTTGGGAGATGGTGCTTTATTGGACATGATGTGTCACTGGGGATGGCTCTTGAGGTTTCTTAGTTTCCCTTGCCAGTAGTAAGTAGTAAAATCTGCTAGCTGCTCTGGCAAGTTGATTGCCCTACCATCCTGCCCCAGCCATGATGAAACTTCCCAAGACTGTAAGCTGGCACTAACTCTTTACTCCCATCAGTTGCTTTTGATGAGGTGTTTGGTTGCATCAATGAAAAGGTAACTGCAACAGATGCATGGCTCCTCCATGCCCATAACTCAACAGACCAGGCCAGCCTGTCCTCTCTTCACTTTACTTATTTCCTTTTTGTTGGGTCTATTACTCTGCTCATCAGCTTGTGGATGAATGAATGGGAGCTCAGAGATCTCAGTCAACTTTATGAAATGTTGAAATGAAAGGGTGAAAGAAAATCATCTTTCTGATAAGAGGTAAACCTGGAACACAATCTAAATATTTCTTTTTAGAATGAAAACATAGGAGAGGCACTAACGTGCTTATTTGGCAAGTATGAGGACCCGAGTTCAATTCCCATGACTCACATTAAAAAAAAAAAAAAAAAAAAAAAAAAAAAAAAAAAAAAAAAAAGCCAGGCATGGTGACATGCACTAGTGATCTCAGTGCTGGAGACCAGAGAGAGATGGAGCCCCGGGAATTGCTGTTCAGCCATTCTAGCCGACATGGTGAGCTTCAGGACACTGAGAGACTCTTTCTCCAAAATGATGATGTTCCTGAGAAGTGAAACAGCAGGTTGTCCTCTGGCATCCACATCTGTGCACACATATGTGCATGCACACACACACACACCTTTCTTTTTGAAGGAATCCCACAGACTTTTCACAGCTTTTTGTCCTACAGTAACATTCCTTGTCTTCTAACAGTGTTCAACTGGAGACAAAGCCTTTTATTTCACAATAAGAAAGAGCTTGTGGGAAATTGCCACTGGAGGTTGGAGAGTAATGAAACAAAGCCATGCTGATGTGTGCCTAATTGCAGCTCTTTTTACATTACTAGGTTGGGATTAAATATTATATCACTACTTTTGTGTAGTTATAGGCATTTCACATACTTACTGGAAAATTTGAAGGCTAGAGAAAAATAGAAGACATTTCTAAGTCACTAGAGAATTGCCACTCTTGAAAACCACTTAATATTTTGATGTGGTTTCTCCACAGATTTTTCTCATCCACTTATCTTAAAATCAAGATCATATGCTAGATACAATTTTCTCTCCAAAATCATTGTGTAATATTATAGGCTGAGTGTTTTACCAATTCATTGAAAATGTTCAGAAATATTTCAAATGGCTCAAAAATCTCTTCGTGTAAAGATCTGCTAAAATTTATTTGACTAACATTGCACACAATCCTAAAGATAAATGTTGAAAGATTGAGGGTATTTTACTAATGGGCAAGGGAACTACTGAGCTTATATAGCAGTCTCCACTGGTCTAGGTTTCTGCCCAAGAATCACAGCTGTAACTGCTCTTGGCTCATGGCTGACTATTTGATTTGGATTAGAAGGGAATCTTTGGAGAGTTTGGACTATGAAAGTCTTCCAAGGGAGGAAATTTAACTTAGAAGAGGTCAGGGCAGCAGGAAAAATGGGGGATTATTTTATTGTACTGAAAATGGAAAGAAGCTTTCTCTTAGTTTGAAAACAACCACAGGGGCAGTCAGCATGCTTTAGCACAGAACATGTGGACATACAGTATGGAGAACATATCTGAAGATCTTCTTAAACTAACACTGTAACATTAATTATGAGGTTTTAAACTATAACATTTAAGAATGATTGGTTAGACAAATATACTGTGCCACACATAAAACATTAGGATAGGATGATAGACAAGATACAATTCACTTTCTGACTGGTTGGGAAGACACAGAAGAAAAAAATGAAATACTGTAAACTCATATATTCTTATTTATAGAATAAAGGGATTGCCACGCTCCTCTTTAGTGATGAAGTCTTATCTTCTTACTTCATTCACCCATTTCAGAAAAAAAAAAATTAAATGCGTACTATGTCACAGACATGTTGCTAGTTGATGTGGATTCAAAGCCATAGACTATCAAGAACTCAGAGCACAATGAGCCCAGGGAGTAGAAATATGATTTACAATGAAGTTCAATGGATTGTCATTATGAAATATGGCCAGGCTGATTAAAGGGACACAGATGAAGCCTCTGTTCTGGAAATCTGGGGAAGTGTGGCAAGGAAGAGAACAGTGAGTGGCCTAATACGTGAGCCAAAGATTTCCAGGCAGAGGATCTGATGGGTATATGGCTTATACAGCAGCCCAGGCTTGTGAGGTTACATGGAGGAGTCAATGATGGGAATGTTATATGTATTCATTTATCCATCCTATAGACACTATCCTTACTACATAACAAATATGCTAAGCTCTGGGCTGAGCTCTGTTTTTTTTTTTTTTTTTTTTTTTTTTTTTTTTGAGAGAGACAGAGAGAGAGGGAGAGGAAGACAGAGATGGGCACACTTCTCAGCTGCTGCCAATGAAATCCAGATGTGTTCGCCCCTTGTGGTCAAGTGGGGCATTGTGCCTTTGAGTCACTTTGCATCTGACTAAATGTGGGACCTGGAGATTGGAACTGCTGGAGATTGGAACCAGTGTTCTTAAGGCTTAGGAGGCAGGCACCTTAACTGCTAAGCCATCTCTCGAGCCCTGGGCTGAGCTCTTTAAATGCAATGATAGTTGACAGAAATGCAGGCCCTGAATCTTGGAGACAGGGGTGTTAAAGCCTCACAAAAGACAAATAATTACACACATGAGTATATAATTACAGTAGCCAGCATCAGGACTATGGAAAACTATTCTTAAAATGACCTGTATGAGCCAACTTTCTATCATCATGACAAATATCTGAAGTAGTCAACCTCTAAAAACAATTTTTTTTTTTGAAGAGAGACACAGAGAGGGTGAGGGTAGAGAATGGGTGCACCAGTGGCCTCTCAGCCACTGTGAATGAACTCCAGATGCATGCACCCCCTTGTGGGCAAGTGTGGCATTGTGCTCTTGCATCACTTTGCATCTGGCTAAATGTGGGGCCTGAAGAATTGAACAGGTTTTCTTAGGCTTAGCAGGCAGGCGCCTTAACCACTAAGCCATCTCTAGAGCCCTAAAACCAATGTTTTATTGACTCACAGTTCTGGAGGTTTCCTCCTTTGATTAGGTGGTCCCCATGGCTCTGTAGGAGGCAAGGAGACATGGCATGAGCACATGATACAGAAAAAGTGCTGGCCTCAAGATGGGGCAGCAAGAGAGAGAGAGAGAGAGAGAGAGAGAGAACCCACAATCTACTCTAAGGGTAAGCTCTTGATGACTTAAAGACCTACTGCAAGACCCTATTTATTGGTCTCCACCACATCCCAGTTTGACCACAGGTGGAAGATCAAGTTTGCAACATACAGCCCCTTCAGAAACACAAAACTATAG
Source organism: Orientallactaga sibirica (assembly GCA_036365145.1). Classification (NCBI taxonomy): domain Eukaryota; kingdom Metazoa; phylum Chordata; class Mammalia; order Rodentia; family Dipodidae; genus Orientallactaga; species Orientallactaga sibirica. The sequence continues at coordinate 19,237,911 of JAEOAD010000018.1, read as the reverse complement.
TACTACCCCATAGGCTCTTTGAGAAGGATAACACGTCTATGTGCAAAACACCTCCCAAAGATTGGAAAAGGGCGAGTTGGGAAAATATAGTTTGATATCATTTAAAACAAATAGACAAGGGCTGAGGAAATGGCTTAGTGATTAAGGCAATTGCCTGTAAAGCCTAAGGACCCTGGTTCAATTCCCCAGGTCCTACATAAGCCAGGTACACAAGGGGGCACATGCGTCTGGAGTTCATTTGCAGTGGCTGGAGGCTCTGGTGTGCCCATTCTCTCTTTCTCTCTGCCTCTTCCTCTCTGTCTCTCTCAAATATATAAATAAATAAATTAATTAAATATTTTTTAAAATAATACAATTTAAAAAAATAGAAAAGATGGAACAGCACAAAGTGAGGCTGAAAATGAGACTTGTCTTGAGTCATACATGCCTATATGTTTTCATATGTCACGACCCAAACTTACCAAGGTTTTTTTTATTATACAACATTTACAATTTAATTCAGCCCTGCACCTACCCCATTTTCTTTTACTGTTTCTAAAGTGGTTCTCTAAAAACCTACCACTCACTTATTTGGGGTGGTCTTCCCTGTTCCCATTATTAGCACGGTTGTCCCAGTCATATACACATACTGAGCGATGGTGAGCGGTCTTGTGGATGCACATACTACAACCTAAGCCAATCTCTTTGCTCCTTGCTTCTGGCCTGAATTTATTTTTTTTACAAATGGGTTCTGAGGTTTTTCCAATAACTTTATTCTTTTTTTCCTTCATTTATATTTGCAAAGTATACATGATAATCACACCATAAGTGAAACTGAGTGAAAATAGTATCATGTTTATTGATGTCAATAACTTTTGAGCAGAAAAATAATATGGGACCTCCTAAACATTCATGGTGTTGCATGAATTACATCTGGAATAATTAATAATATGCATGTTAAACAAGAATGTTCTAGAAAAAATGCACCCAAAATTTATGCCCACATTGCATAGTTATATAGTAGCATTCAACAATGTAGAAAATATCTGACACTTGAAAATAACAACAACAAAAAAAAATACACCAGCAATCTCTTGACCTAGTCTCTGAGTTAGGAATGACAATGTTACAGGTCAGAACTCTCTGACATTCCCAGGAACAACCTCCCCAGGGAACCACTTCCAGCTAATATCATCCAAAGATCTTGGCATTTCTATGAAAACTGGATCAGTCCACTGAAAGAAACAGAAAGAAAATTTGTCTCCAAATTGGCATTAGTCCACCCTGGCATTTTCGAACCAAAATAAGGCATGGAAAACTAATTTGGTAATCCCAGCAGCAGTAAGTAACACAGTATATGCAAAATCCCACTGAGGGTGACACTTGCCTTGGATTTTAGAGGTTGTCTGGAATTAAAACTCCTTATGAACCTTGACTAGAGAAAATAACATCCTTTAGGGTTTTAGAAAACGGTCTAGTTGTGTGTGACACATGGAGCGGAGACAGATCAACATGCAGCCAGACCATTTTCTAACTCCCCAGAAAGTGGGATTGCTCACAATGTAGAGTTCTTTATTGTGTTCTGGGGTAATTCTACGGTAACTTTTTTCTTTCTACCTATAACCTTGTATCCTCTGTTCTTCCTACACATCATGGGGCTCATGTAACCATTCTAGTACTAACTTCTTCATAAGATCAACTTTAAAATTTTTTTTATTATTTTATTTATTTTTGGAGAGAGACACAGAGAGAGACAGACAGAGAGGGAGAGGAAGACAGATAGAGATGGGCGCGCCAGCAGTCTCTCAGCTGCTGTGAATGAAATCCAGATGTGCGCGCCCCCTTGTGGTCAAGTGTGGCATTGCGCCCTTGCGTCACTGCATCTGGCTAAACGTGGGACCTGGAGATTGGAACTGGGTTCTTAGGCTTAGCAGGCAGGTGCCTTAACCACTAAGCCATCTCTGCAGCCCAGGATCAACTTTTTTGAATCCACGAAATGTGGTGAGATCATACAGTACTCATTTTTCTTATTTGCAATTCTGTCATGATCTTAAGCACTTAGTAAAAGGAGAATTTGAATTGTTTCATGAGTGAGGAGAAGTGTCAACAAATCACACTCTGAAAAAGCTCAAAATGATTTCATATATAATTATGTTTAGAAAATGTGTGGGAAATATACATGACATTTTTACAGCCTTTAGTAAATTAATTTATGCTTCAAACTTTCAAAAAGTTAAGATATTCATCATGATTTCTAAAAATTTACTTAAGAAAACAAACCATTTTCACCTAGAATCGTAGTAGTTAATATTCAAAATAATACTACTAATATTAATGAGCATTTAACATATGACAGAACCTGGAGCAGTTGCTTTACATAAATGGTTTCATTTAACACTCATAAGAAAGTCTAAGATGTGAAATCTATTACTTCTCATTTCTCAGAGAGGAAAACTTCCCAAGGTCAGATCTTGTGTAAAGCCATGCTTTGATTTGAACAAAGGCACTGTAACTCCAGAACTTGTGTCATTTTCTCCCTTCTATTTATACCTGTATTTCCTTAGAAACCATGAAGAAAAAAACTTCCGGTGCAGAGTACTGGTCTTCTGTAGGAATTAGTGTTTAATTGCTTCAACTGAGTAGTTTTGCCACACATGATGGTCCTAACATTATTTTGGTCAATTACAGTCAGTGTTTGTGAGTCATGTTTTCATTTTCTTCTCCAATGTGTCTTCAAAACAATGCTAAAGTATTTCTGTGCTTAAAGGCTTAGTGGCATTTTTATCTTGTCCATCATCTTGAGGTGGGAGGATATGTAACTAATTCATTTGAAATGAGCTCTTGTTATAAAGATAAGAAATAAAGCAAAACATACTAGTATATACATTCAGAAAATATTCATATAAAAACAGAAGGAAAAAACAAGGATTGTATCAGGAATTATAATTATGAATGTCTGCTTGTGCATGTTTTCTTTCCAAATATTTTTAAAGTTTCCCAAATGACCATTCTTTATCATTTTGAATTATATTATTTAATTATATGTTTCTAAAGCCATTTAACACATTGGGTATGCTAATATGATATTTTGGCTAGTACTTTAAAACCAGGAAATCTAGCTGCCTGTCAAATACAGGAATTTGGCTGGCTATTTTCTTCCTTACTGTTTCCCAGAACCACTACCATCTTTTGGCTAACCAGCATTTCATTTTCTCTTCCCAATGGCACCACCATGACCTTTTGAGAACATTTCCTATTATGTACAGTCTAGATGTGAGGTAGGATTGCCTTGGAATTCATTCCCCTCTCTGGTACCTGGATCCTGAAGCTTTCCTCTACTTTTAAAATTTGATTTGATGTTTATTTTTCACACTATAATTTTAATAGGTCTCCTGATGTAAGAACATTTAAATTGAGGCTTACCCTCTTGACAGATTTTTTTTTTGAAGGATCAATACCTTATTGTTAAACATAGATAGGTACAATAATGTTCAGCAGACCTTCACAGCTTATCACCATGTTTGCTTATCCCCTAGTCATTCTCTAACCCCATCCCACCCCACTGGCCAGTAGCAGTGGACTTTTGTGAATCTGAGTACTTCACATATCACGCACAGTATAATGGTATGGTATTTGTCTTTCTGGAACTGACTTATTTCATTTAGTATGATTCCTCAGGGCAATTCCGGTCGTATATTGCAGTTTCCTTCTTAGGATAAATCATATTGCCACAGATGTGTAAAAATGTACTCCAGCATAAATCTATTCATCTGTCATTTATTTAGATGTGTGTTTAGATTGTTTCTGTGTCTTAGGTATTAAGAACAATTCTGTGGTAATCAGAGAGAACACCAAATCTGAATCACTAGACCAACAGGGAGCGTCCTGTGGTAATGATAGAAATGCAAATATCTTTCTGATATTCTGATTTCAGTTCTTCTGAATAAATACCCAGAAGTGACTATGCTAGATCATAAGGATGTTCTATTTTTAATTATTTGAGAAACTCAAATACTGTTTCCACATAGCTAATGTATTTTGCATTTCCACCAACAGTACAAATGCTCGAATTTCTCCTACATTTCACTGTATTTTGTTTTATTGGTAACATCCAAACAGGTATGAGGTGCTATCTCACTGCAGCTTGAATTTGCATTTTCCAAGAGACTAAAGGCATTGTTCATTTTTTCATATTCACACTGCCCATCTCAATAGAGACGGATGAGTTCCTACAGCCTTTCACGACCAAAATGCTCAACAAACTAAGAATAGAAGAATATTGCCTTAATATAATAAAGACCATAGATGAAAAGCCCACAGCTAACATTATATTTAATGGTGAAAAACTGAAAGCTTTTTTTTCTAAGACGAAAAACAAGGTAAAGATGTCCATTCTTGTCACTTCTACTCAACTTAGCACTTAAAGCCCTAACCAGAGCAATTAGGGAAGAAAAAGAAATAAAAGACATTCTCATTGGAAAAGAATAAAAGCAGAAAAATTCAATTTTTTGGCAAATGACATGATTTTCCAAATAGAAAAGAATAAAACCTCCACCAAAACAAATAAACCAATGGGAACCATAAGTGAATTTAGTTGAGTTGTAGCATATAAAGCTGACATATTATCATCAATTGAATTTCTGCATACTAATAGTAAAATGTCTAAAGAGAAAAATAGGTAAACATTCCCATTTACTATACTACATTTAAAAAATTAAATGCTAGGTCCCTATAAGGAAAGAAGAAAGGACTTATATATGGAAATTATAAAACAACAATGAAAGAAAATAAATGATGCCCATACAAATGGAAAGATGTCCATCCTATGTTCATAAGGCAAAGACTGACTCTTTTAATCTCAGCTAGAGGTACTAGAATGTACCGGACAGAATTTCAGTTCTACCTGGTCATCTTCTCCCTGCTGTGAGGTCATTGCTATGTCTCAGCCTAACATTTTAGAGCTCTTTTTGTGTCTGCCCATTTGTAGACCTGATCCTTCAGGTTTCCATCATTATAAGAATTCTTTATTTTATCAGTGAATTTTCTTCCAATGACTTGGGACAGAATGGGGGTGCATTGCTTTCAACACAGAGCTCTGGTGATGATGCACTCTGCACTGTAACCACTGAGAGAAATTTAAACTCAATGAAAAGTCAGCAAGGAAGCAATTTCAGTATCCAGATAAAATTAAAAATAAAAATTAAATCCTATAAAATGTCACCTATTAGAAGAATGAAAAGTACAAATGGCCATAATATAACAATTCAAACCTTTAAAAATGTTTTAATGTCATAAACACATTTTGGGCTCTAGAAGGAACTGAGAATTAATATTCTCATATGACCACAGATGGGTGGACTCAAGGGATAAACTGTCACTTTCCCAATCAAAGCAGAAGACTGCAGCATGTTGCAAAATCTTTAATTATCTGAAGCTCCCAAATTCACAAAGCTTCTTAGATATAGGATTTCTTTCTCTTTTTCTTTATTTTAGCTCTTATTTGGCTGTTCTTTAAGACTTTTTGTTGAGAATATATGTTTTGGCCAGTTTAAAAGTTCTGAAGGTAGCATGCTAATTCCTCCATTCCTTTGTAATTAAAGTCTGTCTGAAGTGGTACACTGGATTTGTAATAACTCTCCTGACAGCAGAGCCAAACAGAAGACTGAAGTCATCAGCCTGTCTCCTCCAGTGTTTTACATAATGACCTTCCAAAAGATAGACAGTCCTTAAAGCAGTTTTAACTCAATGAGGCAAGCATTCTCTTATAGGGTCCAGAAACCAAAGCTGTTTTCCAGACAGCAAGCTAATATAACTGGCTTTCGGTTCTGTCCTTAGATATTTTGTTCTTTCTGGCAATATTTACTTGTAACTCAGTGGCTTAACTAGGATAGCCAGCATATATGACTTACAAATATGTTTCTTCAAAAGATCACAAACAAATCTGCCATCCCTTCTGAAACGGTGGTGGGCAGGAGACTGCTGATCATTTGAGAAATGTGTGTGTGTGGTGTGTGGAGGGGTGTTATTTGCTTAACCTTGAACTGGTCATTTACCCATATCTTCTTAGAGGCCTACACCTCACCTACAATGGGAGTAAAAGAATCTGCTATTAGGCTTCCTGGGAGAGAGTTATAGGAGGATGACATAGCACTTTCAGGAATGGAGAGAAACAAAGAATCTGCTTATTTATATTACCACTTCATGAAGTACCCTGTTCCTAGGGAAGAAACCTCTCCTTGTTTCTTTCCTCCATGACAGCTCTTTACTCCAAACAAGAGGGCAGCATCTCTTTACTGTTGAATCAGGCGATCATTTGAATACTCAACCTCAGTAGGCACAGTATGGCTGCAGCTGTCTGTTCTCAGATTCCTTTGCTGTTCACTATAACTTTTTGAAGGAGACCATTGTTGTATTACCTGGTTACACTGTGGTCTTTCTTCCCCAGAAACACTTCTGTATCTTTCTGCAAGGAATGTGGTGCTTTGAATCTGAAATGCACCCCCAGCCTCATGCGATTGTGGTTGAGCCTCATACTTAATCCCCACCAGGAGGCACTGTTTGAGAAGTTCGTGGAACCTTGCTGGAACAGGTGTGTGGCGGTGGCTGGCTTTGAGGCTTTCCATCACAACCCAACTGGCCACTATCTGCTTGCTTCTTCTGCTTCCTGGCTGCTGATGTGGACATGAAATGTCCAGCTGTCTGTTCCTGCCATGCTTGCCCCATCATGGTGAAATTTCCCTTCAAAACTGTAGGGTGAAAACAAACCTTTTTCTGCCATAACTACTTTTGTTTGAGTATTTTATCTCAGTTACTGCTACAATGTCCCATTTTCTGCCATCACTAAAGTGGCACCTCCAAGTTATCTTTCTTTGTTGGTACAATTTTGTTCTTAATTCTCTCTCTTTTTTTTCTTCTAGCCTTACTATGTGCAGGATATTGTAAACATTGGGCAAAATCCACAATAATGAGGTCATTCATGGTCTCTGTCTTCAGAGCTCACACTCTAGTAGAGCAACAGAAAATTAATTACAATGAATATGACAAGTGGTGGAGATCAACATGAGTGCTGTGGGAATAACAGCCAGGGCCCTGAATTTCCATTTTTGGGATTGGAATGTCTTCTGGGATGAATTAAAAACTAAATGAGCAAGTAGAGATCAGGTAGGTGAATTGGATGATAACCATGAAATCAAATTTTATTGTATTTTTGTCTACTATACAGCCAGCTTATCTACACTGTGAAATGTTGATAAATAGAAAGTGATAGAACTAGAAAGAAGGACATAGAAAAAAGTTATCTTACATCTTACTATACAAATATCATAAGCCATTATATTTATGACACCTTTTTCTTTTCTAATCATGGGTGGGTGTTGTCAGGGATGAGCTGCTAGTAATCTTCAGATGAGCTAGAGTATAAAACAACCAGAATATTTACTGCAGATACAATATTGAATACTATGTCTTTTCACTTACAATTACACTATAGGCTTTGTTTCACTCCATTAAATCTTTCAAAAACATTTTAATGGCTCATTTGGTTTTCCTACATGAGTTCCTTCTTGTGTGCCTCACTCCTGTGGGTACCCAATAACCTGTCTTGTTCCTGCCTGCTAAGCACTCTCATGGAAGAGGTGACACTAGTTCCATGCACAAGGCATTGTTTATGTGAATTTGGAGAGAATGAGTGCCCCCAGATGGCTAGATATGCATGTCAAAGACAGGGTACTGCAAGTATCATCTTTCAGACTGTAGAAATCCCTTCCATAAATGTTCAGTAAATGTTCCTGACTAACCTATTGATTGATGTTCCCTTAAAACAAAAACAAGAATCAAAAGTTAACACACTTTGACTGAATCTGCTTGGAACCAACCTTATTTACTCCTTTCATTGGGCAACACCTGAGTACCTCACAGTGTGAGTTATTGATTTTGCCAGTCGTCATTTGTCCTGAACTTTCCCTGTAGTTGGTTTAAGATAAGGGTCAGGACATCATGTGCCAGGTGTTTAATATGCTTCCATTCTTGTTGAAATAGTTAATTTAGTGGTAGCTATTCCACAAATCCATGCATTGAAGTTATAATTAGTATATCCATGCACCCTAGTCTCATTAGTATTGTCACCATTTATCATTGTCACCTATACCCTTCACAGTGTTTCTTAGGATCCAGGCATTGAACTTTGTGTAGCAGCAGTATTCATACTACCTTAGTAACATTTTTCATAAGAATCCTTTCAGGTAATTGTTTATTAGCTTTCTACTTCTAAGAATTTAAAATTAAAAGCCAGGTACTGGGTAGCTGGGGTAATGGTTAGACTGGATTTATTGTTTCCAGAGTGCATACTTTTAGCAGAAGATATATGAGAAGGGGTGTGTGTGTGTGTGTGTGTGTGTGTGTGTGTGTGTGTGTGTGTGTTTGACAAGTAAAGATAAGAGGGGAGGAAACAGAGAAAAAGAGAAAGACTAGAGAATATCTTCACTTTAGGGGGACTTGGATTAGCTCATTAGACTTTATGTATCTTCATCAAGAATGGATGTCAGGGGCTGGAGAGATGGCTTAGTGGTTAAGACGCCTGCCTGCTAAGCCTAAGAACGCTGGTTCCAATCTCCAGCGGTTCCAATCTCTGGGTCCCACGTTTAGCCAGATGCAAAGTGACGCAAGGGCGCAATGCACACTTGCCCACAAGGGGGCACACACATCTGGATTTCGTTCACAGCAGCTGAGAGACTGCTGGTGCACCCATCTCTGTCTCCCTCTCCCTGTCTGTCTGTCTCTCTCTCTCTCTCTGTGTCTCTCTCCAAAAATAAATAAAATAATAAAAAAAATTAAAAAATAAGTAGGTGTGGGATCTAATTAAAAAAGAAAAAAAAAGAATGGATATCAGACAAATAAGCTGTTGGCACTGAGAACCAGGCACCTTTTTTTGGGAAAAGGAGTAGTTCACTTACTATCATGGGCTATATTTTACTGTAACTTTACTGTATGTCCAGAAGAATTACCACAGGCATACAGATTGCTCGTTTCTTCTTCCTAAAAGAAGAGCTTTTTGATATTTTTCCCTTCTAGAATACTTTAGTCCTAGCGTCAAAGAGAAGACCAAGGAAAGGAGTGATGATATCATGCTGGTGTGCTTATGTCCATTGAAATAACCTGAACTCATGTTGGAATTTAAATACCACTGTAACTATATTAACAGGTGAGAGCTCTATGAGGTGATTAGCTCACAGAGCCTGTGCCCTCATGAACAGATGACTATGGTTACCTTGGCTGAGTAACAGCAATGGTAAGAATGTGGCCACTCTATTTCCTCTATCAGTTCTCTGCTCTCACTGTTAGAACCAGAATGACTCCATCTTTGGACTCTGATTGCAAAGAGTGATACAACCACCCCTCCTAATTATCACATTCCTAGAACCCTGAGCAGCCAACTCCATTATCACTCTCCTGGAATGATCCAGACCATCCATACCTGAAGTAGCCCAAGCCCCGAGACAAGGTGGACCACCTTGCAACCAAAGAATTCCAATGGCTTCCATTGCCCTGTAAGTATCACATAGTCTGTAAGGGAGGGGGCTTTTTTACCTGCCTGGTCACATCCCTTCTCAAGATGCCCAAAATAAAGTCGGCTGTCGATCTGGACCTTCTCTCTCATTTCTTTCTCCACCTTTTCTAACACTCAGTATGGGATGGTGTGACACAGAAGCCCTTTCCATTTGCACATATCATGCTCTTAAACTTCCTACTTCTAAGACTGTGAGCCAAATAAATAATTGCCTTAAAATTACTTAGTCTCTGGTATTTTATTACAATAAGGCTATAAGAAAGGTTTTTAAGGTATGTACACATATTTTTATTTGTTTACATTTCTGTTTATTTTATCCTTCCCTCTACCTGCGTCCTGACACAAAGTACACTACAGAGAACATAGAATGCTTAATATATGAATTCTATGGCAGACTGGTTCTGAGTCTTTCCATAATTTCTGTCTCTTGGTATCCATTTCCTATTATAAATTCCTTTCCTTGAGTGTGAGAATAACCCATGACTTGCTTTTACTGAGTAGAACATGAATGTGAAGGAATATCATTTTTTTGTGATTATAATGCACTATATAACCTTGTTTTTCCAGCATAGTCATTCTTGGGATTCCTCTTATTGGCTTTAAGAAGTAAATATTTGTGTTGGCAAAGCTTTCAGGATAAGGGACTCAGAGCTAAAGGTTGTTTCCAGAAACAAGCTAGAGTCTAAGTCTTAAAATATCACTGAAACAGCTTCTGAGAACCTGGGTGAGTCCAAACATGAATTATTTTCTGTATGATCAAGATGAGAATATAACTATACCTCTTGACTGTGTTTTTGGGAGACCTTGAACAGGGAGAGAATCTACATAAGATGTTGGTATACATGATGTCAACAATGTACTTACTCTTCAAAGCTACTAAATTTGTGCTATTTGTTATGGGCCAATCCATAACAACTATATTTCAATGCAAAATACACCTTCTCTGCATTTCCTTCCACTGACTTTTTCATTCTAGGAAAAGTTACATGACCCTCAAGTTACCCATATAAGAGGAGCTTCTGTCTTTCTTTTGCAAGTTAGCTTACTGACATTTCTACCTATACATTTTGAGATTCTCTCTACTGTATAGTTTAAAGTATAAATCTTAATCAATTTTTCCAAAATACACATGGCCATGCCCTTCTTGGGAGGTACTGACTGAAAGAAGGAAGGCTATAAAGGAAACCTCAGCATGTGTTTTTGAATGGCAACACATGTGATTCTAATGGAAATCCCTCCACAGGAAGTCTGGTACCAGTCTCACCCCTCCTAGAACATGGGGCTTCATTAACAAATAAGGTTCTTCAAAGTTCCTCTTCTTACCTCCCTCCTTCTTCCACATAATGACCTTTGGTCAATATACTCTACCTTCAGAGTTTTAGAACATCTCTATATTGGTGACTTTTATACCTTGATCTACCTTCATTCATACCTTAAAACAGAGAACAGAGCCTGCTGAGAAAATTCTACTGGGTTGTCCTCAGACTTCTTTAACTAATGTGCTGACACCATCTTAACATCCCATCCTCTTTCTTCTCACTTCCTGTTTCTCTTACCTTCTTTGTCACACTCCAGTCAGAATGCTGGGAGTTCATCTTATGCTTTACATCCTTTCTTATCATCTACAGATGATTCTAATTTTTTTAGTCCCCAAGGGGCATCTCCCACCCATGTCGATGACTTTAATTCCTGCCCTCCTCCTCTTGCCAAAGGGCCATCTTCAAACCATGTCTAAGGCTTTAATTCATGCTCCCCCATCTTGCCTTTGATGTGTTTATACTGTTTAATTTTTTGACATTAATAACATTTATCATTTGGATGTCTTTACTCACTTTCCTGGCTGTAAAATCCTTATCATATTTATTCTTTCAAGTCTCATCTCATCTATGTGTCATTGTCTCTCTTATTTCTGAATTTTTAGATATAGCCAAGAGCTACTTTAATGTTACCACAGCGTTTTATGCATATTTCTTTCATTAGTTTCTATTATACTGAATCCACATACATTAAACAATAAATGCCCTGAGGGCAGCAGTCATAGACTATTTCTTTTGTGTCGTAGCCTGAGAGTTTGATTTCATACTTCCAGTGGCTTGAAGGGTGCTTACAGACATTGCACAACTCTACTGGACATTTGTTGAGCTGACTGACAATAGTTACAAGTGCTATGAAGCAGTTTAATGTGTATGAGCTACAAATACAAGGTGAACTACGAAGCACCTTGATAATTAGGCTGTAGCACATGAGGAAACAGATGGAGGCTGGAAAGGATTATATTGTGTCAATCAACTGTTCATAGATGCACCAATGGAGAGTGTTACTGGAACCACTTTGATTATAGCCTGGAGCATGTCCAGCTTCTTGAGACTACCTTTTGGTCTTGGTTAAAGTGGTTAATCACTTATACAAATTGTTTTATTTTGAAGTCCCCACATCATTCAAGTTTCTTGAGTTGTTTTAGTCATATTTTGTGTCCAATCTTGCTATATATGTAAAATGAGTTAACTCAGTAGGAATTAGGCAGCTGTGGTGCAATGTGTGTGGTGTGCATGAGTGTGGTGGTATGAAGAGGAAAGTTAGGTAAAGATGAACGCAGGCAGTGAAGTATGAATCCACAGTGCATTCCTACATACTGGAAGTCAGCTTGCTTTGGCCTGCTGCTCTCTGAACTGTCTGATGGAGTAAAATATATAGAAATGTGAATTATTCCAGGTATATAGCATGCAAAAGGTCTTTTAGCTGCTGTCAGTAGGAGAAAGTTAGTACCTAAATGAGTTTGTGGTTCTAGATTGTGGAACATTATTGTGCACAAAGGAAGCCAGAAACATTAACACTATGTACTTACCTTTCCTTTTTCTTTCCCTCCTTGAAGAACAGTGATAGCTCAAATGCTAGAGAAGTTCAGAGGTAAATCCTTGTGTCAGCTTGGGATAACACTCACTACCCATGTGCTCTTGAAAGGGGAGAGACTCACCTTTCAGACCACCATTCTTAGGATAAAAATTAAATCATGGGATAACACTGAAAGAATTAGGTACATCCAAATTTGAGAATAAAAATCTTTGTAGAGAAAAGATGTATGCATTTCATTCAGGCAGATGAATTGAGGACTTCTGTGTGTACTGAAGGATGGCAGATGTGTTTGATGAAGGCAGATATACACATGCTGCCAGATATGCAGGTTTCCCCATCTAAGACTTGAAAGCAGTGAAAGGTGAAAGCTAATATACATCTAAATATGGATGGTGACTGAAGTGCCACAATTACCTATGGGAAAATGGCTGTTCTTTGAGAGGAAGACCACATAATCCCCAAGTAGCAAGTAAAATACACTAGGCACCTTAAAGAGCCTGAGCAGGTCTTAGGGTTAAGAAGACTGGTCTGCTGCCATCTAAGTAGACCTAAACACTGCTTCTCATGGTTTTATTATAAAATCCTTGTCTTCCTCTCCTGTGCCTTTGTACTAGTTGCAGGAATATATATTTTAAGAAATAACTGTTTATAATTTAAATTAGAAACTCCATTTTAAAGCATGAAACCTACCTATTCTCAGCTTAAACGAGAAACAGGACCAAGATCAACAGTAAAAACTATCTGGACCATGTTTTTTATGCTAGGCTGTGTTCTTATTCTCTCTTTCCTGAAGGGAAAATTGGATAAATGTTTTACACACCATAAGTAATGCAAGGAGGAAGAGGAGAAGCTAATTTATAGGTACGAGCCTATGAATGAGTCATGCATGATGTCTCTTGTCACCTCCAAACCCCACTTCTAGCCCTGGCAATGTGAGGAAAGGAACAGCATAAAAAATCAACCATTTCAAACTCTAGTGGAGTGATATATTATGAAACTGGGAATAATAACGCTTTGCAAATAGTAATGTAACAGTTTACAGACTAATCAAGACCAAACCTATTCTTGCTGCCTCTCTCTTATAGTGCTCAGTGGTGGTGACCCTCACATCTCACTAAGGGAAAGGTGGAGGAACTTTTATTCTGACTTCACATGATGCCTGACAGAAATATAATGTCTTTTCTTATATGGGGTGATTCAAAAGTGTACATAAATAAAGATATTCTTGCCTTGAATTGAACATGAAAATTCATAAGCATACAACCTGTATGTTGCTTTACCAGTGGCTGTTGTCTGTGAAAATGTAAAATTTGCATTGTTACTTTAGCAGCTATGCTTATTTGGATTAAAAGTTCCAGAACAAAACAACTGGGATTTCAGAAGTAATGGTGGAGTTCAAGGTTAATATAAGATTTTGGGGCTGGAGAGATGGCTTAGTGGTTAAGGACCCATGTTCAATTCCCCAAGACCCACGTCAGCCAGATACACAAGGTGGAGCATGCATCTGGAGTTAATTTGCATAGGCTAGAGACCCTGAAATGCCCATTCTCTCTCTATCTGCGTCTTTCTTTCTCTCTCTCTCTCTCTCTCTCTCAAACAAAGAAATAAATAAAAATTCAAAAATTAAGATTTTAATTGTGGCATTATAGTAAAGAAATCTGTGGAGCTATATATAGGTGACAATGTATAAGGCTTAAGCCCTGTCCCCGGATTTTGGGGGTCAGTTGTCCTATGGTGGGACCCCAGTGTCATCATTTATTCAAGGCTATATAGATGATGCTACCTGGAAGAGGTGAAACAAAGACAGACCTAGTATGGCTGGTACTGTGAGGAAGTTGTTGACTTACAGGAAGACTGCTGAATCTCCCAGGCAGTGCTCATCAGACACTGTACACTTCCTTGAATGGGCTCTGCACTAAGGAAGCACACTGTGATTATAACAAGGTTGCTCATGCCCATCTTCTTGCAGAGTAAGATCTGGTTCCTTGTGTCAACACAGGAATTTTGGGTTATGAGAATTATATGCATCATTGCACAAGAATCAACAAAATGGCTTCCTAAGTTAATTTCCGTCTAATGGTACTAATTCAATGATTAGTAGAATTAATCACTGAAAGTCTGCTTTTATGAAGCCCTAGAAACTTTGGGTTGAAGACTTTAAGCCAGACATAAACTAAGGATTACACTGAAGAATTGTGTCATGTGAGTGAGATCTTTTTACATTCACTTAACAATATCCATTGAGAACAGTGTTATTAATGTTGGGTAAAATATTATCTGATAGACCCCAAATGTTTTGATAAATGTGATTTTGGCAAATTTTAACATTTTTAAAAGAGTTATTGGACCAGAAATGATGTCAAACATTGCATTAAAACGATACTGAGTTGAATCCAAAACTTACTGTTACTCATAAGAAAGTGAATTAATCATGATACGGGACAAGTTTGGATCCAGTGTGGTCTTACTTAGACCAATTAGGCTCCATGGCTGTCATTTTTCCTTAATGAAAAATATGATTGTTAGATATTTGGGCATATCTCTATTTCCTTCTATTTCTAAAATAATATGTACATATGTAAATCTAATATATCTTAACATCGTTTTTATTTTAGAACTGTTTTATATTCACAAAAATGAATGATAGTAAAAGAGAATTCATATAATATAGTGATATAACACCTTTAATATAATTAATGAAGAAATACCAATACATGGTCAATACCCCAAGTCACTACTTCATAAAGATTGGCTCTGTTTTTTCCTCAGAGTCTTTCTGTCCCAGGATCTCTTCCAATAAGCCATGTTACATTCAGTAATGGCTTCTTAATTTTCCTCTCATTATGACATTTTCCTGTTTTTCCCCCTTGTTTACGATGCCATACTTTAGAGAGTACTGGTCTGTCGTTTTGCACAGTGTCTCTCAGTTTTCTTCTGTTTGGCTCACAATTAGACTTGACTAGGGGTTAGCATGCATACTGCATGATCAGAGGCATTTTCATTACACGGCGGCATGGGTCAACATTGTCTGCATGAGCATCACCTCACTGTCCATCTTGGTCATCTAGCTGAGGTACTTTTCAGTGGTCTTTCAATCCTTTCCCTTCTCATACTATCTGCATTCTGTTCAAAGAGGTTACTTAACAATGGGTGGTGTACTCTACCTAGTGGATGGTGGTGTGGTTAAATTGTTTGGAATTCTTCTGAAAGGAACATTTTTTTACTTTAAACCCTACTTATTTATCTCATCATGGACTCATGTATAGTTATTTTATACTTTGATTTATAGATAATCCTTCTTAATTTATTTTATTGCTTACGTCTTTTCATTTATTTCTGATAGAAGGTCATGTAGTTTGCTCCTGAGTTACTTTTCATCTCTCTCTCTCTTTCTTCTACCATGCTGGAGATAGAACCTGGAACACCCACACATGCTAAGCAATCACTCTACCACTTAGCTATATACTCCCAGCTCCATGTCCTCTCATTGTGTGTGTGTGTGTGAGTGTGTTGTGTTTACTTCTTTCTGGCACTGTCATATACTCCAAGGCATTCTGTACATTTCTAGTCCCTATTTCAGTGTCGAACATTCTATCAGTGAGCTCTGGTTCCATTCAGTCATTCTCCAACAACATTAGGAATAAAGAAATAAAGTTCTTCCAGAAGAACTCCTTGTTGCTGGGCTACCTTGTCATCTGGCTCTGCTCAGTTGACAGACCTAGGAAATGAATGACTGCACATGCTAATATGTGCATGTACAAATATCTATAAATATTTCTATGAGTAACCATCTGCATGTCTATTACACTAGATGTAAATCTGTACTGATGCCTATGACTCTGTTCCCTTATAACATAGATCATTCTAGACTTTTCCATTTGCTTATCTATATTCCCTACCCCAACAGTGCAGAACCTGGCTCCCTCCATCTGCTGTCACTTAACTTGTCAATTACAGTGTATGCATACAGCAGTATCAGAGCTATTAAGCTCTAACCCCGTGAGAAACGTCAGCTAAAGTACAGTGCTTATGTCTCTTGCCTTTAGTCTTATAGGCTTTATTTACAGTTACGTTAGTACTTTCCTCACTCCTGCCTCTTAGTAATGATTCACATATTTCTAGTGCTATTAAAGATTGGGTTTTGCCACATTCTGTATTCCTTCTTGGCTTCTTCTGGCCATCTACATTTTTTAAAATTTGTACATATTAAGGTTTAATCTTTGGGTATAAAACCTTTAGTATGGGCTGGAGAGATGGCTTAGCGGTTAAGACACCTGCCTCCTGAGCCTAAGAACTCTGGTTCCGATCTCCAGCGGTTCCAATCTCCAGGCCCTACGTTTAGCCAGATGCAAAGTGACACAAGGGTGCAATGCCATACTTGACCACAAGGGGGCGGACTTATCTGGATTTTGTTCTCAGTAGCTGAGATGCTGCTAGCTCGCCCATCTCTGTCTTCTTCTCCCTCTCTCTCTGCCTCTCTCTGTGTCTCTCTCTCAAAAAAAAAATTAAAAAAAAAACCTTTAGTATATTCTGCTGTTACTCTTGTGGACCATTATTTGCAACACATCAGTGATCCAGCAGCATATAATATTGTACACAAATTCCTTTGATATATGGTCTGATAGTTTTTCAGTGGCTAATATTTTATGAAAACTGAAATTTAGCATATATATATATATATATATATATATATATATATATATATATATACATGTATATTCATTTATATATATAAATGAATATACATGTACAGGCATATATATATATTTCTTGTTTGTTGCCATAAGAATCCTATTGTCAGAGTTGTTGGTTCCAGGTAACAACAGATCAGTGATATAAGGAAATGAAAAACAACAGAAAATCAAATTATTAGCCTTAGACTCATAAACCTCCTTTTGTTGTTTTGTTCTTATATTAATGATATGTTTATAATATTTATGAGCAGAAAGAAAACTATAGTGATCACCCAGGTACCATGCATTGATATGTGACAGTATCATAGTTTGCCTAATGTGTCTAATTGATTTTTGCTCCTTTTTATCTCATGTATTTAGAAACAAATAACAGACAAGTAACCATCATACCTGCCCAAATTAAGAAAAAATTCTTATTTCCACAGAATAGTACCTCAACTTCTCTGAACATCTGAATCAGTATCTTTGCACTCAGTCTGAATTCTGAGTGAAACAAAGTCCTGTCCCATTTTTTTCAGATTTTAATATTTTAATCATGAATATAACTTTCCCATTTTGATTTCATGCCATTGACTTGAGGCAGAAACAGATCAGTTGTGCGGTGTTTGCAATGATGCATTTGTGTTTGTTTTTAGGGTCATTGTACTTGTCCCTTTTATTTCCTGTGTAGTCATACGTAGTTGTAGTTTCAAAATTGCTGCAGATATAGTACAAGAGATGTTTTGAAACATCCTTTGTCTTTATTGTACTTTACTTTTACTGACAGAATATGTAGACTCAAGATTCTGTGTTTTAACATCACCACTTGAATTCAGATATAATCACAATCATAGGAGTATGTCATTAGATTGAATGATAGCTTTTTTCATTCAAGACAGTTTTATAGTTGAATGAATCAATATTATCTTTTTTTTTCCTGGATTTTGACAGTCATAAAAGTATTTCTCCCTCTCAGTTATTAGATGTATTTACTCATGCATCATACTAGATCTTTAGAATTTGATTTTTTTCTTTTACATCTCTTATTCTTTTAGATTACATTCTAGTATACAGCATGAAATATGAAAGTGCTTTGATTTTTTTCTTAAAATACATTATTTATTTATTTAAGAGGAGAGAGGGGCAGAAAGAAAAAGAGAGAGACACGCAGAGAGAGAAAGGGGGGGGGGGAGGGAGAAAATGGGCATGCCAGGGCCTCTAACCACTGCAAATGAACTCCAGACGCATGCTCCACCTTGTGCATAAGGCTTTACAAAGCTACTGGAGAACTGAGCCTGGGTCATTAGGCTTTGCCAGCAAGTACCTTAAATGCTAAGCCATCTCTCCAGGCCTGATTTCTTTTATTTTTTAATATATATATATATTTACATTCATGTTAGTGTCTTTGATAAGCCTCCTCCTTGTCCTCCCCCCTCTGAAGGGACCCTCTTCATTGGGGAATGTGGTTGGTGCATTGTGGGGAGCCAATAGTTATGGGGAAGAGGCAATGTCTCTGTTCATAATGACCCAACTTGTGACTCTAACCCTCATTCCATCCCCTCTTCCGTGAAATTCCCTGAGCCATGTTTTGTTCATTTTAGTTCTACTTCAGTGATGAGGTCTTGGGAGCCTCTGTGTCTCTGGATATCTGGTTTAGTAGGAGTTGAGTGTTCTCTGCGTCTATCTCCTTCAGCCTTGTGCTGGTTTCAGGTTCATGGAGAAAGCTGCACTCTTGCTCATTTCCCCCATTACTCTAATGAGCCCATTTTCCAATATCAAGCTCACCAGTCGTGGGCTATAAGAGGGCCTACGCATACATAAAATACTCTCTAAAATAATAATGGCCATCCCATCTCTCTGATGCTGACTTTTCTCTCTGCTGGAGAATTTGCTTCTCTTTTTCAGAAGGACACTGGACCTGAGGGCTGGATCAGCCTATTGCACCTCACCAGGGCCCGGGCTGATTTCTTTTCTCACTGGCTTATTTTCAGCACCTTTTTTCCCATTGTTATGGGCTGGATTATGTCTTGCTAGCATCATATGTTGGTATTTTATCTCTCACTATTCCACAATGGGACCCTTTTTAGGAAATAGGGACCTTAAAACTGCCTACCACAAGATGGGTCACCTCCACCACATCTGCTGGGGCCCAGAATTCATTGCAGAGGAAGCAGTGAGCTCTGCTCTCACTGCTAGCCTGAAGACCAGTTTCAGGTAGATGGCGAGTGACACTGTGGTCACTCAAATCTTATCAAAACAGAAATCCAGAGGCTACAGAGAATTCAACATTACATCAGATTTCTAACATGCCTGCCGAGGCTGTGGGATCATTGTGGAAGATGGGTTTGAAAGACTGTAAGAGCCACAGGGTAGCTCTCAGAGGAATAGAGGCTGAAGGAGAGGAGATACAAGAGCATAACTTTTTATAAAACATACAATAAAATTTAATTTAAAATAGTGAATCTAACAATGCCCATATTTAAAAGGAAACTGGGTACTGAGATGAATCTGCAGAAAGTGAGGGCAGTGAAAAGACAGGGAAGATGATGGCCACCTGCCAACCCAGGGTTACCTGATGATCCCGAAGCTGTGGTGGAGACCCGGAGCCTCCTTAGGGGAAACATGGCCTTACCAACATTGCTTTTCACCTTCTGGCCTCCACTGTGAGAAATGGCCAGTTTTGGGGTCATGCACAATGGCAAGTGGTGTCTACTTCTGAACTTTCTGTTCTAATGGCTTTGGATCTTCTGTATGTTAATGCATCAGCAACACAATGTTTTAATAAAAGCTGGTCTACACTGTTTTGAAATCTTATAGCGCTCCTTATAATCTCTTTCTTTTCCAGTTTTTCTCCATGCTCTTGTTTGTTTTTTTTTCCATATGAATGTTTTAGTTTGTTTTGTTTTAATGCTACTGGTTCTAGAAATAAATTTATAGGGGTATAGCAATACATTCTATTTTCAGACCTAGTAAAATCAGCTTTTTCACTGCCCCCAGGCCATAGTTCGCTTATTACTGTTTTTTAATTCTTTCTCTCTCTTTCTCTCTCTCTTGCAACTATATATAATTTCCGTTTTCATAAGTTATTCTAATTGCTATGGAAATATTTTCTTCATAACAATTGAAAATTGAAGGGCTCTCTCTTAATTTTTTTTTTTTCATTCTTTAATGGTATTCTTCTGGACACATATCTAGGCTTGATAATTAAGTGACAGTTATATGTTGTAAGTAAATAACTGTATGTCATTTTTATTTTATTTAGTTACTTATTTAAGAGCAAGAGAGAGAAGCAGATAGAGACTAAATAGGTGCTCCAGGACCTCTAGGCAGTACAAATTAATTCCATATGCCTGCACCACCTTGTGCAGCTAGCTTATGTGGGTATTGGGGAATTGAACCTGGGCCCTTAAGCATCACAAGCAAGTACCTTAACAATCTCTCTAGCCCTGTATGTCATTTAAAATTTTTTTTATTATTTTTTATTTATTTTTGGAGAGAGAGACAGAGAGAGATAGACAGAGAGGAAGAGGGAGACAGAAATGGGCACGCCAGCAGTCTCTCAGCTGCTGTGAACGAAATCCAGATGTGTGCGCCCCCTTGTGGGCAAGTGCGGCATTGCGCCCTTGCCTCACTTTGCATCTGGCTAAACATGGGACCTGGAGATTGGAACTGCTGGACATTGGAACCAGCGTTCTTAGGCTTAGCAGGCAGGCGCCTTAGCCGCTAAGCCATCTCTCCAGCCCTGTATGTCATTTTTTAAGTGGCAAAAGATCTGCTATCAGTGGCTGGCAATTCACATTTATGAGTAACAGAATATAATTTATGTAGTAACATGAAGTGAAATGAGGTCTGGATGAATACTTTTATTCCTTAGTGCATTCATTACTTCTGCATTGATGTAACAGAATGTCTGACAAAAACAACTTAAGTGAGTAAAGTCTTATTTTGGCTCACAGTTTCTAAGACTTAATCAATCTTGCAGGGTTGAACAGCTTAATTCATGGTGACTGGAGTGTGTGCTAGAGACTGTTAACATCAATGGGCCAGGATATAGAGCACATGAGCAGAATCAGGCACTATGTATAACCTTCAACAATGCTCCCCTAGTGACCTATTTCTCCTAGCTAGGCACAATCTCCCAGTTTCCTGAAGCCTCCCAGATGGTACCAGCAGCTGGGAGACAAACATTCAATATGAGCCTGTGATTTCAGATTCCAACCATGCATCTGGGTCTTTGTTTCCCCCTTCCTCCCTTCCTTCCTTTCTTCCTCCCTCCTTCCTTCCTTCCTTCCTTCCTTCCTTCCTTCCTTCCTTCCTTCCTTCCTTCCTTCCTATACTTTCTTCTTTCTTCTTTCTTTCTTTCTTTCTTTCTTTCTTTCTTTTTTCTTTCTTTCTTTCTTTCTTTCTTTCTTTCTTTCTTTCCTTCCTTCCTTTCTTCCTTTCTCTATCTCTCTTTCTTTCATTATCTATTATCTATCTACCTATCTATATATCATCATAATCTATCCCTTTATTGCTTATTGGAAACCTTATGGGCTAAGACAGTTAATAACTTTCAAAGCAACATCCTGCATCTTTAAATCTAGAACCAGTAAGCCTCCTTCATGAGATCACTGTGAAGATAAGAAGATCTGAATTTCTTCCAGGCTTCACAGCTTTCTCCATTATCTGTTCACTGCTCCTAACCATCCTTCTCTGACTCATTCAGCTTTTTCTTGATAGGACCAAATTCACTTCTGCCTTAAGATTCTTTCATTTCTTCTATCTGTGGTACTTCCCTGATTTTCACCTAGCTAATGCTGTGATTTCCTGAAGTTGTGAGCTCAAAATCATTTCCCCTATGGCATTCAGTAGTCACTATGTATGCAATACTCTGTTATTTCAATCTATCTTTACAGCTTCCATGCATTGTTCTTCCTCAAAGTAGTTGTTTATGCCTGAAATCATTTGGCAGATTTATTATCTTACCTATTATATTTCTCACTAATGTCTAAGCTACCTGAATGTAAAGCTGTCTTCCTTTTGGTATCCTCCAATATAGAACAATTTTTTTATGTGCTTAACAAATATTTGTTGAATGAATATACCATATGCTTTGTCACATAATGGAAATTTAATGACTTATGCTTTCCTTTTTCATTAAGTTTTACTCCTCTGATTACCATTGTTGCAATAATGCTGGAAACACCCACTAGACATATTAAATATATTCTGCTCCTCTCCTGTCCCCTCTGCATCTTTGTGTTTGCTTTTCACAGATTAAACTGCAGCCTATGGTAGCAACTTTCTTGGTTGTTATCATTTGGCCAGTGGGGACTTAACAGGGCTCTCCTTTAAAATGGGCTTCACCATTGTTCCAAGGGAAAAGTCCCAGTATCATAGAATTCTGTGAAGATTATGTAAGGGAGAGAATTGCTTGTCCAGCTGGAAGTAAAGAAGAGCATGCAATTTTGGGAATTTTCTAACCCAGCTTGACATTTATCTGAATTATCAAGGCCTCAGAAGTCAGGACCAGGAGAATATTTGTGCTCAGGGCCTGTTGACAGACATGATGAGAGAGAGGGTCTCATCACCAGTACAGGCCCTTAATATGCCAACAAACAGGTCAGAAGTGTCAGAAGACCAGAAGAAACTAACATTCATCAGACATAAATGGCGGACACGGCATTCTGCTTAGTGCTAGGTCAATAGTACTCTCATAGTTTTCAGAGCAATGAGTACCTGAAACTCTGGTAAATGCTGGCTTTAGGAGAATCCCACTGCATTACCTTTTAAGCCCTTCTGCTTTTATTTTATTTTATTTTATTTTATTTTATTTTATTTTATTTTATTTTATTTTATTTTATTTTATTTTATTTTATTTTATTATTTATTTGTCGTGTCATTCTTATGTGCCAGGGGCTGGCTGCATAGCCCAGGTGGGCCTCAGGCTATTGATTCTCATGCTGAAGCATTCCAAGCACTAGGATTAGAGGCCTGTTTCACCTCTGAGAAAACTCTTTTTGACCCTGTCCAGGATATCTAGGATGGTTGTTCCCCAGCTTGAGATATTCAGATGTATAGCCTGTATCACTTTGCTCATATCTAAGCACCATTTTCCTGTTACTTATTGTACTCTGCTTCTAAAACCATTTGTTATGGTTTGAAGGTTCATGTTGACGTGTTCAAACCTCACCAACATTGTGATAGAGATGAGACTTGGGGACATAATCAGATGGATGCATAACCTTTCTGAGTGAGTTTAATTAGTGACTTTATGATAAAAGCCCCTACGAGCTTCCCTGTCCCTCACACCAGGTAAAAACTTAGTGAGAAGACAGTGTCTTTCCCACAGGAAGCTGGTACACCCAAATCTGCCAGTGCCCTGATCTTAGACTTCTTCCTTTCAAAAACACCAGAAATAATTTCTATTATTTTCAAGCTGCCCACTTTGTTATATTTTGTCATAACTACCCACATGGATTAAGATGTCTATGTACATTTAAAAATATGTATTTTCATTATTATAAAAGAAAATGTTATATTACTTCATAAATCAGTTCCTCTTACCAAATAAAGTGGCTATTAAGATTAATTAAAATTTTATCAAATAAAATTGTATCATATGTCACCAGTGGACTGAGTCTGTGTCTTGAGAAGGTTTAGAACCTTAGCCTATTTGAATGACAGATTGGGGCTTTCATTTTTCTTGTCTTACTTTATTATGATCTTAGATTACCCAGATGGTCTGGGCCCCAAATTGTCTCTACCTTTTTATGTTTGCCTGGCTCTACTATTATTGCTAGGAACTTCTTCATTCCCAGATGATTCTGTGAACTAGATTGAGCTGCATCTTCAGTAATATGTGGCTTCTGTGGTTATGGGAGTGGAATTCTGTTTAACATTTTCTGTCAAGTTAAAAAAGCCCACTCCATCCCTATATCATTCCTTCTTCCTTTCTTGCTTCTTGTACACTTCCTTTCTCAGGGAAAGCTAGGCATTTAGGGGGACTTCCCATCTGGTGGTATAGAGGAAGTATAATAAGGAGAAGAAAAAAACAGAAAAACAAAGTGAATTAAGTTTTTAAAATTTATTTTTATTGACCTCTATTTTATAGACAATAAACCATGACATTTCCCTCCCCTCCCCCTTTCCCCTTCAGAATGCCACTGTCCATCATATCCCCTCCCTCTCTCCATTAGTCTCTCTTTTAATTTGATGTCATCCTCTTTTTCTCCTATTTTGAGGGTCTTGTGAAGCTATTGCTAGGCACTGTGAGGTCATGGATATCGAGTCTAACTTTTGTCTGCATAGTTGCATTGTAAGGCGTGGTACCCTTCCTTTGGCTCTTACATTCTTCCCACCACCTCTTCTGCAATGGACCCTGAGCCTTGGAGGGTGTGATAGAGATGTTTCAGTGCTGGATACTCCTCCATCCCTTCTTCTCAGCACTATGTTGCCTTTTGGGTCATCCCAGTGGTCACCACCATCTGAAAAGAGAAGCTTCTCTAACCAAAAGTGAGAGTAGCATTAATACATGAATATAAACATTAAGTGTAGTGCTTTCAGGGCAGTTTGGTGAGAATAATATATACAGAATAATATATACATTTAGCCAGAAAAGAGTAGGCTTTATACCCCTAAGGGCCATGACCTCTCCTGCCAAAGGCTTTTGATTAGGTTTTCAATACCAGGCATGTATTCCCTCCCATAGAGTGGGCCTTTAATCCAATTAGAGAGCAGTTGGTTTCTTCCAGAGCAGACATGCCACTATTGCACTCATTTGGTCATTTGGCCTGTCTGGCCAAACTTGATGCTTCTAGTGTCCACTAATTTCACTGCTGACTTCTGTCTCCTGTAGGGCTGCAGCTTTTTCCAGCTTTCAGTTGGCTGGTCTACAGGGAGAAAGTTTTCTGCTCAGCGCCAGCTTGATTTCTCAGTGACCTTGCCACTCGGGCAAGTGCAGTCTTCAGCAATAGGGTCTTATCATCTGTTTCTCAAGGGACACCAGGGGCCTTGGCAATAGCCTATAATGTTTTGGAGGCAACAGGGAACGCCCTGATCAACAACTCACTGGAAGATATCCCATCCCTGGCACTGAATATTTTCTAGTAATAATCCATGGCTTCTGAATATGCCATTATTCAAAAAAGTGGGTTTTCATATGTCTTATTCAGAATATCTTGGATTTTGATTGACCCTCCCCCCCCCATCCTTTTTTTACAAAGTCTCTTCCCCTGGCCTCACTTAGGCCTTTCCCTCCCTGTAATCTGTTCTTCTATTTACATATAAACAATACCATCCCTTTAAGTCTTTACCTCTCCTCCTTCACTTATAGCCTTTTTCTAGCTTACTGGCCTCTAAGAGTAAGACTAATACATGTCTGCATATCTTCTAATTTTGAATAAATTCAATTCATTAAATCTACTCATAATTCCTATTTGCCAGTAAATAAAACATGCTAAGAATAATGTAGAAACGTGCATAGGTGAGGTATGGTCAACACTGGGATACATACCATGCTGTGTCAGACAAAAAAGTATGTGTCTCTCCCACTCAAAATCTTACAAAAGAGGACAGCCCACTGGCATTTCAAAGATATGATATGCAGAGTTGATAATCCCTCTTAAACTGACAAAAACTCAATCATTTTTGTGATTCAAATAGCTGCAAAATATATATGTTTCTGATATGAGTTGCACTTAAAGTATAAAAAGACCATTTTCAAAGAGCCATTTAATGTTCAAGAGCCTTACAAATAGGATCAGGTGACTCATGGTGGCTGAGGAGATCTATTTCTTGTTTCAGTCTTAAATGTGCTGAAATGATATCCAATTCATAATGCTACTATTGATATGCCCAGAGGGTAGAATCCTGTGACTACTTAATCTCATGTTCCCTGAGAGCTGAAGACTGCATAATCTTTCATTGTGTGAGGTCACCATTACTCATGGGAGCATTTTTCTGTCTCTGGATATTTGGGTTGTTTCTTTGCTTATGTGAAAAATCACATTATTATTATTTTCAAATCTGATTTGGTTTATAGAAGTGTTGTTTTATATTTAAATGAGATTCTTGTGGCTTATGAGTTGAATAATGAGTAGAAATGCTCATTAGACTTTTTAATTGCTTTATGTTTTAAAATATTTTTATTTATTTGCAAGGAGAGAGGGAGAGAGAGATAGACAGAGAAAGAGAACGAAAAAACAAATGGGTGCACCAGGGCCTCTAGCTGGTACAAATGAACTCTCCAGAAACAGGAGCCATCTTGTGCATCTTGCCTGCGTGGGTACTGGGGAATTAAACCTGGATCCTTTGGCTTTTCAGGCAAGTACCTTAACTGCTAAGCCATCCCTCCAGCCCCTAGACTTTTTACATTTTTCAGTTAATACATGGTCTGCACCTTTCATTTGGTATTAATTTGACCATTTCCTGTTTGGCTTACAAGTTCATTGAAGAGAGGGACCTAGTCTATACTACTTACTGTTGTATTTCATAAGATGAAATAAGAAAGGCCAACTGAAGAGATGGCTTAGCAGTTAAGGCGCCTGCCTGCCAAGCCTAAGAATGTCCATTGGATTCTCCAGGTCCCACATTTAGCTAGACACAAAAAGTGACTCAAGGGGGCACATGCATATGGAGTTCGTTCATAGTGGCTGAAATGGCCCTGGTGAACCCATTCTCTCTCTCTCTCTCTCTCTCCTCTCTGTCTTCCTCTCTCTGTGTCTCTCTCTCTCTCTCTCTCAAAATAAGAAAAGAAAAGAAAGGCCCCCATATAGTTAACCTAGTAATTACATTAATGAAATTAATAGCAACTCTCTTTAGAATAAAATAC
Organism: Orientallactaga sibirica; assembly: GCA_036365145.1. NCBI lineage: Eukaryota > Metazoa > Chordata > Mammalia > Rodentia > Dipodidae > Orientallactaga > Orientallactaga sibirica. The sequence continues at coordinate 19,211,027 of JAEOAD010000018.1, read as the reverse complement.
TTGCCAGCTCGTGTCAGATTGCAAAGTAAGGTGCACTCACATGGCCAAAAAATAAATCATCCTGAGTTCAGGATCTGAGATTCCTAAATGCACATAGATCTTACATAGAAGATATGCATTTGAAAGCCTGGCATGGTGGCACATACCTTTAATCCCAGAGCTCAGGAGGCAGAGATAGGAGGATCACTGTAAGTGCTAGGCCAGCCTGAGACTCCATAATGAATTCCAGGTCAGCCTGATCTACAGTGAGACATTACCTCAGACAAAAGAGAGAGAGAGAGAGAGAGAGAGAGAGAGAGAGGAGATATGCATTTCAATAACCACTTTCTCACTATCAACTTTTAACTCAAATGTAGAAGAGCATAGATGTTTAGAACCCCTCCTTTGGACTTCAGGGTTTTTAAGGGCAAGATTGTCCAGGGAAACAAGAAATTAAAAATGAATAACTATTTCTTTATAAGTTGGTATAGTTTGAACATGAAATGCTTCAAATAGGTGCACGTGTTCACCATTTTAGACCCAAGGTGGTGGTCATTTTGGGAAGTTGTGAAAGCTTTAGAAAGTGGAAAGTGGATCCCTTCTAGAGATGGTAAATCGCCGAGGATAAGTCATTGGGAGTATCTTGTCCCTTGGCCCTTTCTTACTTTTCTCTTCTTGTGTACCATGAACTAAACAGCCCTCCTCAGCCAAACACTCCCAACACTGTTATGTTTTGCCTTATGCTGGGCCCAGAAACAAGGAATCCCATGACCTTGGACTGAACTATCTGAAACTGTGAGCCAAAATAAATTTTTCCTCTCTCTAACTTGTTCATCTAATGTTTTGGTCATGGTGATGCAAAGTTAACTGATGCAAAAAAAAAAGTTAAAATTGCAAAAGGAAAATTATGAACTATGTGGAAGTTCAATAGTGACAGATGTTACATAGCTTAGTTACTTACAAGAGGAACACAGGACCATAGGGAGGTTTCCATTGTGAAAGAATTTTACTAAACCGTTTAACTTTGAAAGGTTCACTATGTAGCCCAATTAATATTCATAAAACACCCGCGTGGACTCCTCCAATCCATATATCCTTCTTGACTGTTGTCTGGAAAGATTTAGATATGAAAGGTCTTTTTTTAGCACCTCTTCCTGTGGGCCAACCACTGTGTTCCACACTTAATATTCATGAGTTCAATTAATTTTCTGAGACAGTTATTGTTAATATCTTATTTGACATATATGGCAGCTAAAACAGAGAGAAGTTCAATAACTGTCTGAAGATCGAGAGCTCCTCAGAGGCAAATGTAGGAATTCAACCCAGGGAGTTTGTCACAGAGGCTGAGTCCTTAATTAGAAAAACCACAGCTGTACAACTCAAGGATTTGACTGGTTGATATATTTGGGCTCAGTTTATCCCTCTTTTAAAAACCAGCATATGTGTTTAGTAGTGTAAAATATGTGCTGAGCACCAACCTAAGTGATTTATTAATTATATTTACTCTTTAAAATCACATTATGTTGGACATGCTCTTACTACTATTTCTAATTTGAAAATGAAATGAACTAAGACAAACTGAGGTCAATAACATTGATCTAAAGTCTTGGTTGCTAAGACCTTGACCAAGGAACCAAAGGACTGAAACTCCCTGCCCACACCTTTGTACCCTCCACATTCCTCTCTTTTCTCAATTCTTGGTACTACTACTGTTTTGTTTTTCTTCCCTCTGCCTCAAATCACCCCAGTTTTTCCTTTGCTCAATCAAAATACTCTAGCCAACATAATTATTTTTCAATGTTTTCATTGTGAGTTGATAGTAGCTTTTTTACTTTCCTAAATTATTATGCTTCTATATTATTATTTCCAATAGCCATGTAATATTCTTAATATTTTTTTACCATTTTCAAAAATGTTACTACATATTTCCTTATTGATATATAAGTGATGTGTAGAACATAAGTATACCTTTTATCACAGTGTAAATATCTTCTGAGGTGTGTTATAACAAGTTATTAAATAGCCTTCTTAGTTTAACTGGTGTGGCATTGATTTTAAAGCTTTGTTTTTAAAATATATTTAATTTAATTTATTTATTTGAGGAGAGATACTGGGAGAGGGTAAAGGAGAGAGAGAGAGAGAGAGAGAGAGAGAGAGAGCGCTAGGACTTTCAGCCTCTGCAAATGAACTCCGGATGCATGAGCCACCTTGTGCATCTGGTTTACATGGGTCCTGGGGAATAGAACCTGGGTCCTTCACTGGCCTTCACTGCTAAGCCATCTCTCCAGCCCATGGTGTTGAGTTTTTATTTTCTAATTTTCCTTAGAGATAAAGATAATAGTAACAACCTATTCAACTCCAGATAATTTAAATAGGTAACAAAAGTTATGCATTGGTAAATAGGAATTTAAATTCTAAGGAAGGGTTGGCAAGATGGCTTAGTGTTTAATCCACTTGCCTACAAAATCAAAGGATCCAGGTTTGATTCCCTGGGACCCAAGTAAGCCAGATGCATAAGGTGGCACATGTGTCTGGAGTTCTTTTGCAGTGGCTGGAGGCTCTGGTGTGCCCATTCTTTCTCTTTCTATCTGCCTCTCTCCTCCTTTAATAAATAAATAAAAATAAAATATTAAAAAAGAAGGTATACCAAGCATACTAAATACTTTTAAAAAAATAGACAGCACATATATTTTTAACAAATGCAGGGAAGATACTAAGTGTCCTGGTTAACCTTTATCATCAAATTGACTGGGTTTATGATCACTTAAGAAACACTTTAAGGTGAGTCAATGAGGGTGTTTCCAGAAGGGTTTAAGACCCACTCTGAATATGGGCTATGACCTTAGATGGAATAAAATAAGAGAAAGAGAGCTGAGCACCAGCATTGGTCTCTGCTTTCTGACCAGGGATACATTGTAATCAGCTACCTCAAGCTTCTGCATCTATCCCTTCTCTGACAAAATGGATCTTGCACGCAAGCTGTGAGCTAAAACAAACCCTTCTTTAATTTGCTTTTGTCAATCATTTTATTATAGCAATGAGAATGTACATGATGCAATAACCATAAATTCTGCTTGGGAAAAATGTATTCTAAAAGTTAATGACTAGGCAGATGAAAACAGAGTTCAAGAGTGAGGGTACATGCATTGTTAATTGTACGTAAGTGCACAACTATGACTTACTGGGAAGTACAGCAACAGAGCCTCGTGTAAATGCCACCAAGTTTGAAACAAATTATATACAGCAAAAATGGCACCTAGAAAGAGGATAAAATGTCAGAAAAATCCATGTCAGATTCTTCCATGACAAGGAATCCAGACTGGTTACCACCTCATCAATGCTCTTCACTGCATTATGACTTTGGATTTTTAATATTTTCATTTAAAGGATGTTCATTTTTTTAGGCTTACCACATGTTCTTCTTTATTTACATTACTCTAAAGCACTATTTAATGAAGTTTTAGTTGTCATATAATACAGTAGATTTCATTATAACATTTTCATACATGTCATTCTACTTTGCTCATATTCTTTCCACCCACGTACTACTCTCCATATGCTTCATTCTCCACCCTTCTTCCTGGCTCCTTTCTTCCCCTAAAAATATCCCCTAAAGAGTATAATGTATGTTTATGTATATATGTGTTTAAATCTAGAACCATATCTTGAAGAAAATCCATGACATTTGTGTGTGTGTGTGATCTCTGTGTGTTAATGTGTGAGTGCACATATGTCATAGCATGTGCATGGAGGTCAGTGGACCACTCTGTGCATTGGCCCTTGCCTTGACTCTTTAGTGAGGCAGGGTCTTTCATTTTTGCTCACTTCGGATTTCATAAATATAGTTCCTGGGAGATTCTCCTGTCTCCACCTCCCTTCTTGCTCTAGACATGTGCCATGATGTTTTTCTTTTATGTGAAGTCTGAGGATCCAAACTCAAGGAATCTCTTGCTTATATGGAAAGTGCTTTATCCATTGAGCCATCTCTCCAGCCTGCATTAATGTAATTGTTTTAAATCCAGATAAAATTAAATTAAGTCTTAAAATGTAATATTTGTTCATCAGTATGTGTCAGAATGCATTACTTATCTGTCTTTACTATTTAAATAAATTTAAAATATGCCCTAAAATTTAAAAATATTTTTATTCCATTTTTGATTTAAATGCATAAAGTGTGCATTGCTAGGGATAGTGTCATATTTCAGTATGTGCATACAGTATGCTTTAATCAAATGCAGCCGGTCTTTATCCTTTCTTCCTTCTAATTCCATTTTCAAGCTCTAGAAATCATCCAGGTTACCCCTCTTTTTCTACCCCCCCTTTTATAATATTTTATTTATTTATTTGAGAGAGAAAGAGAGAGAGAGAGAGAAAGAAATAGGCAGAGAGAGAGAAAGAATGTGCATACAGGACTCCAGACAGTGCAAATGAACTCCAGATGTGTGCACCCCCTTGTGCATATGGCTTACATGAGTTCTGGGGAATTGAACATGGGTCCTTTGGCTTTTCAGAAAAGTGCCTTAACCACTAAGCCATCTCTCCAGCCCCCAGGTTGCCCTTTTAAATCTACCACATTTCTTTTTTTCTTTTTTTTTTTTTTTTTGTTTTTTCGAGGTAGGGTCTCACTCTACCTCAGGCTGACTTGGAATTAACTGTGTAGTCTCAAGGTGGCCTCAAACTCAAGGCGATCCTCCTCCTCTGCCTGCCGAGTGCTGGGATTAAAGACGTGCGCCACCATGCCCGGCTAGAACATGCAGTTTTTAATCTTTCCATGTTTGACTTATTTCATTTAATTATTCCATCCATTTTGATGAAATGACATAATTTGACTTCTTTATGGCTAATTTATGGTTCATTATATGTATAAATCACTTTTTCTTTATTCATCTGTTTTTTGCAACCTCGGTTGAAGCCATATCATAACTATTGTGAATTGGGCCAAAATAAACATTGGGCACACAGATACCCCTGATATGGTCCTTTTTATTATTTGGACTAGACAGCAGAATTGAGACAGCTGAATCATATAGCAGACCTAATTTTAGTTTGTTGAAGAACTTCCATACTGGTATTATTTTATAATAGTTTATATTCACAATGATAGTGCATGAATATTTCCAGTGAGTAACATCATATAGTATAATTTGTTTTTATTTTTATTTTTATTTTTATTTTTATTTTTATTTTTATTTTTATTTTTATTTTTATTTTTGTTTTTGTTTTTGTTTTGCAAGGTAGGGTCTCACTCTGGTCCAGGCTGACCTGGAATTAACTATGTAGTCTCAGGGTGGCCTCGAACTCTTGGAGATCCTCCTACCTCTGCCTCCCGAGTGCTGGGATTAAAGGCGTGCACCACCATGCCCAGCTTTGTTTTTATTTTTTATGAAATGTGAAAAATATATTATTAAAAGAGAATATGCTTCATAAAATAAATGCAAATAATCATATGGGAATCTACAAATAAGAAATAAGGAAACACTACTAATAAGAAAATTAAGGAAACTAGAGAATTAAACATTAAACAGTCTTTAGCATATCTTGTTAGTCTGTTTTCTTTTGCCAAAACTAAACACCACTGATTAGGTCATTTATAATGGAATGGCACTTAGGTAGCCCACAGTTCTAGATGGAACTGACATTCACTTTGCAGTGAATGGAGGCAGTCTTCATGCTAGGTAATGGCATGGCAGAGGCCATCTCAAGGCAAAGCAGAATAAGCTTGCTAATCTTGATCTCTATTTCTCTTCCTATGAAGTCACCAATGCAACCACAAGGGTCCTATCCCTTTTGAGTTCTATTTACCACCTATAAGCCCACCTCCAAATACCACTAACATTTATTTGACTTTGACTTCTAAATTTCTACCTGCGTTTTGGAGAGGACAAGTATCAACACTATATTAATAGCCAACAAGGAAAACTAATGAAGAAATAATGCATTTTCAAACATAAGTAATCAATAAATGCCTGTGCTGGACTTACTAAAATTTTACAAATTAATACAAAGAAACAAAGAAAGTCTACTGAGAACTACTAAAAGATGGTTGCAACAAACAGAGAGACATATATTTTTCTGGAGTGGGAAGACTTTACATTTATTATGAAGGTATTATTTTCTTTTAACAATTTACCAATCCATGACATGCTCAGATAAAATCCTGAAATGGAAGATCTGGATAGTTGACTGCTTATATCAACTAGAACTAAGTCAAAAAACCTTAGATGAAACTGATCTATGAAACTGGACTTGTAAATAATTCTTTATAATACAATATATCCCCTTACAAAGATAAAATACTTAAACAAAACAATGATAGAATACTAATGAAATGGAAACAAAGGTGATTATTTTTCCATCTTGAGGTAAGATGTGTTGTTGAAATATGATATCTATATGCTATGTTTTATTTATTTATTTATTTATTTATTTATTTATTTATTTATTTATTTATTATATATTTTAGAGAGAGTAGGAGAGACAGAGAGAGACACAGAGAGAGTAGAGTAGAGAATTTGTACACCAGGGCCTCAGGCTGTGCAATCAAACTCTAGATGCTTGTGCCCACCTAGTGGGCATGTGTGACCTTGCAATTGCCTTACCTTTGTGCATCTGGCTAACATGGGATCTGGACAGTAGAACATGGTCCTTAGACTTTGCAGGCAAGCACTTTAATCACTAAGCCATATCTCCAGCCCTACAGGTAAACTTTTTTAAAAAATGAAAACTTGAATCCTTTTAAGAATTTCAGTGTGACAAAACAAAGGAAAACAAAAATAGTGCTAAACCAAAACATACAATGTTGGTAAGGCTATGTGAAAATGAGCAGTGTCCTCTGCTGCTCCACAGCAGATGTGGCATCTTTCCATGAGGAAAGCAAAGGCTAAGCTGTAGAACATCTTCTTCCCAGTCTTTAGAAATTTCTGCGCTAAGTTTTTATTTTTTTTATTATTATTATTTTTTTTTTGTTTTGGGAGGTAGGGTCTCACTCTGGCCCAGGCTGACCTGGAATTCACTATGTAGTCTCAGGGTGGCCTCGAACTCATGGCAATCCTCCTACCTCTGCCTCCCTAGTGCTGGGATTAAAGGTGTGCACCACCACGCCCGGCAACAAGTTTTGAGTTTTTAAAGATGGCATTTTCCAGTCCCCTAAAACTTGGCTGTGGATTTTTAAATATTATTTATTTATTTATGAGAGAGAGGGCACACCAGGGCCTCCAAGCAGTGCAAACAAACTCCAGACACATGTGCCACCTTGTGCATCTGCCTTACATGGGTTCTGTGGAATTGAAACTGGATCCTCCACCTTTGCAGGCAAGTGCCTTAGCCACTAAACCATCTCTTCAGCCCTGTGGATTTTTTTAAAATTATAAGTTATTAATTGCATTTTCTTTATCATATTTATGAGTTGGTTGAAAATATAGTCTAATTAATAATAAAGTTATCCAAATTATTTATATGGCTCTTGAAATGTATTAAATACAGTTCTGAGTTCTCGACACTTCACTTAAATGACCCACAGACTAACCTGAGAGTCATTATTGTTTATTCACATTACAAATTTAATAAAACAGAATAACAGGAAGGATCAAAATTTCTAGTACTAGACAATGAATTAAATAAAACAGAGCATAACCATACAACATAATTTAATGGGGTGAGTATAATAAAATAAATCCTCATTGTGAATACATTTAAAAAGTAGTTGTTCCTACAGCATTGATTATGTGACACATTCATGAAAAGTTCTTAGCTTTACTTCTATATTAATCATTTCTACATTTACCTGTAGTCAATTACATATCTACTATTTTTTATAAATTACTATTTGCATAGAAAGCTGTTTCTGAAGAACATTCTTTAAAATGGTATCAAAACTTATTTCTGGATCAGAATTTGGGAATGATTTTGAAAATTTTATTTGTAATAATTTTCTTCAGTTATTTGATTTTTCAAAATGGTGAATGTATTTTGCTCCCAGATTCCCATCCCCTCTCAAAATTCTACAAAAGTTGCCTGTGTTTGTTTGTGTATGTTCACTATGCATTTCCATATCTTGCACACAGTATGTACTTTGTCACTGAACCATATTCCCAGCCACACCGATTGCTTTGCAACAGAAAGTAAAATTATAAACTAGACATACATTAGAAAACATCATCCATCATCCATATTTTCTTTTCTTTTTTTGTTTGAGGCAAGCTTCAAACAGACTGGCTTTTTTATGAGATGACAGAGGGAGAGAGAGAGAGAGAGAGAGGGAGAGAAAGAGAATTGGCCTCCAGCTACTGCAATCGAACTTCAGGCATATGTGCCCCCTTGTGAACATGTGCAAGCTTGCACTCTTGCATCACTTTGTCCGTCTGACTTATGCAGGACCTGGAGAGTCAAATATGAGTCCTTAAGCTTCATAGGCAAGCACCTTAACTGCTAAGCCATCTCTGCAGGCCTCATGTAAATTTTCTATATACTGGGGCTCAAACTCAGATCTTCATGCTTGCACAACACAAACACTCTACCAGTAGAACTATCTTCCCAGCCTAGTAGTATTTCCATGTAATTGAGTATAAGCAATTTAAAAAATATTCTTATTGAAATATTTTATATTTTTGAGAGAGAGATAAGTTTGGGGAGAAAGGAAGCATGGGTATGGATGTTCCAGGGCCTCTTGTTGCTGCAAACAAACTCTAGACACATGTACCATTTTGTGCATCTGGCTTTAGGTGGGTACTGGGAAATCAAACCCATAATAACAGACTTTGCAAGTAAGTGCATTTAACTGCAGAGCCATCTCCCAGTTAATTTTTAAATATTCTCAAAATGCATGTTACATTCATGTAATAAGTGGAATATCCTAAGAGAGGTCAGGGGAAGATGTTTAGTAAAAGAAGGGTGAGGGGAGGGTTAATCAAAATTCAAGATATTGTGAATAAACCATATGAAAACTTACAAGTTGGGATAATGGCACACCCAGAAGCCATAGACGGTTACTAAAAAAAATAACAGTGTCAGGGATGGGATACCCTCTAGTGAGTTGTTGGCCAGGGAAGTCTCTGTTGCCTCAAAAACATTAAAGACTATTGTGAAGGCTCTTGGTTTCCCACCAGAAAATAGATGGTAAGACCCTGTTGCTGAAGACTACACATGCCTGGGTTGCAAGGTCACTGAGAAATCAAGCTGGGGCTGAGCTGAAAACCTTCTCCCTATAGATCAGCTGACAGAAAGCTGGAAAAAGCTGCACTGCATGCAGCCCTATTGGAGACAGATGTCATCAGCAGTGAAAACAGTGGACACTGCAAGCATCAAGTTAGGCCAACCAGGCCAAATGACCGGATGGGTGCAATAATGGCATGTCTGTTATGGGGGAAACCATCTGCTCTCTAATTGCACTGGATGCCCACTCTATGGGAGGAAATACATACCTGCTACTGAAAACCTAATCAAAAGCCTAGGGTGGGGGAGGCCATGAGTTTTAGGAGTGTAACATCCACTCTTTTCTGGCTAAATGCAAATATTATGCCCTCTAAACTGCCCCATAGGAACTTTATTTAATGTTCATACACATATATTAATGCTACCCTCACTTTTGCTTAGAGAAGCTTCTCTTTTCAGATAATGGTGACTACTGGGATGACCCAAAAGGCACCATAGTGCTGAGAAGATGTAACAGAGGAGCGTTCAACAGTGAAACATCTCTATCACACCTTCCAAGGCTCAGGGTACATTTAGGAAAAGGTGGCAGAAAGAATGTAAGAGCCAAAGGAAAAGGAAGACAGTGCAATTGTCTGGATAGAAACTAGCCTCAATATCCATGACCTCTTAGTGCCTAATACTACCTTCATAAGACCCTCATAATAGGAGGAAAAGATGATGATATCAAAATAAAAGAGAGACTAAAGGAGAGAGGGAGGGAATATGATGGAGAGTGGATTTATGAAGGGGAAATGGGTGAGGGAATTATCATGGTTATTGTCTGTAAGTATGGAAGTTTTCAAATAAAAATGCCAATATCCATATCCCATACATTAAATATCATTTTTGGTTTACAAACTCAATGAATGCATACTAAATGTATTTTCAAACATATCTTTTTTATTTGTACATTTTACATGTATGTGTGCAGTATGTGTGGTGTATACGAGTGTGTGTTTATCCATGTGTGTACCCTGTGCATGCTCAGAGGCCACATAACACAGTGAGATGTCCTGCACCACTGCTCCACCTGCTTCCTTGAGAGGGAGTTTCTCACTGAACCTGGCCCTACTGTTTTCAGTCAAACTGGCTGACCAGCAAACCCCAGTCATTCTCCTGTCTCCTCGCCACAGAACTGGGATTGCAGGTGTGCAGGGCCACACTCAGCTTTCTATGTGTGTTCTAGGGAATCAGAATCTGGATGCATCAGGCCCTCTCAGACTCTCATGCTTGTGTGATAAGTGCTTTTACCTGACAAACCATCTCCTCTACCTTCAAACATATACTTAATAATTATCTTTGTTGTGACCTGTGCTTTCAAACATAACAAAATATCCTCTCTCTATACTCTTCATCTTTATCACCAGTGTGTGCATCTTTGAGATTTTCTTCTTTGTTCTGGAGTTTAAACTCATCATCATTGATTTCTGATCCTTACTGTTGCTGTTTATTGCCTTTAATGCAGATTTCCATTCTATTATTGCAATTTTAATCTCCTTAGAATCTTTATCAAGTTCTCCTACTTTCATTTCTACCTGCCTCTCAGGCAACTTCCTTCTTACCTCAACCTTTTTTCATACAATTTCATGTTTCATCTTTCTATTTGGATAATAAGTTTTCATATTTTATTGAGATAACAATGCATAACAATTTTTTTTATTTCTGTTTCCTTTTGTAATATTTTTAAATTTGTAACTTTTATGTATGATAATTGCATTTTCTTCTTAAAATATATGCATGATACTATTGTCAAACCTATGAAATATTTAAGGACATTATTTCACAGAATTTCCACATTTCTAAAATATATATTTTGAGACAGGGTCTAGCTATATAGCCCAGGCTAGTCTTGAACTTTCAACCTTCTTATTTCAGCTTTTCTCATACTGGAATTACAGGTATGTGCCACCAGGTGTAGCTCAACTACTTTAATTTTTATGTTACAGGTAAAAAAATCAAAGTGATTACATGCTAAATTAATCATTCAAAATCATATGATTTGTAAAATGTAAAAATAAGGGAGGGAGGAAAGGGAAGGACTTAAGTGTATGGTATTGCACATAGGTAAGTAGAAGAACAGATTACAGGGAGGGGAATGGCCTAAGCGAGGCCATGGGAAGAGAACACGTAAAAGAAGGGCAGGGGGAGGGTCAATCTAAATTCAAGATATTGTGAATAAGACTTATGTAAACCTACTTTTTTGAATAATAGCACATCTAGAAGCTGTAGACTGTTACTAGAAAATTTTCAGTGCCTGGGATGGGATACCTTCCAGTGAGTTGTTGGCCAAGGAGGTCCCTGTAGCCTCCAAAACATTAAAGGCTATTGCCAAAGCCCTTGGTTTCCCTTGAGAAATAGATAGTAAGACCCTATTGCTGAAGACATATCTTGCCTGAGAGGCAATGTCACTGAGAAAGCAAGCTGGTGCTGAGCAGAAAACCTTCTCCCTGTAGACCAGCCAACTGAAAGCTGGAAAAAGCAGCACTGCATGCAGCTGTATGGGAGACAGAAGTCATCAGCAGTGAAAACAGTGGACACTGAATATTCAGGTTTGGCCATACAGGCCCAATGACTGAACGGGTACAATAGTGGCATGTCTACTCTTAGGGTAACCGACTGCTCCATAATTGGACTGAAGGCCTTCTCTATGGGAGGGAATACATACCTGGTACTGAAAAACCTAAGCAAAAGTCTATGGCAGGTGAGGTCATGAGCCTTAGGGGTATAAAGCCTGCTCTTGTCTGACTAAATGTATATATTATTCCCACCAAGCTGCCCTGGACGCACTACACTTAATGTTCATGTTCACATATTAACGCTACTCTCACTTCTGGTTAGAGAAGCTTCTCTTTTCAGATGGCGATGACCACTGGTATGACCCAAAAGGCAACATAGTGCTGAGAAGAAGGGATAGAGGAGTGCCCAGCACTGAAACACCTCTGTCACACCCTCCAAGGCTCAGGGCCCATTGTGGAAGAGGGGGCAGATAGAATGGAAGAGCCAAAGGAAGGGTATGACTTCTTACATTGCAACTGCTGAGACAGAAATTGGCCTCGATATCCATGACCTTGCAGTGCCTAGCAATACCTTCACAAAACCCTCAAAATAGAAGAAAAAGAGGATGACAGCAAATTAAAAGAGAGACTAATGGAGAGAGGGAGGGGATATGATGGAGATTGGTGGTCTAAAGTGGAATGGGGGGAGGGGAGGGAAATATAATATGTTTTTTGTATGTAAGTATAAAAGGTGTCAATAAAAAAATAATAAAAAGAAAAAAATAAGGTTAGAAGTTAAGCAGCCTGCTTTCCTCCTAGTGTTCTATATTTAATGTTTAATGTTTGTTACAATTTTGATTTGAAGAAAGTGTATTTGTGAATGATCTATAGTACTTTTCTTTTTTAGGCCAACATTGGCAATATATATATATGACTCAGGTCTTACTCCAAAATATAAGTATGCCATTGTAAAACTCCACTGCCCCCACGTTTGTAGTATTTCTGAAAATAGTTATCTTGAATATATTTAGAAGAAGTCCAAAATTGGGGTATTTGGGGTGAAACATACCAAATTTTATAATATATTATATACATGTTTGTACATATGTAATCCTTTTAATTTCAACATATACACATAAAGATACACACACAAATACATGCTTGCATATCAAATGCATGCAGCTGCTTCAGAAGCCTTGCTCCCTGTTCTGTTCGGCACATCTGTGACCATATGGGCAATCTGTGGCTGGTACTTATCACAGATGCTGCACCTCTGAGCCAAAGCATTGGCAATGCAGAGCTAGACTACTGCATCGTCCTTCACATTGGCAGTTTTGATCTCAAGTATATGACAAGTTCTATGCTAATGTCACCTGACAATTGTGTTTCTCTTCTCCACTCCATGAATATTATAATTAGAGGAAATTCCTCTAAGACTTTGGCAGTAGATTAGTTGTCAATCTTATTTTCGTGGTTTATTACACACTCTCATCTCTTTATGTGTTTTCCTAGATATTTTATCATGAGAATCACAAAGTCTGAAATGAAGAATGCTCTTCAAACATCTTCTCTCTTCAATTCACTAGTCATTTCCAGCTACACAGACACACACGAACATGTGCATGCACACACACAGCTGAGGCATCTGAACATATATTAATTCTACTGATGATAAAACAACACAGAAAAATTGTTATGTCTCCACCCATCCTGTATGAATAGGAAGTTAAAATGATTAGAGTGTGTGGTGTTTAATTTTCCATGTCAACTTGTCTGAGACATGTGATACACAGAATCTGGGTGTGTTTGTAAAGGTGTTTCTGGAAGGCATCAGCGTTTAAATTGGTGAACTGAATAGCCCATATGATCTTCCTTACAATCCATGGGTATCATCCAATTCAGTGAAGACCAAATAGGAGAAAGAGATGGAGCACAATGGAATGTGCCCTCCCTCAACAAGACTGCTTCAACTAGAACATTGATCTTCTCTTTTTGTCTTTCTGAGTCTCAGATTTTCAGCTTCATAGTGGGATCTATGGTTTGTTCTAAGACTCTCAAGTACACCACACATTTTCCAAAGACTCTAGTTTACAGATTGCAGATTATGGGAATTAGTCAACATAACCACATGAGCCAATGTTTTAGAATCTCTCTCCATCTGTGTGTGTTCATAACTAACTATATGCGTATACTTGTAAGTATTTCTTTGGAACATCATAATACCAAGAATTGGGGAATTGTTCTAACAAACAGATAAAAGTGTGGGAGCATCTCTGTGCTTATTAATGAGTAATGAGAAAGGGCTGAAAGAGTCCTGTAGTATGTAGTAGAGAAAGCCCATGCTGCTGTGTAAAGACTTTCACAAGATGATTCTGGCTGTAAAGGGTTCAGATCAAAGCAGATTGGCTACAGACAAAACTTCTATTTTCTTAAAATACATAAATGGTGTATAAGAGGTTGTCAGAAATATGGACATTAAGGGTAGTTCTGATGAGGTGCAGACAGAAGGGAAGAACATCTATTGGACACTAGAGAAAAGGCGAACTTTGTTATAAATTGGGAAGAATTTAGGTAAATGTTGCCCATTTTCTGGTGTGTGGTAGAATGTAAGAAGATGCAATAAAGTTGGGTACTTTACTGAGAATAACAAAGACAGTGTGTTGAAAGACTTACTTGGTGCCTCCTAACTGTTTATAATAAAATCAAGAGGACAAGAAATGCTTTGAAGGAGTAATTCTTATATATATATTATTTATATTATTCTGATTTTACATTCATAGAATTGGTTCCATTGTCCTCCCTCTTCCAAAGGGACCCTCATCAATGGGGAATGTGGGTCATGCATGCACTGTGGGGGTAGTCAAGAGTAATTCTTAAAAAAATAGTAAAAGTAGAAGCTTCTTGGCCAAAAAAAAGATAAAAAAGAAGGAAGGAAGGAAAGAAGGAAGGAAGGAAGGAAGGAAGGAAGGAAGGAAGGAAGGAAGGAAAAAAGACAGAAAGAAAAGGTCTGGGGTTGTTCTAAGTCTGTGGCTGAGTAACATTTGAAAATATTAGTATGAGTATAAAACAAAACCCTAATAATTCACTTCAATAAGAGTCAGGAGAAGAGGTGGGCTTATATCAGCAGAGGCACTGCCAAATGGAAGTATAAAAAAATGGAGAAACCCGGGTGCAGACATGTGACATCTTTCAAGGGACGAAGGACATTACAGAGATTCTAAGATCATTAAGACTGCCATTTCCACCAAGGCCCAGGATAAGGGCTAATACCATCATGGCTTTCATCGGTGGGTTTGCCTCTCTTGTTTCAGAGGCCCTGGATGCTCCCATCCCTTGCCTTAAGGGCAGACCACCATAAATATAGGCAATACAGGTAAAGGAACTATAGAAAGCAGAAACATATGAAAGATGGACCAGGTCTAACCCACCAAATTGTAGGGGTGACATAACCTGTCCAATGAGCCTGGAGGTCTGATAATTAAGCCAGATGATTATTCTCAGGTCTCCCAATCACACTTAGTCCTTCTAAGTTTTGAGGATATGTGGGACCTGCACTTCTTCCTTTATTCTTAAAAAATTTTTAAATATGTTATTAGTTTATTTGAGAGATGGGGAAAAAGTTTTCCTTATTTCTTATTTCTCCTTTTTTTTTTTTTTTATCTGTAACGGAAATGCCTATCCAATGCTGCTCATACCATAGTATTCTGGGAACACATAATTTGCCTGATTTCCAGGTTCAGGTCTGGTCAGGACTTTTTGCATCAGGATTAACTGTACTTCACACCTTATTAATAAATGATTTATATTATATTTAGATGAGACTGGATAAGAAATTTGAACATTGTTGTAAGAAATTGCTTAAAATTTAGGGGTTATCAACCAATGAGGCAAGATATGCCCCCTGGTGCAATAGTGGCACATAAGTTATGGGGGTAATGAACTGCTCTCTGACTGATTTGAGGCCCACTCCATGGGAGGGATCTTATGCCTGGTACTGCAATCCAAACCAAAACTTATGGCTTGGAAGGAAATAGGCTTTAGGTGGGAAGCTACTACTGTTCTTTGGCTAAATAGCTATGTTGTTGCATCAAATTATTCTGTCAATGTTTATGTTTGTACCTATATTAGTATTGTTCTCAGTTTTGTTTAGCCAAACTATTTTTTTGCAGATGGCAGTGACAACTGGGGAGACCTAAGTGGTCATTGTGGTAGTTTGAATATATGTCCCCCAATATATTCAGTGTTTTACTAGTTATAGTTTGCATCTGCAATCACCTTGCTAGAGGCAATGTCACTGGGGGCCAGTCTTAAGGTGTTAATGGTGTGGGTTTGAGATTCCATTGTAAAGATATGCAAATGTGCCTAGCAGGAGTTCCTGAAGTGTGCTGTGTGACCTTTGGGCTGTAGTTTTTTGCTCTGTGTGCTGTGTAGCTGGCGGCTTGGCTTTTGCTCTCTTGCCTGGTCCTGTGGAGACCAGGCTGCTTCTTCTGCCATTATGGAACTTCCCCTGGATCTGTGAGCTTCAATAAATAATATCCCTTCCTCCATAACTGTGCCTGGTCTGGAAGTTCATCTCAGCGAACCTGAAGCTGTCTGCTACAGTCATCAAAATGATGAGAAGAAGTGCCACTAGAGTGCTCAGCATTGGATGAGAATCACTATCTCACCTGCTCAGGGAACTTTGTGGAGGATGAGGAGAAGGCAGAAAGAATATTACTACTTTTCTCAGTACTGGCCAGAGAAACTCCTTTTTGGAGATGGCTGTGTATAGTGGATAGACTCAAAACTCATCAGTGCTTAAAACAAGAGGCACTTGAAAGCTTGGTACAACATGAGACACCTCTACCATGCCCTCCAAGGCTCAGAGAACATCTTGGAAGGGGGTGATAAAGAATGTAAGAGCTAGAGGATAAGGAGTAGTACTTTGGTCCCCTATCCTCCATACATGAAGTGACCAGAGCATTCATGACCTGACAGCCGATTCTGCTGCCTCTGTAAGACCTGTACAATATTGAGCCCATCCACAATTTTTTTTTTGTGGAGAGAGACACAGAGAGAGACAGAGAGAGAGGGAGAGGAAGACAGATAGAGATGGGAGCGCCAGCAGCCTCTCAACCACTGCAAACGGAATCCAGATGCATGTGCCCCCTTGTGGTCAAGTGCAGCATTGTGCCCTTGCATCACTTTGCATCTGGCTAAACGTGGGACCTGGAGATTGGAACCACTGGAGATTGGAACCAGCATTCTTAGGCTTAGGAGGCAGGAGCCTTAACTGCTAAGCCATCTCTCCAGCCCCCCATCCACAGTTTTGACATTAGTGATGGAGGAGAACAAAACAACAACAACAAAAGGTCACAAAGAGAAAGAGACATCAAACTAGAAGAGGGACTACTCGGAAATAGGAGGTTCAATGGAATGGTAGTGGGGAAGGGAGGACAAAGGAAAGTTATGGGAAGGGATTATCATCAAGTTGCAGCACACTCAAGTATTAAAATTCTCAATTAGAAAAGTTTGTGGGTTACCAGGATGGAAAGAATGTGTTTTCCTCATAAGAATGGAACAAACTTAGAGATACCAGGGACATAGTGTTATGAATTGAAATGTTTTTCCAAAATTCATGGGTTGAAATTCTAACCCCTGATATGATGGTATTAGCATTTTTTGTAATTAAATAGTTAATAAGAGTGGAACACTCATGATTGGGATTAGTGTCCTTATAAGAGGAATAGAAGTGATGATTTCATCATTTAGCTATATAAGAATGCAAGGAAGAGCTGGAAACCAAGACAGCATCCTCACCAGACACCAGACTTGCATTCTCCAGAACTTTCCTGCCTCTAGAACTGCAAGAAAGAAGTATTTGCTAGTAACCCCAAATCACTTATTTTATTGTGGTTGGAACCTAGTGCCTTTTCATAAGCAGCTTAGGGAAGGAAAGAAGTTTAATTTAGCTTAGTTTCAAGAAGTCTCACCATAGCTATGAAGGGAGGCCAGGCCTACAGGGACTGTTATCACATGGCAGCCCAGTTAGAAACAGAGGCAGAGAACCAGATGTGGAGGTGATTTCTAAGACAAGGCCCACCTTCGTTGGCATTCTTCTCCCAGCAAGACTTCACCTCCCCAAGGGCCCACATCTCCCCAAACAGTGTCAACATTGGAGAACCAAGTATTCAAATATATGATCCTATGGGAGTATTTTATACTTAAAACCACCACAAACCCAAACTATGGTATCCTACGATCACAGCCCCAATGGATTAAAACAGAGGTTTCTAGAAATGTCCTGCAGTTCCCTTTAACTGGTCACAGGGATGAGCTAACTGCTGATCAAGAGGTGAGATTGGTATTGGAGTCTGAGACAAACAGCAAAATGTTTACAAAAGATTGTTTTGGATAGAGGACTTATGTTTTATAAGGATAAATATTTGTCTCATGTAACAAAAACCAAAATAACAGTGTGTTAAAGGAACAAGTTTATATCTCCTTTGTGTATAAGCATAAACCACAGGCTGACTTGGTGACCACATCTCCCAGGGAACTAAGCTCTTTGTGTTTCATTGCCCTGCTGTTTGAAGTTGCTCTCCTCACCGGAGTCCTCCCACACTACATCCCACCAATTTCACATGGAAAGTAGTAGGGGACAGGATAAAACATAGCAGAGCTGGGCATGGTGGCGCACGCCTTTAATCCCAGCTCTCGGGAGGCAGAGGTAGGAGGATCGCCATGAGTTTGAGGCCAGCCTGAGACTACATAGTGAATTCCAGGTCAGCCTGGACTAGAGCAAGACCCTACCTCAAAAAAAAAAATATATATATATATATATATATATATATATATATCAGAACTCTTCCACTGAAGGACATTCCCATAAACATAACACCTCATTTCCCTTATATTCCATCTGATAGAACTTGGTATGGCCCCACCCAGCTACAAATGAAGCTGAGAATTGTAGTCTCCAGGTGGGCAACTGTACACACATTTGAAACATAGTGACTTTTTTTTTTTAAGTTGAAACTTTTTATGGACACATCATGTGTTGGTTCCATCATTTCCCTCCTCCCTGCCCCCTCTCCACTGAGGACCCTCCTTAGTGGGATTGCTGGTATTCACCATGGGCTTGTGGGTTATGAGTTGTTAGAGCAGCAGTCAGTCATCGTGTGTGAGGGAGGCAATGCCTCTGGCTATTCCCTCCCAGCCTGTGGCTCTTACAGTCTTTCTTCTCCCTCTTCCACAAATTTCCCTGAGCCTTAGTGGATGTGCTTTAAGTTGATTTTAGTGTTGGGCTCTCAGCAGCTTCTGGATTTGTTTTGGTGCTTGTTGAGTATTCTCAGGGTCTATCTCCATGACCCCAAATAAAAATAAAAAATGTACAAATTATAACTGTACTAGCCTTGAATTTCCAATGAAATCTTATGTTATTATTCAAGGAATTCTATTGGTTATTTGACCATCTGAAAGTCTATTATAAAGTAGAGAACTGGGACAGATGTTAATGTACCTGCCCCCTACAGCAGGAAGCATCATAAAGAGATCAGGAATAATCATAAAACTACTGGGTATGAAAGCAAATGGGAAATGGAAGACTCAATTTCCAGCTTGGTGCATTCCCAAGCTTTGATTGGATTTACAAACCTATGGTCCCTATAGAATGTGGCTGGAAGCATTGTTTCCTATATTTCCATTGTTACAGCAGTAGAGAGAGAGAGAGAGAGAGAGAGGGAATAGTGAGACAGTCCCTAATGGATGGACTCCCCGGGAAGCTGAAAACTTAAGCCATGGGATTTAGTTTTGGAACTTGGGTGCTAAGAGATGACATCGTGTATTCAAACTTGACTCTCAGCATGACAACATGTCCTCAACACTCTGCTCTCTGATACCCTTTGTATTTTATGTGTCCGTGTTTCTTTGTTTTGGTCCCATGCAGTGTAATCCTAAAACTGGACATAGTTTTATCTGGATGCCATCTTGGTCTGGTGTACTTTAGTACCAGTCAAGATGAGAATTATAAAAGCACCAGACAGAACATTGCTGTCAAGTACTGCTGCCCAGGCCTTATAATTTTCCCCAGGCAGGGGCAGGAAGGGGTGATGATCTATGAAAGCTCCACTTCTAGGAACAAAAGACATCATGTTGAAATAGTGAGGCTCCTCTTCTTCCTTGAGACTGGAAGCAATAGGACAAGACTGCATGCTACCCCATCCTAGAACACACGGCTTTCTTAGGGTCCCGGCAGCATGCTGAAGTGCCACATTTGTTTCACCAAGACGCTTAAACTGGGTTGGATATTTTTGTGATACACTGAGTAGAATATTGTCTCTCCCTGATTACATTAGTTGAGACAATGCCAGAAGCCTGATTCTCTAACTTGGCATCTAGTCCTATCATCCTGTCTTGTTCTACTTGTCAAACAAGTTTGAGACTGTCACCAGCATTCTGACCAATTCACCCTGCCTTGTATTCCTTAGACCCACACATCTGGAGAGTTGAGGCCCTGCCATCAAATCTCAAATTTTCATGGTTTCTAAGTCCCAGCAAAGCATGTTCCTAGTTGAAAAGAAATATGTGTGGGTGTGTGTGTGTGTGTGTGTGTGTGTGTGTGTGTGTGTGATCATCCCTTCTCTAAACTCCCAATTCTCAATCCATTTCATTTTCTCCTTCAGAAATGATTAGGTCCTCTGCTAGGGGTCACCTTTGTGCTATGACCTGGACTTTGTACTATGTTATCTGGCTTAACTCCCTCAGACCTTCTCTTTGTCCCCTTTGACATCAATAAGTTATCCTTGTTCTCCTCCCTAGTTCTCTCAATTGCTTTTTCATTCTTTCTGCCTCAGCCTCTCTTCCTCCTTAGTATGCGCTTCCATCCTCTGACAGGCTGTATACATCTTATATGACAATTTTTCCTCATGGTGTCAGGGAAGAGACAGATAAACTATTGTGAGCCTTCTTTTCAAAATTCATAATTATATTTCAACAAAAACATTATTGATTGATTAATACTGTCCCAGGTTCTGATAACAAAGTGATCAAAAAAGACGATTCCTGCCCCAAGAGGACTTCAATTGTATGCGTAAGTAAATAAATAAATAAATAAATAAGAATAAAATAAAACAGAGAAAGATGAATAAATGCATAGTTACAATGCAATGAGGGAAATTCAATAGAAGAGATATACATCAAAAGTCTAAGAATGTCAATGAATGAAAAATAAAGTATCTATGGGTGAGGCAATGCTACAGTCTAGACTGAATAATTAAACCAGTATTTGCTGGGGTTTGTTTACTGAAAGAACTTATTACAAACTGCAAAAAGTTAGTGAGTAGAGTGTTCCTTTCTTTACTTGTGAGGAAACAGAGTCTAAGAGGTTAAATGAAGCGTTCAAATTCACTGGCTCTATTAACATGCTGCTGGAAACTTGTGGTCAGGAAAAAGTACTGTTAAGGTAGACAAAGAAGTCAGCTGGGCATGAGGGCACACACCTTTAATCCTAGCACTTGGGAAGCAGAGGTAGGAGGATCATCATGAGTTCAAGACCATCCTGAGACTGCATAGTGAATTCCAGGTCAGCCTGAGCTATAATGAGACCCTACCTCAAAAATAAGTAAGTAAATAAATGGATAAATAAAAAGTGTCACATTTTCTGAGGACAAAAAAGGATAGACAAAGAACACATCAGTGGCTTAAGACAACAAAAGCTCATACTTCCTCTTCCATATGACACTTACGTGGCTGGTGATCTTGCCTTGTGCTTCATATTGGAGTCATGTGATTTGGGACATGTGCTCTGACATTTTTCTAGCAGATGAAGAGATCTAATAAGATTGCTTGAGTTTGGATGTTGAAGGTTCCCCTTAGGCCCATGCATTGAATGCTTGGTCCCTAAAGTGGTTTTATTGAGAGATGGAAAGACATTTGAGAGGTGGGACTTTGTGGGGGACCAGTTCTCAGGTCATTGGAGACAAGGTCTCAGAGGGGATTGTGGACCTACAGTCTCTCCTTGCTCCCTTTTCTCCTTGGCCATGATCTTAGTAGTTTTGTTCTAGTGAGCATGCCCTTT
Organism: Orientallactaga sibirica; assembly: GCA_036365145.1. NCBI lineage: Eukaryota > Metazoa > Chordata > Mammalia > Rodentia > Dipodidae > Orientallactaga > Orientallactaga sibirica. The sequence continues at coordinate 19,189,307 of JAEOAD010000018.1, read as the reverse complement.
TGATGTACTGCCTTGACATGGACAAAAACAGATGAGCTGACAATCATCGACAAGAACCTTCCAAATTATGAGTCAAAATAAAGCTTTTGCTTTTTGTAAGGTCATTATTTCATTCATTTCATTATAGTACTGGAAGGCTAACATAATGATGCATATTGCGTCCTAATTGCCTTGACTTTGAAATGAAAGACATCATGTTTTTCTCAATCTATTTGTGTATACGAACTTTATTTCCCCACGATTGTATGTTTATATGTATATGGATGTATGAGATGTCTTGGCCCCAAACTATCTTTGCTACACCTGACCCTTTTGGGGGATTTTGGATCCAGCATCTAAGTTTTAACATATGCTAGTGATGTAGTGGTAGCACAGATATGTAGACAGATAGATAGACAGACAGACAGACAGACAGATAGATAGATAGATAGATAGATAGATGGATGATAGATAGATGATAGTCAGATAGATAGATAGATAGATAGATAGATAGATAGATAGATAGATAGTTAGAAAATGAAAGTATGAATAGATATGAGATACCTCACTGGTTACCATTGTGTCAGCTAACCGTCTTAGCTAAGCTGATGTGTATTTTCCACCCCACATTACTTATGAGTTAACACCTACGTTCATTAGCTAGAGGCCATGACCATCCTTATGTGCAACAGAATGCAGGAGAATTTTAACAGTGCAGCAAAAGCCATCTCTGTAGTAATCATTTTCTTTGTAACTATTCCTGCAAAATAAAATGCTTAGTAAATACCAATATTATACTGTCTTTGAAAGAAAAGGTCAATATTATACCTGCTGGCTGATAGGTGAGATGAATGTACTTTTTCTATTATTAATAACAGTAATTAGACTCCTAAATTAGCTTTAGCTGATCCTCAGGTCCCATTTATAGGAACAGCCAATGTTCTTCCCAAGCATGACTCAGCATAATCTTCTTATGACTTGCCAGAATCTTCTTATCATTTTATTAGCTTCTTGGTACTTCTTGGAGTTGGATTTTGTATTGGGCTTTCTCTGATAGAGAAGGGCATTTTTATATGAAAATGCTTGGATTAATAGCATTTCCTATTGGGAGGTGAAGGCTAGATCTTTACATATTTTGCACTGTTTAGCAAAGCCACTGCTGCAAAGTGAGAGGACGGACATCTTTGTCAGAACAATTGATGCATCAGAAAGCTTTCTTGGCCTTGGTGCTTGGGTGCGAGAAGCTTAAACTGAGACTATTATTCAGGAGATGCTGTTCAATATTAGAAGCAAAGATGGACCAGGAGAAAAGCATTGGCTGTTTGGCGGTCAGATGGTCACTTTCTTTTCTTTTATACTCACCCTCAAAATGACCTTTGATGCCTGCACCATGTGTTCCTTTGCTTGTAGAGATATGAAAATGTGCCGAGATAATCTTGGTTTGAAAATTGAGCTCAGAGAGGGTAATTTTAAGGGGTTCTGTCATTTGGATATATTCTTCCCCCATATTCTTTCCTGTGCCTTGAATTTTCACTACTATTTCCAATTTTGGATTAAGGCATTAAAGGCTTTCATTAAAAGAAACCAATGTTACCTAGCAGGGGTAAACAACTTATCATGAATATCTTACTGTGAATAATTAAAATAGGGATTCTTTCCTCAGCTAAGCCTTAAGAAATAATGGTATTGTAGAGACACTTGCAGTTTATTGCACACCACCATTTACAATGTAAATGGAGTCATTCCCTTATTTGTTTCTTACAATGATTTTAGGAAGTAAGGCAGGCAGAAGGGAACTGTTACTGTGGTTGAAAAGAGGAAGAATATGAGGCCCTGGTGGTCCACTGACCCTTGAAGGGGATTCTATAGGACAAGATGGTAAGAGGAAAGCAGTGAGAACGGGAAGGAGGAAATAGAGGTAGCCTGTGGGAGGACCAGTTCTCTTTGAACCAGCACAGCATATGCTGAGTACTTACCACACTGGGGGCAGCTTTGGGGATATGTACACAGGTTATGAGAGAGAGAGAGACCAATAACACATCAGCCCTGACTACCTCTCCTTGAGCATCTATTTAGTGCTAAGTTCACACACACACTCTACCATCTTCAATGTCTTTTCACTTATCTTTTCAATAATCTTACAAGATGAGCAACATCCTGCATTTACAGATCAGAATACAGGGATTTAGAAACACTAAAAAGTTTGGCTTAAAAAGAAGTGGCAAAATATTTTCCTATTCCTAAGCCTCATGTGTTGGAACCACGTGCTACCACCTTGCAAGAAAACAAAGAGAAGAAAAGGTCATGCTGGGCCTTGAAAACAAATTTCCCTTTCTTCTCATCTGTTTCAAGTTTGGCTTCTCTGCCTTTCCACTTTCCATTAATTCTGTAATCCTGTAGAGAACAGAAATTTTATCACATGCTGGCCCAAGTAAGGTTTTTCAAACTTACTATTTGGGAACTTTTTTAGTTTTGCTTTCCAAAATTTCCTGTTTTCTGCTCAGATTCATCATGAAGGGAGATGCTACTTTTCACATGTTGGCTGTAGTAACATTCCAACTTTTGATGTAAAAATAAAGAGGTTTTTTGTTTGTTTGTTTGTTTACAAGTCAGTTTCTCTCCCTTCTGAATAATGAGGCTGCCTCCTTCCCTCTATTTCAGAAATCTTCTGCAATTATGTTTGGATGATTATATCCCATCAAAAGTTTTGCACCAGCTTTTTCTCAAGCAGGACATCATTTCCGGCCGAGGGTGAGTTGATGCTATGGCAGGCAGGCAGTTTGACTTTCCCTTGGCTCTTGCTCCTCCGGGTGCTGTAAACCAGAATTACTCTCCTTGATTGAAAGGTGGCCACCTCTTGGGTGAAATGTGGCAGCTGCTCAACAGTGCGCATTAATAAAACATGATCATCCAGGAAGCAGCCAGTCATGATGAGCTGATGTGTTTAATTGATGTGGCAGACAGCGGCTGCTCAGACTCACAGTTCTTCTTTGCGCTATCATCTCCCTGCTGAGGGGCCTTGAGTAGGCTACTTAATTCCTCCATTATGCATTCTCCTCATCTGTAAAATGGGAAGAATAACCCTTACTGAGCATTGTCAGAATCAATTAACTCAGATGAAGTTCTCTGAGGCTCCTAGAGGAGTGGAACCCTGTCATGACCAATGATTAGTGCTCCTATTATTCTGACACTCGCCCCTGGGGCTCATTGATCAGAGACAGTTCTAGCTGAACTGGGCACAGTCATGGCTTGTGCAACTACATTTGATGGCAGTTTGCCCTGAAGATAAAGTCTGTCACACAAAATCTCTCCCCAGAGTAAGTTTAAGTTGGTTGCAGTATTGATGTAGGTGATCCGCCTGCCAGGATGCAGAGGCGGTTTAACTAGAGCTAATTACAGCCAGCCTTGGTGCCTGAGCCGAAACTCACCTCTGGTCATGATGGGGTGCTCACAGGAACTATTTTGGAACAGGCATCCATAACAGTGACAGGGGAAACACTCTGGAGAATGCCAGGGTATCTCAAATTCAGGACCCTGATAGTTTTCTAGAAAGGACTAGTACCGTTGCAGATTGCTCTCCATAATCAATTTGTCCATTTTGGTTAGTTTTGTTGTTGTATTAGTTCATAGGTTCATTTCAAGTCTACACACCAGTGAGGAGATGAGAACGTTGACATGCAAGACTCCTCATGTAGTAGGATTTTTGGATCTAAGAAAAGGCAATAGAGCCAAGAACAATGTGTACGCTAGAGGACAGATTGAGGAAGCTGAGAGCCAAAGCTTTGACATGATATGACTGATATTATAATAATAAATTTATAAGTTAAAATCTGATGATGAGTTCTTCTAAAGACCCTTTATTCCTTGACTGCTATTTAATGAAAATTATCATCTTTTCTTATTAGACTACGTTGATAATTTTCAAATAAGTTGTACATGTTTCAACTTTTGCCTTCTTACAGGTTTTCAACAGTATCAGAATCAGTTACATTTTTACTTACTCAGAATCACTTACATTTTTGTTTATATCTTTCAAAACTCTTTTCTATTTTGTACTTAGAACCCTGAACATACGGAAACTTGATGATCCCTTTCCATTAATTTCTTTTGTCCCCTCCTCCCCACTCTCTTCTACTGAATTCCTTATTTGCAAGCAGTCCCTCTGCTGTTTTGATGTCCTATGTTTTGGCCCTCCTTCATCACAGATATCAAAATATTAATGGGCTCAAAATTATGCAGGTCTTGTGGAGTTAATGACAGCTGCTATGAGGTCATGAGGGCAATGGTCATTTCATGTCCAGAGGACAGTGTGACAAAGTACTTGGCCCCATGCTCTGGCTCTGAAATTCTTTCTGTCCTCTTGTCTGTAATGTTCCTTGAGCTTTGAAAAGTGGGGCAGAGATGTCTCATTTAGGCTGGCTCTATGTTTCACCTTTAAACCAATCTCATCCCCAAATCTGCCTGTTCATTCAATTCCACTCACATTAATTTTCTTAGGACTCTGAAAGCCAAACCTTTTCCTGCCCCAAGGCCTTTGCATATGTCCTTTCTGCCTGACTTACGGCACTAGTTGGACTATGGTTCTTATCACTTCTAATTTAAAATTAAGCCATAACTCTCATCCCTTATCAATATGTGGCTTGTTATTTCACTCCTTCAATCAGTCATTCACTCACTTATTTTTTAATTTACTTATCATCTGGTTCTATCTCCTTCAGAAGTCATAGACATCACAGAGAAAATTCTTGCCTTTACTTTGTAGTTGCTGGCACTCAGCTTAGCACCTGGCACAGACAAATGGGAACTCTGAATGACAACTGCTTTTACTGAAGACTTTCTTTATGTCACATGTGATACTACATACTTCATATGCACTTCATAAAGTTGCTCCATAAACAACATGGGGATGTTGGGGTTGCTGCACTTGTCATATAACTAAAGTTGTGTTTGAAGGCACTGGTTCTTGCTAAAGATCAAAGCTTAGAGTTAGTGCAAACTGGATTCGACACAAGCATCCCTTCTTGTCTCCAATGCCAGGCTGGACCCAACGTCCTTCAAGATTAGAGGCTGGGTGAGCAGTCTAATGCAGGAGCTAAATAGAAATCCCCTTTTCTTGGCCTTGAACACGGGCTGACTTGAAGGCATTTCTAATAATTTGTCATCAAGGACAAGCCCCAAGTGGCTAACTACCTCTGTGATATGGGAGGATTTAGTGAATAATCTCTACAGCAGGTCTTCTTAAATTCACAAGAGAAATTTTTATGCAGCCCTGAGGATATTGGTATATAAAGTAGGTACACAGATCAAGAATAATAATCAATATAATAAATTATAAAGAAAATATTTTAAAATATGTTGGTGTACATATAACTTTGTCATTTATTAAAGAAGAAAACAAATTTGCCTACTAATGAGGTAGATATGTTTGTTTACTTTTACAAAAAATCCTGGCTGAATATTTGATAATATAAGATGCAGAATATCTTCAGCATTTTCCCAATTAGATCAATTTTTGACTTTATAATCTGTAGTGCTGAGAAAACTGTTTTGCCTAAATACTAGTTTGAAAGGACAGAAGTTATCTTTAGGGTCATTTCAGAAATTATTGGAAATTCTGTTTTAATCTGAAACCACAGTTTATTTAAAAATTTTTAACAAGACTAAAGTTCTCAACTCAAACAGTGAGTTTTACAATCAAACATTCTAAACACAATGCACTTCAAAGGTATCTGAGTTTGATCCACGCATGCTAAACAATGGTAGGAAGAAAATATGAGAAATTCTTATTTTCCATACCTGAACAATTATCTTTCTACAAAAGCAGAAGACTCGGTCTGCACAGTACAAAGTGTGTTCAGAACCAAGGCACTGGTGAAGTCACAGGATGCAACATGGGACAGCACTCCTGAAATACCTCAGATTCATTGATTTAACATGAAAATTTGGCCATTGCTTGTTCAGAAGTCTGTTATGGTTGCCAACTTTTTCATGAATTCCATATTTAGTTATGAGACCCCACTTGAGATTGTGACCCATGGTTGAAAAAGCCAAGCTGTAGAACAGAAGTACTGGATACTTTGCAATGTATGAGCATAAACTACCTTAATCTGTTCTTCTTAGGAAATTTTCTCATTTATTTTCAAATCAGTTCTTGCCTGAGGCATCTGTCTTTGGCTTCTGATTGTTATTTCCTGGAGGAAAGTTTAGGGAGTGTGAAAATCATTTCTCTTCTAGGTTCACTTGAATTCAATTAAGAATCCTGAACATTTAACAGTCTATGTTTCTGAACAACAACAACAAAAAAGTCTGTTTAATTAAAGTATAAAATGACTGTGACTTTTCCCAAACTTTGGCATTTAACCTGTGATATTTTGCATGTGGGTTGAAGTACTTTCATAATTAATACAAATAAACAGGATCTTTTAATAAGTGAGATAAGGTTCAAACAGTGTGTTTTTTTATTTGCCAAGACATTTAAAAAAATTATTTATGCATACATGTGCAGTGTTTTCTAGGGTGCTATGAGTGTTTTTAATAATTAATTTATTTCATAGAGAGAGAGAGCAAGAGAGCATGGGCATGCCCAGGTCCTCCTATCACTGCAAGCAAACTCTGGATTCATGTGCCACTTTGTCCATCTTGTGTTACATGGGTACTGGGGAATCAAACTGAGGCCATCAGGCTTTACAAACAAGTGTCTTTAACCACTTAGCAATCTCTTTAGCCCATGTTATGAGTACTTTTTCCTAAGAGATTCATGTATTTTATATCAGGATTATTTTGCTGAAATGTCTGCATTTAACAAAGCGGGTAGCAAATAGATGCTAACATAAAGACGTAGATGTGTTTAAAGCATAATTCTTAACTAGAGCAAACAAAACCATGAGGATATATATTTGAAAGTATGAATTTTGTGGTACAGCTATGGACTACTGTAAGAGCCTGTTAAAATTACATATGCGAGTATTGCAGAGATGAGGTTATACTTGAACCATGATTAGGGATGGCTCTTCAAGGTTGCAAGTTGCTGCCAACTGTAATGGAGCAGTGAAGACAGAGAAGTGACTGTAAATCTTTGCAAAGTCGTCCTTATTGGGACAGAAGTAGTCACGGGGCTTAATGGAAAAACAAGGAGAACCTAAAATCCATCCTGGAAGGATCCAGACAGACTTGCTAGGGGAGGGGATGCTAGGGATAAATCTTAAGGGCATAGCTTCATTTCCCAGAGGGCAACTTTGGCATTTTGAGGGATACTGGGGGAATGAGTCTCTGAGACTTCCTTGTCCTTGTCATTTGGCTTCATTTAAAATCCTGCCAGCTGTGGCTGGGCATGGTGGCACATGCCTTTAATCCCAGCACTGGGAGAGCAGAGGTAGGAGGATTGCCATGAGTTCAAGGCCACCCTGAGACTCCACAGTGAATTCCAGGTCAGCCTGAACTAGAGTGAGACCCTACCTCAAAAAAAAAAAAAAAAAAAAAAAAAACCTACCAGCCTACCAGCTGTGTCCAAGTAAAGAATGTAGCTGCCTTTCAGGCTCCACACTCATTTCCTTCCTCTTCCTCCTCTTTGCCATCCTTCTGTTTTCAGTGCTATGCATTGAACCCAGAGTGTCGGATCTATGGCCTTTTGGTAAGTACTGTAGCACAGAGCTATGCCTCCGGACCCTAGTCCATACCTCTACTTCCTTAACATTGCAAGATGGGAAAGAATTTTTCCTTTCAAAACTAATTTGAGAATACCTGTTGAAAACTAATGTGCCTGGGTTGGATTTCCTCTTCTCCCCTTCCTTCCCATCTTCCTCCCCCATCATCCCCTCCTCTCTCAGACTGCCTGCTCTGCCCTGTCTCCTCTCCTCTCTTTTCTTTCTCTTGGTGTTGAGGATGGAACCCAGAGCCCTGTACACGATAGGCAAGCATTCTACTAGTAAGTTACATCCCAGCCCTTGAAGTTTTGAGGCAGAGTCTTGTTATGTAGCTCAGTCTGGTCTCAAACTGCAGCTCTTCTACCTCAGCCTCCTTAAATGCCGGGATTCTAGGTATGTACCACAAGGCCTGGCTTGAATTTCCTTCCTAACCCATGGTTCAAGCCTTTTGGCTGAGAAATTGGCATTTTTCTGTTGAGTCTGCCTTGGACCCTCCCATGGTGTTTAGAGTATCTATGATGCAACTGCCACTTAAAACCTAGATAGAGGACTGCAGAGATGGCTTTGTGGTTAAGGCACATGCCTGCGAAGCCTAAGGACCCCAGTTCGATTTTCCAGGTCCCACGTAAGCCAGATGCACAAGGGGGTGCACACGTCTGGAGTTTGTTTGCAGTGGCTAGAGGCTCTGGTGCACCCTTTCTCCCTCTCTCTCTCTCTCTCTTTCCCTCTCTCTGTCTCTAATAAATAAATAAATAAATAGATAAAAATAAAATCTTTAAAAAACCTAGTTAGAGACAAGGATTCACCTACCAGATTGCTGGCCAGATGAAATACTGGATGCTCCTAGAGGCTGTCTTGAACATTCCAGTGATGGAAGGAATCACATCTATACACTTTATATCATATCTGCCTATTGAAAGATCAGCAGGAATGAGGAAATAAACATTTGCTAAGTTATTTACTGGCCCAGCCTCTTACCAGGCACCTTTTCACTAGATCATAAGGACTCTGTCTGTACCCTTTGGAAGTAAGTGGCATTTTAACTATGAGAAAAACAGAGGTTAAATAATGCTTAGCAACTCCCATGCATCAGGAAGTGAGAGGCTTGATTTGTTTTTAATTAACAATTCCATGTTCCCTTCTCTACATGTTGTGGGCTCTTTGGAAAACAATATTTGTAGCATAATGCATAATCTTCTGAAGGGCCAGAGGTGTACGAAGGGGAGCTTTGTTTGTTTTCTTTTTTGCTGACTTTATGATAAGATGGTCTTCTTTCTTCAAATTTTAATGTGCTGTGTCAGGAAAAAGTTCATAATGAGAGCTCTGGATTTTCTGTCTTTTGAGCTGATTCTGTAAGATGTGTCACATGTCTCCTCCTCAGAGAGAGTAATTAATGGGGTGTATTGTTGTTTCCATCTGATACTATCTCAGGGAGAATTTCTTGTGGGGCCCACAATATAGGAGTGAGAAAGGCAGAGGAGGGACACTCCTAAATTTCTGCATAAATATTGGCTCATTTTCCGGTAGGATGCTACAGGAAAACATCAATAATTAAAAGGGAAATACCCATTCTTCCTTGCAGAGAGATTTTTCTTATTAAACCGGAGTGACAATTCTTTCCGAAGGGTCACTATCCCTGGCTGTCCAATTGTAGGTTGGCAGGTGATAGGTGAGGTGAGTACAAAGAACATAGCCTTTGGCCATTCAGTGGGGAGCCTCACCCACTCTTTTGGCTGGCTCAGCGCTTGTTGCATCAATGCCACACAGGGTTCCCCGGGAATTATTACCTTTAGTCTCTCAGGTAAACATTATGCTTAGCTACAGAGGTGAGAAAGATAATAAATAGGGGGGAGGTGTATCTCCTTTATCAGTCTTTTGCACAATAGTAGTAAAAGTTTTGTAGGGAGAATTGCATACAGTAAAACAATCGCTCGTCAAAGGGTAAACTTACTGAACACCACGTCTGCTTTTCAAAGATCCCCTGTGTATCATGAAGTACACAGTGTTCATAAAAAGTCGTACCCCAGGGTTAGATATCCTTGTTTCCTCAATTACTGGAGTTTTCTAAAGTCTCCAAGGAAGGAGCCTTGAACATTTATTGTCAGGCAGCACCAGGTTGCACTTTGTCTCATCCTTGGACATATTCATTAGCCCAGACTCTAGATTTTCAATTACAGAATCCATAAAGTCCCACAAAGAAAGCAGCACAATCACTGGAACTGGCCACAAAACAATTAAGTAGTGAAGCAGTGAAGGAGGAGGAAAAGAAGAAAGAGAAAGAAGAGAGAGAGCGAGAAGGAAGTGAAATGAAAGGAGGAAGAGACAGAAGGAGGGATGCAGAGAGAAAGGAGAGAGAGAGAGAGTAAGAAAGGAAAGCGAGAACAGGAGAACAGCCAGGGTTAGATTTGCATGCACTACCTTTTTGAACTCTCTTCAGGCCTGTCATTTTCATTTGTCCATTATAACCAGTGTGCTCCCTTGGTGAATGATATCTGGAGGTGTGACTGAGTCATCAGTTACTGTTTGGTTACTTACTATTTGGTATCATAAAAAAAATCAATATTGCTATCCTTTAAACCCTAGTCTTTAAAGAGAACTGGTATGATTTGTTTAATCAATGAGGAGGTTGAGAGACATTATCAAATATCATGCAGAGCAGGGCTAAAGGGACTGATTAGTGGTTAAGGAGTTTTCCTGCAAAGCCAAAGGACCCAGGTTCAATTCCCCAGGACCCACTGTAGCCAGATGCACAAGGGGACGCACATGTCTGGAGTTTGTTTGCAGTGCCTGGAGGCCCTGGCATGCCCATTCTCTCTCTCTCTCACTCTTCCCCTCTTTCTCGGTCAAATAAATAAATAAAAATAAAAAAATATTTTAAGACAATCATGCAGGGCAGATTGGTATCGATTGAACATCTTTAGATAACTGCTTATATCAAGAATGAATCCGAAGGAAGGTAAAAGGCAATTTTAATGACAAGGTCATTCAGAAATTCAAATTTGAAAGACCAGTATGAATTACACAAAAGATCAGTAAAAGTTAAATATAGTTCTAAAGATACAGATTTCAAGCTTCAGTTCTGATACATAGGTAATCAAATGTTGCTTCTCACAAATCCTTCTGAGAGAAAGTCAGACAAGAATTGAGCTTTTGCTGGAGCCAGTCAGGAGTCTGGGGTATCAGGGCCAGCCATTCTGAACTGTGAGGAGACAGATGCGTCTGCAGAGACATGCCTGACCCTTCTTTCTTAGACCAGAGGCCTGGAGTACCAAATAGGCCAGAGCACTGGAGGTTTCCCTCGCTCTGTTTAGGATGCTATGGTAGAATATCTTAACCGGGGTGGCTTTTAAATAACAGAAATTGGGGTTGGGGAGATGACTCAATAAAGTGCTTGCCTTGGAAAATGGGGACCTCCAGGAACCAAGCGAAAAAAGCCAGGCGTGGTGATGTGTGCTTGTTATCCCAGTACTGGGAAGACAGAGATAGGAGGATCCCTAGGACTAAAAGGTCAGCCAGTCTAACCACTTGGCAAGTTCTAGACCACTGGGAATCCTTTCTCAAAAAAAAAAAAAAATGTGGATAGTGTTTGAGGAACAACAATTAAGTTTGTTCTCTCATTTCTACATACACAGGCACAGATGAAAGTTACTTATAGTTCTGACAGCAAGGAATCCCAAGGTCAAGACACAGCCAGACTTGGTGCCTGACAAAAGCCAACTGTCTGGTTTCTGAAAAGTACCTTCTCACAATATCTGTATGTGGAAGAAGAAGCAAGTCACCTCTCTTGGGCCTCTTTTGTAACCCAATACAAGAGTAACACTAAATCTTCATGACCTGATAGCTCCCAAAGACTCCACATTCCAATACAATACTTTAGGAATTAGGAGTTCAACATATGAATTTGGGCACATAAACCTTCATATTGCAAGTAGTTTTAATGACCTCTGGGGCCAAGTGTGGACCAGCATATTCTTTTGCCCTCATTCGTAGGGAAGTTACACTACCCTACAGACCTTATCTCCAAACACTACAGAGTTTTCAGAGCCAAGATAAGAAACCACGTACCCAGATTATGACAAAGGAGGGCGGATTCATGGTGAAATGCACCCGGCATCTTCTCCCCATCAAAACCTCCCATTTCAGGGAAAGGCTTTGCCGAGTCTTAGACCAGATGGGAAGTGGATATCCTCCTAATATAGACCCCTTCAGTCATCTGACCTCACGGGTGGCAGCAAACAATAGTTTATAGGGATCAATGCAACAAGGAAACAGATTGGGAGCAGTGCCTCTTAGGAAGAGAGTAGAAGACTGGGAGTGGGGGGAAGTTATATGGAAGGAGAAACACCTGGGAAAGTCACGGCCTGAGAGAAAGACCCACTAAATAACTACAATTTAACACACTCTGTTTCCCTCCCACTTTGTCATCAGTACAGACATAATGGGTTAAAAGCCGGAGAAGCTGAAAATACACAGTAGCAATTAAAGCATAGTGTAGCATTTGCCTTCTCATTATCGGGGCAAAACACCTGACCAGAGTCAACTTATGGAATTTTAAGAGGAAATTTCAATATGAGAGGGCAAGCATGGGCAGAAAGCTGGAAATATATATATCATATATATCAGCAGGAAAGAAGCAGAGATAGTAGCACCAGCAGGGAGGGGATATGGTGGAGACTGGAGTTCTAAAGTGGAATGGGGGGAGGGAGGGGAAATATCAGGTGGGTTTTTTTTCTTTGTATGTAAGTATAAAAGTCAATAAAAAACAAACAAACAAACAAAAAAATCCCAACCTGATGTGATGCTCAAACAAGTGCAGCAGTGGCACACAGCCATGGTGGGTAATCAACTGCTCTTGATTTGGCTAATAGATCCACTCAGTGGAGTGGAACACATTGCTGGAACTGGGAAATAACTCAAAACCACTTACAAAAATTATCTCAGTCTCCAAGATCAAGACACCACCAAATGTGGGCAAGAAGAGGGCCTACACATACAAAATTCCCTCTAAAATATCTATGGCCATCCCATCTATCTAGCACTAACTTCTCTCTCCATTGGAGAATTTGCTTATCTTTTTCAGATGGACAACGAACCTAAAGGGAGGACCACACCTCACCAGGGCCCCAGCTGAAACCATAGAGTAATGCGGGGGAAGGGCAAGAGTACAGAGTTCTTGGGGATCACAACACCAGAAAAAGGCTGAAGGAGATAAACACAGAGAACATCCAACTCCAACTAAGCCAGATATCCAGAGACACAGAGGCTCCCCAAACCTCATCACTGAAGTAGAACTAAAATGACCCCAATGTGGCTCAGGGAAATTTGCAGAAGAGGGGGCGGAAAGAATGTTAGAGCCACAAGTTGGGGCATTATGCACAGAGACTTGGCTATACCCCATAACTCTTGACTACTCCATGAATGACCCACATTCCCCATTGATGATGGTCCCTTTGGAAGAGGGAGGACAGGGATGAGGATAATGGAGTTACCATTATGAATGTAAAATTATAATAATATAAATAAATAAATAAATAAATAAATAAATAAATTATTTTAAAAAATCCCAACAGTATCTCTAGTGACATACTTCCTCCAGCAAAGCTCCACCTTCCAAAGGCTCCACAAGCTTTCTGAACAGTGTTACCAATTGGGAATTAAGAATTCAACACAGGGCTAGGGAGATGGCTTAGTGGTTAAGGCATTTGTCTGCAAAAAACTGAACACCAGGTTCAGTTCCCCAGTACCTATGTAAAGGCAAATGCACAAAGTGGCACATGCATCTGGAGTTTGTTTGCAGGAGCTAGAGGTCCTGGCATACCCATTCTCTCTGTGTGTCTCTCTCTTTCTCTCCCTTCCTCCCTCCCTCTCTCTCTCTCTCTATTTTTTCTCCCCTTTCTCTCTCCTTCAAATAGGTAAAATATTTTTTAAAAGAATTCAAACACTTGAGGCTGTGAAGATCATTTTACATTGAAAACATAGGAAAGACCAGCACATGGACTTAAGCATGGATACCTATAAGAAGTAGAAAGTACAATCCAACACCTATCCAGAAAAGCTAAAATCCTTACGTGGATCAATATATCTTCATTCCTATCAGTTGATTTAACATGTCTAACTTTTAAGAAAAAAAAAATCAAGGCATGGTACAATGTAAAAACAAAAAGAGGCAAAGTAAGCATGGAAATTATATTCCTATAAAACAAATTTTGATTGCAATTAACATGGTAAGTACCTTAATAAAAATATGTATGTGTAGTGGCATATATGCCTGTAATCTTAGAACTAGGAAATCTAAGATCAGCATGGGTTATTTATTGAGTTCTGTATAAAAATAAATAAATAAATAAGTTAAAAACAGAAATTGGAAATCAAAAATTAAGAAGGGAAATTGCTATTTATATATTTGTTACATATTCATACACACATATATATATCATATAGTAATATAGTTATATGTAATACAGCATATAATTTCTTGTGATTATATACATTTATGTAAGTCAACTACATAAAATTTATCTTATCATTCATGTTTATTATTTATTTTCACTGCACATTTGTTATATATGCATATATAAATACATATGCAATTGATACTATATTACTCTATGTGCATATATATATATTTTTAAATATTTAAAAAATATTTTTATTAATATTTAAAAAATATTTTGTTTATTATTTATTTGAGAGATCAAAAGAGGCAGAGAGAGAGAGAGAGAGAGAGAGAGAATGGGTGGTCCAGGGCCTCCAGTCACTGCAAACAAACTCAAACTCCAGATGCATGCACTCCTTGTGCATCTGGCTTACGTGGGTCCTGGAGAATTGAACCGGGATCCTTTGGCTTTGCAGGCAAATGCCTTAACTGCTAAGCCATCTCTCCAGCCCCTAGACAAGTTAATATTATAGTAGCATTTTATACTTTTTCCACATATAAAAATATTCATGATGGCCTAATGATGTAAATGAATGATTAAGTAATGAAATAGATGGAATGGGAGAGAATGGCTCCCACAGAGAAGAACTTGACAAGATTAACACAGATACTCTTCTCTCAGATCATTCAAGATTCATCCCTGTCACCCTGAATGTGGAAGGTACCTAGGGACTTGTCTCTAAAGAGCAGTGCTTGAAAGAGAGAAGAGAGTTAGCCTATAGGAGAGAGACATGATGACCAATACTTTGGCAAGGGATCTCAACTTACTTCAGTGAAGGTCATGTTCATAGCATATCTTGCTAATATGGTTGATGAGAATGACATTTTATTTCCACTGTCTTTTTCCTCAAACCCCCTAACCCAATCTAAATGAGAAAAATTTAAAACAAAGTCTAATTGAAAGACCTTCTATAGAATACCAAGACTCCTCAGAGACAGGTTCTTTCAGGCAACACACCTGAGTCTTTAGGACATAGGTGCCTTCAATCTCTATTAAGATAACCAAAACCTCATCACTGAAGCAGAACTAAAATGACCCCAATGTGGCTCAGGGAAACTCGCGGAAGAGGGGGCGGAAAGATTGTTAGAGTCACAAGTTGGGGCATTATGCACAGAGACTGGGGCCTATCCACCAGAACTCTTGAGCAAACTCACAATGCACGATCCACATTCCCCATTGATGAGGGCCCCTTTGAAAGTGGGAGGACGGGGAGGAGGACAATGGAACCAATACTATGAATGTAAAATCAGAATAATATAAATAAAAAATATATATTTATTTAAAAAAAAGATAATCAGTACTAAAGCATAAAATTCAGATCAAAAGCAGCCATATGATTTTTCACATATTTTTTTCAGAGATAAAGACTGATAAGGGCATTTGATTAACATTTTTAAGATGAATGTAAAGTGTACTCACTTGGATCCTGTCCATGCTATCTGTCAATGGAAAATACAAAATGAGCCTTAGGCAATTGATTCCACAATCATCCTTTTCATATGTTACTCATCTGTATTCGGTCAGGCCACTATTAAAGGATGGTTTGTTTGAGTACCACCCACTCTCTCCTTTGCCTTGGGCTTTCTGGTTTATTCAAGTCACCAAGGAACAAAAATAGCTACAGTTTTGGCAGGATCTATTCTCTTTTCCTATAGGAAATACTTACTATTTAGCAATGAGCATTTTCAAATGCAAATGACCCTCCAAATTAGGGCAGTCCTCCTTCTTTGAGCCACTACTAAGCTACCACCTGTGTGTGTTCCTATTCAAAGCCAGTCTACTCGGCCCATATGCATCTCCTCCAGTGTTTTATTCGACAATCTGTTTCAGCTTCACCAGGGAGCTAACAAATTATGTATTGCTCATTTTGTCAAAGTCATCATTGATGACAATTCCAGCATCAAGAGGCTCATTTTATTCTGCAGATGTTTTTATCAAATAGAAGATAAATCATGGTTTCCCATTTGTTTTGTGTTGTACTTCTGGGAATAACAGAGGGCACAAATAAAAACCTTTCATTAATAAAGAAAGAAAGGAAGACACTCAAGAGGATCACCCATGCATGATTTTCAGATATGCAGAGCCCATACCGACAAGAGATTATATTTAGCACCAGTGTAACAGGGTGCAGGGAATAGCGATGGTCCTGGGACAAGGCGACATGGAGGTAGTCTTGAATTTTTAGTAATGCATTTTCTCTCATTTCTTTGGGCAGATTTTCCCTAACCTCACCGAATTTTAGTACAGAATAGTATTCACTATAGCATCTTCTAAGCATCATATAATATTCCTGATAAAATAAAATAAATAGTTAATGTCATGGGCTAATCTTTCATTGTGAGATATTGCTTAGATATTCTCATGGAAGAAATAGATGAGTGTGTGTGTGTGTGCACTTGTGCACACACATGTACATGTGGTATATGCATGTTGTATGTGGTATGAAAGCATATGTATATGCATGTTCATATGTGGGCAGGCACTCATATGAGTGCGGGCATGTGTGAACATATGTTCGTGTACACATGGAGGTGAGAGATCAATATCAAATGTTTTCCTCATTCATTATTTACTTAGTTTTTTAAACTCTTTTTTATTGAGAACTTCTATAATTATAGGCAGTAAACCATAATTCCTTCCCCTCTCCCACTTTCCCCTTCACAAATCTACTGTCCATCATGTCCACTCCCCCTTTCAATTAGTCTCTTTTATTTTGATGTCATCATCTTTTCCTCCTATTACAAATATCTTGTGTAGGTAGCACTAAGCACTCTGAGGTCATGGATATCCAGGCCATTTTGTGTCTGTAAGAGTGCATTGTAAGGAGTCCTACCTTTCCTTTGGCTCTTACATTCTTTCCACCAGCTCTTCTGCAATGGACCCTGAGCCTTGGAAGGCATGATAGAGATGTTTCAGTGCTGAGCACTCCTCTGTCACATCTTCTCAGCACTATGGTGACTTTTGAGTCATCCCAAGGTCACCACCATCTGAAAAGAGAAGCTTTTCTAACTTGTTTTATAGCTTTTTAAAATAGCTTTTTAAGCTTGTTTTGTAGGCCCATTTGCTTGAAACACTATTTATTTTCCATCCTTCCCCCTAAGGTTTTCTTAATTTATTTTTGTTTACTATTTTATTTATTTATTTGAAAGGAAGAGACAGAGAAAGAGGCAGTTAGAGAGAGAAAGAGAGAGAAAAGAGAGAGGGAGAGAGAATGGGCACATTAGTGCCTGCAGCCACCTCAAACGAACTCCAGAAGCATATACCACCTTCTGCATCTGGCTTACATGGGTACTGGGGAATTGAACCTAGGTCCTTTGGCATTGCAGGCAAATGCCTTAACCCCTGAGCAATCTCTCCAGCCCAGATAGTTTTTTTTTTTTTTTTTTTTTTTTAGAAAGGTGAGTTTCTTGAAGGCAACAAATACAAATTTCTTGTCTTTTGACCCAGTCTTCAAGCCTATGTCTTTTGGTTGGGTCATTGTGGTCACTGATATTAAGAGTTATTAGTGAAAGGTGTGCATTTATTCTTGACATTCTTTTTGTTTTGTAGTGTTTCCTGTTTGTCCTTCACTCTCCTGTATCAACTATTATTTGAGTATGGCTTATTTTATTCCTGTTTCATCTTTTCTGTGCTTTTCTTTCTCTTAGCATGAAGGATTCCTTCAAGTATTTTCTGTATGGCTGGTTTAGTGGTCACATATTCTTTTAATCTTTTTTGTTGTTGATGTGGAATGTCCTTATTGCTCTATTTGGAAGGATAGCTTTGCTGGATAAAGTGAAGTTAGTTGACAGTTGTTATTTTTCAGAACTTGGAATACATCATTTCAAGTCCTTCTGGATTTTAAAGTTTGTGCTGTATAATCTGTTGTTATCCTGATAGGCCTGCCTTTGTATGTGACTTGACTTTTCTCTCTAACTTCTTTCAATATATTTTCTTTCATTTGTGTGTTTAGTAGTTTCATTTTAATATGGTAAGACAGGTTCTTTTCTGATTTTGTGTGTTTATCATTCTAAAGGCTTCCTCTATCTGTATTGGCATCTCTTTCCCTATTTGGGGGAAATTTTCTTCTATGATTTTGTTGAAAATACCTACTATGCCTATGGAGTGAAATTCTTCTCCTTTACTATACCCTGGATACTTATGTTTGATCTCTTCATAGTGTCCCAAATGTTTTGTTATTCCCATTCATATCTTGCTATTATTTTGTCTTTCTCTTTGTTGGACTGGACTAGATCTGCCACCATTTCTTCTAGTTTAGATATTCTGTCCTCGCCTCAATTCATTCTACTGGTGAGAATTTCTATAGAGTTTTCTGTTTGGACTTATTCTGTTTTCATTTCTATTGTTTCTGATTGGTATCTTTTAATTATATCTATTTCCTTACTCATGTCTTGTATTCACCTCCTTATTTCATTAAGTTGTTTTTTTGTGTGTGTTCTTTTGAGATTTCTTCATAAATTTGTGTTCTTCTTTGTTTCCTTTAATTTTTATAAATATAGATATAATCTTTTTTTTTAAAAAATCTTTGCCAGGCATTTCATCTAAATTAGTCTCACTGGAGGTCATTTCTGATGGATTTATCATTTTTGCTGGAATTATATACTGTCTTGTTTTTTTTTTTTGTGTGTGTTTCTTGTATTATAATGTAGAGATTTTTGCATCTTGATGAGCTGTGGTAGATTCTGGGTGGCTGGCGAGTGATTCTCTGCTGGTTCACAGTGTTGGTGGTTGGAGAAAAGGAGGCTATGCAGGGTTCCTAGAGTTTGACCAGAGCTGCTCAGCTGGTCCTGTTTGTCTTCTACTTCAGGAGCTGCTCAGCTGGTCCCTGCTGTCTTCTCCATTGGGTTTCTTGACTTTACAAGGAGGATGGTATGAGTAAAAAAATCCCTTTACTTGAGTTCTACTCCTGCAGCTCAGGCTGGGTGGGCACATGGACCTGGACTACCAGTGCCACAGCAGGAGCCAATTCTGGCTTTTTGTGTGGTTGCTAAAAGCTCTGAATCTCTCCTGCTTTTCTGATGTGGTTGGTAATTCATTATACACCTTTGCCTTTGGTTAGAGACATGTATTTTTCTGTTTTTCTGCTTATTTGCCACCTTGGCTGCTTTTTTTGTGGTGACTATCCTGCCATCTTAACTGGAAATTGTCTACTTTATTTATTTATTTATTTTTGACACAGGGTCTCTCACTGAACCTAGTGATAGCAAGCCACAAGTCCTAGGGACCCTCCTGTCTCCTCTTCCCTGGTACTGGGGTTATAGCTGTGTACAACTAAACATGGCATTTTACACAAGTGCTAGAGATATGAACTTGGGACCTCATGCTTGTGTGGCAAGCACTTTACTGACTGAGCCCTAGCTCCAGCCCCAGTGTCCTGATGTTTTTTGACAATAACAAGGATCAATCATAGTTTTGATTTGTCTACAGAAAAATGTGTGCTCAGTGTTAAATTTGAAGGGACAAGGATGAAAATAACAAATACATAAGCCACATGCACTGGTCTTCACATTCTGCTGGAAGGTGTATAGAAAAGAACAACTAGGAGAAATCAAGATACATATTTAACACAGGCACATCACATGTAAAGCATTGATGTTCTGATAGGACCCTGAATGTGTGATTAAATTGGACAGGGAGGCTAAATTGTAATCCATGAAGCTTGTAGTTCAGTATGGAGTTCAGAGGGGTTGAAATCAGGAGAGAATAAACACATACAAGGTAAACCAAGTTCTTCCATCATGTACTTGCATAATAAAAGAATAGAGATAATTTTGTGAATTCTCTGAGTGATGTCAGGAATCAAAAAAAAAGTGTTATAGCTAGAAGTACTAAGCATGCTGGTAGAAAATAAAGGTCATCAACATTGTTGCCCAGTAGTGGACTTTAAAAAGCTACACAACACTCCAGCCAGGCAAAATGTGCACACTGGGACAATCGTAGGATGGTTGTTATGGGAGTAACTAACTACTCTTTGATTGGACTTGCTGTCTAGCCATAGGAGGGAATTTATGTTTAGTACTGAAATCCTAATCAAAAGCCTGTGCCTGGGATGGTCACATGCCCTAAGAGGGAAGCTATTAATTTTGTTTACCTGAATGGATATGCTATGACCATCAATTTCCCTCAAATATTTATGGTTTTTTTTGTATGTGTGTTTATTTATTTATTTTTTTCTGAGGTAGGATCTCACTCTAGCCTAGGCTGACCTGGAATTCATTATAGAGTCTCAGGGTGTCCTCAAACTCATGGCAATCCTCCTACCTCTGCCTCCTGAGTGTTGGAAATAAAGGCATGTGCCATCACCTTGCTCCTAAATATTTCAGTTTATGCCCATATACCTTTAGTCACAGAAGCTTTATTTTGACGTTGGTACTGACACTTGGATGACTCACAACTTGCTAAGTACTGAGAATTAATGATTGGTGAGCATGCAGTGCTCAGTGAGACATCTGTATCACCCCTTCCAAAGCTCAGGGGACACTGTGGGAAATGGAGTGGAATAAAGTAAGAGCCAAAGGAGTGGGAGGAGTGCCTTAGAAAACTGATTTACATGCAGGAAACGGCTACTGCATCAAAGTAGAAGACTATGAAAGAAGAAGAGGTTAAGTGGAAAGATGATGGGAGAGGGTTATAAGAGAACGTAGCAGAGAGGATTGTGATCAAAATACATTATGTATACAAAAATTGTTGATGAAATGTTTTTAAAAAAAGATAAGTTTTGGAAAAGTGAATTAATACCGGAAAAGGAAGAAGTTAATACAGCTCTCTCAACTGTAACAGTTGCGTTCTCATTGCTGGGACAAAAATATCTGACCAGAAGCAACTTAGGAAAAACAGAAAAGAGTTTATTTTGGTTTACAGTTCCAGAATGTAGATCCATCATGGTAGGGAAAACCTGGCAGAAGCATGAAACTGGAACAGGAAGTAGGGCCAGCCTATAATACTTCAAAGCCAACCCCAAGGAACACTTCCTTCAGCAATGTCCAATTCCTAATGGCTCCACAACCTCCCCTAACAGCTGAAGAACAAGTGTTCAAACACATCTACCTATGGGGGACATCTTACATCCAAATCACTTCAGACATGTCACAATTATTACCAGTGCATCAATTATGTGCCAGGCATAATCAGTTCACTGAGAAATGCTTTTTATTACTCACCATTCTCGAAACTGTACCTTGAGATTGGATTGTATATCAGTAGAGCAATGGAGGTTCACAGAGGTTATGCTGTTTGCCAGACTATACAGCTAGTGCTTAATGAATGGTGAACAGTGACTAAGAGCACAGGGTTTGCATTCAAACCATAAGGCCATAAGGACCTCTCTGATCCAGCAAAACATTCAGTTGTGTTGTCTGATATTCTTGTCATCATTTGTTGATACATTCCTTCACATTCACCATCTATTTAATAGAGGTCTGCTAGAAAATATATTTTTCATATTATATATATTTGAAAGAATTTGCATCAAAAACCTCTTGTTTTTCTTGGAGTGTTGGCATATTATTACTTTTATTATATCAGTCCCCCTTTCAGATTCTTCTAGATTTCTATAGGAAACCCTTAGACCTTTTACATCAGTATTGCAATTCACTATGTAAGAGAAAGATTCCTGTTTAGTTCTCATTTTTTATCTCATAAAATAGGAATAAAACATAAACTCATCAGTATATAAAGTATGTGATAAGCAACGCTACTGCAGGGAGGTTATGTGTTGATTTTTTTCTACCTTTACCTTATTTTCACATGATTTAATACTAAAGTTAAGGTAAAAATAACAATAACAACATAAGAACAGGAAAAGCAAATAAGATTTTAACAAGCCTTCAATAGAGTGACAAAAAGAGATGAGAACTAGAAACATGAAAATAATAAGCAGTAACTCTGCCAAGAAACACAGCTTCCAAATGGATCCTGAATGAGGAATTTACTTATTTATTACCATCTTTCCGTTCAGTTTTGAATTGACTATTTCTTTTTTCCTCTCTCGTTTGGAAACCACTTGGATTTATTGCATCTCCTAGTGTTCCTTTTCATTTTTTGTTTGTTTGTTTTAACATCTAATCTCCTTATTTTAACATCTCTTTATGTTCAGAATTCTCAGACACCATTTACTCTTTTTTTTTTTTCCTGCAAATAGTAGAGATCATGGAATAAGCAGGGAGAGTTATTGTTGGTGTGCAAATGCTTAAGACAGATCGTAAAGTCCCTGGTGATCAAGGCAGTACATAATGCTGACTAGCTCCAGCAGCGACAGCAAAAATTTTCATAAGCCAGATGCTTAGCTTTCAGCACAACACCATCAATGTATCCCCACCATGTGAGAATACCCCATTACTATCCCAAAAAGCCTATTGTCTTCCTGACCCTTGGAGAAATTCTGCAGTTTCTGGAGTACTTCCTGGGCATTACTCTACAACTTCATATAACTCACAGTGATGAGGATAAATGAACAGGGTAGAATGATAGGAATAACCTAAAAGAAATAAATGTGCATTTATTTCTTTTTACTGGACATAAGCAAATTCAGATACAGAATTTCAAAACAGAGGACAATAAAGGCTTTTTGAACATGATGTTGCCATTTGTAATGTGAGAAATGTGCAACTTCTTGCAATTGCAGGTGGTAAATAAAACAGTTTTCATCTGCTAAAGCTAATAGATTGTTTAATGAATTAATTAACATTTTGGATATAGCATAATTCAAATTGCTATGATATACAGTTCATGAACATGACATAAGGCTCATTGACTTTTATCTTAAAATTAGTGAAACCTTAATCTCCTCTGTTAGTCTTCATTAAAATGTTTTACACAAGAAACTTCCACCAGTTTTTGGCCAAAAGAGAGGTGATATCCAACAAAATCTCTCTTATTTAACAATGCTTATCTCCTTAAGCATATTCTGATACCACTCTCCATTGGTGAATCTGTTTTTATTTTTCAGAAGGTAGTGAGAACTGAGGATAACCAGAATCTATCAACAAGACAAAAAAAGATTGCAGACTCCCTGACAGGAGATGAACCACTCCTCACACATCAGCTAGGGCACAAGAGAAACCGCAGAGGAATTGGCAAGAAGAGCAAGAGTGCTGCTGCCATGGAGAGCCTGACAACCTGGGCCAGGGTGATGGAGACAGATACTGAGGATACTCAAAATGTACCAAAGCAGAAATCCAGAAGCTGCTGACCGCTCAGCACTAAAGTAGATTTAAAACACGCCCATTGGCTCAGGGCATTTTGTGGAAGAGGGGAAGGGAAGATTTTAAGAACCACAGGATGGGAGGGAATAGCCAGAGACATTGCCTACCCCCACAATGACTAACTGCTATTCTCTCAACGCCTAACCCACAACCCCATGGTGAATACCAGCAATCCCACTGAGAAGGACCCTCAGTGGAATGGGGGCAGGGAGGGAGGACATGATGTGTCTATACAAAGTTTCTACTTATTATTATTATTAATAATAATACCAATAATAATAATAATAATAATAAACTTTAGAATCTGAGTTGTTTATATCAAGAGGAAAGCTATTAAATTTTCTCCAGGTCTTTTTTTGTTAATTGGTCTGTGTAATTTCCAACTCATTATATAGGAATATTATATTTGTCTTATAGACATGAAAAGTTAAATGTCAGACCTAGTTTTCTGTTGAGAAATATCATTGCATAAATACAAAATGAAGACTGAACTAACCAGCCTGGGGGTAACAAACAAAAGTAATGTCTTTGTCATCTATCAAAACTTTAGTCAGTCGTGTGAAACACTCCCCCAAAGAGAACATTACCCACGACAGAGAAGAATTAGAGTCAACCAGGTCATGGTAGCTGATATCTCTCCACGACTCTACTGAAAGCAAAACAGTCACATGAAATAAGTTAGTCTCCCAGACTGCTACAACCAACTCCTACAAGCTAGATGTCTTACATTAATAGGAATTTACTCATTCACATGTCTGGAGGCTGGCAATCTAACATCAAGGTATCAGAAAGGCCATGCTCTCTTTGAAGTACCTATAGAAGGATCTTTCCTTTCCTTTTCCAGAAATCTCATTCATTCCTTAATTGTGAGTGTATTACTTCCAACCCTGCCTCTGTTTTCACATGGCCTTTTCCACTGTGGGTCTGCCTATGTGTCCAAAGTTCTTTCTTATCAGGAAAGTATTCATGTTGGTGTTAGGGCCCACCTAAGTAGGTAAACAATCAACTCTTCCTTCTGCTTTCCTGAACAATCACTACAGAAGACTTCTGAGACCTCGAAAGATGTTGAGATTTCTCACATGTGCTAAGCAAGCACACAATCCTGCAGCAAACATTGGCATCATATCCTCTAATTTAATTCAGTTCTGATATACCTACAAGTATGGGATTCCAGAGATTAAAGGCTTCTTCCCTAACACTGCTACCTCCTTTCAGATGAGAGCTGTAATCCCCAGGTTTTGTATGTCTCTGTGTGTGCACATACAGGCTTATATATGTATTAATATATGGAAGCCAGCAGACAACCTCAGGTGTCATTCCTCAGGTGCAATCCACCTTTAATTTTTTTTTATTATTTTATTTATTTTTGGAGAGAGACACAGAGAGCGACAGACAGAGAGGGAGAGGGAGACAGATCGAGATGGGCGCACCAGCAGTCTCTCAGCTGCTGTGAACGAAATCCAGATGTGTGTGCCCCCTTGTGGTCAAGTGCGGCATTGCGCCCTTGTGTCACTTTGCATCTGGCTAAACATGGGACCTGGAGATTGGAACCAGGTTCTTAAGCTTAGCAGGCAGGCGCCTTAACCGCTAAGCCATCTCTCCAGTCCAACAATCCACCTTTTTAAAAAGTTTTGTTTAGAGCTGGGTGTGGTGGCGCACACGTTTAATCCCAGCACTTGGGAGGCAGAGGTAGGAGGATCACTGTGAGTTCAAGGCCAGCCTGGGACTACAGAGTGTGTTCCAGGTCAGCCTGGGCCTAACATGAGACGCTACCTTGAAAAACAAAAAAAGTTTTGTTTAGTTTTTAAAAGCATATAAAAACTTATGTATAATTCTTTCTGGCATATCTCTCATTGTTCTGATGCTTGATGGGTATCACACTAGCCCCTCACCTAGGTTATTTTAACTGTATTTCTGATGTATATCAACTGTAAATGACTGCTCTTACAACCCTTTCTCGTATTTGATCAGTGGGCTTAAGTGGCTTACAAGACTCCATGACATGGATATGTTTACCATTAATAGATATAAAAGAATCAGAGGAATAGAAACACAGGGCAAGGCATGGGAGTAGGGATTCAAAACTTCCTGCCTTCTCTGGGCACACTACTCTCCAGAAACCTATCTAGAAGCTTTCTGAACCCTGTCCTGTTAGATAGCCATGAATGCTTAAATCATTGATCACTGGTGACCAATTTAATCTTTAATTGTTCTTTTGTTCTCCGAGTTTGGAACATGAGGCTAGAAGTTCTAATCCTTTTCTCATGACAGTTACCTACCCAAAGCTAAACAGGGCCTCCCTAGGGCATGTTTCCATGAGTTAAGTCACCAGCATACAAAGCTACATGATCACTTCAGAGAGTCTAAGGATGTTTTGGGTTGTGTGCTAGGAAGCAGGAATGAGACCTTATCATATTCATTTCATCCTAACACCTCATCATATGAGGCCTAAAGGGATACATATGTCTGATGTGGCTGGAGTTCCTTTGCAGTGGTAATAGGCCCTAGTGAGTCCATATTCTCTCCCTCCCTACCTCCCTCTCTTCTCTCTCTCTCTCTCTGCTCTCTGCTCACACACACAAAAAATTCAAAAACAGAATCCTTCTCATTACCTAAGCCTTGGAAGTTAGAATTGTTCCTTTTTGTGTCTTTTTTTTAGCACACATCCAAAATAATAGAAAATTTTCCTGACTATACCTGTACATTTTATAGAGTTTGACCACATTCCAGATCCCTTCTCAGAAGCTCTGGTGTGAATAGATAGATCATTTCAGTATCCTTTCAGCTGGTCACTCCCATGTCCACCCTTCATGTACAGTCATATTTTCCAACACCAGCTGGAGCTATCCCTTTCAAACATTGGTCAGATTATATCACTCCTCTGCTAAAATTCCTCACATATTTCCCCATACTATTCAGACCACAAGCCTAAATATGTTTTAGCTCTACAGTGTAGCTGTCTCTCTCTCTCTCTCTGCCTATTTGACTTTACCTCGCTTCTGCCACACCATTTAAATCCATTAACCTATCACACATACACAAAGAATTTGAACCTTGAGGATATTTTAAAGACAAATTTAAAATTACTGAAGTACCAACGTTGGTGGGGCAGTCACAAGTAATTATGTGGACAAAAGAAAACTATTCAAAATAATTCAAGCATCATTCTTAAAAATCTACTATAGGTAACTGTAAAGATAATAAGTGAACTCCTTTTGTATAATTTGGATACTTATTATTTAGATAATAATAAGTTTCAAATATGCTTTCACATGTGTAATAGATATTTTGTTAAAATATCTTTCATGTTATAAAAATTTTCATTTATCAAATTATCATTGATGTCTATGAACTCTTTTAAAAAATTTTTTTGCTTATTTTTATTTATTTGAGAGTGACAGACAGAAAGGCAGAGTGAGACAGAGAATGAGTACACCAGGGCCTCCAGCCACTGAAAACAAACTCCAGATGCATGTGCCACCTTGTGCATATGGCTTACATGGGTAGTAGGGAATTGAGCCTTGAACTGGAGTCCTTAGGCTTCACAGGCAAGCACTTAATAGCTAAGCCATCTCTCCAGCCCCTGAATTCTTTTATGAGTAGATAGGTTCTTATATACCCCAGGCTGGCCTTGAACTTACTACAAAACAAAAGTGACCTTGAACTCCTGATCATCTTCTTTCTACCTCCCAAGTATTGGAATTAGAGGCATGTACCACCATGCCAGGTTCAGGCAGTGCTATTGATTCAAGAATACAAAGAAAGACTCTATCAACTGAACTGCATCCCAGTTAGGGAAGTTTTTTACCAAATGAGTTCTATCCCTAGCCTGTGTACTTCTTTACATTAGGATATTGAAATGATAACTTTTAGACACCACAGGTGAAAGGGCATTGTATAATTATGTGCAGAAAAGAAAAACACTTTTATTTGTCCTTTTACTGAAACATATTAGTTAAGAGTGGGAAATCCTGATCACATAGCCCTATCAGTACTTTATATGGGAAGTGTGGAAGTCTAGATTTAAAAGAGTTCTAACCCTTCACAGACAAAATTCCAACCCGTGTATGCATTATACTGGCTTATGTTCTTAAAAAACACAATTTAATGAGAAGTAGAAGTAGAATTAAATTTAAAGAAATACTCAATGAATTCAGTCAGTTAATTACCTTTAGTTTTTTTTTTTTTAAATAATAAAAACAGGTTTCAGGTCAAGATGGTCTCCTCTTACCACAGTTGAGCTCCTGGGGTAATATCTGGCAACATCTGTGGAGCTTCAGGTTGAGTAGGTCTTAGCAGACCTCGAGTGGGTGGGCACAGAGGGGTACACTACAGAATCTGCTGATTCCCATGTTCTTGGACTAGACTCTTGGGTCCCCCCAACTACCCACCCCAGCCAACACTCCCTGACCAGGTTCTCTGCTGTGCTACCTGCATATTCCACCAGTGGGGGCCCATGAACCATCCCTCTCTCTCTGAGACCCCCCACCCACTATTTCTGCCAGTGACTATGTGCTCTCCCTTTCTACCAGAGGTCCCCACTGTGTCTATTGGTGACCAAGCACCAACTCTTTCTCCCAGAGCACCTCCAGCTGAATCTGTGGCTCCCAAATGCCCCCATAGACCATCTTGTACACCCTCCCTCTCTCACAGAGGCCCTCCCACTGTGTCTGTCAGAGACTGTGCACCTTTCTCCTCCTGAAGGCATTCCCCACTATGTCTATCAGTGGCCCTTGTACACTGAGTCTGTTTGTGGCCCACTTTCACCGCCCTGGCTCCCAGACCCTGTCCACTGCATCTGTGATGGCTTGCACATACTTTCCATCAAAAGGACTAAGAAGGCCACTTATTACTTATCAAGGGGATGAGCCAACATGAGAACATCACAATCAAAAATTTATATTCACCAAACACAGGAATACTACAGTTTATAAAACAAAACCTACTTAACAACAAAACAGTAATAAGCACCAACACAATCATAGTTGGGGACTTTATTACTCCCCCATAATCAATAGATAGATCATCCAAACAGAAAAATCAAAGGAAAGTAAGAGGGCTCAACAACATTGATCAAATAGATCTGTTGAATATCTACAGAACATTCTACCTGAATTCTAAGAATACACATTCTTCTCAGCACACATGGAACCTTTTCAAAAATACAGCATATGTTAGGCCATAACGCCTGCCTCCATAAATTCAGAAAAAAAAAACTGTAATTTTCAGCATCATATCTGATCACAATACTGTAAAGCTAGAAATTAATAACAAGAGATGCTTCACAAAATCCACCAGGTCATGGAAAGTGAACAATGTGCTTTTAAACAATAAATGGGTAGTGGAAGAAATCAGAAAAGGTATTGTAAAATATCTAGAATTGAATGACAATGAGAACACAACTTACCAAAACTAAAGGGACTTAATGAAAGCAGCCTAAGAGGAAAATTCAGAATGCCTTCGTAACAAAGACAGAAAGATCCAAAATTAATAACCTAACCATCCATCTAGAGGCATTGGAAAAACAAGAAGAATCTAACTCAAAGAGCTCCACATAAAAAGAAATTATCTATATCAGAGCATAAATCAATAAATTGGAAATTAAGAAAACAATGAAGAACATTGATGAAACGAAGAGATGGATCTTTGAAAAAATAAACAAGATTTATAAACTTGTGGCCAATTTGATTAAAAAAGAGAGATGTTTCAAATTAACAAAATTAGAAATGAAAAAGATGAAGTCA
Source organism: Orientallactaga sibirica (assembly GCA_036365145.1). Classification (NCBI taxonomy): domain Eukaryota; kingdom Metazoa; phylum Chordata; class Mammalia; order Rodentia; family Dipodidae; genus Orientallactaga; species Orientallactaga sibirica. The sequence continues at coordinate 19,160,301 of JAEOAD010000018.1, read as the reverse complement.
CAAGACACATAAATGAAATTGGAAGAATCATCAGGGCATATTTCTATTGCTTCTACACCACAAAATTGGATAATATGGAAGAAATGGATGTATCCCTAGACACATACCACCTACTAAAACTAAATCCAGAGCAGATTAATCTCCTAAACAAACATACCATATCCATCAAGATTGAAAAGTAATCAAAAACTCTAAAATATAAAATTCCAGGACCACATGGCTTCTCAGCAAAATTCTATCAAACCTTCATTGAAGAACTGAAACCAATTTTTCTTTGATCTTTTCACATAATAAGAGATGGAATACTCCCCAACAGACAGAGATACAATAAGAAAACAACATTATAGGCCTATATCCCTGATGACCTTAGATGCAAAGATTCTGAATAAAATCCTCACAAACCAAATTCAACAACACATCAAAAGCATTATCCACCTTCATTGTCCCATGGACACAGGGATGTTTCAACATGGAAATTTGTCCCTGTAATATACCATAAATAAACTTAACCACAAGAACCACATGATCACTTCAATAGATTCAGAGAAGTCCTTAGACAAAACACAACATCACTTCATGTTCAAAACACTGGAGAGAGTAGGCATGGGTGGTTTATATCTCCACACATTAAAGCCTGTATATAAAGTACATAAAACCCAAATAATACTTAATGGGGAACTCATGGAATTTCCAGCGAGATTGGGAACATGACACCGCTGCTCTTCAATATAATACTAGAAGTACTAGCCCAATAATAAGATAGGAGAAAGATATAAAAGAGGTTCAAATTGAAAAGGAAAAAGTCAAGTTAGCCCTATTTTCAGATGACATGATCCTATACATAAGTAACCCGAAAGTTTCCATCTCAAAACTTCTAAAAATGATTAACTCCTTCAGTAAAGTAGTAGATACAAAATCAACACACACAAATCAGTAGCCTTTCTATATACAAAGGACAAAGAAAAAAATCAGCCAATCTGTCCAAATTTCAATAGCAAAAAGAAAAATTAATTACCATAGAATAGCTCTAACCAAGGATGTAAAAAACCCTCTATAATGGTAACATAAAGACACTCAAGAAAGTAATTGAAGAGGACTTGAGAAGATGGAAAGACCTCCTATTCTCCTGGATATATAGAATTAATATAGTGAAAATCATAATTATACCCAAAGCAATATACAGATTTAATATGCTAGAAATAAAAATTTCAGCATCATTCTTAACAGAGAAAGAAAAAAATGATCTCAAAATTCATATGGAATGGCAGCAGGCCTCAGATATACAAACATATCCTCAGCAAAAGAAACACCTCTGGATGTATCACCATACCTGATCTAAAGCTATTTTACAAAGTCATAGTAACAATAACAGCATGTACTGGCACGGAAAAAAAAAAAAATAGACCAATAGAACACAATTGAAGACCTGGAGTTTAGACCAAGTAACTATAGCTAACTTGAAATTTAACTAAAATGCCAATACAGTAGACTGGAGAAGAAACAGAATCTTCAACAAATGGTGCCGGACAAATTGGATAACCATATTTAAAATGAAACTAGACCCACACATCTCAGCATACACAACTATCAAGTCCAATATAAGACCTGAAATTCTTCTCCTAATGGAAGAAAATTTAGGAGGAACTCTCCACAATATAGGAGTGGGGAAAGACTTCTTGAACAAAAACTAGTAGCCCAGGAAATTAAACAATCACTCAACCAACAGAAATTCATGAAACTAAAATGCTTTTGCACAAACATACCATATTAAGAGCCAATAGATGGGAGAACATTTTTGGCAGCTATACCACTGACAGAGGCCTAATATCTAGAATCTACAAAGAACTCAAAAAACTTAACAATAAAAAATCAAACAACCCACTCAAAAAATGGGGCAGAGAACTGAATAGAAAGTTCTCAGAGGAAGAATACAAATGAATAACACTTATGAAAATGTTCAACATCCCTAACCATCAGAGAAATGCAAATTAAAACAACTATGAGGTTCTACCTTCCTCCAATAAGGATGGCAATCATTAAAAAAATCAAATGACAGGAAACCAGGATGTGGAGAAAGAGTAACCCTCATTCACTGCTTTTGGGATTGTAAGCTCACGTAACCACTATGGAAATTTATATGGAGATTCCTGAAAAAGATGAATATAGAGCTGCCAACAGAACCAGTTATTCCCTTACAGGGCATTTATCCTAAGTGTGCCATGCATCACTACAGTGATATTTGCTCAACCATGTTTATAGCTGCTCAAGTTATAACAGCTAAGAACTAGAATCAACCCAGGTGCCCATTATTGGATGAATGAATAATGAAGTTGTGGTACATTTACAATGGAATTTTACTGAATAGTAAGAAAAAAAATAACACAATTTAATTTGCAGAAAAATGGATGGTTTTGGAACAGAGTATACTCAGTGAAATTACACAATTACAGAAAGACAATTGAAGCATGGTCTCACTCATCTGTGGTTCCTAACCTGGATCAGCTGGAGTCACTGCCATGCCTGATACGCAACGAGAGAACAATAGGGATGGAAGGGCTTGGGGCAGGGGAATGGAAGGGTGAGGGGAAATACACAGAACTGAACCCAATATGAACTGGTACCATAGAAACCTTTATCCTTGAAAAGAGAATAAAAGACTGACCCTTCAAAGTGAGCATGGGGGGAACATCTGAAAAGAAGGGATCTGAAGAGAGTGGGATGAAGCCTAACCTTATTTATTTATTTATTTATTTATTTATTTATTTATTTATTTATTTGGCTCTGGCCTGTAATTCCCAATACCAAAAAGTGGTTGCTACCCACAATGAGCTATTTATCAGAGAGACCTATGAGGTCCCCAAAACAAGACAGGCTTGGGTCAAAGCACTTGCTTACCTTCCTGAGGTAAAAAGGTAAGACCCTATCATTGAAGACATCGTGTTCTGCTGGCAAAGAACATGGAGAGACCTAGCTGGACTCTGGAAGAGAGCCAGACCCCAGACAGCCCATTTAGTGCTACTGGGGAAAAGTGGCCAACAATGGTCAGAACAACCAAGGTCTAAGCTACTTTTAAACAAACACCATGACAAAATGTACACACCAGTAAAATAGTGGCACATAGCATTGGTGGGTAACCAATAGCTTTTTGACTGGTTAAGAGATCTGCTTAGTGGAAAGGAACCCATATCTGGAATTGGATCCAGGTCAGAATCCTATGGAGACAAAGATAATGCTCTCCAATGTTAAACTCCCACCAATCTTGGGCAAAAAGAAGGGTTACATATATCAAATTATCAAATTCTCCCTCAATTAATAATGCTTATCCCATTTAACCTGTGCTAACTTCACTCTTTGTTGGAAAATCTGTTTTGCTTTTTCAGAAGGTAGCGAGACCTGAGAAGATAAACTACCACCCCCACCCCGCCCCACGGCACTTCAATCAAACCCCAACTAAAACCATAGAGGAAGTGGGGAGATGAGTAAGAACACAGCTGCCATTGGGAGCCTGTCAGTCAGCACCAGGGTGAAAGAGACAGATGCTGAGAATACTCAAAACTTTACCAAAGCTGAGATCCAGAGGCTCCTAAGAGTTCATCAATGAAGTAGACTTAAAATACAACCAACACAGCTCAGGCAATTTTGTGGAAGAAGGGCAAAATGATTGTAAGAGCCACAGGTTGGGATGTCATGTCCAGACGCATGGCCTCTCTCCAATAACTGACTGCTGCTCCCACAATCATTACCCACAAACCCTTGTGGAATAAACTGTACCCCCACTGAGGAGGGCCATCAGTTGAATAGGGGCAGGGAGGAGGAAAAAGAGTGTACCAACAAATGATGTATGCATACTAAGTTTTTCCATAATTAATAATTTTTTTTTAAAGCAGACATATCTATTCTACAAAAGAAAGAGACAGCTAAAGGTGTTAAACAAAAGCAGAGTGTAAGGAAGAAATATAAAATAGCAGTCACAGATGAAATTCAAACAGGTTGAATTCAAGAAGGATATGGAAGAGAACAGAAAAATACACAAGAAGGCAGTACATCACGGAAACAAGAAAATGCAACTTAAACAGAAGAGCCTGTGAGCAATATGACACGCAGGCTTAAGGAAATTACAAAAATATAACAGAAGAACATTTCACTCAAAGTTGACTATAGAAAATCTACCTTGTGGGGAAGACAGGAAGAGGAAACTGAATATGTATAATAATGGATTGTTTACAAAAGCAGTTTTCTGTTCTGCTGATGGGAATGCATCATGTGGGATATAAAAGGTTAAGATAGATAATGTAAAAAACTATCTGGAAATTTAGAGGAAAACTTGCTTTTGTAAATTAAAATAAACTATAATAATAAATAACACTACTGTCCCTTAATCATTGCCATCAAATTATACTGATGAAGTAACTGAATTTCATTACTATGGACAACAAGCCAACAGATAAACTAAGCAAAAGCAGAGATTTTATTTCCAGTATTAGAAAAGGAATAGAGGTACTCTGCAGTAACACTTTTGGAAAAAATAACAAAAAATGATGGACTGTATGTTAAAATTTGCTTTAAAGCATCAAATAGGTGAACAGATAGTATGGGAACTACTGAGTGAAAACTATTGGAAAATGCAAGAGCAAGAAGCTACTGCTTTTGCTTGCACTGGAGACCTGTTTGATCTGAGTGCATTTGCTTCAGAATGCAAACTTGAACCTTTAATTTTAGCAAACAGAACCCGTCTAGCACTACACAACAGGCATTTCCACATTACCATGGAAAGGTAATTGTGAGCAAGAAGTGACTGTCTACTCAGGGGGTGTAGGGGATATAGGGATATATTGGTACTGAAGACATAAAAAGTGGGAAAGTAAAGAAAATTAAACAAACAAAGCAAAACAAAAACTGTTTCTATAGAATAGTGGTCATAGCATTTACATTATCTAAATTTGTAGACCAGAATCACTCTGTGTGGAGATTTCAGATAAACTCAAGCTTTAATTGGGGGTTAGCATGGACAATGTTAGAAGATAATTTCTTCTGAGCTTTAGATAGCTCAGCAATTAGTTAAACGTACTTTCATTCAAAGCTGGCCAGCCTGGGTTCAATTCCCAAGTACCCACATAAAGCCAAATGGACAAATTAGCACACGAGTCTGGAGTTTGTTTGCAGCAGCAGGAGGATCTGGCATGCCCATACTCTTTCTGTGCTTCTCTACGCACAAATAAATAAGTTTATATTTGTATATGTATAAATAAACATTTATATGTCACAGAAAAATATATATCACAGAAAATAATTTCTTCCTAAGTCACAGCCAATCCAAGCTCTGGCATAATTTTTTCAAAGACAACAAGCAGTACATAATTAGATCTACCCAAGCTCAAGATAAAACAAATGGCAAGGAGATCAAGAAGATTGTATTAAAAGTGATACAATGCTCTAAACATTGAATTTATCTCAAGTGTTTTATACATACATGATGATTGTTTTATTTAAATAAATCAAAGACAAAAATAATTGCTTCTAGGAGCCATAAAACAACTTTGAATTGTTATGGAAAAGGAAAAATATCAAAATTTTAAAATTAAAAATAGGGATTATACTAAGTGATGTAACCTAGGCTCAGAGAGCCAAACATCACATGTTCTCTCTCATATGTGGATCCTAGCTACAAATATATAGACTTGTGTGTGAACTGGAACTAAAAATCGGTAGCAGAAGCCAGTAAGCTGGTAAAAGTCTATAAGAAAGGGAGGTGAGGGAAGGACTTAAGTGGATGGTATTGTACATATGTAAATAGAAGAACAGATTACATGGAGGGGAAAGGCCTAAGCGAGACCATAGGAAGAGAATGCGTAAAAGAAGGGCAGGGGGAGGGTCAAACAAAATTCAAGATAGTATTAATAAGACATAGGTAAACCTAGTTTTTTGAATAATGGCACATCCAGAAGCTATAGACTGTTACTCAAAAATTTTCAGTGCCTGGGATAGGATACCTTCCAGTGAGTTGTTGGCCAAGTCCCTGTAGCCTCCAAAACATTAAAGGCTATTGCCAAGGCCTTTGGTTTTCCTTGAGAAACAGATGGTAAGACCCTATTGCTGAAGACATCTCTTGCCTGAGAGGTAAGGTCACTGAGAAAGCAAGTTGGTGCTGAGCAGAAAACCTTCTCCCTGTAGACCAGCCAACTGAAAGCTGGAAAAAGCTGCACTGCATGCAGCCATATGGGAGACAGAAGTCATCAGCATGAAAACAGTGGACACTAGAAGCCTCAAGTTTGGCCAGACAGGCCCAATCACCGAATGGGTGCAATAGTGGCATGTCTGCTCTTGAGGAAACCAACTGCTCCCTAATTGGACTGAAGGCTCTCTCTATGGGGGGTGAGGGGAATACATGCCTGGCCTTACTGAAAAAATTAATCAAAAGTCTATGGCAGCTGAGGTCATGAGCCTTAGGGGTATAAAGCCTGCTCTTGTCTGGCTAAATGTGTATATTATTCCCACAAAACTGCCCTGAAAGCACTATACTTAATGTTCATATTCACATATTAATAGTACTCTTACTTCTGGTTAGAGAAGCTTCTCTTTTCAGATGATGATGACCACTGGGATGCCAAAAGGCAACATAGTGCTGAGGAGAAGTGACAGAGGAGTGTCCAGCAGTGAAACATCCTATCATACCCTCCAAGGCTCAGGGTCCATTGTGGAAGAGGGGGCAGAAAGAATATAAGAGCCAAAGGAAGGTACGACTCCTTACAATGCAACTGTCCAGACAGAAATTGGCCTCGATATCCATGGCCTTGCAGTGCCTAGCAGTACCTTTGCAAGACCCTCATAATAGAAGAAAAAGATGATGACATCAAATTAACAGAGAGACTAATGGAGAGAAGGAGGGGATATGATGGAGATTGGAGTTCTAAAGGGGAATGGGGGAGGGAGGGAAATATCATGGTTTGTTTGTCTATAAGTATAGAAGATGTCAATAAAAAAAAATTTAAAGTAAAATTAAAAAATTTTTTATTTCTTTTTATTTGTTTTATTAAGGTACAATCCTTTAAAATAAGATTTATGGAGCTACACTTAGAATATGCAATGGTAAGCATATAGTTTCATATATTTTGGGAAGCGAATTTGCTATATATATTGCCAGGCATGTCTTGAAACATTACTCCCATTGTCTGTATCAGTTAGTGTGTGACTGAATGATGGCCCCAAAGATACTGGTTCCATGGGGGAATAAGTAGAACTATCTGGTTAAAAACGTAATTAAGATCTCCTTATTTGGGGTTGGAGAGATGGCTTAACAGTTAAGGCGCTTGCCTGTGAAGCCTAAGGACCCAGGTTCAGTTCCTCAGTACCCACGTAAGCCAAATGCATGAGGTAGTGCATGTGTCTGGAGTTTGTTTCCAGTGACTGGAGGCCCTGGCACACCAATTCTCATTCTCTCTGTCTGTCTCTCTTCTCTCTATCTCTCTCAGCTTACAAAAAAATAAATAAAGAATTTTTAAAACTCCTTATTTGTGTCTAACAATATTTTTCTTTTAAGGAAACTTTTCTTTGGTATTCATAGAGCTATTCCAGCTTTCTTTGAATTATCCATTGCTTGGTGTATCTGGGCACATTCTTTTACTTTCAGCCTGTTTATGTCTTTGAATTTAATGTCCATATTCTGGACAGCATATAATTGGAGAAATATAGTTTTTCAGCCATTTTGCAAATCACTGGGTTTTTATTGAAGTGCCTAACACATTTACATTTAATAGAATCCCTCATAAAGTAATATTTAAGGAATTAAGACTGCTATTTTGCCTTGTCTTCTCTCATAATTTTGTGTCTTCCATTATTCATATATCAATATGCTTAATGGTACTTCATAGATTTTTTAATAGATTTCATTTGTTCAGGATATTATTATATTCACAGTAAAATTAAGAGGAACTAAATATATTTCCCATATATTTCTTTTTTTATTCATTGCTTTCTCATATTCAATATTTTCCACAAGACTGGCACATTCTTTGTACTTAATGTATAAATAATTGTTTCCTAAATTTTACAGCCTTTTGATTCACAAGGGGCTACAAATTGGATATGAACAATCAAAATGAAGAATTAATGGCAAACATAAATTAGTCTAGAAAACAAAATGAAAATGATAAGAAAAATAAATCTAAAAAGCATAGAAATAACAGGGAAGAATAAACAAAGCACAGAATATATTTAGGGAAATGAAGATACTCTGTGTGACATTATACTGGTAGATCTATATAATATATATTTACACATACCCATAAGATACTAAGAATGTGGGATATAAGTATTTGTACAGGCAGTGATTGATTTCTCTCTTTATTAAAATCTCTATTCATTGAAACATCATCCTAAAACTTTTTATGTTAGATAGGATTTCCATTTGCTTGCATATTTTTCTCATAATTAATTTAAATCTTTGTCTAATAATTCCTATCTCTGGCTTTTCTCAGAGTCAATTTCTATTGATTGCTTTTACTCTTATGGAAGAACTCTATAAACTACATATTTTAACAAAAATTGAAACTTCTAGTTCATCCTATTCTCCTTGGAAAATTAACTCTCATTTTACTTCTGTCTTCAACCCTAGGAGGTTCCTTCAGGATATGTTCCAATACACAGAAAGAGAAAGACAGTTTCCAGTAGGCAGTAGCTCCAACCAGGGAAATGATGCAGAGAAACTCCAAGGCAGAAATTAAGCAGTGCTGGTGGATCATTACTGCTGGTGCAAGAGAAGAAAACATCTTAGAAGAACTATCCTGGAATACATGAAAAATTTCATAAATTCTCCTTGAGCTTCTTCAAGTCTGAAGAGTGTAACAACAAATAAGACAAAGTGTTTGAAACTTTCCAAAGAAAAGGGTTAAAAATGAGGGCAAATATGGGCTGGAGAGATGGCTTAGCTGTTAAGGCGCCTGCCTCCTAAGCCTAAGAACACTGGTTCCAATCTCCAGCGGTTCCAATCTCCAGGTCCCACGTTTAGCCAGATGCAAAAGTGATGCAAGGGTGCAATGCTCCACTTGACCACAAGGGGGTGCAGCCATCTGGATTTCGTTCACAGCAGCTGAGAGACTGCTGGCACGCCCATCTCTGTCTTCCTCTGTCTCTGTCTCTCTCCAAAAAAAAAAAAAAAAAAAAAAAAAAAAAAAAGAGGGCAAATATAATTTTAGATCCGGAAAAAGTGTGCATGTGGTAACAGTGCTTTTGATTTTCAAATTTTAAAGTTGGTTTTGTCCAAAACTAAAACATGATCCAAACATTAAGAAAATAAAATGACACTATCTAAAATAAGTTTCTCAAATTTAGATTCCAGATCTGTTCTTTCTCTGCCACTTTGAGACCAATGGGATTTTACTGAGTGCATCTGAGTGCAATTTAATACAGTTACATTTGTAACATTGCTGAAATCATGACATAATTATGGGTAGTTGAGGAAAGATAATTCAGACTAGTAAAATGATCTCTAAGTAGTATAGTTTAATGCTTATTACTGATCTATTTAGGCTACCTAGTTTGAAACTAAGCACAATGAATTTTTAGCTTTTTAAATAATACTTCAGGCAAAGCCAGATGGTATAATTAAGTCGTTGGAATCAATGAAAATGTTAGAAATCTTTAACAATGTGAAAGTTATCACATTGCTAAGAACTTGACTGAAGAGAGACATACATAAAATATAGCAAATTGTAGTATTTAAATAAGAAGTCAAGGTCTAAGTTGGATGGATATTTTCCATACCTAGTTTCCGTCACTGAAACTGAAATGATTTAAAGCAACAACCTGAGAGAAAGGATGGACATGAGTCACTGGACTATGCAAAATTCTTCTTTTATATTTCCTGTATTTTAGAATTTTTTTAAATTAAATTTTATTTTATTTATTTATTTGAAAGAGAGAGAGGCAGATAAGGAGACAACTCTAGCAACTGCAGGTGAATTCCAAATGCATGCACTATCTTGTGTATATGGTTTACCTGCATCCTGGGGAATCAAACCTGGGTCCTTTGGCTTTGCAGGCAAACACCTTAACTTCTAAGCCATCTCTCCATCCCAGAAATGATTTTATATCACTTCTGTTTATAAGTATAATATTATAATATTAGTTGATATTTAATTAACCTTCCCATGCACACAATCTAGGAACTTTGGATACAAAGAAAGAAATGTGTCAACTAGAAAATACTCCATCCATTTCAATGATGGTAATATCAGGGGTAAGTACATGCATTCTAGATTCAAGAATACATTATTTAAAATGTAATAACTAGTAATTATTCCTAAAGTTTGAAATTCAACTCAGTATTGTGTAAATTACACAAGGATATATTCACATGCAGTATTTGGATAAAACTGAATATGGGCTTAAATGTAAGCATGGCAAGCAGTGGGTTACCTTGGCTTGTGTGAGCCCCTGTGGCTGAGTACTCACTCCATGAAAGGCAGCAAAGGGACTTTTTGTACTGTGTGTGTGTACATGCATTTATTCATTAGGTTACTAATAAAAAGTCTTTTTTATAAAGTTTATAAAGTTTGCTCCATTTTATTCTTTAAAATATCTAGATAATAAAAATAATTGAGATTTTGAATTTAATTATAAGATAATTACATGTGAATAGTGTAGTCTGGTGGGTACTTGCTTAGATTTCCAGATTCTTATGTACAGGAACAAGAAATTGGACAGAGCCATGTGGATAGTGTTAGAAAGAGTAACAGTTCATTAAGGGAGAAGGTTTCTTCCAAGCAGAGAATTAAGTCAGAGCTGGAAGAAAGGTCAGGTCTGAATGGCCATGTACCCTGAGAATTGTGACCTGTTAGGGTTCATTTAAAGACACACAATTTTTTTTGCACATGCTTTTTCTTGTTTCATGTAGCCCTTGGTGGGGTGTTCCAGTCTTTCTCTCTGCCACTGTATTTCAAAAAAAAAAATATTTTTATTTACTTATTTGCAAGGAAAGTGAAAGAGAAAGTATGGATATGCCAGGACCTCTTGCCAGTGTAAACAAACTCCAGATGCATGTGCCAGTTTGAGCTTCTGGCTTTACATGCATACTGAGGAATCAAACCCATGGCATCAGGCTTTGGAAGCAAGCAGTTTATATGCTAAACCATCTCTGTAGCCTCATTGGATTTTTATATACTAATTTCGATGACCTCACTGTCTACTTTACTCTCCTGTCTCAAGATGACCTGTATCCACTTTAGTTTCTACCAGTTCAGGTTTTCTTTTAGAGTTCTCCAATATCATCCAAGTATCTTTAGATACCTTTATGTAGTAGGCACAGTTGAAGGTTGATGCAATGTTGTCAGGTGAGATCTCATGGAGGCTTTCTGGAAGAAGGGAAGAAACAAGCAATCATATTTTATTCTATTATCCTCTATGAAGATATCCACTCATTCAGTAGTGACAAAATATACTACATTCTAAAGTATATTTTTACATTCATATGTCCTGTAACGATTAATAGTTTATTAAAGCAACAAATTCCCCTGGTCTTTCTGAGACTATAGTAGGTGTTTAATTTTGAAAAATGATGTTGATTAGTTAATTAGTGAATTAATTAATTAAGGCCTAAATTCTGGAGTTATCAATGAAAACAAAGCTTTAAACTCTAAGCTATTTCTTCTTCTCAGGGTAGATAAAGGATAACTCTTTAATACAGGACATTTTACCCTAAGGGAACCTGCTCCAGAGCTGAGGAGATGGCTCAGTCAGTGTGGCCATCAAAACACTTAAGCAAATGCAACTTACAGAGGAAAGGATTTATTTCAGCTTACAGTTTCAAGGGGAAGTTTCATCATGGTGGGGAAAGCATCTCAGAAACAAAGGCTGGCCATCACGTTTTGTCACATAAGCTGGAATGAAGCAGCAGGAGTGCGCTCATCAGAACTGGCAAGGGAGTTGGACTAGCAAGTCCCCAGTCCCCTTCCAAGTGACACACGTCCTCCAAGTCTTCACCTCCCAAAGGCTCCAACAGCTAGGGATCAAGTATGAGGTTTCTTCACATTCCCACGAGGATATGGGGGGCATTTAACACCCAATGCACCACAGTTAGTAAGTTAATTCCTCACGAACATAAACACGTGAGTTCAGAGCCAGAACCTGCAGAACTACATAGAAGGCAGATGTGGTGGTGTGTGCCTGAAATCCCAGTGCTCCAGAGGGGAGGCCCAGCTAGCTAGCTAGCCTAGCCCAATGGATAAACTCCAGGTTCAGTGAGAGACACTGTCTCAAGAAATAAGTTGGATAGTTCTGGCCAAGATGGCATCTGCCTAACCACACTTCAGCCTCCTGGGGTAATATCAGGCAAGTTTTCTGGGGCTGCAGTGTGATTAGGTCTTAGCAGATCTCCAGTAGAGGGGCACAGTGGGCCACACTTGAAAATCTGCTAATTCCCACACTCTGGCGGGTAGCACACTAGACCCTTGGGTCCCCTCACCACTGGCCCCAGCCACCACTCCCTGAACAGGTTCTCTGCTGAGCACAGAACGTGGCTCTCATTCGTTCCCCAGGTCCTGGATTCCCCCACCGTTATGTCTGTCAGAGGGGTCCATGCACCCTCCGTCTCTTGGGCACCCCTTACATCTCTTGGTGACTGTTTACAGCGCACCTTACCTCTCTTGGTCCTGCACACTGTGTGTGTGAACACACGCCTTTCCTCTCTTGGCTCTGCCCAATAAGACTGTGAACATGTGCCTTCTCTCAGTCACCCTGCCCACAGCATCTGTGAACGTGGACCTTCCTTCTCCCCATCCCACCCATTACATCTATGAATGTGAGCCTTCCCTTCCTCAACACTGCCCACTGCATCTGTGACTGCTCACCTTTCCTATCTCACCCACCCCACACCCACTGTGCACAGGGTCCAGGCACCTTCCCTCTCCCCCCAGAGGCCCAAACCAATGTGTGTATTGGCGACCCACCCACACTGTGCCTGTTGGTACCTTCCCAGTCTCCCAGAGATTCTGCCCCACTGCTTGTGGCCCATGCCTGGCTCCCACTGGCTGCACCTACTGAGCCCGTAGATGACCTGTGCTCCTGCCAAGCTCACCAGTCTTACATCCTTGCTGGGCTGGCCTCCGGGCTACTGCGGCCTCCTGTCTCCCAATCACAGATCCTCAACATCCTGTGCTACCTACAGGTGCCCTTGTGTGCACCCCTCGGTCAGTGCTCGTGTGTCCCCCACACCAGCCAACTCCCTGATAGGGCCAGGGCTGTGGAATCCAGCAACAACCCCCACCACGTGTCCAACACTCCACCCCACTCCCAGTGTCTACATGGGCAACACATCAGCTCCAGAAGGGGAACACAGGAAAGCCAGGCAATCGCCTGCCTGGGGAACCAGTGAGTTCTCCATAACTTGCCAATCTGTGTTCAGTAGGAGAGCAAGGGGAAACACTACAGTCCCAGTGACACAGGCACTACATAGCTGAGACCAGGTGAAAAGGGATCCCTGATCTTGAATCCAACCTCTGGTATTAAGCACCAGCCCAGAGAGGCTGGTGCACTTAGGCCCTTCACAATCAGCACATCCCAAAGCACAAATCCTTCATTATCCTAGCCTATTCAAACATAAAATGGAACACTCACTAAACACACTAAAAGAGAAAACTCTTGCTTCCTCCTTATTTATTTGATTAAGACTCCCACACTGTGATTGGCAGACCACAGACACAGCATAAAACATCAAATGGAGGGAGCTCCAACAAGGTTGCTCAGTCCCACAATGGAAGTGTCCAATGAAAACATGGAGGAGACAACAGGAATAGAACTCCCAAATGAAGACACAAGATATGTGAACATGGCCAAGCAAATGGCAGACCAGGAAGCAAATCAAAACAATAACAACAACAACAACAACAACAACAACAACAACAACAACAACATAAATGAAATCCACACAGCTGTCTTAGCTAGGCTTGACCTAACAGAAAAAAAATCAGACAGACCTCAAAATAGAGTTAGATTAACTGAAGGTGAGACAAAAAATAGAGGATCTTCATTACCAGCTGGTCAATCTTAATGAAGACATAAGTAAATGCAAGAATGAATTCTAAGAAGCATTCATCCCAGGGATGCAGGGATGGTCCAACATATGGAAATCAGTTAACATAATACACTGCCTAAATAAACTAATCACAAGAAACACATCATCATTTCAATAGATGCATAGAAGGCCTTTGAAAAAAATACATCACTTCATGATCAAAATGCTGGAGAGAAGAGTCATGGAAGTTTTATATCTCAACACAGTAAATGTTAAATATAAAGCACCTGAAGCCCAGATAATACTTAATGGGGAAAGACGCAAGGAGTTCACATTGAGACTGGGAACAAGAAAGGGTTGCCCACTCTCATCACTGCTCTTCAACATAGTACTAGAAGTCTTAGCCCAAATAATAAGACTGCAGAAAGAAATGAAAGGGATACAACTTGGAATGGAAGAAATCAAGTTAGCCCTTTTTGCAGATTGCATGATCCTAGAAGTGACTCAAAGTCTACATCTCAAAACTTCTAAAGGTGATTAATTCCTCCAGAAAATTACAGGATTCCAAATCAACACACAAAAACCAGTGGCCTTTCTATATGTAAAGGACAAATATACAGAGATACAGATTAGTGAGGCTGTCCCATTTACATAGCAACACACACACACACACAAAGAAATACCTTGGAAAGACTATATAGTGAAAACATAAAACCACTCAGGAAAGAAATTGAGGACTTGAGAAGATGGAAAGACCTTACTTGTTCCTGGATAGGTAGAATTAATATTGTGAAAATGGAAATTCTATCAAAAGGAATATGCAGATTTAATGCAATACCAATAAAAATTCCAGCATCATTCTTCACAGAGAAAGAAAAAAATGATCTCAGAATTCATATGGGATGGCAGCAGACCTTGGATATCCAAACATGTCCTCAAAAAAAAAAAAAAAAAAAACAAAAAAAAAAAACTCTGGAGGAGGTAAAACCATACATACATTACAAAGTCATAGTAACAGAAACAGCATGGTACTGGCATAAAAACAGAAATATAGACCAATGGAACAGAATTGAACCACTGGACCTTGGGTCAAATAACTAACTACAGTTTCTTGAACTTTTACATACATGTCAATAATGCAGAGTGGAAAAAACACAGAATCTTCAACAAATGGTTCTGGGCAAATTGGATGACCATATGTGGAAAAATGAAAGTAAGCCAGGCGTGGTGATGCACACCTTTAATCCCAGCACTCAGGGAGGCAGAGGTAGGAAGATTGCCATGAGTTCAAGGCCACCCTGAGACTGCATAGTTAATTCCAGGTCAGCCTGGGCCAGAGTGAGACCCTACCTCAAAAAAAAAAAAAAAAAAAAAAAAAAGACCCTCACATCTCAGCATACACAACAGTCAAGTCCAAATGGATTAAAGACCTCAATATAAGACCTGAAAGTACTCCTATTGGAAGAAAAATTGATAGTAATTCCCTATGATTTAGGAGTCGGGAAAGACTTCCTGAACAAAACCCCAGTAGCCCAGGAAATTATACAATCACTCACTCAATGGGATCTCATGAAGCCAAAATGCTTCTGGACAGACAAAAATACCATAATAGAGCCAATAGGTTGACAACATAATGGGAGAAAATTTTTGCCAGCTATACAACTGACAGATGCCTAACATCTAGAATCCACAAAGAACTAAAAAAAAAAAAATCTAAGCAATGAAAATTCAAACAACCCACTCCAAAAATGGGGCAGAGAACTGAATAGAGAGTTCTCAAAGGAAGAAATACAAATAAAAAATAAAAAGTTCAACATCCCTTAACCATTAGGGAAATGCAAATTAAAAACAACTATGAGATTCCACCTTATTCCAGTAAGGATGGCAATCATTAAAAAATCAAATGACAACAAATGCTAACAAGGATATGGAGAAAGAGGAACCCTCATTCACTGGGAATATAAACTTGTACAACCACTATGGAAATCAATATGGAGATTCCTGAAAAGGATGAATAGAGAGCTACCAATAGACCCAATTATTCCTTTACTGGGCATTTATCCTAAATGCTCCATGTTTCATTTATGGAGCTATTTGCTCAGCCATGTTTATAGCTGCTCAATTCATAATAGCTGAGAACTGGAATCAACCTAGGTACCCATTATTGGATGAATGGATAACAAAGTTGTGGTATATTTTCTCAATGGAATGTTACTCAGCAGTACAAAAAAAAAATAATAGAATGAAATTTGTAACAAAATGGACAGATTTGGAACAGATTATACTGAGCAAACTCACACAATCACAGAAAGAAAATCACTGCATGGCCTCACTCATCTGCTGTTCCTAACCTGGACCATACACATACCTGATTTGAACTCAAAGCCCAGAAAATAATAGTGTGGAAGGTTTGGGGGCGGGGGGGAAGACTGAGGGGAAACAAACACAAAACTAAATCCAAAATGAACTGGTACCATAGTAACCTTTACTCTTGAAGATAGAATAAAATATATAACCCTCAACAGGAGTCAGTGGGAACACCTGAAAAGAAGGGCCCTGGAGAATGTGGAATGAAGCCTAACCTTATTTACTTAATTTTTTTTTACTCTGACCTATAATTCCCATTAGCAGAAATCAGTTGCTAGCCACAATGAGATGTTGATTGCAGAGACCTCTGAGGTCCCCAAAATAAGACAGGCTTCTGTCAAAGCACTTGATTGCCTGGCTGAGGAAAAAGGTAAAACCCTATTGCTGAAAAAACCATATGCTGCTTACAGAGAGCATGAAGTGACCTGGCTGGAATCCAGAAAAGACCCAGTCCCCAGACAGCCCATCTAGGGCTGGAAAGTGCTTGCATGTGCTACTGGGTGGAACTGGCTAACAGCATTCTGAGCAACCAGAAGTCTATTTTACTCAGAAGTAAACACCCTCACAGGATGCACATGCCAGTGCAATAGTGGCACACAGCCTTGATGGGTAACCAGTAGCTTTCTGATTGGCAAAGAGATTCACTGAGTACGGAAAGGACCCATATCTGGATGTGGGAACCAGGTCAGAATCATACGAGACAAATATTATGCTCTCCAGTGTCAAGATCTCACTAGTCTTAGGCTAAAAGAGGGTTACATACATCAAATTCTCCCTAAATTAATAATGCTTATCCCATTTAAACTATGGTGACTTCACTGTACATTGGAAAATTTATTTTTCTATTTCTGAAGGTAGTAAGACCTGAGGAGATAAACTACCTCTGGCACTTTAGCCAAGCCACAACTGAAACCACAGAGGAATTGGGGAGATGAGCAAGAGTATTGCTTCCATGGTGAACCTGACAATAATAGCCTGGGTGAAGGAAACATACCCTCAAGATGCTCAATCTTTACCAAAGCAGAGATCCAGAGGCTCCTAAGAACTCATCTCTAAAGTAGCCTTAAAACACACTCACCATGACTCAGTGAATTTTGTGGAAGAGCGGGCCAGAAGAATGTAAGGGCCACAGGCAGAGACATCATGCACAGAGGTATTTCCTCCCCTGAAGAAACTGACTACTGCTCCCACAATATATACCCCACAACCCCATGGAGAATACCCGCAACCCCACTGAGGAGGGTCAGCAGTGGAGCGTGAACAGGGATGAGGGAAAATAGTGTACCCACATATGAGGTAGCCATACAAAACACGTTGTTAATAAAAAAAAAAAATAAAGATAGCCTGTGCTTGGTGACACAAGCCTTTAATCCCAGCACTTGGGAGGGAGAAGTAGGTGGATCACTGTGAGTTCGAGGCCACCCTAAGACTATATACAGACTACAGAGTGAATTCCAGGTCAGCCTGAGCTATAGTGAGACCTTACCTCAAAACAGCAATAAATAAATAAATAAATAAATAAATAAATAAATAAATAAATCAAAATAGTAATTCTTTAATATCCAGTCAGAATTTAGTTGGAGTGTAACTGACAGAGGATTATATATGATGTCAATCTCTGGCTTTCACATGCATGAACGCACGTGTGCATGTGCACCAGAAAACTCACCTCTTTCACACACATTTAAATTGCTTATACTCAGAAACTACTTACATGCACACACAAAAGTAAACGAAAGAAAACCTTCTTTTCACTAGAAGTTGTAAGTATATCCATTGTGCTGATGCAATGAAAGCAAACATCTGTATGAAGCAGCCTTTTGGGAAAACCATACCATGAAATTCCTAGCTTCCATTTGCTGAAGGTTAAAAAGTTCCCACTTATTGTTATTGCCATCATATGTAAAATCTATTTAGGATTTGAACTGGTATTTTTGTTGTTGTTGTTGTTTGTTTGTTTGTTTGTTTTTCACTGTTCATCTCTTAGAGACTTCTAAATATTAAATGTCTTTCAGTTTTCTAATTATGGTCAAAGCCTCCTTGTTTATCCTCAATGTGGTCTCCTAACTTAAAGGTACACACTTTAAAATTCAAAAATGTTATTTATCTATAAAACCAGAGTTCAGAGTTCATTACCCAAGCATCCTTCCTTATCACTTCTACTTTTAATACTTTTAAAAAATATTCATTTATTTGAGAGACAAAGAAAGAGACATAAATAGAGAGAGACATACAGAGAAATGAAAAACCAAACTAGAGAGAATGGGTACACCAGGACCTCTAATCACTGCAAGGAATTAATTCTGGCTTTATGTGGGTAGTGGGGAATCAAACTGAACAAGGGTCCTTGGGCTTAGCAGGCAAGTGCCTTAACTGCTAAGCCATATTGCCATCCCCTTTCTTATCACTTCTAATGCTCCTGGCATTCCCACCTATAGCAGACAGCTTCAGGTTCACTGAGATGAACTTCCAGACCAGGCACAGGTATGGAGGAAGGGATATTTATTGAAGCTTACAGATCCAGGGGAAGTTCCATAATGGCAGAAGAAGCTGGCCTGCTTTCACAGGACCAAACACAGAGAGAAAAGACACAAGCCAAAAGCCACACAGCACAGCACACTTTGCATATCTTTGGAATGGAATCTCAAACCCATCATCACACTTAAAGATCCATTCAGCCTCCAGCCAGGTAGCTGCAGATGCAATCCACAAGCTAATAAAACACTGAATATATTGGGGGCCATCTATTCAAACTACCAGTTCCACCCCTGGTCCCCAGTAGATTTTAACCATCACACATTGTAAATTGTACTCAGTTCAATTTTAAAGGTCCCCACAATCTTGACCAACTTAAGATAGTTCCAAAGTCCCAAGTGTCATCTGAGATTTAAGATTACTTCTTAGCTGTGAGTCCTGTAAAATCAAACAAGTTAAATACTTTCAACATATAAAGACATAGAGTAAACATTTTCAACTTGAGGAAGGCATAGCAAGGAAAGACTAAAATAATGCAAATTCAACCACCATCAGCAGTCATCAGACTTCTGCAATTCAGGTTCAATATAACCAGAGACTGACAGTCTTCAGATTTTCCAATTCCACCCCTCCAGCCAGGCAGAGTAGCCAGGGAGAACTTCCATCCTAGACCAACATTGCACTCCATGGTAGTCCTTGCACAGAACAACTTCAGGTCTCCATGCAAACCACAGTCCATCTTTCAAAGGCTCTTCAGCCTATCAGGGCATCACACCCTGCTTCATGTAGTACCTGAGCAGCAGTTCCTGGAACCACGTTAAATTCATGACTACTCTACACATTTTTTATGCTTCCAAAACTAATACCAGGTGTGTAGGACACAGCCATATTCTTAATTCAGGGACAAAAGAAACCACAACATTGAAGAGCAGTTTCCTTCTCTAGTCAACTCTTTCCAAAAGAGTTTGCATTTCTAATAGTCTTTCCTCAGACATCTTCTCCATTGTTTTAATGTAAAGCAGTTGGGTCTTCTTCCTTGATATTGCTAATGTGTTGACAATAGCAGCTTCAGCAACCTAAAATCAGTCTCATTGCCTGTAATTTTAACTTCCTTGAGGTTTTCCAACTTAAAATCTTAAATCTCTCAGTCTAGTATCTTTAGCCAAGCACATCAGTCCATTACAAATTTAACCTTGATTAAACTCTTTGGGCCTGGGCAGCAGGATGCAGTCATCCCTTATGCCAGTAGCCCAGTTCCAACAAAGTCCTCCACAGTCTTTCCTTCCCCTTAGAAAGCTCATAAGCCAAGCCTCCAAGTTCAATACTGTCTGCACTTAGCATTCTCAAACTCTCATCAGAATAGTGCATAAAACTTTGCTTACCACTCCAGAAGGCATCTTCACTTACAAGCACTAAGTACATGCCCATTCCTCCAAAACAAAGTTTCCAAAAGACCAAAATCCACCTGGTCAGGTTCATCTCAGCCCCACTCTCATTACCAACTATAGCAGACAGCTTTAGGTTTGCTGAGATGAATTTCCAAACTAGGTACAGTTATGGAGGAAGGTGTATATTTTTGAAGCTTATAGACCCAGGGGAAGTTCCATAATGGCAGAAGAAGCTGGCCTGCTTTCACAGGACCAAACACAGAGAGCAAAGCCAAAAGCCACACAGCACAGCACACCTCAGGAACTATAGCTAGGCACACTTTTTCATATCTTTAGATTGAAATCTCAAACCCATCACACCTGAAGATCCACCCAAAGACACTGCCTCCAGCCACATGGCTGCAGATGCAAACTATATACTAATAAAACAATGAATATATTGGGGGCCATCTATTCAAACTACCACACCACCCTTCCTCCTGAAACCCTCAGTGTCAGATCCTGTGTTCTTCCCCCTTGACCTGCACATTACCCTTTAATGTATGTCATAGTATTTAGTACAGGAATCTTTAATTCTTCCATTGTGGGTGGCATGACAAGCTTTGAGATATATATATATATATATTTCCAACTTTGAGCCAAATGTTAAATGAACAATGCAGTAAGACAAATTTCTGATTTAATGGGTCAGCAGACTATTTTGATGATTTTGTTGGTATGAATTTCCTACTAAGCTCAGAATTTTTGTTTATTTTTTGACAACTTTATTGGAATCTAATTTATATACTGTAACGTTCACCCATTTAGTCAATAATTCAACACTTTTCCACATCTTTCTAGATATTCACTTGTCATGATTTTGGCAAGCAACATTTCCCTTGGAAGTTTTGCATGGACCATCCAAATAGTTTTAACTTAAGGATGAATAATGAATGAATAGAAGCAAGAAGAGAGAAAGAAAATGTGATACAATTACCTCACTGCCATTAACCACAATGCTAAAGTGAAATATACGATATCAATCACTAACTTAGGAGAGTGCACTTCTCCGTCAAATTTGTTATGTGTCTCATCTAGGAATGAGGAAGTTAATTATCTGTAAGCATCATTCTTTACATCTTTTAATATAGCACTGTCTGAGCCCATTTTGTGCTTCTATCCCATAACAACACATATTGTGTAATTTTGCAAAGCAAAGTCGTTTATTCTTCACAGTTCCAGGGTGTGGGAAGTCCTTTATCAAAGGACTAGATCGTAACATGGCAAAATGCATGGTATAGACAGACAGAACAGGAGGTCAGAGGACATGGAGTCACAAAAGGACTTCTTTTTCAGCAAAGGCACTCATACATAATTGACCCACACTAAGATAAGGGTGTCCATCCATTCTTAAAGGTAGTATTTCTCAATACTACCACACTGGCCATTAAAATTCAAAATGACTCTTGGAAGGACAGACAAAGTTTCTACACATTGTACATGTGGTAGTTTGAACATATACCCCCCAATAGACTCAAATGTTTTACTAAAACTTGGATTTCTGGGGCTGGAGAGATGGCTTAGTGGTTAAGGCGCCTGCCTCCTAAGCCTAAGAACGCAGGTTCCAATCTCCAGCTGTTCCAATCTCCAGGTCCCACGTTTAGCCAGATGCAGTGATGCAAGGGCGCAACGCCACACTTGACCACAAGGGGGCGCACACATCTGGATTTCATTCGCAGCAGCTGAGAGGCTGCTGGCCCACCCATCTTTATCTATCTTCCTCTCTCTCTCTCTTTCTCTGTCTCTCTCAAAAAAACAAAAAACAAAAAAAAAAAAACTTGGATTTCTGGTCACCTGGCTGGAAGAGGTGTCAATGAGGGAAGATCTGATTTCTAGCCCAAAGTTATGCAGAGTGGTTTGTGAGCTCTGCTCATTCCTTGCTATTTTGCTGCCAGTTTGTGTGCTTGTTTGTAGTGCTGGCTGTTTGGTGGTATCTTGCTGCGCTGCTTGGATCAGTGAAAGGTGGCCAGCTTCTTCACCGCTGATGGAACTCCCCTTGGATCTGTAAGCTGAAATAAACCTTTCCTCCTGTAAACTGTGTCTGGTTTGCAAGTTCATCCCAGCCATGCGAGACTGACTACAACAATATGTTCTTTTGTATTTCACATATATATTTCTATGAATTATATTTCCATGTTTCTTCGTGGGGCTCACTGTACTGTTTTTCCTTTAATAGGAACAACATCACCATATAACATAATAAATTGGAAAACAAGGGAGGAAAGCAGAAGAGTGGTTGTAATGAAAGACCCAGGCCAGAGTAGCACCATGACAGGCCTCAGTCCCTCTATAGGCCACAGGGGCGAGTTCCCAGAATCAAGGGAAGAACAAGCAGTACCGGGAAAAACCATAAACTTGCTGTGTGAGCATGACTTAACATTCTTGCGGTCCTGGGCTGGATGGCCCAATAAGATCCACTGTCTCAGAGTTTCGTAAATGTCAACCAATCAAATGAATGTAACCCTGTGCACCAACCTGTTCAAATGTAACTGCCGCTTGCTGAGCCAATTAAGTTTGAAATTCCCCTAGACCTAGCCCGCCAAAATCCTAAGACCAATCAAGAACCCCCAAGTACAGTTAATGTTCAAATTAGCCAGTCATGTAGTTGCATAGTTAATAGTCCTCTCCCCCTTGCTCAAACCTCAATAAAAAGCCCGCTTTTCTGCTTCTCTGGGCTCTTGCACGTATCCACTGTGTTGGTGAAGGCAAGAGACCGAGCTTAAGCCCGAGTAAAGCTCTTTGCGTTTGCATATGTGTTTGGTCTTCCTTGGTGGTCACTGGGGGCACCGTGAACTGGGCATTACAGTATTATCACACAGAAACTAATGGTGGCAGTCAGACCTTTTAACAGTGAGTTTATGCAGAAGCTCCAGCAGGTGAGATCACAGCCTAAAGAGAGATACTTGTGCCCCTCTCTTCACTATCAGACTATCACCTTTCTCACTTGCAAAATTAATGTGTCCAAGAGGCACCTAAGAAGAGAAGATACAAAAGGCTTCTACACTCCACCTATCAAAGCAATAGATATAGGGACAAGTGCAAATTTAGATTCCCCTCCCCTCCTCCACTAGGCCAAAGGGAAAAGACATCAATTTAAATTTACCAATTTCTATTTCCTAATTTCTTTGGGCTGTAGGACAGATGAAGTAGCAGGTTTATGGACCTGAGTGCTGTGTAACAAGATAACAGCTTTTTGGGCTTGAAAAATCTGATTATCTGAGGCAAAAAGTTTGCAACACTTACTAACTTAACTTCTGCATTTCAAATTTCTAGGAAAGATTGGTGCTTTTGCAACTCACCATTCCATCAGAGCAAGATGTGAGAACACAGCCCTCACTTTTGCTCATCATCCCCAATGAGAAGTGGACAAACCTTGAACAGTCTCAGACAAATCCCCATTACATTTTGTGCTAGGAATTGAAAGAGACTAACTGGAGTCTAATCTCGAGAATATTTTCAGAAGTAATTATCCAAATGGTGGTGCTAAAACAGTACTAGAACATACCCCTCTAATCTGATGCCAACAGGTCTCACCCCTCTCAAGAAAAAAAGTACTGAGTAAGAAAGAGGAAGCATTAAATAATCATATGAATATTGTGAAACTATGTCCATACCCTTTGAGTTTGGAGGTCAGTCTAATTTTCTGATTTGCTGAATGTTATTAAAGAGAATCTCTACGTATTTTGAGAGTTGCCCATCAATAATAGCTTGGTAATTGTGTATAAATGTCTATACTCCTTCACCTGGCAATGTTTAATTGTTTTACTTCTACCATTTAGTGTTTTCCTATGTTCATTTTATATTTTTTGACACAACTTTATAGAAAACACTCATTTGTTGGTATGCACACCTATGTCACATATATCTTTACACTCTCTTATTGCACCACTGGTGACATATTCATCAACAGTGCACATTCTTGCTCCAGTTGTCTTTGGACTACAGGGGCATCCATTTACAACTCTTCTGCGAGGATCCTTGCTGGAAAGTCAGGCAGTACAGCAGAGTCATTCCCCCTGCAAAGCAGAAAAGGAGCAGCATGCTGGATTACGTCCTCTCAAAGCAATAATTGGCTATTTTGCAACTCTCTTTTTTTTTTTTTTTTTTTTTTGTATGGTTTTTCAAGGTAGGGTTTCACTCTAGTCTAGGCTGACCTGGAATTCACTATGTAGTCTCAGGGTGGCCTTGAACTCATGGTGATCCTCCTACTTCTTCCTCCTGAGTACTGGCATTAAAGGAGTGTGCCACCACAACCTGCTATTTTTCAACTCTTTGACCCAACTTTTTTTTTCTAATTTGTAATGCACAAGGCTCTTTTCAAAAGAATAACATATTCCATTTCTGTTTACAGAACTAACTCGTGATGCAAAGAAATATAGAAAATAAGATTGGTCCTTTATTGGTGATAATTATAGCAACAAGACAGAGCAAGATGTGGAAGGCTTAGATAAAAGCAAATGAACTTTTAAAATTGAGTTTACTAGATATAATCACATAACGAAATACAAATCTTTTAGCTTTCAATTAAAAAGTGCCTTATTTTTCCCAATAATTTAGGAGTCCATTTTTATATTATTTTGCATAAGTATTTCAACCAATTTCCATAGATTTGCATTTTGTTGAAAAAGCCCTAATGCCAATTATGTAAAGTAAATGTAATTAATTAGTGCATTCCACAGCAACTGCATTCCAGCCTCCTTTGTTTTTACAGCTGGAGACTTCAGAATGCCTGAGCATCAGGAACCCTGGGCTGGCAACCCAGCAAAGTCTCAATTATTCTCTCCTAATCCAAAGTAGGAAGTGGGGTGGGATCCCAGAAAGCTTGAAATATCTCAGGTACACAGTGGTTAAGAAGCTTCATTTCAGTAAATCTAATTCCATGTCCAAAGATAGAGTGAAAGGTCTTCTAGTGGTAACATCACCATCTGCATGTAACTGTCACTTTCCTATATAATCCTTGGGTTTCTCTGGCCACTAGGTTACATTGGCAAACATTTTTTCTGTGATGCCTACCACATTCTTCTGTCAGAAGAGAGGTGCGAAGAAGGTCTCATGTGGTCACTAGAACCTTTGACCACCAGTTCAGGGTTCATTTGGGAAGCTCCTGAGAGCTGCTCTTATCTTCTCAAGCCCATAAAGGGCATATGCCAGGAGTTCCTCACTGTGTCCATGTATTCTTTCCCTGAAAGTTTGTGCCATGCAAGGCCATGCTGGATGTTTGCTAAGTTTAGGTAGCTAGTTAGTAGCTTGAAGGCCACTGGGGGTGGACCTTTCTCTCATAATCAGTAGCTTGAAAAACCAAGCACTGAAGGGTAGGATTCTGAATACTTATCAAAAGCATAGGGTCCAAGTGAAATCACTGGTCCTGAGGAGGGACAGAATACTCTGAAATGCTGGGAAGGTCATAAGATGACTGTCTAACTGGAAGCTATCCATTGTTCCTACCCATAAGAGTTAAGAAGAGTTTATTTAAATGGGCCTGCCAACACTCTGGCTAGGAAAATGTCCTTCAGAAAGAGTTGTCCTTTCAAGAGCCTTCGGAAATAGTATAAAGCCTGCTTACAATGCAGGCCAAAATAATGCGCCCTTTGGCCATAGCCCGCTCTGACCCCTGGACAATACTCTGGTTTATTCCACACATCTACTCTCTGTTCTGAATTTTTGTTTGCATGTTTATGTGTGTTCATATGCATGCATGTGTGTGTGTTGGTATGGAGATCAGAGGTCAATCTTATGTGTCTTCTCTGTCATTTTCCACATTAGATTTGGAGACATGGTCTCTCACTGGATCTAAAGCTTCCTTATTTTTCTAGACAAGCTATCCAACAGGGCCTGGGGAACCTCCTGTCTCCACCACCACAGACCTGGGCTCACAGGCACATACCATCATGCCTGGTACAGAGGATCCAACCACAGGTCCTTATGTTTGCATAGCAAGCACTTTACTGACTAAGGTGTTTCTTTAGCCCACTTCCAAATTCCTTATGGAGACCATAAGGGCTTGGGAGTGAGGGAAAACCAAAGTGAAGTAGATCCTGGTGACTATAATACAAAGCAGAGAATACCCTTGGTTTCAGCCTTAGGTTTAGTTCTAAAGCTACTTGTCTGTAAGCCTGGGCATATTACTTGATTTGATTTTAATAATGAGATTCTCAACTGAAATGAAAAAGCCATAATAATTGGCTCAACTGGGCATGTCTATTGCTTTACTTGAAGTTCAAGTTTGTATACTGAAAATTTATTTTATTTTAATATTTTTGAAAGGAAGAGAATGACTGCCACCTTGAAATGGTGTGTTAGTGATTCAGGAGAGTCCTTAAACCACAAACCTTAGGTTCACATCTACTTTTAACCAAAGGATTAAATAAAATAAGACTGAAAAAGGTAATTATCAAATTATTATATTTATTTAGAGAAGTACAAAACCAAGGGGAGAAAAATGAATACATCCACATGGCCTGAGAGCCCATGGGGTAGGCCTGGAAAAACTGTAGAGAGGATAAAAAGAAAGTACATGGCTGGAGAGATTGCTTAGTGGTTAAGGCACTTGCCTGCAAAGCAAAGGTTCCAGGTTTGATTCCCCAGGAATCATGTAAGCCAGATGCACAAGGTGGCAAATGTGTTTGGAATTTGTTTGCAGTGTCTGGAGGCCCTGACATGCCCATTCTATCTGCCTCACTTTCTCTCTCCCTCTCTCTAATAAATAACTAAATAAAAATAAAATTAATTAAAAAAGAAATTACAAAGAGCTCCTGCCATGTGGAAGGCAGGAGGGGCTAAAGAGTCCATGTGGGAAGGAGGGGTCAGAGAGTTCTCCCCTCATCTTGGCCCAGGTGGGCCAAGATAAAGGGAAACTCTACAGAATCTGGAGGTTCACAAGTAGTCAGGCAGCCCAGAGAGCTTGGCCTTCTCTTACAAATGTATTTATAACCTTATGGTGGTGGGCCCTACCTTCTGGCTCAGGTGAGCCAGAGAGACAGCTGACTGGTCTGGGCTGGCAACTCTTAGGAAGAGGCTAGCCAAGTTGTGGGGCTGAACTTGATGAACCACAATGTTAGGATTAGATTTAAATCCTAGGAAAGACCTCCCTCCCAAGAGTGACCCAGGTTATATGTGGAAAAGCAGATCTCCTTTAGGCAAGAGATAAGGAGTCAGATCATCCTGGTATCTCTAACAAAATGGAGACTGAAAGGATAGGGACAAAGAGACTTCTGCTTCTTACTTTTATGGGCCCAGTCACCCTAACTGCCTAATAAAGCTACCTGATGCCTCTCAACCTCACCTAACCTTGAGCTGACAGGGAAGCATATCTTAGTTACTCCTAAATCAATTCTTTCCTAAATGTTTCTATAAGACTCAAAATATATCTTTATACATTATCATTTACTGAGAATACAGGAGAGAAGGGTATTTTCTTTCTTCTTTTTTTTCATATTTTATTTTACTTTATTTGTTAGAGAGAGAGAGAGAGAGAGAGAGAGAGAGAGAGAGAAGGGAGAAATAGGCAAGGGGAGAGAGAGAGAAAGAGAGAGAGAGAATGGTCATGTCAGGGCCTCCAGCCACTGCTAACAAACTCCAGATCTATGGTGAATGTGAGAGATCCTAAATTATTTGAACTTGAAGTCACAAGTGCAAGAGGTTAGAAGTGTGGCAACAACACTTTTGCCATGTTTTCTTTCAGTGAGCATTGACAACATTCTCTGAAGACCTGGTGGCTCTGGGGTGGTGGGTCAAACATGGAGAGGAAGAATCCAGGCCTATCCTCTCAGGACTTTCTGGCATTCTGCACTGAAAGTCTTGTTTGGACAGATGATAGATGGCTATGCAGCTGCCACATTCAAGTACACAAAAGGCAGAATTGTCTTGTGCTTTACACAGACCTGTTATGTAGGGCAAGGTTGAGGCCTGTCAGTCTGGGAGAGGGTGACTGAAAAAATACCCTGACCTAGTTATCCAGGCCTTCTGGGATATTGTATATCGGATTAAGCAAAGCCAAACTCTTTTTGGTTTATTTCTCATATTGAGGACAGAGGTTGTTATAATCATTGTTTCTTATAAAAAAATAAAAATCTCATTCTCATACCATTATTGTCCTTGAGATTTGTAAGGGCCTCATTTCTCACAGCATCATCAGTACAGATTAGAAGGATACTCCATATTTTTTTCAACACAATAATATATATTAACACAGGTTTAAGCCCACTTCAGATGGAATTGATTGCTTAAAAGTGGTCACTAATACACCCATCCATGACAAAGACAATGTAATGATCTGTGACCAAATTCCATGAGTCCATTAGGTAAAATGCTCCTGCTGTCTGGCACCAAAGCCAGTGAAAGGATAACCATACTGCAGAAGATGTCAGAGCTTCATAGATTGTCAGTGCTGCATATATATTTCATCTTTGTCTGGATCAAAAGTATTTCCTGTG
The DNA here is from genome assembly GCA_036365145.1 of Orientallactaga sibirica. Lineage (NCBI taxonomy): Eukaryota > Metazoa > Chordata > Mammalia > Rodentia > Dipodidae > Orientallactaga > Orientallactaga sibirica. The sequence goes on along the minus strand of JAEOAD010000018.1, from coordinate 19,131,595 downwards.
GTGGGTTGTGTTGAGAGCTTGCATCTTTTTTTTTTTTTTTTGCTTGTATATGGGTGTGTGGTGTGTTTGCACATGTGTATGCATGTTCACATGTGTATGGGTACATTTGTATGCCCACATATGTGGAAGCTGACATCAGGCTGTTTCATTAATCTGTATCCACCTTGTTTACTAAAGCAGGGACTGTGGTAGTTTGAATGTATACTCCCCATAGACCCAGGTGTTTTATTAAAATTGAGTTTGCAGCTTCAGCTGCTAGCAGGCAGGCTCCTCCTGTTCACTGGAAGTGGATCTGAATTCCAGCCTAAAGGTGTGTACAGAGGTTTGGAGCTCTGGCTGTGCTTGCTTGTGGTGCTGGCTGTTTGGTGGTGTCTCTCTACTTGGATTTATGAATGGGGAGCCAGCTTCTTCTGCCATTTGATGGAACTTCCCCTGGATCTATAAGCTTGAAATAAATTCCTTCCTTCCATAAACCATGTCTGGTTTTGATGTTGATCCCAGCAATGTAAAGCTGACTACAACAGGGTATCTCACTTGCTTGCTAGCCAGACATCTCTTCTCAGACCCCAGAGAACTGGGATTACAAATGGGCTGCTCTGCTCTGCCAACATTTTCATGAGTGCTAGGGATCCAAACTCAGGCCCTCATGATTAGACCAACCCCTTGACTGGTTCTTGAGGAAGCCAACTTTTCTGGGGAAGGGGAAGTCTTGAGAAACAGTAGAAACAACCCTATTTTTAAAAAATCATAATTAACTACTGAAAAAGAAGATATTGAGTAGATGAAATTTTATGAATATAGTCTGAGTTCCATTGAACAGGCAGAAAAAGATGCCTGGGGCAAAAGTATTTGATGATAGCCTGTGTTATCAAAATGAATATTTTAGGATGAAATTATCACCAGTGGTATAAATGCATTTCACATCACAAGGCAGATAGATGCTCTGGAGTTCTTGCTGCTCTTCTTTTATTTAACTAATTTAATTTAGGTTTATTTATGTACTAATCCACACAATAAATTATATTTTAGGACAAGATCAACTTAGAGATGATTTTGTTAATGCTATTATTTACATGACATTTTATTTTCTTATGAATATATGATGTGCAGTATTTTTCTAAAGCACATAGATTATCTTCAATTAGACCTCTGAAGGAAATAATGTCTAGGCTATGTGGAGTACAACAAAATCAAATAATTTGTAAGGGGCTAGGCAGATAGCTGAGTCAGTAAAATGTGTGCTTCACAAGCATGAGGACCTAGGCTTGATTCCCAGAGCTCTCAAAAAAATGTCAGGTGTGGTGGCACTGGCCTGAAATCCCAGTGTTGGGGAGTTGGAGACAAGAGGATCCTTGGAGTTTGCTGGCTAGACAGTCTAGCTTAATTGGTGAGCTCCACATCAGTGAGAGACCCTGTTTCTGAAAGAGGCAGATGATGCTTCTGAGGATAACACCCAAGGTTGTCCTCCATTGTCTACATGAATGCACACACACGTATGCATGCACACATGTATTCTCATTTGTTCATATATATGTTTGGATACTCATGTGTCCATACACACATGTGCATATTCATATGTAGACACACACATACACACACACACTTATAAGATTTGTTTACATCCATATTAAGTGGAAAATTTTAGGTACAAATGAGAACCCAGATGGTATGATATATGATCATAAATTTTACCAAAAGTATCTTTATACTCCTTCCTTTTAAAAAAGAATATTGGATCCTTTGACCAGATGATCCTTAATTAATTGAGAAGAGTATTATGGGTAAAATAAAATTTAAAGTAGTGATCATTTTGAAAAAGAAATAAGGGGATGAAGGAAAGCAAGAAGGAAGAAAGGGAGGGGGAAAGTAGATTTGGATGAGAGGAGAGAAATGTCAAGGAAGACATTTGTTGGCAAGATCAGAAAAAGAAAGGCAGGTACATGACTATACTCTTAGCATTGGAGAGGTAGAGACAGGAGGATCAGGAGTTAGAAAGCATCTTTAACTAGCATGGGCTGCCTGAGATCCTTGTCTGAATAAATCAAATAAAACATTTGCCTAAGGAAAGGACCAAGGAAGAGGGAAAAGAAAAGGGACATGGAGAAAGCACATATGGGAGTCTGTATTTAGGATATGAAATACCTAATTTTTTTCTCCTAAAAGATCTTTGCAAACTGCTGCATAGGTGATGATGCAAGGAGTATACCATGCATAAGCAGACTCTGCTTACCTAATGAGATGTACCAAGTCCACGTGGTCATGGAGAGGAAATAGTGTCTCACACTGGAGCATCGCAGATTTGGGTCACAGTGTTATTTTAAAAACATCTGCTTATGGTTTCCTTTTAGGTCTGGCACCGGGAAATGAACACAAGGGTTTCTGCATGCTAAGCAAGTGCTCTGTCACTGAGTTACATCCTAGCCCTGTTGATGTTCATTCAGTTCTTGGGCTCAGTGACAGCTATTCAGGAAGCCTTCTTGATTCCTTTCTCTCACATGTGTGTTTCCTTAGGGAAGATGACAGATAGTAAATGCTTACTGCATTTTTTTAAAAAAAAAGTGAAATCAGTGTTTGAAACTTTCTTTGCAGCTGCCTTATGAAGGGCCATTCAGGATTAATAATAGCTCCAGCCCCTGATGAAATGCATCGTGACAAAAGCTTGTGTTCATACTTAATTAACCTCATCTCTTAGGGGTTCAAGATGGATAGATCCCTTAGCCTTCCTGTTTTGTTTTATTTAACTTGCAACAATAAAAACCCATTGAGGGCAATGTAAACAAAAGGAAATTTACTGGAAAGACGCTGGTTAGCTCAGAAAATAAATATGCCAGAAAACAAGATCCCATATACAAGGTCCAGGCAGAACAAGAACGGTCAGGATAGAAGGACCTATTCAGCCAGGACATAAAGGTACCAAGATTAGGATAAGTGAGCCCCAGCCATGTTTTCAGATCTTAAATCTCTTCTGATGCAATTCAAAGTTCCAACAGAAGGAATCTCATTAAGGCAAATGTTAACCTTCCCTCTACTAACATGAGTTAGAGAGAAAAGATGCAGTCAAAGCCGCCTGGCATGTTTCTAAGAACTTCGTGGGGGGAGGGGCAGGGGTAATTTATACTCCCATCCCAGCTGTAATCAACAGAAGAAGTGATTTCATGAAAGGAAATACGGGGGCTTTTGGAAAACACCCATGAATGGCCAGCAGCAGGAACAGTAAGTACATACAGTATTAGGCACCTTCCCCAGCACTTCTTTCTATCTGTAGAGGGAGGAAATGAAAAAGCTGTTAACACAGCCCAGAGTTTTAGCCTCTATGGTTGGAGACCACGAGGAAGAGGTAAGGAAAAGTTGACACACCCAGGCACCTGTGCACACAAACAACATCCACACAGCCACCAGGAATCCACAGAGACAAGTTCCAGAGAACACACGCAGTTCAGGAAGGGAGAGGTTTTGAGGAATGATCCAAATGAAAACACTGCTGGGTTGAATCTTGTTGTCCTTTTGTCTTTGAGCTGTTTTCCCCAGATGTCTTGAAGCCCAGCTAGCTTGCCTGTATCAAAGTAATGATAGTTTCCTCATAGTAGCAATATCTTCTTTCCGCTCCCAACAGCTGTTTGACTTAAGGAGGTTATGCAGAAATTTCAAAATATCTAAAATGAGTGTTGATTCTTGGTTATGAATGGCTAAAAAGAAATGCTGGAGCTGGTGGAGACAGGGCTAGTTCAGAAGCACATCATTTCTATCTGTCACTGACAAGTCATCAGGACGCTGTAATTCAAAATCATTAGTCATGTCTTCTGAAAGCACAGAGGCAAAACTGGAGAAAGCAGCAGCCACTGAGGTGTTTCAGGAGGCAAGATTATCCCTATGCCCCTGCTCCTATTCGGAAGACCCCAAAGATTTTTTTTTTAAGTGACAGATGCTGGCCATACCATATCAAAGTCACACCAATCTATTTTAAGTATGTGGCAAAGCTGCATGTTTTGCTGATTCAGGATTCTATAGCAGGAAAAGGAATTCTGATAATCCGTTTGTGAGCATACCACTGAAAAGATTACCAAGAAAGGCAGTATTTGTTACCTCTTTGTAGGGAAGATTGGAAGGCTACTAAAGCAAGTTTCCTAAACCTAGAAGAGATAAAAATACAAGAAATATGCCAAATGCTCAGGCTGAAGTAAAAGTGAATTTGTTAAACACATGTTTTGCAAAGCCAAGCCAGTCCTCTTATTCCAGCTTATACGAATTGCCTGCAATCCACTCTTGAAATGTGCAGAGCATTTAACAGATCACTGAAAACCTAAATACCAAAGTGTCAACTGAGGTGAAATATATTTAGCTATTCACTGGGTCCATATCAGCATTCACCAATTTGCCTACCACTTCATCAAGGACTTTGAATATAGCATCTGAAGATATGTTTCCCTGGCATGTAAAAACAACAGCAGTCTTGACACAGATCTGCACTGGAGGAAGCAAACTCTTTTCCTAAAACTGTGCATTTATGCCTTGGGCTCACCCCAGGCTGTATCAAGGATATATCTGAAATAAGGAAAAAGTATGTTATAGGGAAATTTGGAACCGTGCCTTGTGAAAAAATTAGTTTTACTCCCCCACCACATTATATTATATAATGTTGTAGAAAACCCATGTGGATATGTGAGTAAAGGCACATGTAAAAAAGAAAGCAGGAGCTGAATGACCTGGGGACAGTCCAGAATGTGATCATGTGGTTGTTCTTACTTTGGTTCCAGTCCAGACATCCTTGAAAAAGAGCAAAAAACAACAATGATAAGTCTTGGTAGGATCCCACTTATTTTGCTCTCAAATATCTCTGTTCCCTCCCAGTAGAGGTAGTTTTACCCTATCAGTTGCTTCTAAATATGGAATAGACAGATGACTTTTTCCCATTCAGTCATTAATATTGATTCTCTAACACAAAAGGGAAACCTGGAGTTTCCTTGGCACTGAACATACTATCCATCTGCAAAATTAAAGAGACAGAATTAACAGGTGCTCCAAATACATTTCATCGTGTTTCTCCCCTAAATGTCACAGAATAACCTCTGTTCTAGTGCAGATAGCCTCTCTAAGTTTAATACTGAGGGTTCCCAGAAAATAGAGTAGGATATAATCTAAATATTACATAGATATATACATATATTTACATTATGTTTAGCCAAATTTGTGTTTATCCAAGGCATCCTATCAATTTCCAAAACTTGCCTGTGAATTTAATGCTAAGTAAACTCAAGATGCCAAAACACAGGTAGCTACATTTTCTGTTACAGTCCATTTCTAATTGCTCCAAGTATAGAATAATGCACTTGAGACTTACATATTAATGTGGAAATTAGCAACATAGTATTTAGCCATCTACATTTCTTTGGTGAACACTTGAGACAGTAGAATGCTTGGGCAGACCTCTGAAAGAGGGATGCCTTTCTAAGGAAGGGTTTCAATGAGCGCTTTTGTATCAGAAAGACACAGCAGTGGCTGCCACAGTGTTCTCTGGGAACCTGAATATACTGAACAGGATGAGTGTGGTGGTGCTAATGAGGATTCCAGAGGAGATGGAAAATAGAGAATGAGATCAATTGTGGGAGACAGGATTGCGGCTTCAGCCTTCTCCACTCCTGATTGGTGGTGTTTGTTAGAGAACTTCGTCTGCTTCTTCATAATTGGAACTGCTGCAAGGAATATTGTATTATGATAAAAGCCTTGAACCCATTCAGATAATATGTTTTATTTTATTGTCATTAAAAAAAAGGCCAACCAATAGTTTTAGGAGGGTTAGGGCTGGCTAATCCTCACATACGCCCTACAAACATGTACTACTATGGTGGTTTGATGCAGATGGTCCCCATAAACTTAGGATGTTCTGAATGCTAGGTTCCCAGCTGATGGAAGATTGGGAATTAATGCCTTCTGGAGGCAGTGTATTGTTGGGGGCAGGCTTATGGGTATTAGAGCCAGTGTCCTGTTGCCAGTGTTTGGCATACTCTCCTGTTGTTATTGTCCACCTTATGTTGTCCAGGGGGTGATGTCCACCCTCTGCTCATGCCATCATTTCCCCTTGCCATCATGCAGCTTCCCCTCAAGTCAGTAAGCCAAAATAAACCTTTTTTTTTCTCCCCCAAATGCTGCTCTTGGTCAGGTGATTTCTGCCAGCAATGCAAACCTGACTGTAACAACTTTTATACTATCAACTTTTATAGTTGGGAACTAAATGTCATAGATATCTGTAGTCTTATTTTACATATATTGTAGACATTATAATCAGTTGTCATGTATGTATTAAAAGTTCAACTACAAGTGTGATCAGTGAACTCCATTTCTAAATACCACAAGTATTTTTACTCTACTATTATTTGATTTTGACAAAATATAATACTGTGGTCATTTCTCTTGTGGAGATCCTTTCTGATATTGCCTATAACATCATTCATTTCTAGATTCTCTCTAATGCTTTTCAGAATTATTGAGTTGCTTGTAGTTCCTTGTGGTGGTTTGACTCAGGTGTCACCAATAAACTCATGTGATTTGAATGCTTGTTTCCTAGCTGGTGGCAATTTGGGGGTGGAGCCTTATCAGAGGGGGTGTGCTGCTGGGGGTGGGCTTGAGGTTAATTGACCCTAGCTTTCCCATGTTAGCTACTCTCCTGTTGCTGTTGTCCACCTGTTGTGGCAAGGAGGTGATGTCCAGCCCCTGCTCTACCATCTTTTTCCTGCCATCATGAAGCTTCCCCTGAAGAATGAAAGCTAAACTTTCTTCCAATCAGCTGCTTTTGGTCAGGTGCTTTATGCCAGCAACAGAAAAGTAACTACACCATTACTGTCACAGGTTGTAGGAGTAGAACCTATCTTTTCATGACTAGAATTCTTGGAATTCCATAAAAATCTAACACCATTCTCAGCCTCTCTCCTTCTTTCTCATTCTCTTTCTCTCTCTATTTTTTTCTATGCTAACCAGTCTTGTATCAACACATCTAATGCAAGCATCTCTCAAAAATATTGATTGATTTATTTTTCCAATTGTCTACTGGAATGGAATGTACCACAGAACCTTCAAATTTGATCCCAAAGAGAATTCATCATTTTTTAGAGTCCAAGCTGTTACCATATAGCTTTACCAATAATGTGCATGTACACACACACACACACACACACACACACACACACACACACACACATACACACACACACACACACACACACCCCATTCTCTTCATTCTTTCCTCTAGGTTCTGTTTTAATAAAATGTCTACTGGATTTTCCCAAAGAATAATCTCAGCCTATTATAAATTTCATCACTGGACAAAGCTCAGTCCCATTTCTCACACCATAATACAAACCATTTTAAAAATATTTTATTTAGTTAGTTATGTGTGTGTGTGTGTGTGTGTGTGAGAGAGAGAGAGAGAGAGAGAGAGAGAGAGAGAGAGATTGAGAGAGAATGGGCATACCAGGGCCTTTAGCCACTGCAAACAAACTCCAGATTGTGGCACTTTGTGCATCTGGCTTTATATAGGTACTGAGGAATCAAACTGGGAACATTAAGCTTTGCAGGCAAGTGTCATAACACTAAGCAATCTTTCCAGCCCCCATTGTTTCGCCTTCATCCTAACTGCTACACTTAGATATGGGGACTCCTGAAAACTTGTTTCTCTATATGCACTCCTTCACTACTTTTCCCAATTTTTCAGGTTTTATTATAAAAAATATGCAATATGCCTACATTCCTTATATCTGCTTACCATAAGAGAAGAGTTTATTCCTGTTAAACATCAAGGTTTCTAAGTATCATACCTAGAGAGTCTACCTCAGTGACTTTGGGATGGGAATGCTGTAAATATATACATTTTAACAAATCCTTTGAGGTATCTCAAATAGGTATATTTAAAAATTATGGTAAGTGAGTCCAATCATAATTTTGTAGCTGTCTGATATTTACTTTGTAGGTTATCACTATTTAGTTATCCCCAATGTCTAACATCATGTATGGCATCTAACTTGACTCATTAGTGAATAAACTTGTCCAGATGGGTTTTGAACCTAGGATTATCTCATTCCAAATGGCATGATTTTATTACACATTAGAGTGCTGGAAGGGTAAATGACAGGAAAAGAAAGAAGGATGTAGCACCAAGTCCTTGAAAACAAGAAATAAGTTTACCTGTACCTTCCACCACTTTCCATAGCGTAAGAGCATGATTCATTCAGAAAATATGTTGACCAATTATTATATTCACATCCTTTCACAAGTTCCAAAAATAAGCTGATTGTCAAGACAAGCATAATAAACAAGTCCTTATTTGGCTTGGGCCGTGATCTAGGCTTGCTTCCGCATATGTGGACCTATCTGCATTCACCACGTGGCTTACCAGGGTTGGCTGTTCAAAGGCTTCTTAAGCTTTGGGCGGGCTTGTCCCGGGGGGAGTGAGTCAGTGAGTGAGTGAGTGAGTGAGTGAGTGAGTGAGTGAGTGAGTCAGTGAGTGAGTGAGTGAGTGAGTGAGTGAGTGAGTGAGTGGGGAGTGAGTCGGGCAGTCAGTGAGTGAGTGAGTGAGTGAGTGAGTGAGTGAGTGAGTGAGTCAGTGAGTGAGTCAGTGAGTCAGTGAGTGAGTGAGTCAGTGAGTCAGTGAGTCAGTCAGTCAGTCAGAAGATTGTTCAAGGTTCCCTGAATAAACTGCTGAAAGAAGAGTCCGAGTGTTGCGCCTTCCTTGCTGGTCGAGGCGGTCGCGACAAATGGTGGCCCGTAACGGGAACTCAGAACTTGAAGGGCAGCTAGCTGGTAAGTTCCAGGTAAGTGGACAAAAAGGGTAAAGGCAAGTTTTCCGGTAGAGAGACGATAAGGTCCCATAGCAAAATGGGCAATACATCTTCCAGTATTAGGGTTAAAAGGCGCCACAATAAGGTTTCCTTAGAGGAAACGCAGTGAGAAGATTTCTTAAGAATGATAGCCGCCAATTAATGTATATTTGTTCGTGTGTCTTATTAGTGTATAAAAGTTGGTTAACCTCATGTGGTGTATTTGTGTTGTAGTGTGTCTAGTCATATTACATAGGGCAAACGAGAATGATTCAGAAGCAGTTAAAAAAAAAATTTTAGAGGAAGTGAGAGAAGAGCGCTCGAGTAAAACATCTAAAAGAAAAAGTAAGGTTCCTGAATAAACTGTTGAAAGAAGAGTCCAAGAGGGACTCAGAACTTTCTGCAGTCAGGGCAGTGCACTGGTAAGTTCCCAGGTAAGGTGGGAATCCGCGGGATTTTGCTCTTCTCGGTAAAAAGCGGGAAAGTTCCCAGGTAAGGTGGGAATCCACGAAAAAAGGGGGATTTTGCTCCTCTCGGTAGAAAAAGAGGGAGCAGGAAGAGTTCATGTGTAGCGAACCGAAAGTAAAAGTTTTAAAAGAATTTTTGCAAATTTAGCCATGGGCGCTTCTTACTGCACCCAATTTTTTTGGCTCTGAATGAGCTGCTTCATTCAAAAAACTTAAAGATAAAGGGGAGTACCCTGGAGAGGTTCCTGGAGGAATGTGATGCCATAGCCCTTGGTTTGCGTGCTCTGGAAGTCTTACAATCCCTTCACGGGAAAAATTGCAGACCAGACCAAGGCACGCTTAAGGGCGGGGTAAGATCGATCTGGAGGTTAGTGAGGAACTGCCTCGAGGAAGAAAGGTCGGAACAGGCAAACAGTGAAAAAGAGGCAAAAACAAAGAACAACTTATATCCAACACTTGAGCTAGAAGATTCAGAGTCTACGGATTCTAAAGAAGGGCTGCAGGCTCTCATAAAACAAATGAAAAGATCAAAAAAAAAAAAAAAAAAAAAAAAAAAGAGAGGGGGGACTCCCGGGAAAAAGCCGGGTGTGGTGGCTCAGGCCATCCCAGCACATGGGAGGCAGAGCAGGACTGCCACAAGTTCAAAGCCAGCCTGGTCTACATAGTGAGTTCCAGGGCAGCCAGGAAAAGCAGAGGCACTGAGACTGGTTTTAGGTTACTGAAGCTGCTATTGTCAACGCATTAGCAATCTTAAGGAAGGTGGAAGGAAGGTGTCCTGACTTGATTTACATTAAAACAATGGAGAGGATGCCTGAGGAAAGACTGTAAAAATGCAAATTCTTGGAAAGAGCTGACTGGAGAAGGAACCTGCTTTTCAAGGCTATATTGAACTTGAACTGCAGAAGTTTGATGACTGCTGATGGTGGTTGAGTTTGCATTGTTTTAGTTTCTCCTTGCTAATGTTGTTAAAAGACCTTGGATTATGGGGACGTATGAACATCATTGGAATTGATAAAAACTATGGGGACCTTTAAATTTGCATGAATGCATTACATTTTACATCATATACGGTTATCAGTTTACGGGGGCTAGGGACAGAATGTGGTGGTTTGATTCAGGTGTCCCCCATAAACTTCAAGTGTTCTGAATGCTAGGTTCCCAGCTGATGGCAATTTGGGAATTAACACCTCCTGGAGGCAGAGTATGTTCCCAGCTGATGGCAATTTGGGAATTAACACCTCCTGGAGGCAGTATTGTTGGGGGGGGCGGGCTTATGGGTATTATAACCAGCTTCCCTTGCCAGTGTTTTGACCAATGCTAGCCTCGCAGCCGCCATGGCTCAGTTAACTCAAAATATATAAATTATACTAGGGCTGCAAATTTATCCAGATTTTTGTCTAGTTTTCTATTACAGAATTGGTCGCTTGAATTTGAAGATACCTTAAGAGAACTGAGACTGGCAGTAGTTAATGTGAATTCTGCCCGCATGGACCTCTCCTTTGCCTCTGGATTGTCATCTTGGCTGATCTCCGCTATGAATCATCTGAAGGAATGGGCGGGTTTGGGGCTCTTTAGCAGGCCTTCTGTTACTGGTCTCTGGTTTGCTTGTGGTGTCTGTGTAAAATCAGGGTCACGCAATGACGGGATGCAGCTATGATCATTCAAGCCTTTACTGCCATAGAGGCTGCACAGTCCCCCTAAGTCTGGCTAGCTACAACTAAAAGTTAATCTTCTTTCTGCTCAGGTTGCGAGGCTAAGCACTGCACTCTGGGTTAGCCCTAAAACTCCAGAGAAGAGCATGTTTGATTGCATGCGGGTTGATGCCCCAGATCCCGCCTCTGAGAAAAAGGCATCAGGGTTGCAAAAATACGCATCATCAGAGATCAGACCTCTACTCTTACCTGTGGCTTGTTTTAAAACATAAAAGGGGGAACTGTAGAGAGCTGCGAGGTGCCGCGCCTTAAAGATGGCGCTGGCTTCCGCCTTCCCGATGGCGAGTGCTCTCCTGGATAAACAAGTCCTCATTTGGCTTGGGCCGTGATCTAGGCTTGCTTCCGCATATGTGGACCTATCTGCATTTACTACGTGGCTTACCAGGGTTGGCTGTTCAAAGGCTTCTTAAGCTTTGGGCGGGCTTGTCCTGGGCGTGTTCAGTCAGTCAGGGAGCGAGTGAGTGAGTGAGTCAGTGAGTGAGTCTGTGAGTGAGTGAGTGAGTGAGTGAGTGTGAGTGAGTCAGTGAGTGAGTGAGTGGGGGAGTGAGTCGAGTGAGGCAGTCAGTGAGTGAGTGAGTCAGAGTGGTCAGTGAGTCAGTCAGATGAGTGAGTCAGTCAGGATTGTTCAAGGTTCTGAATAAACGGCTGAAAAGAAGAGTCAGTGTGTCAGTGGTGAGTGAGTCAGTCAGTGTTAGTTTTCATTATACATGTATTAAACACAGATTGTTTCAAGGTTCCTGAATAAACTGCTGAAAGAAGAGTCCCATGGAATAAAAGGTGTAGCATGAATAGAAAGGTGGGTGTTACATCTTGTTACAAATCAGCAAGGAGGAAGCAGCAAGAGTGAGCTGGTAGTGCTGGCTGGAGTGTGAGGTGTATTATAAAATTTCCAGACCCACCCTCAGTGACACACTTTCTCCAGTAATATTTTACCTCCCAAGACACCACCAGATTGGGCTCAGGTATGGACTTTAATCACAAACACACGAGGCTATGGGGGACATTTTATGTTCAAAGTACCACCTTCTGCCCCAGGACCAATACACCTAATAATCATCATCTTATTGTATAAAATCCATTCAGTCAACCTTTTATAGTCCCTGGGCTGAAGACATGGCTTAGTGGTTGAGGTGCTTTTCTGCAAAGCCAAAGGAGCCAGGTTCAATACCCTAGGACCCATGTAAGCCAGATGCAAAAGGTGGCAGGTGTCTGGAGTTTGTTTGTAGTACTTGGAGGAGGCCCTATTCTCTCTCTCTCTCTCCATATATATATATAAAATCTCCCTCAAATAAAAATAAAATTTTCAAAGGCCTTTTATTATTTACCCATCCCAAATTGTTCAAAAACACAAAACCCAAAGTTGTTTCTGTGTCTAAACTGTGAACCCTATAAAATCAATATACAAGTTGCATACTTCCAACACATAAGGTCGCAGAGCAAACATCCCCACTCTAAAAAGGAAGGATAGTCATGGCAAGGAAGAATGCAAGCAAAGCAAGATAGAAAACAAGCAGGGCAAACATCGAATCCTTCAGCTTTATGTCTGTCACCTTTTGTGAGGAAATCATCTGGGCTCCAAAATGCTGGGGGCAATTCTGCTTATTGCTGTTTGCTTCCTTGGCAGAATCTACAGTGAGCCAGCAGCTATACTTGGCAGCTATTCCACAGTCCTGGTGACCCCAAAATCCTGTGGTCTCCACTTTAACCTGAAATTTATCTTCATAGCTTCATGCCATGGCCTCCCATGGCTTCCACACAAGGACTTTAACACTGTCGCACCTTATCTAACTCAGCAGCCATTTCCAAAACCATGTTGCAGTCCAATGACCCTTAATATCCTGCTTTTTCTTTCTTTTCTTTTCTTCTTTTTTTTCAAGGTAGGGTCTCACTCTAGCCCAGGCTGACCTGTAATTCACTATGTCGTCTCAAGGTGGCCTGGAACTCCTGGCGATCCTCCTACCTCTGCCTCCCAAGTGTTGGGATTAAAGGTGTGGGCCACCATGCCTGGCTCAATATCCTGCTTTTTCTTAGTTAAAAACTGGTACCATGTGGAAGCACTGCCAAATTTTTTAATCCAGGAGAATTAAAGCCCAATTTATATAGGAAGACACTCCTGAAGAATTCTTTCTTCTATTTACCTCCTTTCAAAAGAAACGGTATTCCTCCTATAGTCTTAATGCACAGCAGCTGGTGAAAGTATGGCTGTGCACACGCCTTGGCCTACATGTGAAGGCCAATGGTGGTAATTTCTGAAACAACTGCAGATAATGTGGCTATAGTCTCCAGCAGGCCTAGAAACCTCTTCACATTTCCTCCTATTCCAAACTTTGTATTTTTAATATACTTCTGCATTGTACTTTCCTCCAACAAATACACTAATCCATTGTATTTAATCAACTTTGCTGAAATTCTCAGGACAGGAGTAGACCACAGTCACAATATTATACTTAACCAACTTTAGCCCAGTAACCAGCAAAGTCTTCTTTCTTCACTGAAACATCATAAGCCAAGCCACCAGAGTCCATAGTTCTCTTTACATTTAGGGCTTTCAAATCTTCACCAGAACAGCCCATCAAGTTCTGCTTATCGCACTGCAAAGTTTCTGAAGTCAAAATTCCATAACTTTTTATATTGGGCTTATAAAAAGCTCCAAAAGACCCCAAACCACGTGGTCAATCCTCACTTCTTGGTACTAATTTTCAATTGAAGTTACCTTCTCATTGTTGAGACAAAATGCCCTACCAAAGGCAGCATATGGAAGGAAAGGATTTATTTCAGCTTACAGTTTTGAAGGGAAGTTTCATAATGATGGGGAAGGCATGACATAGACCAAAAGCTGGGCATCATGTCTTGTCACATGCCAACAGGGAGGAAGCAGCAAGAGTGGGCTCTAGAACTGACAAAGCCTGCCCCCAGTTACACAACTCCTTCAATAAGTCTATAGCTCCCCAAATGTCCTCGAGCTGAGGATTAATTATGATGCTTAATCCCAAACACATGAGGCTATAGGGGACATTTTACATTGAAACCACTGCAGTGTTTATTTTAAAATTTTTGTTACTTTGAGAAAAAGAATATTCTAATGATGAAATCTGAACAGTTCAAAAAGGGGTGGATTTTGAGTGTTATAATTAAAGATGGTATATGAAGATGTACATGGTGACTTATGCTTGTAACCCCCTCAGTCCAGAGACTGAGATGTATAAGCTGAAGTGTCACTTGGGGAAATAAGACAACAGATAGACCATAGCACCTCAGTCTCTTCCCAAGGAGAATAATGAGTTCTTGGACACTTTGTGCTTCAAAATGAACACTTATCTTAACAAAATAAAATGAAACATAATTATTGAAATGAAGGAAATTTTTTCACAAAAGCATTAGATACCATGATCAGCAAGTGAGTAGAAAAATAATGATGTGAAATGAGAAATACTTTTGGAAATGAGGTTTAATGCACAGAGAAATACTTCACAATTTCACTAATAATGTTAAGATTTTCTGAGAAAAGGACCTTCTTATATCAAGGAAGTTTGACTAAGACATCATTGCTTACATTTGATGCAAATTGAAGAAATAGCCTCATCCTGCATGGTCATAATTTTATAGTAATAGGAAGAGGACCAGCTTTTGGGATGAGACGTTTATAGCACACATAACAAGTAGAACACTTTCATGGTAAAGACGGAGATAGAACAGCAAAGCATATTTTAGTATACAATGTTATACAGTATTTTAAATGAAACAATTTGCACAACTATTTTTTAGAAAACAACTCAATATAAATTATCAGAGGTACCTTTTACACTAAGGATAATGAAAAATTCTTTTACTATTCACAAATTTCTAATACAATGCAATTCACTTGGGACTCTGAAACATCAATGTAATTTGTAGATGTTGACTGTGTAAGTTTTGAATGACTTCATGGAAAAAAATCCACAAATTACTGAGACTTTCATTTTTACATCTATAACATCCTGTCAAACTGAAATCATATGAAAAGAATATAATAAAAAGTTCTTTTTATTTTTTTATTTAGTTAGGAGTACACATGAGACTCAACATATAAGATACTTTAAAAAAACTATTTAATTTATTTATTTATCTGAGAGAGAGCAGATGAGAGAGAGAGAAAGAGAGAGAGAGAGAGAGAGAGGGGAGAGAGAGAGAAGGTGTGCCAGGACCTCTAACCACTGAAAACAAACTCTAGATGCATGTTTTACCTTTCGTATCTGGCTTATGTGAGTATTGGGGAATTAAATCTAGGTCCTTAGGCTTCATAGGCAAGTGCTTAAACTGATAAGCCATCGCTACAGCCCTTGATACTATTTTTATGTTTTAATTTTTCACCAGGCATTCAATAGTGATGGAGAATTAAGGTCATCAAAATTAAAATAATAATATTTTTTAAAAGCCAATAGCCAACAGGGATTTTTCATAGCATATATAAATGTTGTTTTTTAAAGAAAAGTCAGATTTTGAGAGCTTGAGAATATAATAATGAAGAGACTGGCTTCACTTGAACCCCACTATATCTAGATACAGTGCTAAACATCTTACACATTATCCCCCTTTAATTCTCATAGAAGCCTTTTAAAATACTTGAAGTGGGGCCAAGGGAGATCACATGCACAGATGGAAAAGTGCTCTCCATGTAAGCCTGAAGACTTTAGTTTGGATCTCTAGCACCCATGTAAAAAACGTGAACTGTGGCAGTGTGTTCCTTTAATCTCAGACTTGGGGAGGTGGAGACCAGAAAATTCTTGGCTAGCTAGTCTAGCAGAATTAGTTAACTCTAGATTCCATGAGCCCCTGTCTTAATAAATAATGTTGAGAGCGAATGAGGAAGATGCTCAATGTTGACTTCTGCTTTCCACACACACATTCACACATATGCATGTATGCCTGCATTTACACACATATATACATGCACGCACACTATACACACCTACACATTCAAAAATAAATGAAGAGGGACTGGAGATATGACTCACTGGATAAAGCACCTGCCAATCAAGTGTGAGTACTTGAGCTCAGACCCCCAGCATCCATGTAAAATTCTGGAAACTATAGTGGGTGTCTACAATGCCATGATAGCTGGCCCATGAACATCCAGTCTCCTATCTCTGCTTCCTTTCTTACTATACACAGTGTCTCAAATGAAGTGGAAGGAGTATTCCTATAACCAAAAGTTGTCCTCTGATTTCTACACATGGGCCAGCATATGCACAGTCAGATATGCACACATAATGATGAACACTCACATTATACTCCCACCCAAATAAATAAGTAAATAAATTACTGAGTTACCTAAAATAAAAGAGGTGAAGCTGTTAACTTGAAACAGAAACTTCTAGAAGAGAGATACTTTGCCTACAGTGTACATTTTATACACAGGCACCTAGCTGAAGTGCAGGGCTGCCTTGTTCCAAAGTTTATGATGCTTTCTCATCTCAACAGTCCAGTAGTGAGAAATGTCATGATGAAAGAAAGCAAGAAGGGAGGGCATTCATGTGAGAGACAAAAAGGAAAAAAAAAATATCAACACTTACCTGCAAAGTTGTGGCATTCCCCTGCAAATATTTCAGAGTTCAGGGATTTTCTTAAACCTACTTTTCTCTTTCAGTGGAAAAATTCCCATAAACCTTCTCACCTAACTCAGATGATATCATTGCTTGACATCAGTCACCTATTTTCTCCCTTTATATTTTATATCTAGAACTTCTTATTTAATCCATTAGCCAGTCTTGTTGTCCCCATTTCATATGTAAATATAATTGCCTGTATCTCTACCTCTATCTAAATCAATATCCATTTCTATATTGATATCAGTTATAAATCTATTTTTTAATCTACCCTTATCTACTTTATCTTTAAACATGTCTCATACCCATTTCTATATAAATTTTATATGCGTACTTATCATAATCTCTATATCTAATCAAAACTAGATCTATGGCTCTATCTCTAGATCTATATCCACCTCTTGATTTATTAGGCTTATACTTATATTTGCATAGGCACTTATACTGACATCTATACCTATACTCAGTATTCATAAATAGATGTCTATCTACTCATATGTTTATTTTCAGTCCATTCCTCATGATCAGCAAAGTCAAGTCTTCATCATGTTGTACTTGAATTAATGCCATCATCTTTTTGTTGCTCTATTAGCTACTATTTGTGATCTTCTACAGTCCTTTAAATAGTTAATCAGTTCATGGTGCTAAAAAAATTCCTCCAGTGCCTTCCTTTACACTGTAACATCCGAATTCTGTGCATATCCTACCACACTCCTAGAGACTCTTGGCGAGTAAGTTCTAGCCACACAGACCTTCACTCTTCCCTCAAATATAGCAATCACCCAAGGATTTCCCTTGCTTAGTATGGTCTTCTCTCAGATGGTATTAGCATTTTGGTTTCTTCTTGTTGTTGAAGATTCAGTTCACATGCTATCTCCTGAGCAAAGACATACTCTGTCATTCCATACTATGTCAGGGACCTTGTGGTTCAGTAAAGATGGATATGTATGCGTGGTACTTCTTCCTTTGTAGGTCTTAATAGCACCACTCTAAATCTGAGTGGAGTCTGTGACTGCTCACACTTAAAAAGAGGGCAAGAATTATGAGGTGTCCAGTTCTGTGATATGGCCTCATAGAGCCTGGAGGGTTTTGTTCATGTTAGAAGCAAGTAATAAAGTAATTGCTATGACAGGTCTTTAATGACCATACATTAAGGAGATCAAGGTTCATGGAGGGTGAAGTGTTGCTGAGATGAACTTCCATACCAGGCACAATCATGGAGGAAGGGATATTTATTGAAGCTTACAGATACAGGGGATGTTCCATAATGGCAGAAGTAGCTGGCCTCCTCTTAAAAGATCAAGCAGAGAGAGAGAGAGAGAGAGAGAGAGAGAGAGGAGACATAAGCCATCATCAAAAAGCAAGCATGTACACTTTAGGAACCTCCAGGCTGAACTCCAGCATTTTGCATGTCTTTAGAGCAGAATTTCAAATATACCACCACACCTTAGGACTGAATTCCAGGATCTGTCCAGTAATACTTCCTCCATCCAGGTAGCTGGAAATCTAAGAAGCTTTAACAAACTCCTGAATCTATTGAGGAGCATTTATTCAAACAACCAGGTGTTCAGGACATTGCCATTTTCTTAATTCAAGGATGAAATAAATTGTAACCTTGAAAAGCAGGGTCCTTCTCCAATCAACTCCAAAAAAAAAAATTTGCATTTCTATCATGGTCTTCCCTCAGGCAACATCTCCATTGTTTTAATGTAAAGCACTTGGGTCATCTTCCTTAAATTGTTAATGTGTTTAACAATAGCAACTCAATAACCTAAAACCAGCCTCTGTGCCAGTAAATTTTAAACTTGTTTGAGATTTTCCAACTTAACATCTTCAATCTCTCAGTCTCATAGCTTTAGCCAAGCATATCAGCCAATTAAAAATTTAACCTTGATCAAACTCTCTGGGCCTGGGCAGCATAATACAGCCATCCCTTATGCCAATCGCCCAGTTCCAACAATGTTTTCTGCAGTCTTATTCCTTCACCTTAGACAGCTAATAAGCCAAGGCTCCAAGTTCAATTTTTCTCTGCACTTATCATTTTCAAACTTTCATAATAGTTCATTTCCTTGGCTTACCACTCCAAAAGGCATCTTCAGTTTCAAATAACAAGTCCATTCCCATTCCTTCAAAACAACAGCTCCAAAAGACAAAAATCCACATGGTCAGATTCATCTCAGCCTGCTCCTGGGTACCAACTCTGTAGGAGACAGCTTCAGGTCACTGAGATGAACTTCCAAACTAGGCACAGCCAGGAAGGAAAGGATATTTATTGAAACTTACAGATCCAGTGGAAGTTCCATAATGGCAGAAGAAGTTGGCCCCCTCTAAGAGGACCAAGTAGAGAGAGAGAAAGAAAAGCCACAAGCACCACCAAAAAGTAAGAATGCACACTTCAGGAAACTCCAGGCTGAACTTGGAGTTCATATCTTCAGACTGGAATTCCAAATCTACCACCACACCTTAGGGCTGAATCCCAGGATCCTAGGATCCACCCAGTGACTTTTCCTCTATCCAGGTAAGTGGAAATCTAAGATGCTTTAATAAATTCCTGAATCTATTGGGAGGCATCTATTCAAACTAACACAGAGGGGTTCTTGAAGATGATATGCCTTGAGACAGAGTAAGAGACAGAAACAGAAGCACACGGCACACACACACACACACACACACACGGCACACACACACACACACACACACATACGGAGAGAGCTGTGAGGTGCTGGTCATGTGAATGGTTTAGGAGATTGAATCTTGCTAGCCCACCTCCAATGATGTGGACAAAAGAAAAATCACCCATATGAATCCTTCCAGATTTTCTATATGGAAACAAATTTTACAAAGTAGTGTGTGTGGGAATTGAGTGTTACATGGTGATGATCAGGACACATGCCCAGTATTGTTGGTACCTTACACAATGAGTATTTTTACTACTTACATTACCAGAAATCTCTTCTCTCCCTCAGTCTTCAATATTCCTCTCATTCCTCCTATCTTTCTGCCAGTTTTTTTTTTTTTTTTTTTTTTTTTTTTCGAGGTAGGGTCTCACTCTGGCCCAGGCTGACCTGGAATTAACTATGTTGTCTCAGGGTGGCCTTGAACTGACGGCGATCCTCCTACCTCTGCCTCCCGAGTGCTGGGATTAAAGGCGTGCGCCACCACGCCTGGCTTTCTGCCAGTTTTTTCTATCCTCTCCCTTCCCTCTCCCTTTCTCCTTTCCTTCTTTTCTTCTTTTCTTCCTTCCTTCTGAGAAAGAAGGATCTTTTTCTCAGACTTCCTGTTTAGTTTTTCCTTTTCCTTTTTAGTTAAGTATTGCTTGAACTGTACCTTTGAATGTATCCAACATAATTAGAATGTTGGTGTAACTCTTTCCTATTGATTGTCTAAGACCTACAAATATATATTACAAATAGGTGGAATGTATAGAAAATATATGAAATAAACTCATGCATTTAATCATTCTACCTACACAGAACTGATAATTATCAAAAATAGGTCATCCATTCTTTACATAAACAAACAAAAATCCTTTCCAAAGAATTCCTGTTATAATTGGAAAATAAATGCAAAATATACTTCATGTTGTAGTTTTATAATGAAATGAGTTTCAGTAAAACAGGATGCCTGAAAGGACCAGAAAATTATTCCTCTCTGCTGTTCTTTGATATTAGATTCAGTAGGATTATTAATTGTAGGTTCAGTGTTATAATGAGCTTCAAAGAAGAAAACATCCTCAGATTTCAAAGTAGCTTAAAACACACCCTCTAGCTCCTTGGTGCTAGAGCTTGTAGCTGGGAGAGTTCCACTGTCTTTCATCAGCTGCACGATGGCATGAGCAGGCCATGAAGATCCTGGAAGCTCAGCTGCCTCTGAACTGAGGAGCTGACACAGAAATAACTTCCATTGCTCATAAATGACTCTTCACAAGGGCAGAGTCAGTACTGCTCGCCAGATGCCAGTGTGGAGCTTTTGAGAACTCCTGCTGTGGAGTAGATGAAGATTTCAAGATGTAAGAAGAGCACCTTTCACATCTTCACCCTTTGTGCTCAGTACAAAGACAGGAAGATGGCAGAGAGTAGACAGAGATTCCCATCACCCTCCCCGTAACTAAACTGAGCTAGTCACTTCCTAGACACGACCTAGCATACTCATAAGCCTTTACCCTGCATCCCATGGTTCAGATGCCCTTTCAGCCTCTTGTGGTCACAGGGGGGAGAGGCCACCTCTTTGTGGCTTTTTCAGTGTGTGGCAGAACACTACAACCTGCTGTTCACTCTGGCCTGAACTTTCTTAATATTGACCTTCCTTACCTCACTCAACATCAAGGCATCCATTTAAATGTCATTTCCTCTGGGAAGGCATTCTGTACCTCTGGGATAGATTATGGCTCTCAGCTTCACATTTTCATGCCACCCTTCATGGCACTGAGTATCTCTGTATTTCAGTAGCCAATCAACTGTTTTATATTTTCTCTGATTAGCCAATATATCCATGAGTTAGTCACTAGTGTTTGGCAGTAAGCTCAATAAAGTTCTTTTATGCAACCAAATGAATTAGCATGGGTCCCAGCATACAACAGACCTTAGTCATTAGTTATTGGGTAAATGAATGAAAGTTTGATAAGTAGATGGATTTAAGGGACTTTATGTCATTGATTTCTACACCCTGCATTGGAACAATAACACAATTCTAATGAAGGTGAGATGATTCATGGATAAATTATTTCTAATCATCATAGATTACTGATCTGTTCAACTATATCCTATATACCAGACCAAACCTATTTTGAACCAGGTAATAGATAAGAATCTCAATTCCCTAAAAAAATTTCATAGGAGCTAGAGAAATGATTCAATGTGTAAATCACTTGTTTTACAAGCACAACAACCTGAGTTCATACCTCTAGCATCTACATCCAGGTGTGGTGTTTTGCACCTGTAATTCCACTGATTGGGAGGTGGATACAGATCCCTAGGGCAAACCAGCTAGTAAGGTAAGCCAAATTAGTGAGTTGTGGATTCAGTAAGAGACCCTGTATCAAAGTCAACCTCTGGCACACACACACACACACACACACACACACATGGGTAAAATTGGAAAAATAAAAAAAAATATTGATGGGGCAATGCCTAGTATCCTGGTCCCTGAATCCAGAAGCAATATTTTATTATTCATGAATTTATTACTAAATTGTCTTTCCTTACAAGGACTCTGAAGCCTTTGGTGCTAAATGCCAGGACCCTGCATACATCCATATATCAGGTTAGTTTGCACCATTGTGATCAAGGAAACTGAATGCACTTAATTCACGCCTGAACTTCAGATTCATGTTCCCATTATTGAAACATATATAAGAACTTAACTCTGCCCTTAGTATATGGTAAGGTGACTGGTAGTCACCAATACCACCAATATGGCTATTGATTATCAATGTTTTAGCAACCTAGGTAACTTTCTCTCCTCCTTATAAGTTCTGTGCTCACTCTTTGCATCAAGTTAATTCAAATGTATCCAGAAATCATAACTCTAACCCTAGTTAACTCATGCTTTTCTTTCTTTTTCTTTTTATAATGGTGCACTGGACTTCTCTGTAAGTAACTAGAAAATTTGTGCTATAGTTCCACTTACTAAATCACAGCTAATCTGTTGCAAATTTCCTGCTTCAAGCAGTTCATTTGGACTAAATTAGAGACTTTTGTGATCCTTGGATATCACTGCTAAGTTCCCTACTCTGAAACACTAACATCAGTCTTTTTGATTATCTCTCATATTTAGCAATCAAGAATCTAAACACTAAATTCAGACATGTTTTGAACAATGGATCATCTAGAAAAACTAAGTGTCTTCCATCTTTTATAAAATGGGAATTATACTCTGGCTTCACTTCAGATGGTGTAAATCTTTTGCCTTTTAAAATGAGAGTCAGTGATAGGAAGTAAATATGTTGTCATGACAAAGACTACTATCTAATCTGTTCTCCTCCGAGGACAAGGCTGTCTGTCTACATATGACCATGATTTCTTCTATCGATTTTATCTATCTATCTATCTATCTATCTATCTATCATTTATCTATCATATATCTCTCTCATCTATTTATGTATCATATATATATATATATATACATATATATATATATATATATATATATATATATATATATATATATATATCTTTTATTTATTTACTTATTCATTCATTTACTTAATTTATTTCTTGAGACAAAGTCTCACTTGATAACCCAAGATGGCCTTGAAATCTCAATCTGCCTGTAATCCCACGTGCTAGGATTATAAGTATGCATGACATTGCCTGGCTCATGACCACTCTGTCTTATTTGCTGCTAATGTCTGCACCTTAGGTCTGGTTTTAAGTATTGCCTCAGATGTATAACTGTATACTTATGTTTTCTTTGCTTTTCATTAGCTGAAAGATTTCCTAGATACCAATAACATGAATCCACTCAAAAGTATACTTTGAAGCTGTATATTTGGATAGTCTGACAACTGTGGCAGATATTTCCTCAAAAATTATGTCATTTCCAGGGCAATCTCTCAAATGGACAGGTTCATGGATTTTTTTCATAAAAGAAACAAGCTGTAAAATGTTAACTATAGGTGAGATTATTATTTTTTTAAATGCTGCTAATGAAACTTGTGCTTCCAGATAATGGAGTAGATATGTCTCTTTTTATCATCTAATAGCATACTTAAGCATAATACATAATTGTGATTATATTGAACATAATATATATTAAGCATTATGTATAAAGTCAACAGACTGGCTAGACACCTTACAACCTAGGGATAAAGTCATGATGAGTTGTCTAGATTTTCTTTTCCGCCTAATATATCCTGATATACAGCTAGTGAAACTAGTAGAATAGAGTATCCTAGGAAGATGGAAAACTTTCAGACAAAAACGTCTCTGCATTAGCCAAAACTCTAGCCCTCTCACCAGCAAGGGCAGAGTAGAGGATGACTCCATGCTCTGAAAAAAGAGTTGACCAACTCCTGGTGAGATGATGCTGGAAAATGCCAGGGGAATCCTTGGATTTAAATCCCTTGCACCCAAAGGTGAGACTTTCTACTTTCAGAGTCAGTCCAGACCATGTGAGGATCCTGGATCCTCTCATGGCTCTGAGTCAAGTTCTTAGTCCTTAATCCAGTAATGATGCCCCCTGACCCTTCTCTGCCATAGAGAGGTGTCAAGAACCACCCCACTCTCTTCTTTCTGCTGAGCTTAAATGAGAGCCACATTCTCCACTCTGGACTCCAGCGATAAGGAGCCTGTCCCACCTCAAATGCCAGTAGTCATTAACTGGAAAACTACAAGTCTGTCTCTTCCTGACAAGAATGAGGTAGTATTCTTCTGTATTCCATCAGAGGAAGAGGAATGTGAACAAATGAGTAAAACAGCTACAGATAGTCATGTGAAGAACATGAAGAAATCATAACCTAAGGGGCCCTGAAATGTCAGAGTACAGGAAAGAACAGGATAAAGAAGAAAGTAGATAATTATATAAATGATCATTCCTTATTGCATGAGTTTTCTGAATTTATTAATAGTTTAAGCAATTCTGAGTAGAAATGTTTGTGGAACTGCATCCTTTCATATGGTTCTCCGGCCTTTGGATCTGTTTTGTAGAAGGAACATGGAGGAGTTTAGAGATATGGAAGAGAGGAGCTCTGAAAATCTGTAAGCTAACTAGTGGGTGGTTTGGTGGGAGCCCAGAAGATCAGAAGGCTGATAGCATGGAAAGTAAAGACTGCTCTGGAGATTGCAGAAGGTAACAAGACTACATGGACACGGAAGAAGGGAATAAGACTAGGTGGACATTGATATTACATTTTGGCAAAGATTTAATCTGTATTTTGTCCAAGTCCATAAAATTTGAATGATGTTGATTTCAACAGTAGGTGACTAATTAATTTGGCTGAGGAAATTCTGAGATAATGTAACATTCAGGCTGAGGAAGGGCTATTATTGACTACTTTTAGCCATATTTACAGTGAGAATTTGGAGCAAAAGGCAGAGAAGAAAGACAAAAAGATTTTTGTACTCTTAATAAAAAGGGAAAATGAGCACATGTAAACCTTCAGGCAAAAGAATCTCTAGTTGTTAGATTAGTGCCATTTAAAAGAAGCCAGGTAATTTGGAATGAGAAAATAAGAAATGTGCCTTGGGCATTTTGAGAATTGGTGTGGTTCTACAAACCATGGACTCCAGGATATAAAACTGCAAACTCATTTAAGATTTTTTTTGAAAACAGAAAACCTTCTGGGTGCCCCCTTGAAAAATGGCTATCTAGGGACAGATTTTTTTCAAGTTCACTTACCTAGTTACTCAGAGACTTCTGAAGTCGTGGTCCACAGGAATCCAGGGCACTAACTACTGTCTAGCTTGCAGCAGATCTGCCCTCAACAACACAGTGCAAGTTTTGGGCATGAAAAATGCAAGAGTTATTAGATCATGAAGATTCCACCATGATGCTTGAGAAAAGCCTATAAGGCCAGGCATTATGTAGCAGGGTAAGAGTCCTTACAGAAAGCCCCTATCAGGGCTATACAAAAAGCTATGAGTATGAAGCTATATAAGACTTCAGGATGTTGAGGATGCCAGGAATATGTGATATCATCCAAAGAAAGCTGTTGTCACAAAGTGAACAGCCAGGAGAGAGGCCGTATGTGTTGCAAATGCTGAGGGTGCAGAAGCAGGTTTTACACCTTACGATTACATGCCATAGATGGTAGACATGGAGATATAGGATTTGATATTTGCCTTGCTTTGGCCTAATATTTCCTTACTATTATCCTGTTCCTCTCTTGTATTTGCAATGTTCATTCTGTGTCATTATTTTACTGGAAATATGTAAGTTTCTTTTAAAAATATTATTTTATTATTATGACATTACAGTATTAGCATATTGCATATTGATCATAGTTCCTTTGGTTTATACTATTTTATATTATAAACTTATTTTATCTATTCATTTGAGAGAGAGAAAGAGGCAGATAGAGAGAGACTGGGCCCACCAACATCTAGCCATTGCAAATGAACTCCAGACACATGTCTCCACCTTGTGCATCTGGCTTCACGTGGGTCCTGGGGAATCAAACCTGGGTTCTTTGGCTTTGCTACTACATGCCTTAACTGCTAAGTCATCTTGCAAGCCCTCATTTATATTCTTATATTCCTTCTCTCCTGCCCCCATTCCACTGAGGACCATGCCCCATGTGGTTGTTGATATTTACTGTGGGGTCATGAATGCAAGTCAGTCTCCGTGTGGAGGTGGAAACAACGGTCTCAGGACATACCTTCCCACTCTGTTGCTCTTAGACTCGTTCTACTCCCTCTTCTGCAATGTTCCCTGAGCTTTGGAAGGCATGTTATAAGTTTCCTTAAGTGTCGAGCTCTCTGCATCCTCTGAATTTCTGCTTTGATGAGTTTTGAGTCACCTTAGTGTCTACCATCATCTCCCTGGAGGAGGTTGTTAGGATAGCAATGACAGCAGCACTCACATTTAAATCTTCCCTGCCTCCGCCGTGTCTCTTGGGCCCCAGAAGATGTGGTAGAGATCACTCATCTTGTGCTAGGCAGTCAGCTATCTTTTCTTGTCATATTGGTAGATCTTGGTTCTCTTATTTGCTGCCATCTGTAACAAATAAAATAAAATAAAACTAAAGAAATAAATAAAGCCCTGTTGCACGGGTGTGTACATCTTGCCTGGATGGTTGATTTGGTAGCTTGCGGGATCTCCTGCTTATTCACAGTGTTGGTTTCCATTAGTCCCCCAAAAATTCACATAGCACTTTCTAGCACTATGCAGGCTAGCCAGCAGGGAGCTGGCTTCTGTCTTATTTTTTGATGTTATAGGGTCTTACAGGTAACATACCATCTTGAGTTTCAGAAGGGAATAAATTTTGGACTTTTGAACAGTTTTAGAATTTTGCTACCTATAAAGTTGAACTAAATGCGTTTTGCATGATAAGTTGGCCATAGTTTTTGGGATTCTGGCCATAGTTTGGGGTGGAATGTTATGGTTTACTCTGAAATACCACCAATAGGCTGAAGTTTGGATTTTGGTCTTGAGTTGGTGGTGCTATTTGGGGATGTTGTGGGAACCATTGGGAGGTAGAGGCTGGCTGGAAGAAATAGGTCTCTGAAACATCTTTTTTTTTTTTCTTTTGGCAAGTATCATCCCTGTCTTCATCATATTATGTCATTTCCTGGCCCACCATGGTACATGTTATTTCAACACATACTCCAGCCACCATAATCTGAGATGCTCTGCCATGCCTTTTCTGGTACAATGAAGTGAAATCCTCTGAAACCATGTACCAAAAAAAAAAAAAAAAAAAAAAAAATCAATTCTTAAGTTAATTCTCTTAGAGATTGTGGTCATAGAGAACATACAGTTTATTTCATAAAAAATACTAAGTAGAAATTTATATAATTTACATCATTTAATAATCTGTAGTATTTCATTTATGATGAATTATTTAGGTATGTATCACAACCAGCTAAAAGTATCCAAGACTGGATAATAGTTGATCTCAAGTTCAATACAATTTGAGACTCCAATTTTATCATTTGAACTACATCATAACTACTACCTCCAAAACAGAGTCCCCTAAAATGAATCATATTGCTATAATTTCATTAAAAGAGCTCAGGAAAGGGATTCCTCCTTCAATTCTGCTATATTTATATATAATTATCAGTCTTACCTTGGGCAATCACTTAATCTCTTTGAGTTGGTAATTGGAAAAAGTTGCCTAAGATTATTTTATGGTCTTTCCCTCTTAGCTATAACATTTTTTGATTCAAATCCAGTGTGTTTCATCAGAACTAGATTAAGGAGAAGTGTGGCCAGGATATCTATAGTAAATTGGATTTTCTAATGATGGTCATACCAGTATTACTCTCATAGCACATGATCTTACAAAGTGAATTTTATAATCTGTTGAAACATGGGGTATCTTGTCTATGCCCTCAAACCTAAGTGTGACTTTATCCCTATCTCAACTATAAGAGCATGACAAAATTGATGCTTCTCTGACTTCTGAAGCTAGATTGTGAAAAGGAATATAGGCTCTTAGAGTGTTCTCTCTTCCGGTTCCCTTTCTTTCTTTTCCTCCCTTCTTCCCTTTCTCTTTTGTCTCCTTCCTTTCCCTTCTTCTTCCTTCACTCCCTGTTTTTCTTTGGGTTCACATATGCCAAGTAAGTTCCTCTGAAGCTGCCATCTTGGAGATCATGGATGACATACCAGACAGCTCTAGTGATGTGCCTGCTGGGGTCTTTGCAGTTCAACAGTGTTCCAGTTGTCCCAGGCCGCGGTTCACAGCTGTGAGGCAGAAAGCTACCTTCATGCTATAACATCATGAAGGACCTTGGGAACCTGTCTTTTTCTAAACTTCTGCCTTAAAATATTGTTAGACGTAATAAAGTTTTATTATTGTGGAGCAATAAACATTAAGGTATTTGTTATGTAATTACTTGCTAGACTCCATCTCATCTCACTGTCTAGAAAATTTCATTTACTAGAATGCCTTCAAGTATATTGAAGGTGTGAATATGACTCTACATTCCACCATTTTAACAAGGTCAACATTTGAGGGATGCATTTTTGTATTTTCTAAATTTTATCATTTTAGTTAGTTTACAGAAATTTATGTATCATATACTCTGGAATTTTCAAATTCAATTTGTATTTGTTGGTTCTTTCCTCCCTCATCTCTCCAACCTTTATCCCCCCTCAGTGTCTTCCCCCTTCTGTTTATATGTCATGTGTGTTTTGTATTTTTATAAAACTAGAGTCAAAAGTATGGGTTTCACAATTCACAATAATTGCTAATCATATCTAAGACCAACATATTTGTTGGAGTTAGTTCATTTTCTTGTAGCTTACTTAACAACTATATGAAAAGCAGCAACTTTAGGGAAGCACCTTATAGGGCGTTATACTATTGTAGAGAACAAGGATCCTTAGTTCTCATAGCTCCATGGCATCTATCCCTAGAACAATGGCAAAGGTCTTTCTGGATGCTAAAATTGGAACTCCAATAAAAACTTGGGTATGGGTTAAAACTATACTGGTGGCCTCAACAGCAGGTTTATTGTATAGTTGTTATTATTGTTCATGACTATTTACTCCTACCTTTGTAAGCAATATACTGAACTTTACATTTGTCATGTGACTTGAAATACTTCTAACTAGATGGCATGTGCTTCCTTGCCCTGCTGTTATTGCTGGCTAGTGGAAACCCTAGTGAACATATGTCCCATGTCAAAGCAGAAGATTTAAGTAGACTCTGATATGTAACATTGATTCTCACTTCTGCTCTCTGGATAGGATGGCACATTCCAGATAGAAATTGTTGCCTTAGACTAGAAGGCTGGTTGAGAAGATGGAAAATAATCAAATCACAGCTGGAACAGAACCCTACCTATAAAATGGACAAATAAGAAGTCTTTGCTTTGTACAGAGCTGACATATTATAGCCATTATTCTAGGAAAATTTACCAAATATACCTATAAGGGCACTAATAGAAGCACTGTCACCTAGAAACTTTTATGCTTACACTGACTGAATATATAGTTACCTTATTAAACTCAGTGGATCACACTCACATACAAGAAAGAAAGAGATATGTAAGAGCGACTAGTTGAGGAAAAGAAAGGGTTTAGCAGAAAGAGGATGAGGAAGGGACTCAAGAAAAGGTAATTAGAGGGGATTATGAGCAATATATATTATACACCTGCATAACATCATCAATAAATAAGAAACTTAGAAAAGGATATATAGCTAGACATGTACCTTAGTACTAGAGCACATGCCTAGCATGTGTGAATCCCTAAATTCTATGTCCAGCACAGACAAATCAGTAAATCAGTAAATAAATAAATAAATAGAAGTGATAACTAAGAGAAAGAACGTGAAAGCACGTGAGTATGTCTGTAAACTAATATTTTTGTCTAAATAAATTCAGAAATCGCCCATTGGATAATTTAGCAAGTGATGTTAATCATCCCAACATATATAAAATTTGAAAGGTAACATTTTATTTACATTTTACGAATGTATTTATTGACATCTTTTGTACATGTATATAGAATATTTTTATTAGATACACTTCCCATTACCTTATCTCCTACACCTTCTTTGTGAACCCTTTCTTCTCAACTTATGTTTTGATGGTTTTATTTTTATTTACTTATTTGAGAGTGAGAGATAGAGAATGGGTGTGCCAGGGCCTTCAGCCCCTGCAAATGGACTCCAGATGCATGTTCCCCTTGTGCATCTGGGGAATCAAATCTGGGTCCTTTGGCTTTGCAGGCAAGCACCTTAACTGCTAAGCCATCTCTCCAGGCCCCTACTTTAGTATATTTTTATTGTGACTCACTGAATTTAATTTAGGTTGCTTGCTTGAGCATAGGTGAAGGTTATGTAACAGAACATATGCAGCTTACCAGTATGTACATCAATGAAAAAAAAAGTATCACCCATCTCCAGCAACTGTTAATTGCCAATACCTCCTCAGGGAAGAGTGAGGATCTCATGAGCCACTTCACCATCTGTAATGTAATGATGATGGTCCAATTTTGTACAGGCCTTGTGCAGGTAATAAGAGCTGCTATGAAATCTTCCATGAAAGAGCTATATTGTGTCCAGAAGACAGTGTTCCAGAACACTCCTTCCCATTCTCTGGGTGGTACATTTTCTCTGCCCACTCTTCCACAATGAAAGCCATGGAGAGGGTCATACAGACTTCTCATTTATCACTGAGCACTAAACAGTCACTTATTCTCAGCACTTTGTCAAGTTTTGAGACTCCAAGTAAGAAGTTGCCACCCACTGCAAAAACAAGCTTCTCTGATCAAAATTGAGAATATCATTAATCTACTGATATAGATAGATATTTCAGGGAAGTTTAATGGTCACCACATAAGCATTTATCTAAACAATTTTAATAGTTTCTCACCAAGGGCTTAAGAGCTCCTCAACCACAGGCTTTTGACTAGGTTTCCAATATCATCCATGAATTTACTCTTGTGGTATGAGCCTCAAGTTTAATTAGAGAACAATTGGCTATCCCCATCACAATCATGCCACTTTATGCACAGAGGGTACACCATGTGACAAGGCAAATTTTATTTGGCTTGTGCATAGAACATTGAAAGTAAGTGTTGTAGATCTAATGTACTAGTCTAGATTTCACCAGACCTTTTATGGATAGTACAATAAAACAACTGGGACAAATAATCAACAACATGTTTATTTATTTATTTATTTTTAGTTGATAAAAGGCTACGTTAATAAAGACTGATTTCAACTGACCAAATGACAGAATGTCAAATCACACCTGATTAAATGAATGGTAATAATGATAATTATTGTTCACAAATAAAATATACCTCTCTGTGCATATGTGTGCAGGAGGAGATAAATTAATAGGTTTGGGTAAAGGAAATAGAGTTGGAGGTATGGTTGGATACAAGATAGCAGCTATCATTAGCTTACCTCTCTCTCTCTCTTTTTCTCCTTCACTTTTCCATTCCTTGTGTTGATTTTGCTGTCTTTCATTTCTATCTGCAATCTGCCTCTTGTTTCTGTTGTATTCCTACAGCTGAGAATGAGAGTCCTATAGGAAGTCTGAGAATAGGAAATGAAATTTTAGAAATAAGGAAATATTAAGGTGCTTTTATCAGAAGAGGGATAGACTCTAGGCAGAAAATATGTTAAATGTTTTGATTTTAGGAGTAAGTTCCCAAACAGCATGGTGTAGACTGCACTGATAGGTATTTAAAACCAAAGGAGAGGTAGAGGAGTTAAATACAGTGTTCAGGAGCCTTCTCCTAATTTCTTTAGTTATTACTTTGTGTACATGATTTAGTGCCTTTCTCTTTATTTAAAGAAATAATATCAAATATGTAAAAAGCTTTTTAAATACAGTTTCCCAGGTGTCTTTTGCAGCCTCAAGCCCCTTTTTTCTTCTATTGTTCTCTTAATTGTTACTTCAAAACAATTACTTGGGTATTCATATGCAAATATATGCAAATAGAGGGTCTCAATGTAAGAGATTTTCACCACTAGTTAATTTCTACTTTTGGGTCTACTGATAAGATCTGCAAAGCTGTCTTTTTGTACTCAACTCCTTGGGGCATAAAAAAGAAAGGGTGGTATGAAAGCCACCTAAATATCTCCAAAGCACTGCCATTGTTAAGATCATTCTGCTACTAGGAAAATGTATTTTAATTGTGGGTTTTTTTCCATTGTCTGTCTTGCTCTGTCACAGAGA
This sequence comes from Orientallactaga sibirica, assembly GCA_036365145.1. NCBI lineage: Eukaryota > Metazoa > Chordata > Mammalia > Rodentia > Dipodidae > Orientallactaga > Orientallactaga sibirica. Next base: position 19,099,722 of record JAEOAD010000018.1, on the reverse strand, counting down.
ATGCTATGTTGAAATTTACAGTATTTGTCACTGAGAAAGATTTGTTTTTCGAGATCCAGACTGGCATTTGGAGGATTATCATCAATATGGGAATGGGCTCAGAAACTAAAGGAATGATCAACAGAAAAATAAATAAAATTTGATTGATTCCTTGATTGAAATTGTTGTTTGAAAGCCTCACAGAAAAGTAATTAAATATCATGAGTAGATGAAGGTCTGATGAACAAGTGAGATCTTTCTGAAGCTTCTCAGTTTTATGGGAATATTTGTGGAATGGAGGAGATAGCTAAGGATCTAATAGCCTTAGCTTTTGTTGCTGTGCTATCTTTAAGATGCTTACTGGGTTGTTGATATCCTACCACAAAGAGGCATTTTCCACCCCCTTAAATATGAGCTTATTCAAATGATTTGCCTGACCAATGAGTACAGCAAGAGTATCTATCTGGGTTTATGAGGCTTGGTCAGAAGATGTCTGACAACTTTACCGGGCTTAAAGAACATGCTCTGTAGGAACTCACTCAGTGGCTCTTCAAGGAGTCCAAGAGGTCTGTAGATAGTTGCTTACAGGTCACAATCATGTAACCTGGCCAAAAGATTACCCTAACCTCTCAGGCAGCAAGGAGGACCAACTTGTGGGCCATGTGAGTGTGCCATGTTGGAAGAAAACCCTCTAACAACAGTCATGCTGCTCCAGATCCATGTTTTGGACCAGACAGGTAACCTCCAGCTAAGCCCTTCTTCAGTTACTCTTCCAGGAAATCATACTGTGAGTGTGATGGTTTATTTTATTATATATAATATATATTTGCAAGCAGAGAGAGATACAGAGAAGAGAGTCAGACAGAGAGAATCTGCATGGCAGGGCCTCCAGCTGCTGCAAATGAATTCCAGATGTATGCACCACTTTATGTACCTGGCTTTACAAGGGTACTGGGAAACTGAACCAGTTGTTAATCATTGTATGCATGCACCTTAACTTCTGAGCTATCTCTCCAGCCCAATGGTTTATATTTGTCTATTTGAAAGGTCCTGGATTCACCTGTGAGGAAGTATCTAGATTAGGTTTGCCTCTGTGCATGGAGGTGAGAGACTATCTTGATTAGGCTAATAAAGGTGGAAAGACCCACCTTCACCTTGAACAGCCCAGTTCTATGGGTTGGGTTCCTGACTGTATAAAAACAGAGACATCTGGCTGCACAGCAGCAGTCACCTCTCTCTATATAGTCTCTCTGTTTAGGTGATGATGTGACTCTAGCTTCCTGCTCCAGTCATACTTTCCTGCCTTCATAAACTCTATTCTCTGGAACTATAAGACAAATTAAACCCTTTTCATTCCATAAGCTGCTTCCAGCCAAGTATTTTGTCCCAGCAGTACTAAGTAAACCTAGATCACATAGGTTTGGGAAGAGTTTGTGTATATATCAACAGGTCATAGGACTGGCTGTGGATTAAAACACATACCCAGCTCACTCTGTGAAAGCAGTCAATATGTAAGACTTCCTTTACCAAGCTGAATGCATGATCCAGTTACAGTAATTAACACAAAGCATGATTAAGTTCCCTATCTATTAGTTTGGATCTTTCAGTCTCCAGTCCCAGTAGAAGGCCTGGAGGTGAGGGAGGAGCACATTGCTGAGGATAATTGTTCTGGCCCAGCCTCTGGTGTCCTCTGCATAACCTACAGGCACTTCAATGAGGAATCTTCATCTGCAGGTAATTCAGAAACAGGGCCGAGTCCTTGGATTCGGAAATGGGAACTCACACTCATTCTTCTTTTTCTGATGGTTAAATAGGTTATTATTAGCAGGCCAGATGATTTAATAAGCTGGGCCTAGAAAGGCACATGTTGATAATTAAACATTGAGTTCCATTTCAAACCAAGCATCCATTAACAACGTGCCTAATGTTTGTTTGCTTTGAAAACACATCCCCACTTTCACATCTCTGGAATGTATTCCAGCAACAACATAAACTTTTTTTTTTTTTAATGGAAAAAGATGTTTGTCCAAAGCAAGCTCAATTGTTTAGGAATTACATGTTACATAGAAGTACATGTCTTGGATCATCTTTGTAAACTCAGAAACATATGAATTCTAAAAAGAATCCTAACCACAGCAAATGTGAATTATGGACTAATGAATTAAGGTGGAGTAATCATAAATGTGCTTTAACATGGGTTTTATATTAGGGTTATTTGACCTTGAATGAGTTTTAGAATATCAACTATGAATTGAATTCTAACAAGCCCCTAAAAGTCACATTAACTGTCTAATTTCTAATGGGAAGATACTTGGAGTTGAGGCCTTGGTGAGAGATTAGGTTATGAGGATGGAGCTTCAAAAGAAAATATAGGAGGAGAAAGCTAAAGCTACTTCCTCTCTTTCACTCTTCTCTCTTTTCTTGCAGTCAGAACTAAAACTGTCCAGAAACCTGTTGACACTATAATTCTGTCCTTCTCAGTCCTCAAAACTGTAAGAAATAAATTCTTATTGTTTAAGCTATGGCATCTGTAGGAGTCTTTAGAGAAATCTGCAATGTCTGAATATTACATGTGCCCTGAAGCCTAATATTAGGGCTTAGGTGGTTAGCTGATGGGCTTTTGGGAAGTGATTAGTTTCTGATGGCTCCGACTTAATGGATTGGTGGATTCGTAATATGACTTAATGGCATGGTGGAATCATAATAGGATGGCATTAGAGAGAAGGTGTGAAAAGAAGTGAGGTCTCAGTAGAGGAAGGGGGTCAGCAGAGCAGTGCCCTTGGAAGATCTGTGCCTTGTTCCCTTGCTCTTTCTTCTTGTTTCCTGACTGCTGCGAGGTGAGCAGCTCTGCTCTACCATGCCCTTCCATCATGGTGCTCTGACTTAACATAGGCCCTGAAATGTAGAACCAGTGACCAGAGACCAAAACTCCAACACTATAATCCAAAGTAAATCTCACTTCATTATTGAATTGTTTCTTTCAGATATTTTCTACAGCAAGGGAAAAGCTGTTTCTTTAATCATTGAGTCATCTCCACATCCCTGATAACTTCTTTCTAACAATGTATTTAGGTAAGATAGAACCAGCCTTTTGAGGGTGAAATGCCTGTGTATCCAAGAAGATTTGAATCACCCTTACACAACTTAGAGGAATTTAGACTTAACTCCAGTTCCGTGTGGTTTCATAGCCCATGATCTTTTATGGATTTGTCACAGAGCCAGTTTTTAATGCTTACATTCACTTTTAAGACCGGCAGAGGCAGGTTTTTTTGTATCGTTTTTAGATGAGGTCTCACTCTCTAGGTAAGGAAGGTTCAGAACTCATATATGGCCCAAGTTGGCCACAAACAGTCTCTCAGGGACTAGTATTACAGCTATGCCTCATCTCACCATGTCTGGCAAGAAGAGACTTTTAAAGACGATTTTTAATCATGAATCTAGTAAGACTAGAAACAAAGTGACACTGAAGGCAGCACACTCCATGGGAGGGGTTGTTCTACATGGGATGATGTGTGCATTGATCTCTTGGGTGATATTTTTCCATTCTCAGCTTTGAATAGGCTTTAGGGGAGATTTCAACTATAGTACAGGGAAAGAAAAAATAAAACTGTTTTCCAGAAAAATATTCTCGCTGCTCTTTGGTGACAAGGCTATTGACTGTGACTTTCTGTACATTGTTGTCCTTCCAGAGAAGGGACTTCATTTATTCAGCTGGAGAATTGCCATCTGGATGATGCTGGGCTATTTTGTGCTTCAGAAGTGGCAAACTCAGATTCCTGTTGCACAATGGGTGTCCACTGTTCTGAGTGTTATCAATCACTATGACTTTTCAGTTAATAAATAGAGGGGACTCCAAGTCCATTCTCCGGGAGCATGTGCCTGTGAATCCTGAATTATGCTTTTTCTTAAAGTGTGTATACATGGGTGTGTTAACGTGTGCTTGTATGTGTGTGGTGCATGTGTGTGTGTGAAGGTGATCATGCCCATGCATACACCTGCAAATGCAGGTCAGATGTCTTCCTAAATCACTCTCTATTTTATTTACTGAGGCAGGCAGTGCTCTCTAAAGGAAGAGAACTAATAGAATAAATTGTATTTAGAAAATATTGGATTAGCTTATTACAGTGCAACAAGAGCTGTCTGCAGGCTTGAGAGTCAAGGAACCAGTATAGCTGCTCAGTCCACGTGGCTGGATGCCTCAGCAGTTCCATCTTCCAGCACTGAGGGCTTCCTGGAGAGCTACTCGTCCTCCGTCTACTTGGAAGGCAGAGGAAACTGGGTTCCAGTATCAACCAGGGTTAAATAAACAGGACAGATGCATGTGAAGGCTCTTGCCAGCAAGTAGCACAGGCAGCCAGGTTGGAAGAAGGGCCTTTGTCCCCCCAGAGCTTCCATAGGTAAAGCCCATCACTGGGAGGGCTGCCAACTCCAGGGGAAGGACTTACTTTGGAGGAAAGACTTCCTCCTTCAGTCAGTCCTTCCTGGAAGCCACGTCAGAGTGTACCCAAGGGAAATGTCTGTGGATTCCTAACCAGATCATGTTGATAATAGAACTTAACTATCACAGGCAGGTTCTCTTACTTGAGCCCAGAGCTCACTGATTCAACCAACCAAGCTAGCCAGAGTGCCCTGAAGATGCCCTGCCTCTACCTCCTGAGTCCTGGGATTCTTGAGCAGCCTTCATTCAACTTTGAGTGAGTTCAGGGGGTTCAGACTTAGATACTTACAATTGTTGAGCAACTGACTGAGCCATTTCTCCAGGCTGCACCTTGCCTTTTTGACCCACTGAGAGCCCTTGCTCAGTCTAAGTGAGCTTTGCTGCTCTTCCCTGTGCAAAGCACACAACTGCTTCCATCCAGACTATCCTCCCACCCCACCAATTCATATGCCAAAACTTTTATACCCCCTAATGTGATCACAGTAGGAAGTGGGATCATTGGGAGGTGATGGGTCTCAGAGTGGAACCCTCATGATTGGGGGAGACTAGGATTAGCATTCTCCTGAAAGTGGTCTGAAAGAGCCCTCTCAATTTCACATTGCTTATCCTCCCAACCCCAGCTCTCTTAGTCAAGCCATCTCAGAGTTGTATGTTTGGAGAAATGTTTCTCAAGGATTGAAAGTACCTGAACCATTGTAGCTGTGGTATTCCTGCAGGTTGGTTTTGGTCTTTCTTTGGCAAACTGCTGATTCCGATGCCTTCTTTCAGATAGTCTCAGCACTAACCCTGTCCCTCAGCTGCAGTGACTTCTGTCTTCATGTTCCCCGAAACACTAATGCTCCTCCCCTGCTTCTCTGTATTAAAATGGCCTTTCCCTCTTTGTTCCTAAACTAGTGACACGAGTATCACCTGGCAACCCCTTAAAAAATGTACGTTCTCAGGCCTCACCCAAGGGTCAGAAACTGATGGTGAGCCAGACATTCTGATCTTCTAACCCCTCAGGGACTTCTGAGGCACAATGTATTTTGGGGACCAATGGTCTAAGTGTTACAGACTTTGAATCTTGACACAGAATGGCAAATTTTAGAAATCATAAAAAACCCATAGAAAATGCAAGCAATCTTTACTCAGTTCCTTGGATCTTGAACATCATGAGTATTTTAGCTCCAGTGATTTGTATTTATTCCTTTAAATTTACATAAGAAAGTACCAAGAAAATGGGTAATGGGTTTAAATTAAAAACTTCCTGGCATCACAGTTATGGAGAGTGGAAAGTCAAGCCTGAGATGTTGACAGGATTGACTCCTATAGAGGTCTCAGGAACAATCTGCTCCATGCCTCTGTCTCAACTGTTGGTGGTTTAGAGCAATGTTTGCTACCCTTGATTTGTGCCAGCATAACTCCCATCTTCATGTGTGGTATTCTCTTGATATCTCTGTGTGCATATTCTCCATTTTCATAAGGAACCTAGTCCAGTTGGATTAAGGCCTACCTTAATTACCTTGTTTTAACTTTGTTACATCTAAAAACACTCTCTTACCAAACAAGGCCACTTCTTTTTTTTTGGGGGGGGGGAGAGACACAGAGAGAGAGGGAGTGGAAGACAGCAGATAGAGATGGGCACTCAGCTGCTGCGAATGAAATCCAGATGTGTACACCCCCTTGTGGTCAAGTGCAGCATTGCGCCCCTTTGCATCTGGCTAAACGTGGGACCTGGAGATTGGAACCGCTGGAGATTGGAACCAGCCTTCTTAGGCTTAGGAGGCAGGCACCTGAACCGCTAAGCCATCTCTCCAGCCCAAGGCCACTATTTTAGTGGATAAACTGAGAAAGTAGATGGTGTAACTTCAACAGAATTTTATGACCAGAGAGTAATTCTAGTATATGACTAAGTGTGTCCCTCACCCCATTTTGCTCACTGGCCTGCAGAGATAGGAGTGACCACGACTCAATGTCTATAAAGCAAAGAGATTGTGAGGAAAACATTGAAAGAAAATTCATTTACTATCTTGACAAATTGGAAGAGGCAGGAAGATAAGGTGGTTAGGATATGGCAAGCCCCTACATTCACTATAGTATTCTGCATGAGCAGCATAACAAAGTGTCACAGCCTGGCTGGATTACAACATGGACATTTATTTCTCATATTCTGGAGGCTGATAGCCTGAGATCAAGGTGTCAGTGCAGTTGGATTTTGGGGAGTTCACTCTCCTTGGATTGTAGATTCCTGCCTTCCCACCATGATCTGTCACGAGCTCTTCTTTGTACAATCATAAGTGGAACATGCCCTCTCATATTTCTTCTTACAAAGCCACGAATCCCATCCTGAGGGCTATACCCTTATGACCTTTTTCTTGCTCTGATCATCCCAAAGACCCTATCTCTAAATTCCATCACATTGGATATTAGGACTTCAGTATATGAATTTGAGGGACTGAAGAGGCCTATAATTAGTTCCTATCACTCAGAGAGAATCCTGACTTACTTTATATAGAGTGGAACCAGGCTATCTGAACTTTCAGAACTTCACAGGCACTTCACAAAGCAAAGATAGTTGTTTAAACCATTGTCCCAGATGGTTATTTCTGTGGTAACATCCAATAATCCTGGGTGTTTGTTGTTTTATTCATCACAGGGTCTTACTCTGTCACCTAGGCTGGCCTTGAATTCATGACCCTCCCATGTTCTGGGATGGCAGGTGTCCACTATCGGGCCTCGTTTAAGTCTAGTAAGATTATAGTTCTACTTATCACAAGAGATGGCATGCAAGGAGTCAAATGCCACAGCATCTTACTCCACCATTTT